>JAQPPZ010016656.1:3743614-4991486 GCA_028583015.1 Wollemia nobilis | reverse complement strand
TGCTGTTCAAAGACTTTTAGGAAGAAGTAAAACAGACTTTTTGCTCATTCAGGAGACCAAAATGTCTTTAGATCTTATGTGTAAAACTGTTAGTAGAATATGGAGGGGCGCTGGATATATGGATGTGGCTGCTCAAGGTGCCTCGGGGGGGATTGTTACTCTTTGGAACCCTCTGGAATGGACAGCAATAGAACATATAGCTTGGAGGGGTGTTCTCACATCTCTTTTTAGGAACATTGTTACAGCTGAGCAGGTTTTAATTACGAACTTCTATGGGGCTCAAAGCCTTGATGGCCAGCGGCTTCAATGGAAAGCGGTTCATAACATGAGGTCCTCCCGGGAAGATTTTGATTGGATTATTGCTGGGGACTTCAATGCCAAATTATCTACCAGGGATCAGGAAGGTGGTATCCCAGTTTTGGATCCAGGGGACAGGCTTCTGATTGCCCAAGTCCAGGCCTTTCACCTTGTTGATATCAAAGGCCCTGGCACTTACTTTACTTGGACTAACAAGAGAAGAGAGCCACACAGTAGGAAGGTAAAGCTAGACCGGTTTTTGGTCTCGGAGGAGGCATTTGTTAAATGGAATATCAAATTTCAGATATTAGAAGGCCCAGTTTCAGATCACTTTCCCATTTTGCTGGAGGGAGGGACTATAACAGGGCAGTACCACAAACCATTTAAATTTGAAAATTTTTGGTTGCAAAAAGAGGACCTCCAAAGGAAAATTCCTCAGTGGTGGGAAGAAGGTCGCCTACCTTTTGGGACAGCAATGTTCAAATTTCACAAACAGCTTCATTTTGTCAAGTGTAAATTGAAGCAGTGGAGGCAAACTAACAAATCAGACTTCCAGCTCCAAAGGGCTCCCTTGCTGACCAGATGGGATGAGGTGCAAAAATAGTTCAGGGAAGGAAACATTTCTGAGCACCTTAAATCCGAGGATGATGCTCTGCGCAAAGCGGTTGAGGACATTGATAATCAAGAAGAGATTTTCTGGAAACAGAGAGCAAGAAATACTTGGTTATTAGAAGGAGATAGAAATACAAAATTTTTCCATCGCTCTGCCTGCGCTAGGAGACAAATGAATAACATGGAATTCCTTCAAGATGAGAATGGATACTCTTTTGACACTCTTCCTGGTATGCATTCCCACTCAATGGAGTATTTTTCAAAACTCTTTAAGAAAAGTATGGAGCAAGATGTGGAAGCCCAAAATGAAGTTATTGATGTCATTCCCTCTATTATCTCTCATGAAGAGAATCAAGCTCTGCTTAGACCCATTGATAGAGATGAACTTAAGAAGGTGGTCTTCGGGATGAACACTGGAAAATCGCCCGGTCCTGATGGCTTCCCTATTGAGTTCTTTCAGGCCTTTTGGGATTCCCTGGCGGAGGATGTTTTGGCTGTCACAGAGGAGTCCAGAACTAATAAAAGAATGCTCAAGGCCCTAAATCATACTTTCATCACCTTAATTCCAAAAGGTGAGGGGGGGTTCATATATCTGATTTCAGACCTATTGCCTTATGCAATGTGATTTATAAAATAATCACTAAGATTATGGCTGAAAGGCTAAAACCTCTCCTTCACAATATAATTTCCTCAGAACAAGGGGGTTTTGTTGAAGGGAGACAGATCTTGGATGGAGTGATCCTTGCTCAGGAGGCTATCCATACAATGCACAAATCAGGTAACAAAGGAATGTTCATTAAACTGGATATGTCCAAGGCTTATGACAGGGTGGAGTGGGACTTCTTGGCAAAGATGTTGGTAGCCTTTGGTTTCTCTCAGGATTGGATAGATTGGGTCATGAGCTGTATTTCTACGCCCTCATACTCTGTTCTAATCAAGGGGCTTCCCTCGCCACCTTTTGGAGCCTCTCGGGGTCTTCGTCAAGGAGACCCTTGTTCTCCTTATCTCTTCCTCATCTTGGCTGAAGGATTAGGCAGACTCTTCTTGAGAAGAAGACTTCAAGGTCTGATAACAGGTATTAAAGTCGGGGCAGAGGTTTTGACTCATTTACAGTTTGTGGACGATACTGGATTGATGGGAGTGGCTAGCCTCAGGGAAGCAAGAGGAATCAGAGATACTCTAAATGTCTACCTCCGGGCCTCTAACCAAGTCATCAATGATGAAAAATCCAAAGTGGTCTTCTTCAATCTTGACCAAAGGTTACAGGACAGAGTTATTGAGATCTTGGGATTCACTAGGACCTCTCTCCCAATAGTTTACCTGGGGGTTCCTCTACATTTCAAAAAACTAAAAATTGATATTTGGAAGGACCTTTTGGATGGTATCAAAGATAGAATGAATCATTGGTCTCATCGATGGTTAAGCTATGGGGGCCGACTAACTTTCTTGCAGTCAGTTATACAGGCCATGCCAACTTATAAATTCTCCATCCTGGCTGCCCCACATTCTATTTGGAAAGAGCTGGACAAAATGGCTAGAAGTTTTCTATGGGAAGGTGCCAAAGGAGAGAGGAAATGGGCCTTGGTTGGTTGGGATAAGGTTACCCAGCCCAAGGAAAAAGGAGGGTTGGGACTAAGAAGCTCCAAGGTTAACAATAAGGCTTTAGCTGGCAAACTGTACTGGAGGTGGATTTCCCAGCCAATGTCCCTCTTCAGCAGAATCCTCTCTAGTAAATATTTGAGTTTTGCTCATCCCAATGATTTGGGCCGCTTTCCTCTGGAGGGTAATGGTTCATTAGTGTGGCAGGCTCTCAAGCTTGGATCTCAACTTATCAAAGATCAATTGTTCTGGAAAGTGGGGAGAGGGGAGAAGGCCCGGTTCTGGACTGATTCCTGGGATCAGAATCCACCCATCATTGTTGTGTTTCCTGAATTGCAACCGATAAAATCTGCTATAGAAGATAAGGGATGGATCCAAATTGAGAGCTACTTTAATACCAGCCAATTGGGGGAGTACAAGATCAAAAAGTTCAAGCGGCTGGATGAGTGGCCAATTCCAATCCCCCCGGAGCTGGCACCTACTTTGAAAAAAATTTTGTCAGAACGGTTTCTTACTGGGAGAGATGAAGAGGATGAACTAGCATGGGGCTATGGGAACCTTGGGGTTTATACTGTGAAGGAGGGATATGATATGATCCTTCCAGACCCCCCCCACACTCTTTTTCGGTTCAAGATTGGAGAAAGATATGGCATCCCAAGGGCTGGCCGAAAGTGAACTTCTTCGCCTGGCAGTTTATGCACAATGGAATCCTAACCTTTGACAATCTCAGAAGCAGAGGCATCATTGGTCCTTCTCAGTGTGTGTTATGCCACAAGAATGAGGAAACTGCTGATCATCTAATGTTTGAATGTCCTTTCACACGGCAGATTTGGCAACGCTGGTTCTCCCACTTTAAACTTCAGGCTAACAGAGACTTGACTCGGACCAATTTATGGGAAAGCTGGAAAAGAGGTAGATTTCATTCTAAAGCTCTTCGAATTGGTTGGGAACTTGGTTTACTTTTTATCTGGTGGCAGGTGTGGCTGGAGAGAAATGCCCGTATTTTCCGTGAAACCTTCTCTTCGTTAGATGGAATATGGCAGGTCATCTGGAGCAAAGTAGTGGAAACGGTTGCCATTTATGCTAAGGAGGAAAACCAGTCTGCTTCTGAGCCTCTTAAAGGGGGAGCTGCTGATCAAGAGAGACAGGTGAGAGGTAGTTGGAAACCTCCCCCAGAAGGCTGGATCAAGATCAATACTGATGGAGCTGCAAAAGGCAATCCGGGTAGTGCTGGAATTGGAGTTGTGTGCCGTGATCATGCTGGGTCAGTGCTCTATTGGGAATTGCAGGGTCTGGGATGTGCCACAAACAATGAAGCCGAGGCCTTTGCTATTAAATCTGCCTCCATCTGGGCTGTCAAACAGGGGCACAGGAAGATAATTATTGAGTCTGATTCTCAAATCCTGGTGGGCGCTCTTGATTGTATGAGGAACTTTGCCTCGAAAGCTTGGAGGTTGCGGATTCTGGTCTCCCAAATCAAAGAGCTTTGGAAGGAATTAGATGATGTGATACCAGTATATGCGAATAGAGATCTTAATAAGGTGGCCGATTTTCTTGCGAAGATGGGTGCTGAGAGGGAGGCTGGGATGCAGCTGCACAGTGATATGCCTGTGGAGGATGCAGAGATTAGACAAGGCCTTGAACGATTTCTGAAATAATGTGCAGAGTTTTTTTTGCTAAGGGAGTTTTTTGTCGCGATATCGCGACCTGTAGCGCCGTCGCGGCCTCAAGTTGGAAGTTGTCGCGATTTCGCGACAGGTTGCGCCTTCGCGGCCTTCGACGGGTTTCTATCGTGAAATCGTGACATGTCACGATTTCGTGACATGTCGCGCTATCGCGACCCTTGGAGAGATATTGTCGCGATTTCGTGACCTGTTTTGATGCTGAGGCTCTGAGTGGGAAGTTGTCGCGATTTCGTGACTTGGTGCGCCATCGCGGCCTTTGGCTGGAAATTGTAGCGATTTCGCGACGCTTCTGGCGCAGGGTTGACATGGAGGTCAGCCGTCGCGATATCGTGACTTCTTTTGTTAATTGGAGTAAAGTGCATAATCCGTCGCGATATCGCGACATTTTTGCTGTGTGGAGGCCGCAAAGAAAAACCGTCGCGATATCGCGACAGTTTTGGCAAGGTGATGACAACTGGAAAACTTGTCGCGATATCGCGACACTTTTGAAGATGAAGAGCAAAGTGGAAAATTCGTCGCGATATCGCGACAGTTTTGAGGATTGGAAGCTGAAAGGTAATTTCGTCGCGATATCGCGACACTTTTGGCACATAAGCGGATTGGAGGAAAACTGTCGCGATATCGCGACACTTTTGCGGCCAGGGAGTCAAATGGAAAACTCGTCGCGATATCGCGACAGTTTTGAGGAATGGAAGCTGAAAGGTAATTTCGTCGCGATATCGCGACACTTTTGGCACATAAGCGGTTTGGAGGAAAACTGTCGCGATATCGCGACACTTTTGCGGCCAGGGAGTCAAATGGATAACTCGTCGCGATTTCGCGACGCTTTTGCTGGCTGGGCGACTTGGAGACATTCCGTCGCGATTTCGCGACCTTTTTGGCGTGTTGGAGCTATTTGGTTTTCTAGTCGCGATTTCGCGACACCTTTGCCGATGGGCCGCTGGAGGGAGCTGTCGTCGCGATTTCGTGACTCTTTTGGCGATCGGATGCCGAGGGCCCTGACTGTCGCGATATCGCGACATGTCGCGATTTCGCGACATGTCACGTTTTCGCGACTGGTGATGCCGACGCGGTTGAGACGGGGTTGACTGCCGCGATATCGCGACATGTCGCGATTTCGCGACATGTCGCTTTTTCGCGCCCTGTTGACTTCCCTGTTGACTTCTTTGCCTTGTGTTGGAAAGTGTTGTCTCTGTGCTCTGCACTTGTTGTGTTGCTCTTTGCTCTTGGTTGGGTTGTGTTCTTTCCCGTTTGTAACTGTTCTTTGTATTAATACAAGTTTTTCATTTTTTCAAAAAAAAAAAAAACAATTCTCTATATGTTTCTATGATAAAAGAGAAATTGAAAGTGATTGATAGTTTGTGAATGTGAAGCATATTGAGTCTCTAACAATTCTCTATATGTTTCTATGAGATTGGACAAGTTCTAGTGAGGACTTGTTGAGAAGATTTGATGCAAGTCTTAGAGAAGACTTGTGGACAGATTGGTGTAAGATTTTTTGGAAGCTTACAATACAAATTTGAGGACAAATATTGAGGATAGATTTGAGAATAGATATTGAGGATAGATTTGAGGATGGAGTTTGGTGTATATTTAAGGACAGGTTAGTGTCATACCAGAGATAGATATTGACCAGATTTGTGCTAGACCAAAGGACTATGTTTAATGTAAATTGGAGATAGAGCTTTGGAGGTGATAGAGTATAGAGGATGATAGTATCTAGTGGATAGATATTTATTAGCCAGAGCAGTGAGGACAGGTGTCTTCAGTGGATAGAGATCCATTAGATAGGGTAGTGGGGGCAATAGTTCTTCTAGAAGATCACCAGCTAGAGCAGAGGAGAAAGGAGTTCTCCTACGGATAGATATCCATGAACTTGATTAGGGTATTTGTGTCTCCTTTAGACAAAGGTCCATAAACATTATAGGGAAATGATTCCCAAGAGAATTTATTTTAGAAAAAAATTATAAGGAATATTTTCTTTGTGGAGTAGCCCACATTGGGTGAACCACATTAAATCATGTCTCTCATGTGTGTGATGTTTTGTGTGATGTTTAATACTTTAATATTGCTAATGTTATTGTTTTCATTAAAAATAAAAAGTTTTATCTTATACTATTCACCCCCCCTCTTAGTATAAGCACATGTTCTTCAACAGTGCACAGGATTTACCAAGAGGACTGGGTTTGCTTTTGGAAGGACTGGGATTGACCTAAGGGTTGTGACTTAGGACATGGTGATAGATGATTTTGTAAAGCCCTTGATGAGAAGGAAGGTCATTATTTTTGTTTTCTTTATGTAGGCCCCTATGGTGTAGCTGATGGAATTGAAAATGAAATGGAAAATGCTAATGGGATTAACATATCTGAAGTGATTAATGAAAGAAAAATGAAAGTTATAGAGTACCTTCTTCAGATCATCCACTGTAATGAACTCCATTATAAACTTCATGACATCATTCCAAGGAGTGGGGATGTTTTTCTAGTGCAATCCTTGTTTTACCTCCTTGAATATTTTGTCATTGTCCTTAAACTCCTTCAACCTCCCAATTGTATTTTTCTTTATGAATTGATCTACCTTTTGCCATTTGCCTAGTAATATTAGAGAGGATATGAATATAAATTAAGAATTCTCTCCCATAAATATAGAATTTTCCATTATTCCATTTCTCTAGGATAGCCATGGCTATATCAATCTCACCACTAGAGAATTTCCTAATTAGAATACACTCAGCTAGAGGATCCCAATCAGCATGGCTTGGCTCCACAAAACTCATTTTGGGCAAAAAATATAGGCCAAGGAGAGAAATAGATGAATTTAGGAAACAGGTAGAGGGAAGGATGCTTTTGTGACCAATGTCAATGTTGGGGCACTCACAAGGTTCACCTATTTGAGCTGGAGCTTGAATCTTCTAGATTTTTTTTGAAACTTTCCCTTATTAATTTTGGTCTTCTCACCTTTTTTCAGATTTGTTGCAAGAAATTTTGATTTCAAGGCACCACCCTTCAAGAAACTCACATGAGGATATAAAATTTAAGGCTATGGGAGGGATATTTATATTTTCAATGCAAAACCATCTATTCTAGCCATGCGTGATCCAACTCATGTAATTATGAATGGAAGTGGGGAGCCAAAAGGTCACCTTAGGAATCATGGTGTTACCAACATCATATTGAACAATGAAAATACCCTGATATATAGTGCAGTAAACAAGGAAAAACCCCCCATATTTGGAATATGTAATGTTGTCAATATTACCTTACCTCAAGAAAAGACTTTGAACTTTATTAGGGTAATCAATAGCGACAATCAAGACTTTGAATCAGTTGGGTTTCCCACTTTTAATGTTATCTTGGTAATGGCTATTTAAGTTACCCAATATGGTTCCTCGGGGTTGAAGCCTATCAACCTAAAATATCACACCACCTTAAACACTGAGTAGTGATGATAAACACCAAAAAATCGCATGATTAAACTCAAAATTTTTGAACAATTTCTTGGTCCACAAAAATTTTAACCTCTTGGGGAAGGTCATCCGTCCATGTGATCAACATGTTAGCTCTGACCCAGAGATCATCAAACTTATTAGATTTTCTAAATGTGTGTTGAAAAATGATCTCCACATAGTTGAGGCTAAGGATCCTTGCTTCCTTGATATAATATTCAATCCTCCATGATGGTCTTTTGTTATTTCTTAGGTAATTGATGATGTTCATCGAGTCTCCCTCCACGATGATTTTTCCAGGATAGTTTCTTGCCAGGTGAAGGCCTCGCCACATAGCTTTGGCTTCTACAACATTATTGGTTTGAGATCCTAAATACTCTACAAATGTAAGGATAACATTCCCATTGTGGTCTCGGAGGATGCCCCCTACTCCTGCAATTCTAGGATTACCTTTAACTGCTCCATTAAAATTTAATTTGTACCAACCCCTTGGTGGAGGAGTCCACTTAGATATTGCTCTATTGTTAACTTGAGGATTATTTGGTATTTCTTCCAAAAGTAAGTTCAACGATCTCCCTAAGGAACACTCTAATCTAGAGATAGGCCATGAGGAGGGAATTTTCCTTAGGATGATAGAGGATTTCGTTGGTAACCGAGGTAGGATTTGAATGGATATTAGAAAAGACTCTATGATTCCTCTTAAGCTAGATTTTCCAAAGGAAGTTATGGAGGCATGTGGTCCAAAGGTATTACAGGTATGGGTTGTGAAAAGGTATGGGCCATTATAAAAAGAGGTCAAAAATGGAATTTGGCTTAGCCCACTAGATAAGGAAAATTTGGCAAAAAAAATTGAGTACATTCATGGAGAAGGGGTAGGTGAGGAAAAAGTGATGGACGGATTCCAAATCTGATAAACATAAGTAGAACCTATTGGGAAGAATGATACCTCATTTGAGAAAATTTTCAATCATCAAAATCTTGCTTTGGAAAACAAGCCAAGAGAAAAATGATATTTTGGGAACAAGTATTTTGGGCCACACAAGTTGATGAGGGAATTAATGCTCTTCAGGGTTTAGAAGAAGGTAGTAAGCAGTCTTGATAGAAAAATCTCCACTCTATGGGTTCACAGAGTAATTTATCTTAATGGTTACATAAAATAATAATAGTTTGATTCATTAATGCCTCCACGACACCAGATTATACTAGGTGGGAGTTGCTCTTGATGGGCTTCCAAACTTTCCTATTATCAATCAAACCAATGAAATCAGCAACTCTTTGACCTAAATGAATATCAGTAAATTCTTTCAATATAGGCATATTAGGATCCACCATGAGAGGGTCTCCTCTAATCCATTTATCCTTCCAAAAATCAATGCTTCTGCCATCCCCTAGCTTCCACCTTAGGCATTTTTCCAAAATATTTCTAGTATTCAGGATAGATTTCCAGAAGGTAGAACCTCTGGTTGAAACTAGTTCATTTAGGAAATCAGTCCTTTGTAGGTATTTCCTCTTAACTATTGTTATCCATTCACTTGCATCATTCATTAAGCACCAATCTTGTTTAGCCATGAGAGCTAAATTGAGAAGATGAATTCTTCTCAAGCCTATTCCTCCTTTGTTTTTGGGCTTACATACCTTGTCCCAAGAAATAAGGTGGATGCGTTGCTTGTTTTCTATCCCAAACCAAAGGAATTTTTTTTGAATTTGCTCTATTCTATGGTGAACAATAGTTGGATATTTAAATATAGACATGAAATATATAGGTATGCTTTGGAGGCAGGTTTGAAGAACACAAGCTTGTATTGAGAGGGGGGTGAACAATATAAGGCCACTTTTTACTTTTCTTTTCCAAAAAATATTATGCAATGTATAGATAACAATATCAACAGTAGTAATCAAAGCAATGCACAAATCACCACATAAAATAGAGACACCATAATTTATGTGGTTCACCCAATGTGGGCTACTCCATAGAGAAAATATTTCACTAAAATATTATCAATCAATCTCTTGGGAATCCTTTCCCTATTACAATGCTTATGGATATCTATCTAAAGGAGACACAAATCCCCTAAATCAGGTTCATGGATCTCTATCCATAGGATAACTCCTTCTCTCTTCTCTAGTTGGTGATCTTCTATAAGACTACTACCTCCACTGCCCTAGCTTGTGGATCTCTCTCCACTGAAGACTCTTGTCCCCACTTAGATGACCTATACTCACTACCCTGGATAATGGATCTCTATCCACTAGAGACTATTGTCCTCTTTGCTTTATCACCTCCAAATATCTATCTCAAATCTACACTAAACATAGTGCTTCGATCTAGCATAAATCTACTCAATATCTATCTCTAGTCTAGCACAAATCTGTCCTCAAATCTACACCAAAATCCATCCTCAAATCTTGCTTAGCAAGTCCACACAGAACTTGCTTAAATATGATCAACAAGTCCACATATAACTTGCTCAAATATGCTCAACAAGTCCACATAGAACATGTCCAATCTGCTCAACAGGTCCACACAAAAATTGCTCAAATATGGTCAATAAGTCCACACATAACTTGTCCAATCTGCTCAACAAGTCCACACAAAAATTGTCCAATATTCTCAAAAAGTCCACATAGAACTTGTCCAATCTGCTCAAAAATTCCACATAGAACTTGTCCAATATTCTCAAAAAGTCCACATAGAACTTGTCCAATATTCATAACAATCCCACACACAACTTGATCAAAATCTATATTGTAAGCTTCCACAAAAGCTCACACAAAAATTATTCCATAATTCTCCTCAAATACTTGCCTCAAATTTTCTCAACAAGTTCACATAGAACTTGTCCAATATCATAGAATCATAAAGAGAATTGTTAGAGACTCAATATGTTCTATACTAATCACAATGCTCAATTACTTTCTCAACTCAAATCATAATATAGAATAGTTTATTTTATGGAACTTGAACAATCACTTCACACATCCACTTGACTAGGCTCAACCAACTCTACTCAACCAATCACTCAATAAAACAACCCTTGCTCACAAACCCTAGTCCAAGCATATAAACATCAATTCAAAATATCTCCAATAATGCTCAACAATAAATCTCACATAACAATGATACTCATGATCTTTGCAAACCCTAATTGAAGTTCTTCACTCAACAACTCACTTCAACAACAATGCTTATGAAGCAACTCTCACATAACAATGATACTCAAAACCTAGTTCAAGTTCTTTACACAACCAATAACTTCAATAAAAATTCTTATAAAACAATCATTTATTCTAAAAAAAACTTGAAGCATTATCTCGACACTCTCAATAGGAAATCCCACAGAACAAGTCCACACATAACTTGTCCAATCTACTCAACAAGTCCACACAAAACTTATCCAATCTACTCAAAAAATCCACATAGAACTTGTCCAATATTCATAACAATCCCACACACAACTTGATCAAAATCTATATTGTAAGCTTCCACAAAAGCTCACACAAAAATTATTCCATAATTCTCCTCAAATACTTGCCTCAAATTTTCTCAACAAGTTCACATAGAACTTGTCCAATATCATAGAATCATAAAGAGAATTGTTAGAGACTCAATATGTTCTATACTAATCACAATGCTCAATTACTTTCTCAACTCAAATCATAATATAGAATAGTTTATTTTATGGAACTTGAACAATCACTTCACACATCCACTTGACTAGGCTCAACCAACTCTACTCAACCAATCACTCAATAAAACAACCCTTGCTCACAAACCCTAGTCCAAGCATATAAACATCAATTCAAAATATCTCCAACAATGCTCAACAATAAATCTCACATAACAATGATACTCATGATCTTTGCAAACCCTAATTGAAGTTCTTCACTCAACAACTCACTTCAACAACAATGCTTATGAAACAACTCTCACATAACAATGATACTCAAACCCTAGTTCAATTTCTTTACACAACCAATAACTTCAATAAAAATTCTTATAAAACAATCCTTTATTCCAAAAAAACCTTGAAGCATTATCTCAACACTCTCAATAGGAAATCCCAATCAAGTCCTTTTCACTCCAAACTTATTTTCCATAAAACCAATCAGTCAACTCGACTATGGAAGAATGTGCTCATACATTTTTCTTGATGATGAAGGGATCTCATAAATCTGCCACAAAAACAAACACTCTTTTCCAAGCTCAAGAAGTTATAAGATGATAAACTCCCTCAAAAATTACAATGTAAATATCAAAACATATACACCTTATCACTCCATATTTAAGGAAACATTTTTCAACCTTTACAAAAAATTAATTCACCAAATACACCTTATAAACTCCCAATGATAATAATAATAATCAATGACAAGAATAATGTTAATGCAATATTCTTTCTCAAAAATAACTCTATGCAAGAAATCCCTTTTATCCTTTAAATCCTCAACAAATAAATGTGACAAACACTTTATTCAAAATAAAGCTAACTCCTTATTCCTCCAATACACCAAAACTAATAATCAATATAAAAATTTTAAGCAACCCTTTTATATTGCTAAGACCTCATGTCAAACCTTAGGCACATAAAATATTACACACAAAAATTAATACCTTTTCCTTGGAAGGGATTCGAACTCACGACGCTTCCTCAACCAATACCCTAGTCGCGGCTCTAACCACCATGAGAGCTAGGTGCTCACTTGGGGAGAAGAGAGCACCATGTGCTCCAAAAACTTCCTACCTTGCTTAGCACAAAATGTGTGCCTTTCCTTTGGTGCTCTCCAACACCAATGCAACTACAAAAACACTGCCATCACATTTTTAACATAGGTCTCCTGGCACCTAATACTCTAACGATGTCATCTTTGCCACTAGGCCACGCTACCCGATTGGCACTTGGTCAACTCACGCTTTTCATATTAAACGTTATTCATTGGCGCTAAACATATTAACCACTTTGCATATTCTGCACGAGTCAATACAATTGCACACATACATTAATCAAGCAAAAGGATAAATTTTAATGTCTTTTAGGCATTGGTATTTATAATGGTTTTCCTCCTTTATGCAAAACGTTGGTGCTCAAATTTCCTCCAATGTATTAGACGTCGGTGCTTGTTTATCCCTTTGACCTTATTAATTTATAAAATATTTAAATTAATTTGAATTTAAATTTTATAAATTACTTCTTTAAACCCCTTGGTTTTATTTTTGCCACCTTTCATTTTGCAACTTGGTATAAATAATATTTATTTATAAAATTTAAATTCATTTTGAATTTAAATATTTTATCAAATAAATATTAAACCTTCCTTTATCTTTGCAATAAAATTTCTTGGGTTTTTATGAAAAACTTTTAACTTATGCTTCCACATAATATTAAAAATATTATGGAGCCCTTTTGCCTTTAACCTTGCCTTTAACCTCTACATTATTCCTCTTGACCTTTGACATTATTAGAAGCTTCTTCTGGGATATTAATGATAACTTTTTTCCTTGACAAATTCCTTGACATCAATGACAACTCGACTTAATGACTCAAAATTTCCAACAATATCCCCCTTTGTCATTGATGGTAACCCAAATTCTTTTTATTGAAAACTTGACTTTTCTTTTGTTCTGCTCCCCCTGTGACATTACTCCCCCTAGCTCAATGCTCTTTCCTTTTTAATCAAATACAAAATCTCTCCCCCTTACTCAAATATTTTCCCCTTTGACATCAATGGCAAAGGGTCACCTTTGGGGCTTGGGGCTAAGAATGAGCCTCTTAGCTTAGGCCCTCCCCCAACTTCTATTGAGGTGGTTAATTTTGGGGTGGGATTATTTCTACTCCCAGAAAGCATTGTTCTTTACCTTTATCCTCTTTCCTTATTATCTCATCCTTCTGATTACTCTGATTGTTTCTTTCCATGTCCATGTTCCTATCCATGTCTACATTCCTATCCCTATTCCTATTCCTATTCTTGTCCATGTTCCTATTCCTGTTCATATCCATATTCTTGTTTTTGTTCATGTTCATGTTCCTATTCATATCCATATTCCTATTCATGTTCCTTTTCATGTCCATGTTCCTGTTCCTTTTCATGTCCATGTTCCTGTTCCTATTCATGCTTGATTCTAGAATGTATGCTCTACACCACTTTGCTATGTACCATAATTATTGCACTTATAACACTCAATGCTATTATTCCTTAAAGGTGCAAATGCCTTAGGATTTAACCTAGTGAAGCCATACCTTCTTCTGTCATGAACCCTGCAATTCATTGCCTTGTGATCAAAATGATTACATGAGTAGCAATACCCATGAAAAGGTTGTATGTTCCCATATTCTTGTCTTTCATGTGTTCTGCACTATGAAGCCATGTGCCCAAACCTATGACATGAAAAATATATTCCATTGAAGTTTCCTTGTCTTGACCTCATTGGTATCCTAGTCTCTCTTGACATATTCTAATTGTTGTTCCATTTGTATCTTCTTTGTGCATTGTTCTTGTTCTTGTTGAACTCTCTATTGTCCAACTCATCCTCAAATGTCTCACTCTTTTACACTGTCTTCTTTTAAAGTATCTTCATCTGAAGTTTCTTCTCCTCCAAAACTTGAGGTTTGACTCTCCTTCCCATTTCTTTTGATCCTGTCTAAATCCAAGACATGTTTTGCTTGATGTAGGCTTTTGTATCTTGATGAGCTTATCTAAGTTCTTTGATTTGTTTTTGAAACCTTTTAGCTTGAATTTGGATTCTTCCAAATCTTCTCTTAGAAGTGCCACTTCTTGTGCTAAATTTTCACATTCTAAGATCTTATCTTCTAACTTTATCCTTGAACATTTTTATCTTAGCCTTTGATTTTTATAAATTCTCTATAAATAGTCTTCTCTCTTCATCACATTATTGAAACTAAATTTCAAGTTTAGAGTTTTGCTTTCTTACCTTCTTTACTATTTCAAGAGCATAAATAAGTTCTCCCTTGAGATCATATCCATATTTCTCTAAATATTACTCTATTTGTTTGCTTTTATCCATATCTTTATTTTCTATTGGCTTGTATTCTATAGGATCATATTTTCCTTCTTCTAGTGCCATTAGAATATTCTCTTCTGGTCCTTCAAGTGTATCTTCATATTCATCATCACTAAAACTATAACCATTCCTTGTACAACTATCTTCAATATGTCCAAAGTTACCACATCTAAAACACTTAAGAATTACTGGAGTCCTTTTCTTAATCTGTTCTTTTTCTTTAATCATAAAAAGAACTTCATCTCTATCATTGTCTGAAAAACTAGCATCACTATCACTTGAGTACTTACTTGCCTTATCCTCATAGTATCTCCTCTTTTTTCTTTGAAAGAAAATTTTTCCTTGTCTGCTTTATCCATCCTTGATTTTCTTTTGGTGCCTATACCTTTTTGATTCCTTGTTTCTATGATCCTGTTTTTCTTCACCATTGTTATTCTTAGCTTCTTGAAAATCTATTGAAAAATATCCCTACTTTCCACAATTGAAACATTTAACAGATTTTAGATATTTGGATTTTATATAATCCTTATCTCTTCTACCATAATTAGCTTCTTCATAATTGGATGACTCATTGCTTGATTTTGACTTCTTACCCTTTGTCTCTTTTATTGCTTTGAATGCTGCTTATTTTTGGGGAATAGGATCTTTTGTTCTTATCTCATGTACTGTAATAATACCAAGAAACATATCTCTTGTCAAAGTATCACCATCCATTGACACTTCTATAGCAGAAACCTTTTCACTAAATATTTTTGGAAGTGTTGTGGAGTTTTCCTGCTTACCCTCAAAATATTTATCACATCACGGGGAACTCTTAAAATCACAACTAGCACTGTGGATTCTGGTAGATCCACCTCATTAACCTAGGACAAGATTACTTTGGATAGCTCAAGACAGACTAGGTTGGGTAAGGAAACCCCAGATGGTGGGTTCATCTAATAGTTCTATATAATGCATATGCCCACTATGCCAAACAAAATGTTATTTAGTTGTTTTGATGATTTTGGATGACCGAACCTATTAATATGAGTGCTCATTAAGCCAAGACCGATGCCTTATCCATTACAGAGTCATAGCAGTTTGATAAATGACTTTAGAAATATAAAAAAAAGAAGAACTAGTTCGTTTTACTCCATTCAAATGATGTAATGTAAATAAAATAATTAAACTAGCAAGTAAAAGCATTATTTATGGATTCTGATTGCAGTAATACATAAACAAGCTAACACGAGACAATCACACAAAATATGCCAAGGGAAGAGTTGAGATTTTCATTAATATAATATGTGCATAGAACATATCAGTAGAGTGCTTGATCCTCATATGCCATTTGAGTACAATAAACCCCCGGTTTGAATTTTCAGAACAAGGGGCATTTCCTCTCCGTCCTGATTGTAGTGATGTAAGAGTTCTCAACTCCAACGCATTCCATAGGAAATAATCACAGTGAACAATGCACCTTGATAGTCCCTGGTAAATGACAAGAGAAGGGCTATAAGAAACACACACAGGAGATACAAGGGAAAATACGACTCAAACAATAGATAAAGTTATACCTGGATTTTCTCTCTCAAAGGGTCGATAAAAATATGCTGCTACAGTAGTCTCCTTTAAATAGCGCATGATTGAGTTTGCAATTGCTTACTCCATCTGGATTGATCTCGTTGCTTTCAAAATCAGGATGTAATAAAAAATGGGCACGTCACCCACATCTTCTATCTACGCAGGTGGTGGCTGCATATCTCTCTTTGTACTATGCTAGGCTGGCGGTTGTGGCACCTCTGGTGCATGTGTCAGGAATATGGTGGACCCCACTCCTACCCGATGGTTTTGGATGGCTTGGTCAATAAACTCCCAAGCCTCATCATGAAAAGTCATAGAGAAGAGGAGCAGGTTCAAATCTTGGGTGGCCTCCACTACCCGATCCTTAGCCCATGATATATTATTGTTAGCAAACTCACATAGGTGGTCCACCATTTCTACCAAAGCCATAAGATGTTTAGATGGCTTGTCACCAGATTCTAAATCAAAATTTTGAATCTTCTAGAAAATGAAATCCTTTATGACTGGTGCTTGCCCAAAATATTCAATGGAAAGGCTACAATCGGCCAGCTCATCATTGATCTCATACTCTGATTGGGCCACTTCCTAACCCCACTGGCACCAATTTTGCTCATTCTATAAAAACATGGAGACTTTGATATATTCCTCTACAAATAAGCAAAGGGACTCATCCGCTAGAACAACTGACAACCTAGAAATAGGTACGTAGTCCTCCTTGAATCTTTTATGGATTGGCATTATTGCATCTATCCTTTTCCTTTCACACTGTAAGTTGTCCTAGATGAGATCCACTACTCATCTTACAGCATAGATGTCTATTAGGATGGACTCCAGATCCCCCATCTTAACCTGGATCTTCTCCTTCATTTCCTTCTTGAACTCATCTGCTGACCCAATTTGGACGTTAGCCTGTGTAGCGCCAGGAGCGGGCATTTTTAGTTTGTCAACTTCGGCTTGAAGTTGCTTGACTTTGAGCTGTAAGGGCTCAACTTTGGTAGCCTTGGATTTTCATCCTTCCATTTCATTTTCCACTACCTCGGCCACCTATGCTTGAGTGGGTACTTGTGACTTCATCATTTGGATGGGTGCAACAGATGCTCGGATGACACCTTTGCTGGTATCTATGGTGGCCTCCCTCATGCTAGGTGGTAAGGGGAACTCAAAAGTGAAAATAGGTGTATTGGTGGTTTCTTGTCTAGCTCCTCCCCCATGCTTGACTATCCCCTTACTCGAAGACCTTTGTTCTTCTATATCCTAGATCTGATCTTCCTCGTTGGTTATGAATTGGCAAGTGTCAGTGACCCTAGCCATCATGAATTTTTCCACTCCTTGATTCGAGGATTTCATCCTAGCATTTTTTTGAGTGGGAGACCATGTGGGGCTTTGCACTTTTTAGCCCCTCAAAATATTTGACAAGCCTCCTACTTGAGCTATTTTCTTCATCACCCTTGGTTTAATTTGATGCTCCTTTTGGTTTATCACCAAGGTGGTGGAATACAATGAGGGTTGACTTTTTGTAAATTGTCCTTGCTCATGTGGACTTATTAGAGCTAATGCTGATGAGGCAAAAGTTTTATTGGAAGGGCCAATGGCTATCTCCTTTCCTTTTGGAGTGGCAACAGGGGAACTGGAAGAGGAGGGGAGCTTGGCTTGTTCATCAACAATTTTCATCATGACCTCAAAAAGGTCAGAATCCTGCTGAGCTATCTGGAAGGTGGGATCCTAAAATTCTTTAGAAGGGGTTGTAGGAACTAGTGGGGCCATCTTGTCCACCAAAAACCCTAAATGCAACCTGATCTGGGAACTGTAATAACCAACAACCTCCAGTCTGTTGTAAGGACACTAATCTTTGGGCATCCTCCATATTAAATCCAATGTGCAGTTATTTTTGAAAGCCTCCTGCATCTCATCCTCAAAATCATCACTACTATGGATAATGGATAGGAGATGCAATTTTCTGGTAACATATCTCTTATGGTGGTTGTCTAGGTCGTAGGCTCTCTAAGTGACTTTGAGGAAAAATTAATTATCCATATTCCAAATGGCCCGCAGTGGAGCAAAATTACCGAGATAGGTGTAATGCCCCATTTCATAGGGGATGGGTAACCACTTCACTGGTCCCTTCTTCCTCAAGTGTTTAATATTTACCTCCTTGGCCATTTGTCGATTAATCTCCAGAATGGCGATGAAAGTCGAACAATGAAAACTCGGTGCATTCGGGGGAAATTTTGACCTGTATATCCTTATGTGGGAGAATTCCTCTACATAAAAATAGTCTCTTGCTTTCTCCTAGCGTAGGAATTCCCTCACCCCTACCCTGATTCTATCGGGTAAATTTCTACACAACCAAAAATGCACTACGGGGAGAACCTTCTTAAAGAAGGTGGCATAGCTGGAACAACCCTCCTGGATACATAACAGCCTGTCCTGTATAGTGGGTGTGTTTACTCCTCCCATTTGGGCTATCAAGGTCTTATCCAGCTATGTAATGAATAGATGAACAAAGAAGTAGTATGAGAAGGGAGGCATCTCCCTCTTATTGGTCATCACAGCCTCCTACAACAGCCATAATTCTTCATCCATCCTATCACTGATGACATCCTCCCAGTGGTAGAGAGGGGTCTTGTCTATTCGGTTACACTGGAGGATTAAAAACATTACTTCCTTAGTGATGGGCTCCAAGTCATTCACCCCCAGGGAAAGATTGATCATGTCAGTGTAATCTTGCGCCCAAGGACGAAGTGTGAATTTCTTCATGGGGAAATTTGTAGGTCTTATATTTCCCCTCTTTAACAGGTTCTGATGGAATGTCGTGTTCATCATGTAATTGGCCTAAAGGGTCAATGTCTTAAAGTCCACCATCCTGGAGGTGATTTCCAATCTAAACACCTGTCGAATCCTATCGGCCAAAATTTGGGCTACTGCTTGGCCCTTGAAGTCATGGATGGTGTATGTTCTAGAATCATAAGAAACCGTGAGCCATGCCAACATATCAGAGGAGTGGTACACTTTTGGACAGGTCAGTTGGCCAAGGTTTGTATTCCATTTATTGCAGATAGGAGCAGGTATGTTGTTGTCGTGATAGGCCCGCACATAGAGGTCTCTCAGAAGCATCGGGTGGCACTGGTTATCCTCCTTTGTGGCATCAAAAAGATATATGGTGACTCCCTCTACCTCCTTTTGTTGTTCCTTAGTGATATCCCTATTGGAGTCAAGCATATTTTCAAATGCCTTGGGGTTTTGGGCCCTTCCTGGCCTCTTGTCAACCAGCCATGCACTGGTAATTTTACCAATTCTTTTTTGGGCTAGCAATGCCTCAGGAGCTCAAGAGCTGGTAGATGCCATTGCGCTCAACTGCCATGGATTCCTCGCCCACCTTGGCTATGATATCTCTACTTCACTCAAACTTCCTAGATAGGCAATTTACGAGTGTGGATGATGTAAAAATGTGGTAGCCACCTTCCTTTATAATGGGCACATTAAATAAGGTAGGTGGTGCATGTGCCTTTTTCCCCCTTGCGAGTTGTTGTTATTGGTTGGGTGCACCACATTAACTGTTGCTTTCTTTACTGGAACAAACAAATTACGACTATCCAAAAAGGTGGGACATGTGATGGTCTTCTATTGGTCGAGGCAAAACGCAGGTAGGTGAGCACTCATTTGAGGTGCATAAGGTTTAATTTCTATGTGCACCCTCTTGGGGAGTGGAGTGCATGGATTTTGAGGTAGGCACATAGGTTTGTGCACTCGCATGACTCTCGAGGAGGTGGAGTGCACTCACCTTTATGGGGTGCACATGTTGTGTGCCCTCCTTGACCTTGTGCACTCTGCCATAGTGGGGTGATCAACTCGGAGGTAGGCACACAACTTTGTGTGCTTGTCTTGGACACTAGTGTACCCTGAAAGGGGTGTGCTCACTTGATATGGAGTGCATAACCTTGTGCACTTTGGCTAAGGTAGTACGCTCCACTTGAGAGTGGAGCACATTTAGCTAGAGTGGAGCACACAACCTTGTGCACTCCAACTGAGGTGGCATGCTCCACTTGAGAGTGGAGCATGCTCGAATGGAGTGGATCGCATAACCTTGTGTGCTCTGGTTGAGGTAGTGCACTCCACTTTAGAGTGAAGTGCACTCGACTGGAGTGGAGTGCACAACCTTGTAAACTTTGGTTGAGGTGGTGCACTCCACTTGATTGGGGCACACAACCTTGTGCACCCCAAGGGACTACTATGCACTCCACCTCCCCACAAAGCACATGGACTATTTTACAGAGCACACGGCCTTGTGCACCCATACTAGGGGATCCACGCTCTATTGGAGTGTTGCACGTAGGTTTGGCTCGAGGAGCACAACCTTGTATGCTTGGGTGACATGGAGTACACCCTATGGGAATGGTGTGCATAGTGCAATTGGCCCCAGAAAGGTGGCTAAACTTTTTGGGGTCAACAGAAAGAGTTCTTAAAACTTTATCACAAACATTTGATTCATCAATATTCATTCTAAGTCCTTGCATAGCATTAATAACCTCATCAATTTGAAGTAGATAAGTACTAATATTTTCCTCATCCTTCATTCTTAACTCTTCGAATTTTCCTTTGATATTTTGCATCTTTGCTTTCTTGACAGATGTATCTCCTTCATATATATTTTGCAATTTATCCCACATTTATTTTATAGTTTGACAATGCATAACTTTCATAGACTCTGTTCTATGCAAACCTCTCAAAAGTGCATTCATTGCTTTTGAATTGTAATTATGTAGGAGCTTACCTTCCTTATCTCTAGGAGGGTTAATCAAGGGATCGTATCTAATTTCACCTACTTCCCAAATTTCATTACCAAGTGCTATCAGGTAGATCTTCATTCTCAAAATACAATATATATAGTCACTTTCGTCAAATACTAGTGCTAAATTATCCAAGGACACATTATTAAAATCCATTTTGTTCTTGTTAGATTTTCCTTCAATCTATTAAACTCTTCTGAAAGAACCCACTCTGATACCAATTGAAGAACATAATATTATACTAAGAGGGGGGTGAATAGTATAAGGCCACTTTTTACTTTTCTTTTCCAAATAATATTATGCAATGTATAGATAGCAATATCAACAATAGTAATAAAAGCAATGCATAAATCACCACACAAAATAGAGACACCATAATTTATGTGGTTCACCCAATGTGGGATACTCCACGAAGAAAATATTTCACTAAAATCTTCTCAATCAATCTCTTGGGAATCCTTTCCCTATTACAATGTTTATGGACCTCTATCCAAAGGAGATACCAATCCCCTAAATCAGGTTCATGGATCTCTATCCATAGGAGAACTCCTTCTCCTCTACTCTGGCTAGTGATCCTCTAGAATACTAATGCCTCCACTACACTAGCTTGTGGATATCTCTCCACTGAAGACTCTTATCCCCACTCAGAAGACCTATCCTCATTACCCTGGATAATGGATCTCTATCCATTGGAGACTAATGTCCTCTTTGCTTTGTCACCTCCAAAGCTCTATCTCAAATCTACACTAAACACAGTCCTTCGGTCTAGCACAAATCTCCTTAATATCTATCTCTGGTTTGGCACAAATATGTCCTCAAATCTGCACCAAACTCTATCCTCAAATATTTTTCAATAAGTCCACACAAAAATTGCTTAAATCTTCTCAACAAGTCCACATAGAACTTGATCAAATCTGCTCAACAAGTCCACATAGAACTTGTCCAATATGCTCAACAAGTCCACATAGAACTAGTCCAATCTACTCAACAAGTCCACACATAACTTGCTCAAATATGCTCAACAAGTCCACATAGAACTTGTCCAATCTACTCAACAAGTCCACATATAACTTTTCCAATCTGCTCAACAAGTCCACATAGAACTTGTCTAATCTACTCAACAAGTCCACACAAAACTTATCCAATCTACTCAAAAAATCCACACAAAAATTTTCCAATTTGCTCAACAAGTCCACATAGAACTTGCTCAAATTTTGTATTGTAAGCTTCCACAAAATCTCACACAAAAATCAGTCCACAAGTCTTCTCAAAGACTTGCCTCAAATTTTCTAAACAAGTTCACACTGAATTTGTCCAATCTCATAGAAACATAAAGAGAATTGTTAGAGACTCAATATGTTCTATACTAATCACAATGCTTAATTACTTTCTCAACACAAATCATAATATAGAATAGTTTGTTTTATGTAACTTGAACAATCACTTCACACATTCACTTGACTAGGCTCAACCAAATCTACTCAACCAATCACTCAATAAAACAACCCTTGATCACAAACCCTAGTCCAAGCATATAAACATCAACTCAAAATCTTTCCAACAATGCTCAACAACAAATCTCACATAACAATGATACTCATGATCTTTGCAAACCCTAGTTCAAGTTCTTCACTCAACAACTCACTTCAACAACAATGCTTATGAAACAACTCTCACATAACAATGATACTCAAACCCTAGTTCAAGTTCTTCACTCAACAACTCACTTCAACAATAATGCTTATGAAACAAATCTCACATAACAATGATACTCAAACCCTAGTTCAAGTTCTGTATACAACCAATAGCTTTAACAACAATGCTTATAAAACAATTCTTTATTCAAAAAAAAACTTGAAGCATTATCTCAACACTCTCAATAGGAAATCCTAATCAAGTCCTTTTCACTCCAAACTTATTTTCCAGAAAACCAATCAATCAACTCAACTATGGAATAATGTGCTCATACCTTTTTCTTGATGATGAAGGGATCTTGATGCATGTCATTAATCACATCATTTAATCTCAATGATTTGTCAATCCAGGGTGGTGTCCAAGGCTATTTACGAGAGAAGACTTAAGCAGGGTTGCAGTTTAGTTCATTTGGGAGCAAAAAGTTTTATTGGTAGAACAGATTATGTGGGGGTTTTTAGATCACCTTTCTACTTCTATGTTGCATAAAACAAACTAGTTTACTTACAAAAATGGAAATCTGATCCTAAGTTACAGAAATTGAAATCTAAGTACAATTGCAGAATTTAATCCTAATTACTTTTGCAGAAGAGAAATTTCTAGAAGTAAACATAATTCAAACACCTGTCAGTGGTCTATTACAAAAGGTTGTCAATATTCTATCACAGTAGTTGACAACAAAATAAAAATACAAGAAAACTTGAAAAAGTTGCCGAAAATAAAAAAACAAATACAATGTTGTAAATTGCTTTAACTGTTGAAACATAAATCAAGAATCACAGATTAACTAATATATCAATTGTCATACATTTATGCAATATGAAAGTTCACTTTTAAATATGGAAAATATATCTTAAATCTACATCAATAGTTAATGTAAAACAAATAAAGAAATTGGCAAATATCCACCTCAATTCTGTTGTAGCAAAGTTCAGGGGAAAACCTGTCTATCAATCCTTCTCCTAGGCCTGGAAGTGGCCCTTGCTACCTTTTCTAGAAGAAGGTATAAGATATCTTCTACTTACTAAATACTAACACACTCATGCATAACAACAGATGATGGAAAACTGCACTTTATTTATCTGGAAAATAACATTACATATTCTGCTGCACACTATTACAGTCTGATATATTCTACTTCTATCTCCTATTTTCTAATTGCTACTTAGCTGCTTCTTCTTAGCTCAACCAACATGGGAGCTACGCATTTTATAAAGATATAATATCTATTTACATACGCAAAATATGCCATTTCTATCTTGCAACTTTATTTTCCTATTATTCTGCAACAAAATTGAGGATATTTCAGGACAGGGTTAGTTTACATTAGTTGATCTTTTTCATGAGCTGCGTATTTTGGTCAGCAAGGAATGGTGGGGACAATGGTAGGAGACTTTCCCTATCTTCCCTTAACTGTTTCCAAGTGTTTCCCTCATATTTAGTTGACAAATTCCATGCCTTCCTTCATAGTGATAAGTGGCTGGAATTTGTATGGACTATCACCTGTTATTTCCAGTTGTCAAAATATGCCCAGTTGCTCTTTTTGAGTTCTCATAACTTGTGCCTCATAACTCCAATGTATACCAAATTGTATCCACGTGTTCTTGGTTGTATGAACTTAATTTAGTTAAATTTTTAGCTCTTAAATCTTCAAGAATCGCTCCAAGCATCTTTGTCAAGTTAGCCTCTAACATAGATTTTTCCAGAATTTCCAACTATCAAAAAGTGTGAAACTGTCATTTTTTGGGCCCCATAACTTCCAAATTACTTGTCCATATGCCTTCAAATTCATGTCATGTGTTCTCTCTACTATGAAGTACCATTTGTATGAATTTGGTACTTTAACTCACTTTGGATCATTCCCAGTAGATCCGCAAATGTTCCCCTTAACATAGATTTGCACCTATTAACAGCTCCAGAAAAGACTAAGGCATGAACATTGAGTAAGCACCAGAAAGAATGAGCTCCAGAATGATGTAACCTTCATAAATTTTTATCTACAGCTCGGATTGACTTGCTTCAAAAAGTAAATTTGTAGTTCTCGATGAGAGGCATCTATTCATATCATCATAATGTAATTTTACTAAAATTTTATTTGCTACTTAATCAACTAAAACAGTGCATAAAATACTAAAAATAGTCAAAATAGGGGTATAATGTTCCAAACATAAAATCATGCAAATAATTAACAAATAATATATTTTAATCAACTATTTGGAAATTAACTTGTCATTTTTGGTAATATGGCAATTTTTTATATGTCAAACATAGTGCAATAATGAGGCATTTATAGGCCTCATCAGATCTCATAAATTTGCCACAACAACAAACACTCTTTTGCAAATCTCAAGAAGTTATAAGATGATAAACTCCCTCAAAAATTACAATGTAAATATCAAAACATATACACCTTATAACTCCATATTTAAGGAAACATTATTCAACCTTTACAAAAAATTAATTCATCAAATACACCTTATAAAATCCCAATGATAATAATAATCAATGACAAGAATAATGTTAATGCAATATTCTTTCTCGAAAATAACTCTATGCAAGAAATCCCTTTTATCCTTTAAATCCTCAACAAATCAATGTTACAAACACTTTATTAAAAGTAAAGCTAACTCCTTATTCCTCCAATACACCAAAAATAATAATCAATATAAAAACTTTAAGAAACCCTTTTATCTCCCTAATACCACATGTCAAACCTTAGGCACATAAAATATTACACAAAAAAATTAATACCTTTGCCTTGGAAGGGATTCGAACTCACAACGCTTCCTCACCCAACACCCTAGCTATGGCTCCAACCTCCGCTTGAGCTAAGCGCTCGCTTGTGGAGAAGAGGGCACCACGTGCTCCAAAAACTCCCTACCTTACTTAGCACAAAACGTGTGCCTTTCCTTTGGTGCTCTCCAACACCAATGCAACCACCAAAACACTACCGCCATATTTTGAATGTAGGTCTCCTGGTGCCCAACACTCTAACGTTGTCCTCTTTGCCACTAGGCCACGCTACCTAGTTGGCACTTGGTCAATTCATGTTGTTCCTCTTAAATATTATTCGCTGGTGCTAAACACATTAACCACTTCGCATATTCCGCATGAGTCAACACAATTGCACGTATACATTAATCGAGCAAAAGGATAATTTTTAATGCCTTTTAGGCATTGGTATTTATAATGGTTTTTCTCCTTTATGCAAAATGTTAGCACTTGAATTTCCTCCAATGTATTAGACTTCGGTGCTTGTTTATCCCTTTGACATTATTAATTTATAAAATATTTAAATTCATTTGAATTTAAATTTTATAAATTACTTCTTTAAAACCCTTGGTTTTATTTAGGCCACCTTTCATTTTGCAACTTGGTATAAATAATATTTATTTATAAAATTTAAATTCATTTTGAATTTAAATATTTTATCAAATAAATATTAAACCTTCCTTTAGCTTTGAAATAAAATTTCTTATATTTTTATGAAAAGACCTTTAACTTATGCTTCTACATAATATTAAAAATATTATGGAGCCCTTTTGCCTTTAACCTTACCTTTAACCTCTACATTTTTCCTCTTGACCTTTAACATTATGAGAAACTTCTTCCTAGATATTAATGACAACTTTATTTCTTGAAAAATTCCTTGACATCAATGACAACTCGACTTAATGACTCAAAATGTCCAACAGGGTCATGGTAAGAGTTGTCTTTGTTGCTTGGGATAGGAGTTTTCCTTTCCACCCTGCCAATTTTTTCTGAATCCTCTCTAGAACATTGTTCCACATTGAATCTAAAGGATTACCAATGAATAAAGGAAGGTCTAGATAAGTATAAGGAATGGATGTGATAGAATATTCCAAAATTTTGGCAATTTTGTTTTACTTTTGAATTGGGGTATTAAAGAAATATAATTTGCTTTTGTTGAAATTTGTTTTTTGGCCTACTACTTCTTCATATAAAAGAAAAATATATTTTATTACCTTGGCTTCAAACACTAAGGCAAATGTAGAAATGAGAGTGTCATCTACAAATTTACTGATGAGTAATAGGAGATATATGAGAAGATACTCTTATTCCTGAAATGATATATGTCTTGCATGCAGCCTTTATGGTCTTCCTAAGAGCTTCAATAACTATGATGAATAACAAAGGAGATATGGAATCTCTATTTCGCAGCCCTCTTTCACTCTAGAAGTATCATGCAGTAGACCCATTGATAATAACAGAAAACCAAGGTTTGACAATACATCCTTTAATCAGATTCACCCACTCAGGATGAAAATCAAAATTGAGGAGGATAGCTATGAGGAAGTCCCAATTGATGTGATCATAGGCTTTGTTCATTTCAAGTTTAAGGGCAAAGGTAGGTTCCTTATTTTGAGAAATTGAATGTAAGGCCTCATGAATAGTTATAACACCATCAAGAATGGATCTTCCTTGAACAAAACTTCCTTGGAAAGGATCGATGATATTGGGTAGGAATTCCTTCATCCTATTTGCAATGGCTTTGGTTAAAATTTTGTAGGACACATTGCAGAGGCTTACAGGTCTAAAATCAGTCATGGAATTTGAGGCAGGGCCTTTAGGGATGAGAGCTAGGAAAGTGGAATTATGACTTCGTGGGATAACCTTGGAAGCCTAGAATTTCTTAATGGTAGAGCAAGTATCTTGCCCAACTATATCCCCAAAAAATTGGAAGAAATAGGGAGGGAAGCCATTAGGACCAGGAGCCTTGTCATGGTTCATGGAGAAAATCTCGTCTCTAATTTCTTCATCAGTGAAAGGGACTATCAATTTGGAGTTGACTTCATTTGAGATAGAGTGAGGAATGAGGTGGAGCATGGATTCTTTATCAAAATAAGAAACAATATTACATTCACCAAGAAGGGTGCTAAAATAAAAAATGACCTCTAACCTTATCTCATTGATATCATCTATGGAAGATCCATCCCCTCTCACAAGCTCTTTGATTCTATTATTGCTTCTATTTCTCAAAGTTGAAGCATGAAAGAATTTGGTATTAGCATCCCCCTATTTGAGCCATAAGGCTCTTGAATTTTACCTCCAAAAGGTTTCCTCATAGGCAAGGATGTTGTGATATTTTTCCAAAGTGATTCTTTCTTCAGTCCTGATTTGATCATCATTCTATCCATTCTAGATTTTACCCTCTATGATTGCTAATATTTTAGAAATTGCCTACTTGTTCTCAAAAATATTCCCAGATATTTCCTTGTTCCAAACTTTGAGGTTTGCTTTAACATGTCTGAGTTTCTGGGTCAAACTGTATGATGGATTTTCTTGTCCTACTTGATACCACCACTGATATATTCTATCTCTGAGGTCGGGATGATGAATCCACATATTTTAAAATTTGAAGGACCTATTAAAATATTGTGCAGTTTCCATTTTCAACAAGAGTGGGCTATGATCAGATCCTATTTTGGGTAAGGAGTGAAGGCTGGCATCTCTAAATATTTGAATAGCTTCCTATGAGAGAAATAATCTATCCAGTTTGACCTAAATGAGTTGATTACACAATCTTATATTGCTCCAGGTGTATCTTCCATCCTTAATTTTAACATCCATGAGATTGTTTGCATCTACAAAAATGTTGAACTCTTCCATACTTTTGATTGGTAACCCTGATCCTCCCTTTTTTTTATGGGTAGATGGATGTATTGAAATCCCCTACTATTATCTAAGGAATGTTATTAAAGGTCTATTTGAAGCTGCTTAAAGTCTCCCATAACAAGGTTCTTCCTGGTAGAGAATTTGGTGCATAGACATTTGAAAGGATCCATGAGGAATTATTGTCTCTGTCATGAAATAAGATACTAATGATTCTGTCAGTCATATGTAAACTCATCCTTCCAATTTCCTAGGATCTCATAAGCACATTAGGCCTCTTGATGCTCCTCTTGCCTACCTAAAAGCTACTTCACTTTTTTTCCAAACCTTATTTGCTATTATGATGTATGTGCCTTCATCAAGTTTTGTTGCTTGCATTATGAAATTTGTGGGTTTAAGCTCTCTTCTTAATAAACTAACTATTCTCTCTTTTGTTAGGCCATAAGACCTCTCACATTCCATGAGAGAATATTTATTTATAATGCTTGGATTTTTTCTTTCCCCCCTCTCCTTGATGTTGGGGAGGTTTTTTGGTTGTTTTATCATATTTGGATTGACTGATAACTGAAGAAAATAAAGTGTTTGGATGCCATTAGCTATGTCTTCCTTGACTCTCTTTTTCCACTATTCAATAGTTGAGGTTCTTCCTCTTTTTTGTCACTTACATAGTCTACTAGTGATTTTATTGTGCTTCTCATCTGCTTGGGACTGATTTGTTTTGAGCAATTTTATTAGTGATAGGTTTGTAATGAACTAGCTATTCTAAGAGAGGGCTGGGAAATTTGCTTTTGGATTGGTGCTTAGTAAATCTGGGGACATTAGCTTTTGATAGATCCCTTAAGGAGATTTGCCTTACTTCCTTAGGTGAAGCCAAAGGATAATCTAGAGGAATATGGTATGAACCTAATCTTGTGGGGGAGTCTAAACTATTAGGAAGAGCATCAACAACACCCAACTCTTCATCTTTGTCCTCTTCTTGAAAACATGATTCATTTTCCAAAATCTAAAATTTATTAGTGTCAGTGAAAGAAGAACATAATTTTTCCCCATCTAAAGAGTTAGCAATTTGCTTTCCTTTATTCTAAAGTGATTGTAAAACTTTTTTCATCCCTGATTGTTGAGATACATTTCTATTGATGGTATTATGTTGGCTATTTTTGACTTGTCTAAATAACCCTCTTTGCGATGGAAATTTTTTGCCTTGGATTCTGTTGGCTCCTCGAATGTTTGTATTTTTCTTCTCCAATATCTATTGCTTTAGGTTTAGACATTGATTTCTAAGATGACCTTGGGTGTGGCACTCCACATAGAAGGTAGGCTTGTTCTCATACTCTACAACTTGGCATCTTAGGTAAGACCCATAACCTAGCTCGATAAAAGTTGGTAACTTAGATTTTAAATTTACATTCACACAGATCCTAGTGTGAGTTAATCTAGAATGGGCTAGGATTTCATGATCAATGGCAACGAGATCTCAAAAAATTCATGCAATGCCTTTAAGGATATCCTCATACCAAAACTAAAAATATAGGTTTGGAAATCGAACCCATATAGGCACATAGTTAATGCTCTGGGTTTCAAGATCAAAATCCTCTACTCACTTTCTAAGAAAGATACATTGTCATCCCAATAACAATGGCCTTCTAGTTAAAATGTGACTAGTATCATCTGGATTGCTGATATGGATTGCAAAGAAACCCCTGGTGTAAGCCAAAATCTCCATGTCACCTAGTGTTTTCCATTTGGAGAAATCCCATTTTTTTACTTTTTCAATATCAGGTCTTCCTCCTATGAATTTTCCGATCAAGGAGAAAATCTCCACCGCCAAAGTGTCTTCCATTCTGCTTTTAGGAGCAAGCAATTTAATTCCTTATATTAAGTTTGAGGAATTATCAATGTATTTATTCCTTGTACCCTTGAGAGCCTCTGCAAAGAACTTTTTCTGTGTAGGGCCCTCAACATCGGTATGGTGGGCCTTCTTGTCGGGTACTTTGTTAGGAGGTTCATCTCCCTAAAGTCCCTCGAATTCAATAGGGACTTTATCCTTTTTTTATCTGACCATACTTAGTTTGTTTACTGCATCTGGATCCTCACATGCATCATCCTGGTTTCCAAAAATTTGAGAATTGGCCTTCCTGCTTCTTGAATTTTGAAATCCTTGATTCCCACTTTTATCGCACCTATTACTCTCCATATTGGTATGCTCTACATGGTTCAACTATTTCATAAAATAAATAGACAAACATGATATTCCTAAAATAAATAACAAAGTCATCAGAATATATTTACTATGTACCTACTGTGGCAAATGTGGTCATAAGAAGGATAATTGCTAGAGTTTCCATCCATGTAAATATTATGGAGAAAAATATCATCCATATTACTATTGTTACAATAAAGGCAAATATTATAAAATATTCAAGGAGAAACTAATATTCAGATTAGACTATTTATTAGAAGCTCTTATTTCAGAAGCATCCACTAACAATGAACTCAAGCTTAAATTTTGTGAAAACTAGGAAAACATGTCATACAAGAGACCACTGAACAAAAAATGAAGCAATTTTTACCCACTTATAATTTGCAAAATTATAATATCACTAGTCCATAAAGGATACCTAGAAGACTGCAAGACCAAATAAACCTCCAAACACTTATAAACAACAAAAAGTAGTGGAATAAAAATGACAAGAAGGAACAACACAAAAATAGAAAAAGAATAACTTGAACAAGATGAAGATAGTCATTCAAATTCAAACATAGAATACAATGAAGGAACCTAGAAAAAATATATCAAATTTTAGGACCAAGACAAAGATCCATATTGAAGACTAAAGTCTTCAATACCCAAATAATGTAATATAGGGGGGTGTTAGAGTATATTACATCATTTGGTTCATGTAAATTTACCACCTTTGGTACATATCTAGAGTAGGAGTTTACTTCAGAGTAAAGTTAGTTAGTTTCTTCAAGTATTATAATAAATGCACAAGTGTCAATGTGCATGTTGTAAATGTGCATGTAGTTCACATGTACATGGGTCCTAGGTAGAGTAAAGGCCAAGAAATCTAGCTTTCTATATAAATGCCTCATAAGTGTAGAAGTAAGAGAGAGGGAGAGTGATATAGTAAGTATACACTGTGTAGTATATATAGTGTGTAGTATGGTACAATGTAGTTCTTTCATATACTTTCACGAAGTGTTCATGTCCTCCATTATATAGCATTGTATTATGTTTATCATTTTCATTAATGGCATATTTCTAAGTAGTTTGTAGATGTTCATCTCTTTATTTTCCTGCATATTATTGTACCATTAGTTTTATAGTTATCTCAGATTAGTTATCCTTCATCTTGTGGTTTTACTACCTCCCATAAAAAGCCAATAGTCAATTGGTCCAGTTTGCAAATGAATCACTTTAGAATAAATTAACACTATGAGAAAATTGTTCCTTGAGCAAATTCACTCTTGAGAAAAGTGGGCCACCTTGGATACATAAATTTTATCACTTTTGTAAACTTTTACTATTTTGTGACGTTGTTCTTAGATTTGCAAAATCTATTTTTTATGGCTAATTCCTTGGAATTAGAAGGTAGTAGTGGATATATTATGGGTTTTACAAGTATCTATTTCTAAAGACATATTCCTACCTTATCTTCGACCTTGAATTGATGTGAGACCCAATGTTGGTCATGGAGCGTGTATTTTCTTATATATCTTATCTAAGATATCATGGACATGTTGAATATGTTGAATCTATTCCTTAAAACATGTTGCCTCGTATGCTTCTTTTTATTCATGAAGTGAGTGTTCCATAGGTTTCACAAAGAGAGCTACATAAATGGGTGTTAAATGTTGGAACCCAAAATATACATGAAATAGGTTGTGTTTGGTAGAGTAATGCAAAGTTTGATTATACCCATATTGAATGTAATGGAGACTCTCATCCCATGTGAGTGGATGCTTGGAATTGTATATTCAAAAAATATGTATAATTAGTCAATTCATAACTTGTGTCTAGCCATAAATATAAGGATAAAAACTTATTGATATGACTAGTTTAGTGTCAATCATGCTCCATAGGATGTATCAAAAAATAATTTTTATTATCCCTATTAGAGACAATTGACTTTGGCAAGCCAAATTTAATCCACGCATGATTGAAATAGATCTTAGTAGTCTTCTAAGTTGAAATGGATTTCTCATAGGGAATCATGATAACCATTTTTTTAAAGTAATAAAATACTACAAAAACACAATCATTACTATGCTTAGATGTGGGAAATACTAAGAGAAAATTCATGGATATAGATTCTCAAGGCTTGGATGGCATCGTCAATATTGTATATAGTCAATCATTGCTTCTTGTTGGTTAGTTTGGCAACAACATAATGGGTACATGATTTAATGTACCTCTCAATATCATTCATCATTTTGGGCTAGTAGAAGTACTTTTTAAGAAATATCAATATTTTCTCCATCCCAAAGTGAACTGCTACTTTGTTGAAGTGCACTTCCTAAATCATCTTTGAGTTCTCACTAGCTAGTACACAAATATATTCCATGTGATAGAGGAGGAATATGCTTACCTATTTGAAGGGCTTAGTTTGTATATGTGAAATTAGAATCTACTTCATATTTGGAAGTCATATTCCCACATGAATTAGGAATGGTAGAGAGTGCCATGATTGTAGATCAACTTAAATAATTTGTTTTTGAATTAGAATTTCATTTATTCAAATTTATTATTAGATGAAACTTTTGTAGATATATGACCCACTTCTAATGTCTTTTATTTCTTAGCTTACCTATGTATAAAGGAAATGTATAGATCTATAAATTGCTTAATTGAATATTTTACTATGATAGGAAACTGGATGCCCATGTTGTACGAGGAAATATCCTAGTGAAAACTCAAATGCATAATTTATTATATTAAAAGGATACTATAGATCAAGTATAGAAAGTGTGGAAGTTGAGCACAATTGAACCTTCAACTTCTCAAATACTCTTTGTTGTGTATCTCCCCAATGGAACTTAGATTTGTCACCTCCTTTGGTTACTTGGTGTAGTGTCCAAGAAATGTATGAGAATCCTAATATGAATCTTCAAAAAAAATTGGAAAGACATAGGAAACTATAAAATTCTATCAAATTATTTGTGGTAGGACAATATCTACTTACCCAAATCTTCTTAGGATCAACATTGACTCCTTTGTCAATAATGTACCCAAGGTACTAAATCTTCATCATGTCAAATGATAACTTCTTAAAATTAGAATATAGCTTATGCCTTAAAAGAGTCTAAATTACCAAGAAAAAATGTTGTGGATGTTCCTTGCATATCTTACTATCGATGACAATGTTGTCTTAGTAGACCTCCATGAATGAATTAGTGCAAGGATGTAGGATGTCATCCATTATACTCATGGATGTGGTACATGCATTGATCAAGCCAAAATGTATAACCAACCACTCAAAACAACCATCATTGTATTTGAATGCAATATTCCATATGTTATTAGAATCTACGGGCATTTGATGATAGCTAGTTTTGATATCAATTTTGGTGAAGAAATTTCCACTAGATAGTTGGTCTAACAAGTCATATATATGAGGAAGTGGATAGTATTTCTTCATAGTGAATTCATTAAAATATCTAAAGTAATAATAATATTTATATTCCATATTTATTTGGAGCCATGAAAATTAAACTACCACTTGGCGAGGTGCTCAATTTGATGTGCTCATTTTGAATCAATTCTTGGATATGTCTCTTTATTTCATCATTTTAAAGATTGAATTATGATAAAAAAAAAATACATTAGGTAAATAAGAACTAAAAACTAAATCAATGGAATTATTTACCTCATAATGAATTGACCCCAAATTTGTAACTTGAATAATTTATCATCTTCTACTACAATCCAATCCATCCACCTCTATTGTGTAGAGCTTTTTATTGAAGTAGCACCAATATTCCTCCATTATTGTGGATTGATCATTGATAAAATGAGTTTCTTTATTTTGGATATTATATTTCTATATTGTGTGACACTAATTTTAAAAATAAATATAGGAGGAGATACCTTTGGTATCCCAAAGCACTAATCTATGATAGTTATGATAACACTTTGGGTCTTGGATCCATACACATCATGCCTCTTCCATGTGAATAGTTGGCCTAAAATCACAACACAAACATCCAAGGGTATAAAATGATGCAAAAATTTATATTTGAAAGGTTTGATGGCATAATAGAGAAGACATTATTGAGTTACATGAATGTATCTTTCTTTTTTTAACCATCCAACATTATATGGTTGTTGTTATGGTGAAAAACTAGTTTAAATCCTTTATAATATAAGTAAAAATCAGATTCTTTTGACTTCAGATATCAATAATTAAATATAATATCTTATCCTTGACCCACATTTGTGAGTCAAATATATGTTCTTCATCTTATGACTCTTTTTGTGACCCCTTGGTACAACATATGTGATGGCAATGGTCACATTTGATTGAACTTCAATATAATACTTCCATCTATCCTAAACCTATGGATGTGAGGTTGGGAATCTAGTGGACATAGAGGGTTGTGTATTAACAAATAATGACTAAATTTTGTCATAATACTCATCCCTCAAAGGTCAGTTTCTTTTGTCATAATAACACCATTTTCCAATATTGGCATTTGGGGGTTTCTTTTCTTGCTTCCATTTCTGATTTTAGGATCAAACTACTTTGTATTAACTATTTGGAGTGTCAGTCTTGAATTTATTTTCTTGGTACTTAGTATTTTTATTCTTGTAAGTAGTCCTCTTTTTTTATTTTATTTTTTGTGCTTCTACCCTAATTTGACAACAAGTTTGTATGCCTCTCGTAATATCTTGATTTTAAAGAGGTCCATGTCCTTTCAAATGTACCATTATATCCTACTACATTACTTGAGAAATCAATCCTTTCAATATCTTGAATACCTAGTTTTACTACCATGGAATGTAAACCATAATTATAATTTTGAATAGACTAGTCTTTACCTTGACGTAACTATTGTCATCATATATATTAGTCTTCATAGGCTCCCATGAGATAACATTCTTCCTTGACAATCTCCATGAAATAATTCCATGTGAATATCCCTTCTTCATGTTTATTCTCCTCCTTCACCCTATTACAATATACTTCCCACCAATTTCAAATAGGTGATGAAGCTTTCAAGAGTGCAAAAAATATGTTCCCATTGTTGGTAAAATTATTTCTAAATAAATATGAAAAATAATTGATCCAACCAATTTTCTAGGGCATCAATAATTTTTCTTTTAAAATAAATAATATCAAAATTCACCTATACCTTAAAAATGTGGAAGTTAGGGTAGTTATAGGCCGTGTGGAGGAGGATGCAAAATTTGTAGCAGGGAGATAATAAATTTGAGAAAAATTGATCCATCATCTCATTCCTTGTTTTACAACATATTTTTCAATATCTTCTTGAAAGGATTGATTGTCTCGATGTCATTTGTTCTAGTTTCCACATGAGATTAAGAATGACAAGGGAGGTAATTAAAGGGATATCAAGTATTATACTCAAAATTTCCATATCCTAATCTTGTGTTTATGAAAATACACTCAACTGACAAACTCCTTTGATACCACTGACCCCAAACTTAGAATTTTGAATTAAGGAAGATCAAGAAAGAGTGCAATTCAAAAATAATAGAGTATAACAAATCAAAACATAGAAATATAAGCAAAAATATAGAATGATTTTATTTCTTAGAAAATAGAGTACAATGAAAGCAATATCTAAGAAGAGATGCGAGGATATAAGATTGCATACATTATTTATTCATTTTATACTTATAGGTGTATATATTTTTATACAATATTTTTGGGTATTGGAAATTCGCCATATTGAATATGGAAGGTCGCCTGCATAGAATTATGGTGATTCACGTTCCACGAGTTAAAAGGTCACCCATATATACTTTCCATGAGTTATAAAGTTCATATTAAATGAAAATTGCATACATATGAATTTTTATTTTATGTTTATCTTCTATTGATGTGCCAACATAGCTACAAAATATTATACTCAAACTTTCTTAAAAATTAGAACCCAAGGTACTAAATCTTCATCATATCAAATGATAACTTCTTAAAATTAGAATATAGCTTATGCCTTTAAAGAGTCTAAAATACCAAGAAAACATGTTGTGGATGTTCCTTGCATATCTTACTATCGATGAGAATGTTGTCTTAGTAGACCTCCATAAATGAATTAGTGCAAGGATGTAGGATGTCATCCATTATACTCATGGATGTGGTAGGTGCATTGATCAAGTCAAAAGGCATAACCAACCACTCAAAATAATCATAATTATATTTGAATGCAATATTCCATATGTTCTTAGAATCTATGGGTATTTTATGATAGCTAGTTTTGAGATCAATTTTGGTTAAGAACTTTTCACTCGATAGTTGGTCTAATGAGTCATATATATGAGGAAGTGGATAGTAGTTATTCATAGTGAATTTATTAAAATATCTAAAGTAATAATATGATTTATATTCCATATTTATTTGGATCCATGACAATTAAACTACCACATGGTGAAGTGCTCAATTTGATGTGCTCCTTTTGAATCAATTCTTGGATATGTCTCTTTATTTCATCATTTTAAAGATTGAATTATGACAAAAAAATACATTAGGTAAATAATAACTAGAAACTAAATCAATGGAATTCTTTACCTCATAATGAATTGACCCTCAATTGGTAACTTGAATAATTTATCATCTTCTACTACATTCCAATCCATCTACCTTTATTGTGTAGAGCTTTTGATTGAAGTAGCAACAATATTCCTCCATTATTGTGGATTGATCATTGATAAAATGAGTTTCTTTATTTTGGATATTATATTTCTATATTGTGTGACACTAATTAAAAAAAATATATAGGAGGAGATACCTTTGGTATCCCAAAGAACTAATATATGATATGTATGATAACACTTTGGGTCTTGGATCCATACACATCATGTCTCTTCCATGTGAATAGTTGGCCTAAAATCACAACACAAACATCCAAGGGTAGAAAATGATGCAAAAATTTATATTTGAAGGATTTGATGACATAAGAGAAAAGAAATTATTGAGTTACATGAATGTCTCTTCCTTTTTTTAACCATCCAACATTATATGGTTGTTGTTATGGTGAAAAACTAATTTAAATCCTTTATAATATAAGTAAAAATCAGATTATTTTGACTTCAACTATCAATAATGAAATATAGTGTCTTATCCTTGACCCACATTTGTGAGTGAAATATATATTCTTCATCTTATGATTCTTCTTGTGACCCCTTGGTACAACATATGTGATGACAATGGTCACATTTGATTGAAATTCAATATAATACTTCCATCTATCCTAAACCTATGGATGTGAGGATGGGGATCTAGTGGACATAGAGGGTTGTGGATTAACAAACAATGAATAAATTACTCAATTCTCATCCCTCAAAGGTCAGTTTATTTTGTCATAATAACACCATTTGCCAATCTTGGCATTTGGGGGTTTCTTTTCTTGCTTCCAATTCTGATTTTAGGATCGATCTACTTTGTATTGACTATTTGGAGTGTCACTCTTGAATTTATTTGCTTGGTACTTAGTATTTTGATTCTTGTAATTTGTCCTCTTTTCTTATTTTATTTTTTATGCTTCTACCCTAATTTCACAACAAGTTTGTATGCCTCTCATAATATCTTGATTTTAAATAATTCCATGTCCTTTCAAATGTACCATTCTATCATACTACATTACTTTATAAATCAATCCTTTCAATATCTTGAATACCTAGTTTTACTACCATGGAATGGAAATCATAAATAGAATTTTGAATAGACTAGTCTTTACCTTGACGTAACTATTTTCATCATATGTATTAGTCTTCATAGGCTTCCATGAGATAACATTCTTCCTTGACAATCTCCATGAAATAATCCCATGTTAATATCCCTTCTTCATGTTTATTCTCCTCATTGAACCTATTACAATATACTTACCACCAATTTCAAATAGGTGATGAAACTTTCAAGAGTGCAAAAAATATGTTCCCATTGTTGGTAAAATTATTTCTAAATAAATATGAAAAATAATTGATCCAACCAATTTTCTAGGGCATCATTAATTTTTATTTTAAAAGAAATAATATCAAAATTCACCTATACCTTAAAAATGTGGAAGTTAGGGTAGTTATAGGTCATGTGGAGGAGGATGCAAAATTTGTAAGGGGGAGAAAATGAATTTGAGAAAAATTGATCCATCATCTCATTCCTTATTTTACAACATATTTTTCAATATCTTCTTGAAATGATTGATTGTCTCGATGTCATTTGTTCTAGTTCCCACATGATATTAAGAATGACAAGGGAGGTATTTAAAGGGATATCAAGTATTATACTCAAACTTTCCATATCCTAATCTTGTGTTTATGAAAATACACTCAACATACAAACTACTTTGATACCACTGACCCCAAACTTAGAATTTTGAGTTAATGAAGATCAAGAAAGAGTGCAATTCAAAAATAATAGAGTATAACAAATTAAAACATAGAAATATAAAAAAAAATATAGAATTATTTTATTTCTTATAAAATAGAGTACAATGAAATCAATCTCTAAGAAGAGATGTGAGGATATAACATTGCATACATTATTTATTCATTTTATACTTATATGTGTATATCTTTTTATACAATATTTTTGGGTATTGGAAATTCACCATATTGAATATGGAAGGTCACCTACATAGAAATATGGTGATTCATGTTCCATGAGTTAGAAGGTCACCCATATATACTTTCCACGAGTTATAAATTTCATATTAAATGAAAATTGCATACATAAGACTTTTTATTTTCTGTTTATCTTCTATTGATATGTCAACATAGCAACAAAATATTATACTCAAACTTTCTTAAAATTAGAACCCAAGGTACTAAATCTTCATCATGTCAAATGAGAACTTCTTAAAATTAGAATATAGCTTATGCCTTAAAAGAGTCTAAAATACCAAGAAAAAATGTTGTGGATGCTCCTTGCATATCTTACTATCGATGACAATGTTGTCCTAGTAGACCTCCATAAACGAATTAGTGCAAGGATGTAGGATGTCATCCATTATACTCATGGATGTGGTAGGTGGATTGATCAAGTCAAAATGTATAACCAACCACTCAAAATAACCATAATTGTATTTGAATGCAATATTCCATATGTTCTTAGAATCTATGGGTATTTGATGATAGCTAATTTTGAGATCAATTTTAGTTAAGAACCTTTCACTAGATAGTTGGTATAACAAGTCATATATATGAGGAAGTGGATAGTAGTTCTTCATAGTGAATTCATTAAAATATCTAAAGTAATAATATTATTTATATTCCATATTTATTTGTAGCCATGACAATTAAACTACCACATGGTGAAGTGCTCAATTTGATGTGCTCATTTTGAATCAATTGTTGGATATGTCTCTTTATTTCATCATTTTAAAGATTTAATTATGATAAAAAAATACATTAGATAAATAAGAATGAGAAACTAAATCAATGGAATGCTTTACCTCATAATGAATTGACCCCCAATTGGTAACTTGAATAATTTATCATCTTCTACTACAATCTAATCCATCCACCTCTATTGTGTAGAGCTTTTTATTGAAGTAGCAACAATATTCCTCCATTATTGTGGATTGATTATTTATAAAATGAGTTTATTTATTTTGGATATTACATTTCTATATTTTGTGACACTAATTAAAAAAATAAATGTAGGAGGAGATACCTTTGGTATCCCAAAGAACTAATCTATGATAGTTATGATAACACTTTCGGTCTTGGATCCATACACATCATGCCTCTTCCATGTGAATAGTTGGCCTAAAATCACAACACAAACATCCAAGGATAGAAAATTATGCAAAAAATTATATTTGAAGGGTTTGATGGCATAAGAGAGAAGACATTATTGAGTTACATGAATCTCTCTTCCTTTTTTTAACCATCCAACATTGTATGGTTGTTGTTATGGTGAATAACTAATTTAAATCCTTTATAATATAAGTAAAAATCAAATTCTTTTGACTTCAACTATCAATAATGAAATATAGTGTCTTATCCTTGACCCAAATTTGTGAGTTAAATATATGTTCTTCATCTTATGACTCTTCTTGTGACCCCTTGGTACAACATATGTGATGGCAATGATCATATTTGATTGAACTTCAATATAATACTTCCATCTATCCTAAACCTATGGATGTGAGTATGGGGATCTAGTGGACATAGAGGGTTGTGGATTAACAAACAATGACTAAATTACTCAATACTCATCCCTCAAAGGTCAGTTTCTTTTGTCATAATAACACCATTTGCCAATCTTGGCATTTGGGGGTTTCTTTTCTTGTTTCCAATTCTGATTTTAGGATCGAACTACTTTTTATTGACTATTTGGAGTGTCACTCTTGAATTTATTTGCTTGGTACTTAGTATTTTTATTCTTGTAATGTGTCCTCTTTTTTTATTTTATTTTTTGTGCTTCTACCCTAATTTCATAAGTTTGTATGCTTCTCGTAATATCTTGATTTTAAATAGGTCCATGTCCTTTCAAATGTACCATTCTATCCTACTACATTACTTGAGAAATCAATCCTTTCAATATCTTGAATACCTAGTTTTACTACCATGGAATGGAAATCATAAATATAATTTTGAATAGACTAGTCTTTACCTTGACGTAACTATTGTCATCATATATATTAGTCTTCATAGGCTCCCATGAGATAACATTCTTCCTTGACAATATCCATGAAATAATCCCATGTGAATATCCCTTCTTCATGTTTATTCTCCTCCTTGACCCTATTACAATATACTTCCCACCAATTTCAAATAGGTTATGAAGCTTTCAAGAGTGAAAAAAATATTTTCCCATTGTTGGTAAAATTATTTCTAAATAAATATGAAAAATAATTTATCCAACCAATTTTCTAGGGCATCATTAATTTTTCTTTAAAAATAAATAATATCAAAATTCACCTATAACTTAAAAAAGTGGAAGTTAGGGTAGTTATAGGTCATGTGCGGGAGGATGCAAAATTTGTAGCAGGGAGATAATGAATTTGAGAAAAATTGATCCATCATCTCATTCCTTGTTTTACAACATATTTTTCAATATCTTCTTGAAAGGATTGATTGTCTCGATGTCATTTGTTCTAGTTCCCACATAAGATTAAGAATGACAAGGGAGGTAATTAAAGGGATATCAAGTATTATACTCAAACTTTCTATATCCTAATCTTATGTTTATGAAAATACACTCAACAGAAAAACTGCTTTGATATCACTAACCCCAAACTTAGAATTTTGAGTTAAGGAAGATCAAGAAAGAGTGCAATTCAAAAATAATAGAGTATAACAAATCAAAACATAGAAATATAAGCAAAAATATAGAATGATTTTATTTTTTATAAAATAGAGTACAATGAAAGTAATCTCTAAGAAGATATGTTTGGATATAACATTGCATAGATCATTTATTCATTTTATACTTATATGTGTATATCTTTTTATACAATATTTTTGGGTATTGGAAATTCATCATATTGAATATGGAAGGTCACCTACATAGAAATATGGTGATTCATGTTCCATGAGTTAGAAGGTCACCCATATATACTTTCCATGAGTTATAAAGTTCATATTAAATAATAATTGCATACATAAGACTTTTTATTTTATGTTTATCTTCTATTGATGTGTCAACATAGCAACAAAATATTATACTCAAACTTTCTTAAAATTATAACCCAAGGTACTAAATCTTCATCATGTCAAATGAGAACTTCTTAAAATTAGAATATAGCTTATGCCTTCAAAGAGTCTAAATTACCAAGAAAAAATGTTGTGGATGTTCCTTGCATATCTTACTATTGATGACAATGTTGTCCTAGTAGACCTCCATAAATGAATTAGTGCAAGGATGTAGGATGTCATCCATTATACTCATGGATGTGGTAGGTGGATTGATCAATTCAAAAGGCATAACCAACCACTCAAAATAACCATAATTGTATTTGAATGCAATATTCCATATGTTCTTAGAATCTATGGGTATTTGATGATAGCTAATTTTGAGATCAATTTTGGTGAAGAAATTTTCACTAGATAGTTGGTATAACCAGTCATATATATGAGGAAGTGGATAGTAGTTCTTCATAGTTAATTCATTAAAATATATAAAGTAATAATATTATTTATATTCCATATTTATTTGGAGCCATGACAATTAAACTACCACATGGTGAAGTGCTCAATTTGATGTGCTCCCTTTGAATCAATTCTTGGATATGTCTCTGTATTTCATCATTTTAAATATTGAATTATGATAAAAAAAATACATTAGGTAAATAAGAACTAGAAACTAAATCAATGGAATTCTTTACCTCATAATGAATTGACCCCCAATTTGTAACTTGAATAATTTATCATCTTCTACTACAATCCAATCCATCCACCTCTATTGTGCAGAGATTTTTATTGAAGTAGCAACAATATTCCTCCATTATTATGGATTGATCATTGATAAAATGAGTTTCTTTATTTTGGATATTATATTTCTATATTATGTGACACTAATTAAAAAAATAAACATAGGAGGAGATATCTTTGGTATCCCAAAGCACTAATATATGATATTTATGATAACACTTTGGGTCTTGGATCCATACACATCATGACTCTTCCATGTGAATAGTTGGCTTAAAATAACAACACAAACATCCAAGGGTAGAAAATGATGCAAAAATTTATATTTGAAGGGTTTTATGGAATAAGAGAGAAGACATTATTGAGTTACATGAATGTCTCTTCCTTTTTTTAACCATCCAACATTATATGGTTGTTGTTACGGTGAAAAACTAATTTAAATCCTTTATAATATAAGTAGAAATCAGATTCTTTTGACTTCAACTATCAATAATTAAATATAGTGTCTTATCCTTGACCCACATTTGTGAGTGAAATATATGTTCTTCATATTATGACTCTTCTTGTTACCCCTTGGTACAACATATGTGATGGCAATGGTCATATTTGATTGAACTTCAATATAATACTTCCATCTATCCTAAACCTATGGATGTGAGGATGGGGATCTAGTGGACATAGAAGGTTGTGGATTAACAAACAATGACTAAATTACTCAATACTCATCCCTCAAAGGTCAGTTTCTTTTTTCATAATAACACCATTTTCCAATATTGGCATTTGGGGGTTTCTTTTCTTACTTCCAATTCTGATTTTAGGATCAAACTACTTTGTTTTGACTATTTGGAGTGTCGCTCTTGAAATTATTTGCTTGGTATTTAGGATTTTGATTCTTGTAATTTGTCCTCTTTTTTTATTTTATTTTTGTGCTTCTACCCTAATTTGATAACAAGTTTGTATGTCTCTCATAATATCTTGATTTTAAATAGGTCCATGTCCTTTCAAATGTACCATTATATCCTACTACATTACTTGAGAAATCAATCCTTTCAATATCTTGAATACCTAGTTTTACTACCATGGAATGTAAACCATAAATATAATTTTGAATAGACTAGTCTTTACCTTGACGTAACTATTGTCATCATATATATTAGTCTTCATAGGCTCCCATGAGATAACATGCTTCCTTGACAATATCCATGAAATAATCCCATGTAAATATCCCTTCTTCATGTTTATTCTCCTCCTTCACCCTATTACAATATACTTCCCACCAATTTCAAATAGGTGATGAAGCTTTCAAGAGTGCAAAAAATATGTTCCCATTGTTGGTAAAATTATTTCTAAATAAATATGAAAAATAATTTATCCAACCAATTTTCTAGGGCATCATTAATTTTTCTTTTAAAAGAAATTATATCAAAATTCACCTATACCTTAAAAATGTGGAAGTTAGGGTAGTTATAGTCCGTGAGGAGGATGCAAAATTTGTAGCAGGTAGATAATGAATTTGAGAAAAATTGATCCATCATCTCATTCCTTGTTTTACAACATATTTTTCAATATCTTCTTGAAAGGATTGATTGTCTCAATGTCATTTGTTCTAGTTCTTACATGAGATTAAGCATGAAAAGGGAGGTAATTGAAGGGATATCAAGTATTATACTCAAAATTTCCATATCCTAATCTTGTGTTTATGAAAATACACTCAACAGACAAACTACTTTGATATCACTGACCCCAAACTTAGAATTTTGAGTTAAGGAAGATCAAGAAAGAGTGCAATTCAAAATTAATAGAGTATAACAAATCAAAACATATAAATATAAGCAAATATATAGAATGATTTTATTTCTTAGAAAATAGAGTACAATGAAAGCATACATTATTTATTAATTTTATACTTATAGGTGTATATTTTTTTATACAATATTTTTGGGTATTGGAAATTCACCATATTGAATATGGAAAGTCACCTGCATAGAAATATGGTGATTCATGTTCCATGAGTTAGAAGGTCACCCATATATACTTTCCATGAGTTATAAATTTCATATTAAATGAAAATTGCATACATATGACTTTTTATTTTATTTTTATCTTCTATTGATGTGTCAACATAGCTACAAAATATTATACTCAAACTTTCTTAAAATTTAGAACCCAAGGTACTAAATCTTCATCATGTCAAATGAGAACTTCTTAAAATTAGAATATAGCTTATGCCTTCAAAGATTCTAAAATACCAAGAAAACATGTTGTGGATGTTCCTTGCATATCTTAGTATCAATGACAATGTTGTCTTAGTAGACCTCTATAAATGAATTAGTGCAAGGATGTAGGATGTCATCCATTATACTCATGGATGTGGTAGATGCATTGATAAAGCCAAAAGGCATAACCAACCACTCAAAATAATTATAATTGTATTTGAATGCAATATTCCACATTTTCTTAGAATATATGGGTATTTTATGATAGCTAGTTTTGAGATCAATTTTGGTGAAAAACTTTTCACTAGATAGTTGGTCTAACAAGTCATATATATGAGGAAGTGGGTAGTAGTTCTTCATAGTGAATTCATTAAAATATCTAAAGTAATAATATTATTTATATTCCATATTTATTTGGAGCCATGACAATTAAACTACCACATGGTGAAGTGCTCCTTCTAAATCAATTCTTGGACCTAGACAAAGCCCCAGGACCCAATGGCTTTCCCCCTCATTTCTATCAAGATTTTTGGGACATCATAAGTGAGGATGTAATTTTTGTTGTCATAGAATTCCAAGCAAGCAATCATATCCCAAAAGGTCTCAAATCTACTTTTATTTCTCTAATTCCTAAGAAGAAAACCCCTAAATCTATGGCTGACTTCAGGCCAATCAGTCTATGAAATGTTTCTTACAAGATCCTAACTAAAGCCATTGCAAATAGAATAAGAGATGTTCTACCCCGGATCATAGATTCATGCTAGGAAAGCTCTATCCAGGGTAGGTCAATCTTGGATGGAGTTATCATAGTTCATGAAGCTCTACACTCTGCTCATAAGACTAACAGGTTTGTTTTTGCCCTCAAGCTTGATATGAACAAAGCATTTGATAGGCTAAATTGGGACTTTTTGATTGTTGTCCTCCTTAAGTTTGGTTTTCACCACCAATGGGTTAATTTGATCAAATAATGTATTTCTAAAGCATGGTTCTTGATTTTGGTTAATGGAACAACTGATGGTTACTTTTAAAGTCGTAGAGGAATTCGGAAGGGGGATCCTATCAGCCCCATGTTATTCATCATTGTGGTAGAAGCTTTAGGTAGAACCATCAAAAATGCTTGCAGTTCAAGGCTAATATCAAGAATTAATACAACATCTCTTACTATGGTTGTTTCTCACCAAAAATTCATCGATGATACCCTTCTATTGACGAAGGCATCGGTGGTTGAGGCCAAAAGAATTAAATACATCCTACAACTCTACGAGGATGTTGCTGGTCAGAAAGTTAATTTCAGGAAAAGCAAGTTATATTTCTTTAACACCCCCATTCAGGGGTAAGTAAGGATTGCAAAAATTTTAGGGTGTGGTATAGCAAACCTCCCCACTTTGTATCTTGGTCTCCCTATTTTCATTGGTTCTCCGAGAGAGTCAATGTGGTACAAGGTTATTGAAAGAATTCAAAAAAAACTTTCTGGATGGAAAGGTCATCTTCTATCTCAAGCAGGAAAGTTGGCCCTCACTAAGGCCTCTCTTCAGAGCATTCCAGTCTATTTTCTCTTCATTTTCAATGCCCCTATGAATTTTTTCCAAAAAATTGAGAAACTCCAAAAAGAATTTTTATGGACTGGATCAGAGGAGAAAAAAGGATACACCTTGTAGGATGGACCAAAGTGTGCAGACGCAGGGAAAATGGGGTCTTAGGTCTGAGGATAATTGCTCATATGAATTTAGCTTTACTAGCTAAGTAGGCGTGGCGCCTCATTTCTGGTGAAGAAAATTAATGGAAAGTTATCATCAAACGAAAGTATCTTCAAAATATGGAATTTCTAAGTGACTCAATTCCAATCAGAGGTTCTGCTTTTTGGAAAGCAATTCTCAATTGTAAGGAAATCATCAAAAAATATTTAAGATGGGTTTTAGGCAATGGTGAGAGGATAAATTTTTGGAATGACAGGTGGGCTAAGGATGAACCACTGACACAATATCCTAACTTAGCCCGAATCAGAGATATCACGGAAGAACTCATTGGCAGAAAAGTCTCTAATTATATGGTTGAGGACAGAGACAAAATTAAGTGGAAACAAATAAGGATTCAGGGATTTCAAGAGGAATCAAATGATCTTTGTAACATTATCGGGCAATAGTTTATCCCCATGAGACCCAAGGAAGATCAAGTGACCTAGGCTCCTATGTAAAATGGGTAGTTCACTGTTAAATCAGCTTACAAGCTTTTGCTTGATGATGAGGATTTTGTCCTCCAAAAGGACTTAGTTTGGATAAAAAAATTAATTCCAAAAATTGTAGTCTTTTCATTTCTAGTTATCCAAGGAATAATTCTAACCATTGATAATATGATGCGTAAAGGTATTTGTATCACTAATCATTGTTATCTGTGTACGTCTAATTGGGAGACCATTTATCACATTTTCCTTGAGTACCCTTTTCTATTGACTATCCTAAGTGGGGTTTTTCAGGCCTTCAATATTTCTTGGGTTAAACCAACCATCGTACTTGATTTGTTCATCCAGTGGCCTTACCCCTTTTCAAGCCAAATACTTAGATACATGTGGAAAATTTGTCTCAATCACTATCTTTGGCAGGTGTGGTTAGAAAGGAACCATAGAGTCTTTAATGAGTCTATCCATGATCATCAAACTATCATTACTAGGATCCTATCCTTTACCAACGAGAATGTGAACTTATCCCTTTTGATAGCCATAAACCTCATCTACAGGAGACCATTATTGCTCAATATTTAAGCTTAACCTTGTTAGATGAGTTTGTGCCTAGGGTAGTCAACCCCAGAGCTATTGTTAAGTGGTCCCCACCTCCTATGGGTTGGTTTAAGCTTAATTTTGATGGAGCATCTAAGGATAATCCTAGTCGAGCAAGCGTTGGTGACATTGTGCGAGATCATAATGGGAATATAATGCTTGCATTTTTTGAATATTTGGGAACAAAGACGAACAACGAAGTTGAAGCTAGAGCTATGTGGAGATGCCTTCAAATGACTCAAGATTTAGAAGGAAATTTGATCATAGAAGGAGACTCTATGCATGTTATAAATCTCCTCAATAATTGGAAAACACCTCCTTGGAGGATTAACACAATTGTTGAAGAGGCTAGGATCCTTTTCTAGGGAAGACGGGATAGAAAAGCCCAACATGTATTTTGGGAAGCTAACAAAGTTGTTGATAAGCTGGCCAATTTGGGTTTCGATGGTGACAAAATTTAAAAATGGGAACACGGTGTCCCGAGCAAAGTAGAGGAGCTTATTCAACAAGAATGTCAAGAATGATAGTCGAATTTACCAATCAGGAAGGCATTGTAATTTCGAAGGCTATGAGTATTCCCGTATATTTTTTGAAATGGACTCACAATAAAAATTATTCGAGATGTCAGTCTTGGTGGATGCTACTTGGAAATACCACAAAGACTAATGGGGACAGTCATCGTAGTAATTTGAGGTTGGTTGATAATCACAGGGTAGGAAAGAAATGATAATATAAGACTTCGAACCAAAGCCACATGGACCACCAAATAGCCACTACCATAAATCTAGCCAGCAAGTTCACTTCTCCAAGGCTGATTTTCCAAGATGGGATGCGGTCCCAAAGCATGTCATATATAGAAGAAATCAATTACCAAAGAATTATTAAGAGTAACTATCAATACAGAGCTTATGGGAGTTTTTTTTAGTGCTCTGCTATGTGTGTCTATAGCTTTTTGTTTCTCCATTGTTTCAAGGAAGGGATCCGTGTTTGTTTCTTTTTTTGTAATTATGATGCTAGTGTGTTTTCTTGGGGTATACCCAAAATATTTTTTTTTGGTAGATAATATATTATAGCATTAATACCAAGTTTTACAGGTTGACCCAAAACCTTTTACAAAAATCAGCCCAGGGTTATTGATGAACATGTCCTTACTAAGGATCCTATATATGTAAAATCTACATGCTGCCAAAGCCATTGCATTCGGTAAGGCACATAGTCTATTATCAAAAAGAAACTTCCCATACAAAATTTTGGGTATACCCCGAGAAAATACACTTGCATCATAATTACAAGAAAAGAAACAAACACATATCCCTTTCTTGAAATAGTGGATAAACAAAAAACTATAGGCACACATAGCAGAGTACTAAAAAAACTCCCACAAGCTCTGTATTGACAATTACTCTTAATAATTCTTTGGTAATTGCTTTCTTCCGTATATGACATGCTTTGGGACCACATCCCATCTTGGCCAATCAACCTTGGAGAAGTGAACCTGCTGGCTAGATTTATGGTGATGGCTATCTGGTGGTCCACGTGGCTTTGGTTCGAAGTATTATATTGTCATTTCTTTCATGCCCTATGATTATCAACCAACCTCAAATTACTAATACGACTGTCCCCATTAGTCTTTGTGGTATTTCCAAGCAGCATCCACCAAGACTGATAACTCGGATAGCCATGTTGGGCTTTTCTATCTTGTCTTCCCTAGACAAGGATCCTAGCCTCTTCAACAATTGTTTTAATCCTCCAAGGAGGTGTTTTCCAATTATTAAGGAGATTTATAACATGCATAGAGTCTCCTTCTATGATCAAATTACCTTCTAAGTGTTGATTCATTTGAAGGCATCTCCACATAGCTCTAGCTTCAACTTCATTGTTTTTCCTTGTTCCCAAATATTTGGAAAACGCAAGCATCATATTCCCATTATGATCTCACACAATGCCACCAGTGCCTGCTCTGCCAAGATTGTCCTTAGCCGCTCCATCAAAATTAAGCTTAAACCAACCCGTAGGAGGTGGTAACCACTTAACATTGGATTTAGGGTTGACTGCCCTAGGCATAGACTCATCTAACAAGGTTAAGCTTAAATATTGAGCAATCATGGTCTCCTACAGATGATGTTTACGGCTATCAAAAGGGATAAGGTTCACATTCTCATTGGCAAAGGATAGGATCCTGGCAATGATAGTTTGATGATCATGGATAGACTCATTAAAGACTCTATGGTTCCTTTCTAACCACACCTACCAAAGATATTTATTGAGACAAATTTTCCACATGTATCTAAGTCTTTGGCTTGAAAAGAGGTAAGGCCACTGGAGGAAAAAATCAAGTAATGTGGCTGGTTTAACCCAAGAAATATTGAAGGCCTAAAAAACCCCACGTAGGACAGTCCAAGAAAAAGGACACTCAAACAAAATGTGATAAATGGTCTCCCAATTAGCCCTACACAGATAACAAAAATTAGTGATATAAATACCTTTACGCATCATATTATCAATGGTTAGAATTCTTCCTTGGATAACCAGCCATGAAAAGACTGCAATTTTTGGAATTAAATTTTTTATCCAAACTAAGTCCTTTTGGAGGACAAAATCCTCGCCATCAAGCAGAAGCTTGTAAGCTAATTTAACAGTGAACTGCCCATTTTACATAGGAGCCTAGGTCACCTGATATTCCTTGGGTCTCATGGGGATAAACTATTGCCCGAGAATTTTACAAAGATCATTTGATTCCACTTGAAATCCCTAAATCCTTATTTGTTTCCACTTCATTCTACCTCTGTCCTCAACCATATAATCAAAGACTTTTCTACCAATGAGTTCTTCCGTGATATCTCTTATTTGAGATAAGTTAGGATATTGCATCAATGGTTTGTCCTTAGCCCACCTGTCATTCCAGCAATTTATCCTCTCACCATTGCCTAAAACCCATCTTTAAGCTTTTTTGATGATTTCCTTACAATTGAGAATTGCTTTCCAAAAAGCAGAACCTCTGATTGGAACTGAGTCACTTACAAATTCCATATTTTGAAGATACTTTCATTTGATGATAGTTGTCCATTCATTTTCTTCACCATAAATGAAGTGCCACGCCTTCATAGTTAGTAAAGCTAAATTCATATGAGCAATTCTCCTCAGACCTAAGCCCCCATTTTCCCTGGGACTGCACACTTTTGTCCATCCTACAAGGTGTATCCATCTACCTCTACACAATAGAGGTAGATGGATTGGATTGTAGTAGAAGATGATAAATTATTCAAGTTACTAATTGGGGGTCACTTCATTATGAGGTAAAGCATTCCATTGATTTAGTTTCTAGTTTTTATTTACCTAATGTATTTTTTTATCATAATTCAATATTTAAAATGATGAAATAAAGAGACATATCCAAGATTTTTTTTTTGTAGATAAGATACTATAGCATTAATACCGGGTTTTACAGGTTGACCCAAAACCTTTTATAAAAATCAGCCCAGGGTTGTTGATGAACATGTCCTTACTACCCAAAATGTTGTATGGGAAGTTTCTTTTTGATAACAAGCTATGTGCCTTACTGTATGTAATGGTTTTGGCAACATGTAGATTTTACATATATAGGATCCTTAGTAAGGACACGTTCATCAATAGCCCTGGGCTGATTTTTGTAAAAGGTTTTGGGCCAACCTGTAAAACCCGGTATTAATGCTATAGTATCTTATCTACCAAAAAAAAAAAATCTTGGATATGTCTCTTTATTTCATCATTTTAAAGATGAATTATGATAAAAAAATACATTAGGTAAATAAGAACTAGAAACTAAATCAATGGAATGCTTTACCTCATAATGAAATGACCCCCAATTAGTAACTTGAATAATTTATCATCTTCTACTACAATCCAATCCATCTACCTTTGTTGTGCAGAGCTTTTGATTGAAGTAGCAACAATATTCCTCCATTATTGTGGATTTATCATTGATAAAATGAGTTTCTTTATTTTGGATATTATATTTCTATATTGTGTGACACTAATTAAAAAAAGAAATATAGGAGGAGATACCTTTGGTATCCCAAAGCACTAATCTATGATAGTTATGATAACACTTTGGGTATTGGATCCATACACATCATGCCTCTTCCATGTGAATAGGTCTCCTAAAATAACAACACAAACATCCAAGGGTAGCAAATGATGCAAAAATTTATATTTTAAGGGTTTGATGGCATAAGAGAGAAGACATTATTGAGTTACATGAATATCTCTTCCTTTTTTTAACCATCCAACATTATATGGTTGTTGTTATGGTGAAAAACTAATTTAAATCCTTTATAATATAAGTAAAAATCAGATTCTTTTGACTTCAACTATCAATAATGAAATATAGTGTCTTATCCTTGACCCACATTTGTGAGTGAAATATATGTTCTTCATATTATGACTCTTCTTGTGACCCCTTGGTACAACATATGTGATGGCAATGGTCACATTTATTGAACTTCAATATAATACTTCCATATATCCTAAACCTATGGATGTGAGTATGGGGATCTAGTGGAAATAGAGGGTTGTGGATTAACAAACAATGACTAAATTACTCAATACTCATCCCTCAAAGGCCAGTTTATTTTGTCATAATAACACCATTTGCAAATATTGGAATTTTGGAGGTTTCGTTTCTTGCTTCCAATTCTGATTTTAGGATCAAACTACTTTGTATTGACTATTTGGAGTGTCACTCTTGAATTTATTTTCTTAGTACTTAGTATTTTTCTTTTGGTAAGCTGGTTTTTTGTATTAAGTACTGGGTTTTTTAAGAGGATCCCAAAACATTATAAAAAAATAGGCTACAACCTTATAAGCAAGAAACACCTAAAGGGCAATTATAGCTAACATGTTTAAACCTTACCAAAAAATAAAATCAGAGGTCTATCGACTACAAAAAAAAAATGTAACAATACACATCACTGAAAAAACACAGCAGAACAGAGACTTCAACGGATCCGTCGTCAGGCATCTGGTTCCTCTTGATCATCCATAGTCTGGTGCTCCTTGTAATGCTTCAGGGCCCTGATAATTGCATTTATGGATGCCATAATATTGACAACCACCTCCTTAAGGAACTGGGCTGGAAAACCTTCCACATCACTCTCTGTGTCGAAGCTAATATGTTATGCCGATGGAGTTCCTTTCTTGGTTTTAATCTTCTTTAGGCATTGAGAGGCCCTAGATGGGGTGACGGTATCCCTAGTCACCCCCCTCTTGACCGGATGACATCAGGAGGAGCCTTTTAAATGGGAGGGTTTGTCGACACCAGGGGGGCTAGCTCAGGAAGGACTAGGGGCTCTTTCCACTTGCCCAACAGTAGGGTTGGACGGATTCTGGGTAGATAGGGGAGGAACGACTTGAGGGGGGGTGGTTAGCCAGCACATGACGATAGATGATAGCCATTAAACCTTGGTGAATTGGCATGCAGGATGAATTCCCAATTTTTCAATGGCTAGGCTCGAGGAATATGTGAGATAATTAGGGATACACACCTACTTGGCATCCCTCAAATGATTAACAAAACTTATATTGAAGATGTGAAGAGGCTTATCTAGATTTTCATAGGTAATGTACTGCATGATGGGGATCATAGCAAGGTTCCATGGCTTCAGAAGGGAAGAACGAAAGAGGGTTGATTTGTCCCACCCCAGGTTTCTCCCTTTATAAAGGAATTGCTCAAGTTCCTTGCCCCAATTATGGATATCCCAATTAATGTTGTGCCCAAAAATAGGTAAACCAGTAACCTCAAAGAGGAGCTCAACAGTGACACAAAAATTTAGCCCTTGAACAATAACCTCACCTTTATTCCAGGTATCGATGAAAGCATGGGTTACCTCATCCTCAGGCCCATGAAATTTCTCCAGGAAGGGGACTAACCCTTTGGCTCTCATGAAAATTTTGGCTTCATTACACAGGGAGAGTTCGGTCTGTTTGATGAAAGGAGTGGACATTGTGACACATGACAGTAGGACTCCCAACGAAACCACCAAAAAAACTCACCAAAGGAAAATTGCACTCACAAACACCTACAATGGACATCAACCCGATGACATAGATATTTAAATAGCCTCCTCTCATGGACATTGGATGAAGAGAAGAACGATTTGATGCAGACCCTCCCATAATTACCCGAGGTGGTGAGTAAAAATGAAAAGGTGGCAGAGGAGCAAACTGAGGTGGCCTTCCTTCTTGAAACCACCATGTATGTCTCATGGCCCAATGGTTGTTGGTGATCTCACACACTGCCTCATCGAGAAAGTAAGGCTAAAATCTCCTCCCAATGTAGCCAAGAGCCTGACCAATGGCGTGTCGCCCTTGAGCAAGGATAATCTACCCTCGATCGTGAGGAGATTTAGAAATAAAAATTAGGGCATTCCTCCTATTACCATGATCAAACTTTGTCCTTTGAGAAACCTTAGCCTGACCCCCAAAGAAACTTAGTTCCCGTATAACCTTATTACCCACCTCTACCCTAGAAGAGTGGCCAGTTGTGATTAGAACAGGTGACAAGACCTGAGAATTGCCATCGCATACTGCCAACCATCGTTGCTTAGGTGGCTCCATGGGTACATTCTTTACTGGCAATTCTTTCCACGTCAGCTAGAAAATATTGTCACCACACGACAAGACAAGTGGAAGAAAGCCCTTTTTTCACCATGTGGTCAGTGAGGCTATTGCCCTATCTGAATGAGTGCTTGACCTGTACCATGCTGCACTAGTGGAGAAGGTTCCTTGCCTCGAATATGATGTTGAAGACCCTCTAGGATGGGGTCTTTGGTACTAAATATTTTTATTCTTGTAATTTATCCTCTTTTTTATTTTATTTTTTGTGCTTCTACCCTAATTTGACAATAATTTTGTATGCCTCTTGTAATATCTTGATTTTAAAGAGGTCCATGTCCTTTCAAATGTACCATTCTATCCTACTACATTACTTGAGAAATCAATCCTTTCAATATCTTGAATACCTAGTTTCACAACCATGGAATGGAAAGCATAAATATAATTTTGAATAGACTAGTCTTTACCTTGACGTAAATATTGTCATCATATATATTAGTCTTCTTAGGCTCCCATGAGATAACATTCTTCCTTGACAATCTCCATGAAATAATCCCATGTGAATATCCCTTCTTCATGTTTATTATCCTTATTGACCCTATTACAATATTTTTTCCCACCAATTTCAAATAGGTGATGAAGCTTTCAAGAGTGCAAAAAATATGTTCCCATTGTTGGTAAAATTATATCTAAATAAATATGAAAAATAATTTATCCAACCAATTTTCTAGGGCATCATTAATTTTTATTTTAAAAGAAATAATATCAAAATTCACCTATACCATAAAAATGTGGAAGTTAGGTTAGTTATAGGCCATGTGGAGGAGGATGCAAAATTTGTAGCAAGGAGATAATGAATTTGAGAAAAATTGATCCATCATCTCATTCCTTGTTTTACAACAAATTTTTCAATATCTTCTTGAAAGGATTGATTGTCTCGATGTCATTTGTTCTAGTTCCCACATGATATTAAGAATGACAAGGAAGGTAATTAAAGGGATATCAAGTATAATACTTAAAATTTCCATATCCTAATCTTGTGTTGAAAATACACTCAACAGAAAAACTGCTTTGATACCAATGACCCCAAACTTAGAATTTTGAGTTAAGGAAGATCAAGAAAGAGTGCAATTCAAAAATAATAGAGTAAAACAAATAAAAACATAGAAATATAAGCAAAAATATAGAATTATTTTATTTCTTATAAAATAGAGTACAATGAAAGCAATCTCTAAGAATATATGTGAGGATATAACATTGCATACATTATTTATTCATTTTATACTTATGTGTATATCTTTTTATACAATATTTTTGGGTATTAGAAATTCACCATATTGAATATGGAAGGTCACCTGCAAAGAAATATGGTGATTCACGTTCCATGAGTTATAAGGTCACCCATATATACTTTCCATGAGTTATAAAGTTCATATTAAATAAAAATTGCATACATATGACTTTTTCTTTTATGTTTATCTTCTATTGATGTGTCAACATAGCTACAAAATATTATACTCAAATTTTTTTAAAATTAGAACCCAAGGTACTAAATATTCATCATGTCAAATGAGAACTTCTTAAAATTAGAATATAGCTTATGCCTTCAAAGAGTCTAAAATACAAATAAAGCATGTTGTGGATGTTCCTTGCATATCTTACTATCGATGAGAATGTTGTCTTAGTAGACCTCCATAAATGAATTAGTGCAAGGATGTAGGATGTCATCCATTATACTCATGGATGTGGTAGGTGCATTTATCAAGTCAAAAGGCATAACCAACCACTCAAAATAACCATAATTGTATTTGAATGCAATATTCCATATGTTCTTAGAATCTATGGGTATTTGATGATAGCTAGTTTTGAGATCAATTTTGGTGAAGAACTTTTCACTAGATAGTTGGTCTAACAAGTCATATATATGAGGAAGTGGATAGTAGTTCTTCATAGTGAATTCATTAAAATATCTAGAGTAATAATATTATTTATATTCCATATTTATTTGGAGCCATGAAAATTAAACTACCACATGGTGAAGTGCTCAATTTTATGTGCTCATTTTGAATCAATTCTTGGACATGTCTCTTTATTTCATCATTTTAAATATTGAATTATGATAAAAAAAATACATTAGGTAAATAAGAACTAGAAACTAAATCAATGGAATGTTTTACCTCATAATGAAGTGACCCCCAATTGGTAACTTGAATAATTTATCATCTTCTACTACAATCCAATCCATCTACCTCTATTGTGAAGATCTTTTGATTGAAGTAGCAACAATATTCCTCCATTATTGTGGATTGATCATTGATAAAATGAGTTTCTTTATTTTGGATATTATATTTCTATATCGTGTGACACTAATTTAAAAAATAAATATAGGAGGAGATACCTTTGGTATCCCAAAGAACTAATCTATGATAGTTATGATAACACTTTGGGTCTTGGATCCATACACATCATGCCTCTTCCATGTGAATAGTTGACCTAAAATCACAACACAAACATCCAAGGGTAGAAAATGATGCAAAAATTTATATTTTAAGGGTTTTATTGCCATAAGACATTATTGAGTTACATGAATGTCTCTTCCTTTTTTTAACCATCCAACATTATACGGTTGTTGATATGGTGAAAAAATAATTTAAATCCTTTATAATATAAGTAAAAATTATATTCTTTTGACTTCAACTATCAATAATGAAATATAGTGTCTTATCCTTGACCCACATTTGTGAGTGAAATATATGTTCTTCATCTTATGACTCTTACTGTGACCCCTTGGTACAACATATGTGATGGCAATGGTCACATTTGATTGAACTTCAATATAATACTTCCATCTATCCTAAACCTATGGATGTGAGGATGGGGATCTAGTGGACATAGAGTGTTGTGGATTAACAAAAAATGACTAAATTACTCAATACTCATCCCTCAAAGGACAATTTCTTTTGTCATAATAACACCATTTGCCAATATTGGCATTTGGGGGTTTCTTTTCTTGCTTCCAATTCTGATTTTAGGATCAAACTACTTTGTATTGACTATTTGGAGTGTCACTCTTGAATTTATTTTCTTGGTACTTAGTATTTTTATTCTTGTAATTTGTCCTCTTTTTTTTTTTTTTTGTTCTTCTACCCTAATTTGACAACAAGTTTGTATTCCTCTCGTAATGTCTTGATTTTAAAGAGGTCCATGTCCTTTCAAATGTACCATTATATCCTACTACATTACTTGAGAAATCAATCCTTTCAATATCTTGAATACCTAGTTTTACTACCATGGAATGGAAACCATAAATATAATTTTGAATAGACTAGTCTTTACCTTGACGTAACTATTGTCATCATATATATTAGTCTTCATAGGCTCCCATGAGATAACATTCTTCCTTGAAAATCTCCATGAAATAATCCCATGTGAATATCCCTTCTTCATGTTTATTCTCCTCCTTGACCCTATTACAATATACTTCCCACCAATTTTAAATAGGTGATGAATCTTTCAAGAGTGCAAAAAATATGTTCCCATTGTTGGTAAAACTATTTCTAAATAAATATGAAAAATAATTTATCCAACCAATTTTCTAGGGCATCATTAATTTTTCTTTTAAAAGGATAATATCAAAATCACCTATACCTTAAAAAGGTGGAAGTTAGGGTAGTTATAGGTCATGTGGAGGAGGGTGCAAAATTTGTAGTAGGGAGATAATGAATTTGAGAAAAATTGATCCATCATCTCATTCCTTGTTTTACAACATATTTTTCAATATCTTCTTGAATGGATTGATTGTCTCGATGTCATTTTTTCTAGTTTCGACATGAGATTAAGAATGACAAGGGAGGTAATTAAAGGGATATCAAGTATTATACTCAAACTTTCTATATCCTAATCTTGTGTTTATGAAAATATACTCAACAAACAAACTGCTTTGATACCACTGACCGCAAACTTAGAATTTTGAGTTAAAGAAGATCAAGAAAGAGTGCAATTCAAAAATAATAGAGTATAACAAATCAAAACATAGAAATATAAGCAAAAATATAGAATGATTTTATTTCTTAGAAAATAGAGTACAATGAAAGCAATCTCTAAGAAGAGATGTGAGGATATAACATTGCATACATTATTTATTCATTTTATACTTATAGGTGTATATATTTTTATATATTATTTTTGGGTATTGGAAATTCACCATATTGAATATGGAAGGTCACTTGCATAGAAATATGGTGATTCATGTTCCATGAGTTAGAAGGTCACCCATATATACTTTCCATGAGTTATAAAGTTCATATTAAATGAAAATTGCATACATATGACTTTTTCTTTTATGTTTATCTTCTATTGATGTGTCAACATAGCTACAAAATATTTTGGCTACAAAAATCTAAGAATAGAAATTTACTATTTTTAGAAAATATTTTATTTTACATTTTTTATGGCCTTTAGAGAATTTCTTCCACATAGTTGTTGGCAACCCTTTGTGATACCATTAACTACTAAAACAAGTTTTCTCCTTCTAAGACTTTTGAAACTTATTGAATTGATCAAAATAGATTTCCAAGCATAAATTTATGCCCGTGACATTATGGTTAGGAACAAAAAAAGAAGTTTTTGGACAACTTTAGATATAAAACCATGCCCAAAAATTGTCACATGCGTAGATCTAAAATTTTTGATGTTGATGGAATTAAATTTAAGGTGTATGTTATAAATAATATATTATTTTTATTGTTTGTTTTAATGCTTTGATATGTTGTTCATGTCTTTATATTCAAAATTATTTAATGTCAAAAATGAAAAGGATAGCATACTATGTTGAAGAATCATGTTGTGCATATTATGCTAACCCTATTCTCATTTCATAATCTATTTTATGTTCTTACTACTACAAGTGGTATAAGTATGAATGAATATTAGTGAAAGTTCACAAGTGCAAGCCAAGAGCGAAGTGATCATCAGTTTTATTGCTATAGATATTTGGGGAATTTCAAAAAACAAAGGATTCTTATGAGTAAAAACTAGGTAACATGGAATGAAAGCCATATTTCAAAATCCTAATTCCTAGTTTTACTTTCCATTACTTCAAAAAATAATTCTAATTCAAATAAGGGATGACCTAGTTGGAGATAAGAGGAAGACTAGTGAATATATGGAAATCCATTTCCAAGTAGTAGTTATTACACTAGAAGTGATTATCAAATATGATATGATCGAGCATGACATAATGGTTCTTAAAAGAAAAGGGTTAATTTGTAAGTTCCATGGATACCAACTTGGTTTTCTTGGACTTAAAAAATTGAATCAAGTGCAAACAGGGATTGAATTCTAATTACTTCATGAATTTTATTTTGAAATATTTTTTATCACTCAAAAATTAGGATAAACTAATGGGATATGGCCCATGGTTTAGGGTAGATATGACTTATATTTAAGATCATGGAGTGAGAATTTCTCTATGGACATAGAAACTATCAAGATCCTTCTGGTATGGGTTAGGATTTTTGTACTTCCTATCAACTTATCAATAAGGAGGTTTTAAAAATATTGGCAATACTCTAGAAGAGTTAATCTATAAGGTACCAAATACTAAGGAGAAAATTCAAGTTACATATACTAGGATATAAATTACCATTGATATTTTAAAACCTTTACCAAAATATAGAGAATAAAATAAATAAGTATTATAAAAATATTGCATTTTGATGACATAAATGTTATGATACTAGACATATAACAAGAGATTGCAAAGTGAAAACTATCAAAAAAGAGACAAAAAATATTTTCATAAGACAAACTTTAACATGAATCAAGGAGATAATATTGTAATAAAAGTAGGATTAAAACAAGGATTTTCCACTTCTAAAGAAAGTGGCAAATTAATCCCCTCTACAACATAGATACGAAAGGTCATGATAGTTCACTTAGATTAATTGTTAGAAGACACAAAGGATGAAATAAGGGATGAGAAAGTGCAATGTGAAAATTCATTCACAATAAATGAAATTGCAAAGGAAAATATGAAAGCAAATTTAAATACAAATGAGCTAGAAGTCAAGTTTATTCCAATTAGTCTTTATATTCCTCAAGTAATATAAAACCCTATCTTTGCAATAGAAGTGAGAGCAATATAGAGTTTATCCCTTAAAATTTAGGTCTTCAAGAGAAACATAATAAAGAAATGAGGATAGAGGACATCCATGGAAATTTAAGATTTTTAGGAAAGCATAATAAATAATTACTATGGAGGATCATACTTGTACTTTAAGGTTTTAAGGGAAACATAAACAAGAAAGTGCTTTTAAGACTATTCCTTGAACTTCAAATACTTTAGGGTAAGATAGACTTACAAATGATAAGTCTTATTATGAACAATATAGAAAAATCAAAGATAATGATGAAGATAAAAGTTTTGGTGGGAATCAAAGATAAATGATTAGGAATCCAATCAAATCATTCTACTGAAGCTAAAGTTGTGTGGAGAGGCCTTCAATTTCTAAAGGACATTCCAAGAAAAGTCATAGTTGAAGGATATTCTCTTAATATCATAAATTTCTTAAAAACTTCCAAGCCCAACAGCTGGAGGATCAAGAATCTTATCGAAGAAAGTGCAAATTCTTTTTCAGCAAGTCAATGTTGTGGTTCAGCACATTTTCATGGATGGCAATTCTGTTGTTGACAAATTAGCCAACATTGGAGTTAACGCGCAAGGTTTGATGACTTGGACGGATGTCCTCCCCAATGACATTGCTGAGTTGGAAAATTATGATCAAAATACCATTTGTCGTGATGAATCTCGAAATCCTTGATTTTTCCACTACCAAAGATTTCCCCTTTTTCATGATTCATTGGGCCCATATCCAAAGTTCCAAAAATTTCCAAAATAGATATTTTGTTCATCATTCTTATTATTCTTCTTTGAAAAGGGGTTCTATGTTGATAATTTCTAATTCTCCACTGCATCTTACTTATGCCCCTTCTTTATTGATAATCATTTCCATGAATAATCCCGATGCCATGTCCACTGTAATTTTAAATCATTTTGATCTCATGTGGAATGATGCTTGTAATTTTACCTTTTCGAGAATCTTGTCTAAACGCTTTACCTTTCGCATTCTCTCGAGGCTTTCTCGAATGTGCATCCCAATCCCTTCTAGGTTGTGTGCCTGCTTTTGCCATTGGCCCTATTACGTGAGTATCACCAGAAGATCCATCTTCATTGGTACAATGTTTTGCCTTATTATTCCTACCCATTTTCATCGCCCTTTTTTGCGCTATGCCCAATGTTCTAACCATCATTATCCTTTTTGCCAAGGTTTTAATTTTTGGCCTAGCATCACTTTCTATTTAGTCCTCCTGTGGTCTTCTCAACAAATATACCATTCCATTTATGTTCATTTCGATCTGTCTTTATCCACCCATTTACCTTCCTTATTTCCTTTTATCACCATAAAGGAAGGAAAAGCTATTTTCATCGAGCCTAAAACTATTGATCTGGATTATGTTTCTACTGATATGTTTAAGGATAAGCATGGGATCATCAATTTTTTCAATTTGTTCAGCAGGGTGGATGACAAGATTACTAAGGCATTCATGACAACCTGGGATAATGGTTTGTTTTCCATCCACGATGTCTAGTTCCAAATTTTCTTTGAGCTGCTAGTGAACCTATTAGGACAAGACTTGGAGGGAAAAATCATCAAAAGAAATAATCACAACTAGGAGGCGGAGTTGACACTCTTCGAGAAAAATTCACCCATCCACAAGAAGGGAAAAAAATGTTTGTTTCACCATGACTTGTAAACTCCCTGGAAAGAAATCCTTAAGCTAATAATGCAATATTTTACTTGTGATAATCCTGATTCTCAATTATGTTGTTTTCATATTGCATTTGTTAATCATTTTTGAGACTCAAAAATGATGAACATTCCCAATGCCCTTTTCTAGTCCATGGACTATACCATCACCACCAACCATTCCAATAAGGATGAGTCCAAACCTTGCCACCAAGATCTTTTTAAGGTCCTTTACAAGTACCTCCTTCTATAATTCCCTTCATGTAATCTCCCTGTCCCTGATTCTGACGAGGAGAATTCATCGTCAACCTCGAGCCCTAAAACCTCAAAATCCAAAAGAAAAGAGAAATGGGGTAAATCTATTTTTGATTTCTTTGCTAGAAAGAAAGCCAAACTTGAAAAGACCCTTGTCTGTAGTTCCCAGAGGCTGAAACATAAAGAAGCTATCAAAACTCCTTTGTCCACCTCTGTAAAAACTCCAAAGGATAAGTCTAATTCTCCTGACCTTGTCGAAATGTATCTTCACAAGCTGGTTGTGCATGCTACTTCTACCACTATTGACCATCTTGAAACTACTCACTTGGCCATTGGAAATGTGATTTAAACCCTCAAAGAACAGTGCCATGCACTTAGCCTCTTGTTCTTCTATGACAATTTTGAAAATGTTTCTGCCCTAGCTGGTGCTAAGGTGTCATTCGAAACCAAAACTAACATCAAATATGCTTTCAACGATGAATATGTAATGGAGATTTCTAAGAATGCTTGCATTGTTTTTCCCAAGGATAGCACTAAGGAGATTTCTGTGAAAGATGTTGGTCTGAAAGGTGTTGCACTCCTCTTAGCGGTTGATGGTTCTTCCTCTATTTTTTGTGTCCTTTGTGGTGGTGGATCACATATTTTTGGGTTCCTTTTTTGTCGAGGACCGTTCCTTTTTTATCTCTAGTGTTTCTCTCAGTGCCTGTTTGTTCAAGGTTGTTGACTCCTTTTAGTCTGAGGTGTATTTTTGAGATTGTATTTTTGTTTCATCTAGCAGTTCTTAGTGTCTTTCTTCTATTCCTTTTTTATCCTTTTTGATCCTCTGATGATCCTCTATTGTACAAGGCTTTAGGGCGTATTTCAAATGCCCTAGATTTAATAAATTTATTAATCTACCCAAAAAACAAAGTTTTGGTGGGAATGAAAAAATGAGAGGAAGACCCTTAAACCAAAAATAAAAAGAAAATAAAACTATTGATCTTAAAAAAATTTTGATATGACTATTCACTCATGAGATCATAATTCAACATGGAGAGGGAATTAGATTAATTCTCAATATTCAAATTAAATTGTTGGTCATCACTAAATCTAACTAACCTAAGCTAGTATTGGTAAATTTATAGGAAAATAGATACAAGAATATAAAGAAAAATGCAATAAAATAAATATAATCATGTAGTAATAGTGAGATGAGTGTTGATTCAATTAAAATATTTAGAAGGGACTAAATAACTGGTATACTCAAATTAATAAACAATGTACAACAACAAAGCAAGAGGACCAACAAGAGATGGGAAGGTAAAGCTGCAACATCATACATCCATGAAAAAAGAGATCAAAGAACATAGTTGATCCAAATAAGCCATGCATAATATTTTTATTAATTGTAGTTCAAATCACAATTACAATTCTAATCAAAAGGAGTGGTTCTAATATTCTAAAAATAGCAAAATGATCCTTTATAGTGAGAATCTAGCATTTATTTATAGAACAATTAAAAATTTACTTCTAATTGTAGTAAATTAAATTCTAACTTCTAGTTACATAAATTTTGCAAAATAGGTGACAAAAGGTTTCACAATCAACCAAATCTAGTGCTAAAACCCATTTTATTCAGTTTAGCAACTTCATTTCCTCCACAAATCCCATATGGATACAAAACATCATTATCAATATTGTTGTCTTTATTTTTGTGCATCAAAATTCTTTCCTAAAATGAACTTCACAAAGATTCCTCTTTAAAAGTGTGCTTTGTGTCTCTATCTTACAATGTGAAGCACTATCTAGCCTTTAGTATAAAGTATAATTTAGCTTGTAATTATGAATGCTCTAAAATTTATAATGTAGAGCACAATGAAACCTACTAGATAGAGTGGAATCTCCTATACTTAACCAATTTTCCTCAAAATTGTTAGAATTTGAATCTTAAAATTCAAAAACCAAGCAATTCAAGTGCCATGTGATGTTTTTCAATTTCCTTTGATGATTTTGAAATGCTAATTTTCTATATTTTGGATCTATTCCCATTTTATGCGATGAATCCCACTTTCAAAGTGCAATCATAGTTTTAAGCTACTTCAACTGGGGTAACTCATAGGATGTCAATCTAGATTTATGAAATATCATAGATTGTCTTATAGCTTGGGCATGGAATCTATAATTCATAACTATTCAAAAGAGAAAATTTATTAAATTATGGGACCACACTCCATAATTTATATTTTTCAACTGATGGTGGAGTATATAAATGATGGAGCGTGGTCCCATAATTTAATAAATTATAGGACCACACTCCATCATTAATATTTTTCAATTAAGAGAGGAGAAGTGGGAGGTCTCCCACTCTGGGTGGGAGGTAAATTATGGTACCACACTCTATCATTAATATTTTTCAACTAAGAGAGGAGAATTGGGAGGTCTCCCACTCTAGGTGGGAGGACCCCGACCTGAATTCTTTCCTTCCCCCTCCCTATGGATTCCTATTCAGGATGACCTTATGTCATCCCTGGTGTATTTCTAGGTCCTTTATGGGATCCTCATGGGGCATTCTAGGTTGTGTTTTTCCATCCTAATGGGTTTTCTGGTGCTAGGCTAGATTGTCCCTAAGTTCTATACATAGTGGCCTTTAGTGGTGGTTGGTTTTTGGGTGGCCCAATTCAAATTTGGAGTTTCAGAGACTGTGGCGATAGATATTTTTGGATTTGGGAGAGGCATATTCATTATTGCTTATCTTTGGTTTATTTTTGCTGCTCCTTTCTTAGGTTCAACATCTAGAATGGGTTCCTACTTTGTTTTCCTATGTTACCTTAGCTTGGGTTTTGCTCACTGCTTTTTCTTAGTCTTGTAGAAGGACCACAATTTTATCATGCATAGTCGAGTAGCTATTGGTTGTGGCTGGTGTGGGTCTTCTGAAGTGGGATTCTTGTCTATCCTAGGATATTTTTGGCTTCTTTTCCTGTAGCATATTTCTAGCCTCTAGGATAGGCCCTGTGTTTCTCATGTTGTTACAGGTGTTTATATTCATAGATCTCCTTTGGATGGACTTTTGGTGGGTTTGGTTTATGTCTTTGGTTGGTGGACTGTATGATGGATTTCCTCTTTGTATTTTTTAAGGCTAGGGGGCCCTATGCATGCATGTTTACTACTAGAGTTGGTCTCTTGTTGATAGTCCTCAGTGTGTTGATCCCTTCTAGTCATGGAGTGCCACGATGGATTAACTTTTTAGGGTGTTCTTGCCTTCAACTATGATCTCATGGCCTACTAGGATATTTAGTTTCTATTGATACTCTTTTTAGGTTGTTTTTCTTCTTTTGGTTCCAGCTTGAGTTCTTCTCGTGCCTTTTGGAATGGGATTCTCTTTGTTGGGCTAGTTTCTCTTTTTTGGGCATGCCCGTGGGTTTCTTGTACCTTATGGGATGATATTATATTTTTTAGGGGTAATGTTTGGGTTTCTTAGGCCTTCCTAGATAGGATTTTTTATTTTCTATATCTGGGATCATAGATTTTAAAAAAAAAATTGTCTTTAGTTGCACTTCTCGAGCTTCGTTTAGATGGGTTTTTCACATTTATAAATTTTTTGTTATTCCTTGATGGGTTTCTTGGGTATAGTTTCCTATTTACTTGTTATGTGGTATGGGAAACAACTCTCCATTTTGTATGGGATGCCCAATTTCAAATCTGCCAGTAGGGCTTCCTTTCCTAGGCCATCTTGGGCAGGATTTTCAAATTTAAATTTGTTGTTTGTATTTTTTCTCCCATTTCTTTGATGGATGGATTTTTCTTTTTGAGTTATGTCTCAAACTCCCACAAGCTAGGTTACTCATTTTTTATTTATGTTTTCTAAGGTTTAACTTTCCCATTTTCATTTTTTATGGGATTTTTCTGTTGTTTGCTTGTCTCGGGCTCCCTCAAGCTGAGTTTTCTTTGCTTTGTTTTTTTTAATATATTGCCCTATTGGTATCATCTCTTGTTCTTTATGGACACCATCTCCCTACGATATCATCTCCTTGTTCAATTTGAAAAATGTTTGGGGACCCTTTCAAAACCCCATTACCAATCAAATATATATATTTTAACTAGATGGCACTAGACTCTACAAGGCATCTACTTAATTTCTCAAGGAATCTAAAATCTATTTAATACTAAGATATTATACATCAAGTTCTCATACTCGTCTCTAGAGATATCTTCTCCCTTGTTTTTTACTTGTGTACTATTTCCTAACAACCCTTTAGTATTAGAGATTTTGTTAGGTATGTTGTTTGTTGCTTATTTACGTGAGTGATCTACCCAAGCATATTTTATTTCCTCCTCTACAATTAAGATAGTAAATTCATCCAATGTGAGAATATCTCTTTGATCTCAAAAAATAATTTGATCAAACAATTTCTTATTAGTTTTATTTATTTATTTATTTTCTTTGTTGATTTCAAAGTGTTATAAATAGCTTTATAATATCCCAACTTCCTTTCTCTATTTTTGATACTTATTATCTAAGTTATGGTGGTCATATTATATATTGTGCCCATTTGACTAAGTTGCTCGTTGATCATCTTTCAAACTCATTACAAAACTTCAACATGTCTTTTCTCGGCTTCTAACTATTCTTTTAATTGATTAATTAGAGTGGTGGCCTAATTAATTAGTGTCTCACATTCCTTTAGGCACACCAAGTATCATTGGATATATCCCACCTCTATATATATTTGGTCCCATAAGGATTTGATTTGATCCTTCATAGATGCTTAGGACACTATTTTTTCTATCACCTTCAGTTATTCTTCTATTTGTAAAGCACATCATTTTTCATTTTTATTGTGTTCTACATATTATGTATTAAATTTGAGTTATTTCAATTGGTTTTGGAGGTGTTTAATTTTCTCAAACTCTTATTTTAATTTTTTATTTTTTCTTGATGATTTCTTGAGTTCTTTCTTTAGATCAAATTATTTCTTAAGAACTTCCTCTTCTATTTTATATATATTCCTAGACCCTATTTCACTTGTTCAAGTTACTTCTTGATGTCTTTTTATATTATTCAAATTGTTTTTATTCTACATGGTGGAATTGGTATCCACCACAATGATCCAAGTACATTTATCTATCCATACTTATAGTTGCCATAGTATTCTACATTGTCTACCCCAAAATCTACCACATAGTACTCCATGCAATACACCCCTCTAACCACCATGTTGCATTCATTTTAAACCTTTTACAACATTGAAAGCACCAAGAAATGGACAAGCATTCAATTTGACAAGGCTTAAAATTTAAACCCTAGACGTATGTCCCTTATGGGGCTTCATCACAATAATTGATCTATACCTCAAACCTCTTATTCAAATTGTATTTTAAGTTCCTCTCCTTAGTTGAGCTACTTTCTAGGCCCTTTCACTTTTTTATTTTGCATGCTTTTCCAAATCTTGTTTCTTTTCCTCTATCTATGCTTTGAATTTTTTACCTTATTTCTACATGGCCTCTAATTTTTTCGATGTTTTTTCCAAGTCTCAATTCAATTTTGTGATTAGCTCCCCTTTAATTTTCACATCTTCTTGTAGGTCCTCCAATGCTTTTCCCTTGTCTCAAAATTAATTCTTGTGGCCCTTTACGTTTGTCTTCTTGCATGAACCTAAGTATCATGGATTAATGTAGTTGCCTTGATATTTATATTATCTAGAGAGGAGTGGTTTGAATGAAATCTAAGATCCTAGTTGACATCTATAATCATGAGGGATTATAGTTTGATATATTACTAGTGAGTTGGTGGGACATATAAATAAGACTTATGTGAGGTTAATAGAACTGATTATGACATGGAATATGGAAGAGATTATGTGGTCATACATGGAATGAAATATGAGGGTGTGTAAAAGTTTGTGGTGGTGGATTTTATAGAAAAAATCATAATAGGATGGGTTGATTGGAAATGGCTATAGTTGGTCCAATTAAAATGGAATTATACTGGGATAAACTGGTGGATGTCAATGATGATGATTGGATAATAAGAAGAGGATCTTACAAAAAGGTAAATGGGTACTTCACTCTTGCTATGGGTGTGGTTGCCTTGTTTTTTATGAGTTGGTCATAATAGAATAAATCATGGAAGCAAATGATATGATAAGAAGTAGAAGATAAAAAGTAGTGGGATCAAAAGAAGTAGTGGATGAACTAATGGTAGAATTAATTTGGGAAGTGGTGACAAGATAAATTCGAGTATCCAAGATGTCTCCTACCTTTGTTGACTCTTCCTTGGTAGTGTCATCCTTAGTTGTTTTGAGACCTTCTTCTATAATTTTTTGAGTGAATTTTATCTCCATCTATTTATGTTTAGTCCAATATCCAAAGGTTGTTCTTGAGATTTTAGATATCTCTCCTCCCTCTCTTTCTGCCTCTCCCCTTTGATTTCTTGAAGGCTTAGAACTAGTATTGCCTATATTTTAATGCAAATAAACTATCCATACTCACTTGAATAAGTTTGTGCATTTATTGCTTCAACTTCCACATCTCCCTCGAGCATAGCAATAATGTTATTTGTTGTTGTTATAGTTATTAGATTATATTTCTCTCCCTTATTTTCTTCCAAATGATAGTTATCCCATTTGCTATATAATTCCTCTTCATGTTTATATTTTATTATAGGTGTCCCAACTATATTTAGTTCATGTCTCATATGCCTCCATACTAATATATTTTCTAAAATTCATTTGTATTTATTTTTTAGGACATTTTTTATATAAGAATTTATAAGTGCATAGGAATAAAAATTATTTCTTCCCTTACCTTTGGTGTAATACAATAACCATGGGGAAATATTGTTGTTTCATTTATTAAATTCATATTCATAAGCTTTTGGTGCATCCATTCTAGCATTAGAAATTTTTTCATTTAAGTTTCATTTTCCCTCAACACTGGGCCTCTTCTCATGCACATACTTAAACTTGGATCCTTTCATAATAAATGTACTTATTAATATGGTATCTAAATCATATGACCAATAATTTAGTAGTCTTCTGAGCCCATGTAGTATATCTCTTAATTCGATGTTATGTCTCTTATTTGTGAGAGATATCACTAGCTATGTTTCATTTGCTTTGTAGAAGGTAGACCTAATTTAATACTTGAAGTACTTTAAATCTACATATAGTTGGAATACATATTCCAAACATAAAAATAATCAGGTATCTTACAAAATAACTCAAAGGATTTCTAAAGTAGTCGTATAACCTAAAAATTTATTTCTTCTTCCCTAGATAAAAGGCATATTTTGGTTATTTTTTAGTTAACCTAATAAATTCTCTATCTTCCTTGAACAACCTAAGCATATCTTCTTTGAGGCCTCTAATAATTGGTTCATATATAGTTGTATATAAATTATAAGTTCTAGTCCCTTTCTCTTTGTACAACACTTATAGGCAATCACATATGGGCAGTGGCTTTCCATACTATCCTATTTTATTTAGTTATAGATTAGAAAACCAATTTTTTTCTAGTAGAGAATTAGTCATACTAAATATGATGTGAAATGAAATTCCTTATTCCTCCCAAAATTCCTAAGGTAGCCTATTTTGTGCTCAAGGTAATAAAAACAATTCAATCATTGATAAAATCCTTGATAATTATGAATTGTATGCAACAAAGTGACTTGTTCTACTCTCATTCTCTTGTTATTATCCTTAAAAATTGCTACTATTACAAACAATATATGCTAAAATTTTGGTATGAACTAGTTAACCTTAAAAAGAAATTTGATATATCATACATGTTCTAGCTAACTAATTATTTTTCAAGAATTTCATCCACCTTTGTTCATTAAAGTTCCTATAATATGAGAGGTTATCTATTGGTAAACATGAAATCTATCATTCTTCTCTAGAATAGCATAGCTAAATATGGGGTATTCTTCCCATGACCTTATGTTTATGAATTTTTTGAAACTATCATAAAATCTATGCACATTTCTTTAATATTTGGACAATTCCACACTTGTACTAAGAACATCCCCAATCATAAGGTCCACAACCTACTGATTCTCAAATAATTTGATCCTAGTCCCTTTTAAAAATTTTATAAAACTTATTTTTTCATGGCAATAGGTGAGTGTTTATATTTTCCTTCAACAACCCTAATGTACGAGTCCTTATACATTTTTCCCTTTTTGCATCCCTTCTATATTTTGAGTATTAGAAAGCCAAGCCTATTTTGGTAAGGTTTCCAACTCTTCTTCAATTGGAACCACTTTTGTTATCTTCGTTGTTTGAATCTAAACATTTTATTTTAGTAGCACTAATGATTGGTTGGATTCCATCCTTGTATCATTGCTTATTGCTCCCTAATATTTCATATTTTACCTCTTAGAGTTTGTACTATAGTTGGATATATTTGTTAAGTCCTAAAAATTGTGCCCCATATTTTAGTAGAAGTGTTATGACTATTGTTTGCTATGAAGAAAAAGTTGTGCTTCTCTCTAGAGGGAAAGCATGGTTCACTTTGAGGAAAATATGTGTTTTTATTTATATGGAAATTTTGGTTTACTTTCAATAATTTTAGAAAGATTTTAAAACCTCCTTTTGTAAATCTGATTTTTTTTAGGCTAACAGTATGATTTGCACTAACACAAAATATTTTGAAACATTTTTCCTATTGGATATAGATGCATAGCTCATGTGATAATTATAGAAGTATTTTACTATGGATACTAAGGTGTGGTTTATGTTTTGATAAACTAAGATAATTTTCATGATTTTCCTTTCAAACAAAAAAGAGTGCAAAACACACTATGAGCAAGAGATTGTATCACTCATATATGTAGGTTACATTTAAGGCTCCTCTTACACACTTGTGATTGAAAAACTTCAAATTTTGTGAGATCCACTCATAGTATGGGGTTGAATACACCTTATAAAACTTAGATAAATTTTAGAGTAAACACACATTCTAAGAAATCCAACATCCAAATTGGTGCTAACTTTCCTCTTATAAAAGTTAGTACTCAGATTCAATCTTTAGCTTACTCAAAACATTTGACTAAATTTGAAACTCTACTATCCATGATACTATCACTCTTATTTGTCAAAAACTACTTGTAGAGGGACCTAATTTAAAAAAAGAGCACCATGGGTAGATTCAAATCAAGAAATAATCCAATAGGTTCCCTTTCTTTCTACACTTTAAGGCTCAAACTATTTGGTTTTGAGTGAACTTTAATGGTGGATTTGAGGGTTCTTTAAAGATAATGGATGGTTTAAACACATAGAATAAGGATTTATAGGATGTTTTGTAAGTTTTAATTATTACCATTAAGCTATAATTAATGAGCCTATAACCTTTCTCTGAAGAGGTAATTTCATTTATTTTGCTCACTCTTGGCTTTCTAACCAATGTAATCTTTCTTTCCTTGGAATTTGAAGTGGAGATTTAGGTGGGGGTCATCATTTTAATTTTTCTCATTCCACATGGATCTATTATATGCAAATACATTCTATATGCTCTTCTTTTTTCTATTGTGCATTTTGTATAGACCCTCATGTTAATTCTTATGTAGACACTCAGTTGGCACCTTGTTAACCATTTTGACACTTTAGCCATGAGTTTGCAAATTAACCCTTTCCTTGGAAACCATATATATTCCATTGTTATGTGCTAATGCTTCTAGTCTCTTCAATTTCCATGTTGGTTCTTGGTTGATGCATATGTGGCACTTGAATCAATCAATCATGAGCACCAATTCTTTTCTTATGGGCCCTACCAAATTCCTGTTACCTAATGTTGACTTGTTTTTTTCTCTAGTTAGGATAGTGCACATTAAGGGAGAATGTTATAATTAATGTGCACTATTCCTTTGACACTTGTTATTTTATATTGACACTTGTCATATTTTTTTTGGTAAGTAAATCTTATTCAATAGGGAATTTGAAAGGCACCCAACGCCTTGTACAATAGCGAAACAAAAAAGGAACACTGAAACACTGGAAGAACTTCGAGAGGAATACAACAAAGAGGCTTAAAGCCTAGAATAGAAAAATGAAGACTTCCTTTAACAAAAAGGAACTAAAAGAGGAACTAACAGCTAGCATAACCAAACCAGAACAAGACCTTCAGACCGAAGGACCAAGAAAATAGAAGGAAAAATACAACAATAGGAATGTCCACCAACACGCTCAGAGAGGAGCTTTAGTTTTCATGGGTGAAGCTACAGTAGTGTCCAACGTAGTGTCCTTCGCTTCATCCTTCGGAACATCCTTTAGGTTTTCCTTGAGAACATCGAAATAGGCTTCCTTGGCAATTTCAACCACATCCTCATCTATAGCTACACCCTTGGCATTGAAAGGAACCTCAGTAATGGAGAAACCAAGTGTGTCATCAAAAGTATCACAAAATAATAGAAGGCTCAGAGCCTGGTGCTATTCCTTAAGATTCATGATAGCTTTACCAATGGCCATGTGAACTATTTCTAGGTGATCAATTGTAGCAGAGGTGACATGGATGGTCAGATTATGAAGGTAATTTTCAACCAGGTCAAGAAAATTAGAATGATCCTTAGTGGGTTTGACAGAAGTGGAAGGAGGGGTTTCAACCAATTATTTATGCTTAAGTCTCTGGGAACATCTAACAGGTATGGTTTCAACTTTGACCTTTTTTTAATGTTGAATTCAGGATGGGGTTTATCATTCTTATCCTTCCTCTTAGGTTTGGAGTTTTTGGTACTGGGTAATGAGGAAGAATTTTCCTCCTCGAAATCAGAGGTAAGGATGTTACCTTTGGGGAAATTTAGAAGAGGAATCTATAAAGGACATTGAAAAGCCCTTGGTGACAAGGTAAACCCTCCTCCTTTTTGGAATGTGTGGAAACAATGGTGTAATCAATTGACCAAAATATAGTAGTAGGGATGTTCATCATTTTGGCATCACGGAAGTGATTTACATAAGCCAAATGGAAATAGCATATTTGGAACTTAGGGTTGTCACAAGTAAGGTATTGCATGATAGATTTTAATATATATTGCCAAGGAGTGGAAAGATTTTTACGGTAAAAACATTTTCTATACATCTTGTGAATATTTTAGTTCTTCTAAAAAAACCTCATCTCTACTTCCTAGTTATGTTTATTTCTCTGGATCACCTTACCGTCCATAGGTTGTCCCATCAAATCCACCAACAACTCAATAGTAATTTAGAATTCCACCCCATGAATAGTAACCAAACCCTTGTTTCAGGTCTTAGAAAAGGCTTTCATTACCTCCTCGTCAACGCCATCAAACAACTTGAAGAAATCAATAATTGCACCTTTATCCTTCCACAATTCTCTAACCATGGGTTCAAGTTCAAACACCTCAAGCTCAATGAAAATGGGTTTACCTTCCTTCATGGTGGTAGACAAAAAATAGCGATAAGGAAGGCACAGATAATGGCTTAGGTTAAATAGAATAGGTACAATAGTATAGGTTTGATGATTAAGCAAAGCATGCAGCGATTCATATAAAAGGAAAGCATTTTTGTTGCTTTGGGTTTTGCCAAAAATCCAAGAAGGATGCTTCGAAGAGGGAAAAAAACCCCTGAAGAAAAAGGATTGGCTAGTTCATATACCAAAGCATATTTTTAGGCATCAGATGTTGCACCAAATAATTGAGAGAATCGATGTCAAATGAAATAGTTGACCATCGGGTGCATACAAAAAATATAGCCAATAAGAGGTCCCGACACAAGACACAAAAAGGATAGGGATGTTCACCACACAGGATCTCAAAACAATGCGACTGGTTAAATGGTGGAATATGGTTCTCGATGAGGCAAGATTGCACAAATCAATACACATGGGAGAAGAATGATTAATAATCATGCTAGGCCTCACCTTGGGATGCCAAAAGGAATTAGTTACCAAGAAATAAGCACTAGCATGGATGGAGGTTGTGGGTATTTTAAATTTAAAACACAAAGGGTCATGCGGTCAATTTTCAAGGTAAGGCAGAATCCTTAAAGGAAAACCCAACAAGAGGATTGGAATGTGAGCCCAATACTTCACGTGGAAGATATTTTCAAGAATCAACATGAGTACCATTGTTTTGATCACGTCTAACAAGTTCATCCACCTTAGGAGGTAGAGTATCATTCCATGTCAACAATCCTTGGGCGTTTGCTCCAATGTTTGCCAATCTGTCAGCAACAGTGTTGGCATCCCTATAGGCATGTTGGACAATAGTGTTATGTTGTTAATAGAGGATTTCTTTACTTTTATCCATAATTGTTCTAATCCTCCAACTGCTAAGCCTTGAATTTTGTAAATAATTGATGATATTTAGAGAATCCCCTTCCACTATGATGTTCCCTAGAATGTTTTTAATGAATTGGAGGCCTCTCCAAACTGCCTTGGCTTCAGTAGAGTGATTGGACATGATGCCTAAAGGTTTGGAGTAAGCAAAAATAGAATTGCCTAAATGATCATGAAGAATTCCTCTCCTTGGCATAGAGGATGAGTTTATGAGCAATGATATCAGCATGCAAGGCATTTTTGTCAAATATTCTTCTATTGCATTCAAGCCAAATTTGCCAAAGGTAATGTTGTAGGCAGAATTTCCAAAGTCCTTTAAGCACTGGATTTTTAAAAGGATTGGGCCACTGAAGGAACAACTCAACAATGGAAGGTGGATGAGCCCAAACCAGCTAGAAATTTAGAAAAAGCTTACTTATCACCATTCTTGAAAAAGGATAAAACAAAAAAAAGTGAGAAGTAGAATCCCAATCAGAATGACATATATAACATCTGTTAGGAAGAGGAATACCCCTTTTGATTATGTTTTCAATATAAGGATGTGATCTTGAATACAAATCTAGGAAAAGGAGGCAATTTTGAGAGTCAGGTACTTGGTCCAAACCAGCTTAAATGGAATAGGTGTGTCAAGATTGTTAAGGGAAAGCAAGTAAGCTGATTTGACTAAAAATTCTCCAGAATCGATAGGTTCCCAAATAGGTTGGTCCTTAAGATCACTGGTAGGAATTTTGATAGAAGACAATTGATCTTACAAGCAATAAATTTCATCCTCATAGTTCGGGATATCAAGTCTTTTCTAGCTCATAATACCATTGGAAGAGGATATGAAATTAACCACTAAAGGACCAACCAAATGTTTAGTTATGTTGATAATCCTTTGAAACATAGGAATCTGAATAAGAGGATTATCACCAGTCCATTTGTCCTCCCAAAAGAAAATGAAATTACCATTTCCAAGTTGTCATTGGAGTCCTTTTTGCAATAGGGAACGAGCTTCACAAATGGATTTCTAGAAAACAGACCCAGTAGAGGGGACTTGACCATATAGGAATTCAGAGGCTTGAAGATACTTCCTTCTCATGATTTTAACCCACTCAACTTTTTCATTGGAAATAAGTCTCCAGGCTTGCTTAGAAAGGAGGGAAAGGTTGAGAAGAGAGATCCTTCTTAGCCCTAATCCTCATTGATCTTTGGGTTTACAGACTTTGTCCCAAGCAACTAAATGGAATCTGTGTTTATTTTTAGATCCTATCCAAAGAAAATATTTTTGAATTTTTTTCATATTTTGGTAAACAGTAGCAGGAGATTTGAACAAAGAAAGGAAGTAGATAGGAATACTTTGGAGGCAGGCCATGGTGAGAGTGATTTTAATCACTTGGGATAGAATATTACCTCTCCAAGTGGACAACTTTTTTTAAGTCTCTCGATGACATTATCCCATAGGCTTTCTTTAACATTTCCAATGAAGAGAGATAATCCCAGGTAGGAGGAAGGCAAATTGGCTATGGAGCATTCAAGAATGTTGGCAATCATATTTTGTCTTCTTAAAGGAGTATTGAGGAAATACAATTTTCTTTTCTAAAAATTAATCCTTTGGCCAGCAGCTTCTTCATATAGGAGAAGGATATGTTTGATGATTTTGGCTTCATTGACAGAGGTAAAAGTGAACAACAGGGTATCATCAATAAATTGTTGATGGGTAATAGGATTACACTGAAAAGTAACCTGAAGTCCATAAATTAATCCTACATCTTTTGCTACTAATATTCATCTACCAAGAGCCTCTGCTGCAATAATTAAAAGGAGAGGGGACAAAGGATCCCCTTGCCTTAAGCCTCTACTACTCTGGAAATAACTAGTAGGTGATCCATTAATGAGGACAAAAAACCAAGCTAAAGAGATGCATCCTTTAATTAAGGAAATCCAGTCATAATGAAATTCGGACTTATGCAATATGGCAAGGAGGAAATCCCAGCTCAGTCTGTCATAGACTTTTTTCATATCCAGCTTGAGAAGGAAAGCAACTTTTTTGTTAAAGGATATGGAATGGATTACTTCATGGATAGATATGATTCCATCCAAGATAGATATCCCCCTAACTAAGCTTCCTTGAAACTGATTTATGATTAAATTCATAACCTCTCTCATACAGATAGTGATGGCCTTCATTAAAATCTTGTAAATGACATTGCAGAGGTTGATTGGCCTAAATTCATTAAAATTGGAAGCATTTGGAATTTTTGGTATGAGTGCTATAAATGTAGAATTGAAGCCCCTGGGAATGACTTTAGAACCTTGGATTTTCCTGATGGCTTTGCAAACATATTTATCAACAACATCCCAGAAGTCCTAAAAAAATATTGGAGAAAACCCATCTAGACCAGGTGCTTTATTAGGTTTCATTGATAATAAGGCCTCTTTTATTTCCTCATCAAAAAGGACAGTTGTAAGTTTGTTGCTCATATCATTAGAAATAAGATGAGGAATAAATTGAAGGAAAAAGTCCTTGCCTGCTAGAGAATTAGGTCTGCATTCATCTTGGAGTAGTTGCATGAAGTGAGTTGTCCCTTCAGTTATGATTTCCTTGATATCGCTAATAGTCCTTCCATCCTGGCTACAAATTTCTTTGATCCTGTTGTTACTTCAGTGTCTCATGGTGGAGACATGAAATAATTTGGTGTTGGAATCTCCTTTTTTGAGCCAAATTTCACGAGACTTCTATCTCCAGAATATTTCTTCACATTGTAGGATGTTGTGATATTGATCTAATAAGTTCCTTTCTTCACTTCTAACCTCGGTAGAACAATTTTCATTTTTCTGGCTCTTTTTTTCTATTATGGCTAACCTATTCATAATATCTTGTTTGTTCTGGAAAAAATTTCCAAAAATTTCTCTGTTCCATATTTTTATATTTTCTTTGATATTTTTGAGTTTCTAAGCCAAAACAAATGAAGGAGTTCCTTGGATATCATATTGCCACCATTGATTGATCCTTTCTATGAAATCAGGATGTAGCATCCACATGGCTTCAAATCTGAAAGGAGTTTTGAATATTTTTGGATTATTTGTGTCTAGAAGAATAGGACTATGATCAAATCTAATTTTGAGTAGGGATTGCAGATTAGCATCCCCCCAGATGTCAATAGCTTCTTGAGATAATAAAACCCTATAAATTTTAACTTGTATTAATTGAGGTCCACACATTTTATTTGACCAAGTGAATTGATTTCCTTTTAGATTTACATCCATTAAATTCTATTCACTTATAAATTCCTGAAAGTCCTCCATAATTTTAGAAAAGGAGCCAACATTTCCTTTTTTATTAGAAGGAAACAAATGAGTATTGAAGTCTCCTATGAGGATCCAAGGAATATTTGTAAATGCACTTCTGATAGAAGACAGATTACCCCACATACGGGACCTACCAAAAATGGAATTGAGAGCATAAATATTAGTGAGGACCCAAGGTGAATTGCTATCTTTATCAAAAAAGAGAATGCTCATCATCTCATCATTGGAATGGATGAGATTTCCTTCCACAATATTTGGATTCCATAAACACAGAAGGCCTCATGAAGCTCCTTTAGCCTTACAAGCAAGAAATTCATAATTCTTCCAAATATGATTACATATCTTTTTATCTAGAGGTTCACTAATCTTGGTTTCCTGAATCATAAAAATTGTAGGTCTGATTTCTTTCCTTAATGATTTAGCTAACCTTTTTTTGGATAAAGCATTGAGGCCTCTCACATTCCATGAGAGGATCTTCATTTGGAATATTTTGAAGTTCTTTTGCCTCCCTTTCTAGATGGTTTGGGAGGTTTGGTGCACTTTGATTCTTCCTTGGATATGATACCAGTGGAAAACAAGGTCTTTTGTACTCCGTTGGCAATATCATCATTTAATCCTTGCTTCCATTGATCAGAGTTAGAAGGCCTTCCTCTTTTTTTTCCATTCCATAATCAATGGGACATTTCTTGTGGCTTCTAGTAATTTTGGGGCTGAAATTATTGGTAGGAATTTTCTGAATAACTGGGCTAGAAGGCTCAAGAAAGGAAGCAGGGATGGAGACATCATCAACCAGGGGTTGGTCAACATTGAAGGCATTAGGATATGAGGGATTAAAATCCAAGGTTTTATATTCTTTTTGGACTTCCATTAGGTCCAAGGATAGGTTTGTAAGAGGATCAGGATTAATGGTTTCATCAACACCCACATCAAGATCTAGATCTCCAAGAATTCAAAATTTATTAGGAAGAGCAAAAGGACTAACCTCATTGGGAGCATTCACTGAAGGCACAATATTTTTCCCTTTTTCGCTTGGAAATTTGTTAAAGGAAGCATTACCACATGCATCCTTTGTTTTTTGGTCCTTTACGGGCCTAAAAATAACTCCTCTTGATGGGGTAAATCTTTTTTTTTCCTTTTTGAAAGGAGTCTGGAAATCCTTTCTTTTTCCAGAGATCATGGGATCCAAATTTGCCTCAGCAGAGACTATTTGTTTTTTAAGTGAAGGGCACTGAGCACGAATATGACCTTGAGTCTGGCATTCAATGCATAAAGGAGGTTTTTTTTAATACTCAATGGCCTACTTATGGAGGAAAGTTATGTGCTCCAACTTGAAAAAAGTAGGGAGAGTAGAGTTGAGAGTAGCATTGATGCAAAGACGAGCATCGTGCATTCTTGATTTGGACAAAGTAACCTTGTCAATGGGGATCAGGTCACCAATGGTTGAAGCAATGGATTTGAAAATAGATTCCCGCCATAGGTTCCAAGGAATATTTGGAAGTCTATTATCATATAGACCTCCTTCCTATATATGTAACACATATTCATGTATAATATATCTCATATGTTCAATCCTTACATATGGTATCAAAGATTTTAAGGTTTTGAGCTTATGATTTTGAGGGGGGATTTCCCTCATGGAAATCCCCCCCTTATTTTTTTCTCCCCCATTCCAAAAGTGATGTCCTTCCCTCATTTTTTTGAAAGATATTATCCTCTTTCCCCAGGCCATATTTGGTTTAGATGGGAAAAGAAAAATCTTCCATTGATAATTATGATGTTCATCTAGATCATGGGCTTCCTTATCGTCATGAGCTGGTGAGTGGTGGTGAATCTAGTTCATGTTCCTGTGAAGTTCAAGGAGCTCTTGGTCTATGGTGAACCAGTTGAGCATCATCGATATTCCTTTGAGATATTCTCATGACCCATTATAGCCAGTTCCAGAGAGACGTGATGTGTGACAATTTTTTCATTTTTTCTATTTTAATCTCATGAGCCTGGTGGGAAGAGGATAATTTTGCTTTGGTGGAACTTTACAACTAGATGTAGTGTTGTAGACCGTACCCTCACCAGAGGTTATGATAATAGGGGGTGGTGGTTCCATGATGGCAACGTCCAACATGGCTTGAATGTGGAGCCAAAGGGATTCATGGATGCATTATTATCGCCTACCCATTCCTTGCTTTGTTGGGGGAGAGAGAGTTTCTATATCAAGTTTTCTATTCTAGTCCATCCAGACTTGCGTTCATTGCTAAGGAAAATTCTTCAGACCAGACCAGAGCAGTTGGATTAATACTGGTATAGGATTCATAGCGAGAAGGTGGATACCCCCCTTGTCGTACCCATTGCCATGGATTCAAATCTAATTTCACATTGTAACCTATTATTTTTATTAAATTTATTTCTAGCATCATCAATTTCTCGATGTTGCCATGTAAAATTGTGGAATCTAGACCTTGAATGCACTAGACGCACATAGTCCAAAAATCATCGGCCCAAATATTTCTTGCAGAGCGGTCTCTATTTTTTTGATTGACAAGAGATCTGCGCTTTGGAATGCATAACCCTAAACTATCAATAAAATTTACAAAAATAAGGATAGATCTATATGATGTTCACATCATAGCGGTCTTTGTAGCACCCATTGGATTCGGGAGCCAAAGTTGTTTCTGTATTAATGTTTTAACATTTTTTAGCTTAGTTTATGGGAGATGTACCAGTGCTATGAATTTCATTTTGGCATGTAGGTTGTGGTGTTTTCTCTACAGCTCCCTACATTGAAGGAAGAACATATTGGTGTTGCACACTGGAGTGATATCGTCACTGTGTTGATCACGAAGTGAGATCATCATGTTTTTAGCATCATGATTGATGCTCCCTTTGGTTAAAAAATATTGCAAGTGGTAGTTTCATGCCTTGATTGTACGTTTGTAGAGATATAAACTGTTTATCCTCCCACTCATGACTATCATATTTGAGAGGTTATATTGTGGGGTTATCTATTAACAGATTTGATCATCAAATTGGTGGAACCATTTCCATAATCTAGCAAAGGAGTTCGCTTGATTAGTGGCACGTACGAAGGTGGTGGAGTTTAAGTTTGAAGTAGTGGTGTTTGTCCCTACAAGTTTTTATTCCATTTTGAATCTCTTGCATGGTCTTACTGTTTGTATGATACGTTGCAATCTTCTCCAGCTTGATCTTTCCAAACTGTGTGATGCACAAGTTACTACTCTTTTCATGTGTATTTACATTTATAGTCGTTACCAAATATGTGGAGGAAAAGAAGAATATGTTTTTACCACGACATTGCCATGTTCGATAGAATGAGAGCTTTCATGATGTTTGGGTGCATGAAATACGCTACCACTTTCATTTTTTGGTTTTTCTAATACTCGTTTTCATAAAAGTCTTTTTATATATGAAAATCAAAGGGAAAAATAACTTTGCATAATTTTTTTTAATATTTCAAACTAAAAGTTTGAAGATTGCTTTGTTGATAGCAAATTGTGTAAAACTCCCAAGTCAAGCATAGTTTTCTAGAGCACAACTCATATGGGTGACCATTTGGGAAGTTCTAAAGCTACATACATTTAAGGTCATTATTTTTTTTTGGCCATTTTGAAGCATCAAATTGTATCCTTAGGCTTATTTATAGTCGTTGGAAATATTTTTTCGAACCAAACCCAATGGTGGGGTCGATTTTCAGTTTTTATATTGTTTACTATGAATTTTTAAGGCTCTAATATTGTTGTATTATGGAATGCACTCTCGGTTGAACCTGACACTCCCAAGGCACTTGTATGTGATCCTTGTATCTAGTCCCCTTCTCTATAGAACCTGGCGGATACAACAATTGGTTACCTATGCTTTTCGATTAGATGAGGAGGTCACAATAAGGACACCTACTCTAGGGACTACAGATATAGACATCCTAGAATCTATCCTAGGTCTTTTCTAGATCAACTTCTAAAGACTACATACGAAGACACTTTAGAAGATTCTATTCTCTTCTTTCTTCTTCTCCTCTACATTTGGATTATATGGCTCATTTTATTATATTTCATGGCTCGTATTATTTTTGTACTAAGATGCATTTTCGGTAGAGACCAGCACCTTCTATATTGAGTTCACCATAAGGGAATATGATATTCATGGTGAAACTAGTTAGTGACCTACGAGAGGCAACATACCTGGAGGATGACCTCCAAAGGCAATAGACCTAGAAGTGACTGACCCTAAGGCACACAGGATGACCCTGAGGAACTTAGATGGCTGACCTAGTGGCAATATATCCAAGGAAGTGGCTAACCCTATGGCAATAGACCGAGATGTATACATCGTTGATCTAGCATTATTCATAGTTGGATAACCAAGTGCAAACAACACAAGCCTAGACCACATAATGTAATAAAGGAGGATGATAGGGTTCTTTTATAGAATTCAACATTAAGGGGGAATGTTAGAATTAATGTGCACTATGTCTTTGACACTTTTCATATTATCATATAGGCCTCCTACCTATATATGTAACACATATTCATGTATAATATATCTCATCTATTCAATTCTTACAATTCCTTGGATCGTGATGTGTTATTTGGTAGGTATGTTGATGGGTGCAAAATTCATTCTATGTTTGGAATTAAGGGCCCTTATGTTGTATTCTCCCTTGAATGCCACATATAAACATTCCATCATGGGTACTTTGGCTCTTTCATGTTGGTTGACATGATTAATGTGTCCCTTTTGATTCCTCCTTTGCCACCATGTTTAAAATATGAAGAACCTTAGGAAGGATCAATCTGCATAACTTCTATAATAGTTCTCCACACTTTTTAATGGGAGGAAGGTGCACCCTAGGTTCCTTAGTGTATTTTTATTCATTTTGTCTTTACCACCCAAAATAGAGCAGAGTGCATAGATTATGTAAGAGTAGGTCACACTATAGAAAAAAGTGCAGAGTGAATTTTGACACCTTAGTTTTTTACCATTTTTCCCTTCAAAATAATTTGGAGTAAAACATACCCTATATAGGATACAACACACCTTAAACAAGGTGGGGTGCATTGTGTTATAGTTGATAATTTTTCAAAAACTTTGGATCTTTTCTTACATGTGATATAACTTCCTTCAAAGTAAAATTATTCAACCCTATGAAGAGGATGAGAGGAAGGATTTTTGAATACCTCTCTCAAGGTCTTGATCCAAAAAAATATGGAATTTGTCTTTTTATTATTTTTTTGTTATTTTTTCTTTTCTTTTTTTGGTATTTTCAAATAAAAAGGGAAAACAAGAAGAGAATAAAAGGGGACAAACACAAATGTATGTACATTTATATAATTTGTAAATTACCTTGAAATAATAAAAGGTACCTTAAGTGCTACCCATTTATTGAAATGGATAGTTCTTTAAAGTGAATTAAACTTTACATGTTTACCTCATTTGGCTTAGTCTTCATCCCATTTCAACATCAAATCACCTTATTTGAATCCATATTTCACCTTCTTGTCAAACCATCACTTAGAAATTATCTTATGATGAAAAAAATGCTTGAATGCTTATTCATGTTCTTCGTCTAAGAATAATAAAGTATTTAATATAGCCTCCAATAGGTGTAGTATCAATATCATCCAACTCTAGTTGTTGCAAGATTTAGACTGAAGAGAACTCAAGGTTGATTGATGGTACCACTTCCTTCTCAAATACAAGGTTATATGGTGAACTACCTATAATTTTTTTAGAATTACCCTACCTATAAAGACTTCTCTCTTTAATCACATATACCAATCTCTATGAGATCAAATGATTTCCCTCTTCAAAATTTACATTGTATTCTTATTTATCAAATTTTCCAAAACATTTCCCTAAGGATAGTAATTTAAGGATGTCATTAGGAAAAATAAATATTGGAATATGTGGTAGTTAAGCTTTTCTTGAGGCCACAACTGATTATTGTACTTGTATTGATCATATTTACCCTTTGGTCTTATAACCTTGACCTAAAGGTAACATGCATTTAGGAATAAATACCCCTTTGTACCAACCATTTTTCTTATTGATTGAAGAGTAATTTCATTTCCATTTAGTGAGATTTGTGTTGTCCATGGAAACCCCTGATATATTTTGTATTCTTTTTTTTCATTCTATGAATTTATTTTTAAGCAATATAGGGTAATGTTTGATTCTATTCATTTCTAAAAATTATTGTGAAATCTAACACGATATTAGAGTGAGCGTGAAATTTTATTACTCAATTGCTTATTTTTATCTTGCTATATAGATTAATTAATAAAAAGCTTTATCTAAGATCAAGTATAAATCAAATACATATCACTAATAAAAAATAACAATGAAACTCAATATTGGAATAACAACAATATCTCATAAATATAACTTAAATGTATACAATATCATAAGATTACATGAATGATATAGATTGATTACATTACATGGAGCTTTATCTCCAATATATAATTTTACATGACTTTTTAATACTTTAACTATTGCTCTCCTCAAACATTTGGGAGATGCAACCTTTCATATTCCTCTCATAAAGATAAAACTTTCATCTTGCCACATATCATGTGACTCTTCATTCTTTATCCTGAAACCTTGCACTTTCTCTTATATTGACACATATATTATATAAAATATATATAATCTAGAAAACTAATACATATATATATATATATTGAATTTACATGGTGGAATTGGTAGCGGCCACAAATTTGGGCAGGCTATCCAATTTTTTATAGCCACCACAGTATTCTATGTCTTTCATCCTAAAATTTACCACACGAGATCTTCATGTAGTTCACCCCTATAACCACCATGCCACAATCATTTTAAACCTTTTACACAAATGAAAGCACCAATAAAGGGATAAACATTCAGTCTAAAAAGGCCCGAGATTTGAACCTTGGACCTCTATCCCCCTTACGAGGTTTGGTTGAACCAATTGGTCTACACCTCGGACCTTCTACCAAACTAATATTACAAGGGGAAAATAATGTAATACTTCCAACACCCCCTCGTATTATATTATTTGGTAGGAATGCTTTTTGCCTTCAATCTCTGATTCTTCTTTCTTTTCAATCTTCAACTTTGAATCTTCCTTTATAAATTATTTGCATCTACCTTTGGATCAATGTATCTAAGTTACCTCTTGGTCATGACCACTATATTTACCTTTGGGTCACTCCTACTGGATCACTTCCTCTAGGTCACTACCTCTGGAACTCTACCTATAGGTCACCTCTAAATAATTGCCACAACCCTACCTTGGCAACTCCCATTGATGATGTAAATTATCATATTTTGTAGTGGTAAATATGATTATTAGCCAATTATCATTGATGTTTTGAGTATGGTTTTGCTAATGATTTGTTGATTTCAGGTATTTCCAAAGGTGGCAAGGAAAACAACCACCAAAGATCGAAATGCTTGATCAATTTAGCAAAATATCCATAAAAAAAAGAGGATGGCAAAAAATTGACATTGATTATGGTTTTAAATTAACCTAATTGTTCTAATAGCTAGAAGGTATCTATTTAATCATTTTTTTGTTTTAAAATGATAAATACTAAATAAAAATAAATTAGGAAAATAACTTCTAGAAGAGGTAGAAAGTTGGGCTAATTTCTAGAAGAAGTAGAAAATTGAGCCAAGTTCTAGAAAGGAAGAAAATGGAGCCAAAATTGGGAGTTGATTTCTAGAAGAAAAAAAAACATGGGTATTTTAGTCTTCCTATGATTGAATTTACTCCATATTAGATATTTCCTTCTACCTTCTTCAAGCATGACTTTTGAATGGGGAGAATTCTAAAATTCTATTAATACCACCGTTTATTTAACTACAAAGGTAGTTAGCCTTGGAGAGGGAAGTACAGAGATTTTGGAAGTGAATTAATGAAGGAAGAGTATGGCGAAAGAGGGAGATTACTAGGGAGGTAAGTCTGGAAGATTTCAAGTTAATCTTTCCAAATCCTCAATATGCTTCTAATTTCTTATTATTCCATAGGCCCTTTAATATTGATTTAATAGACTCAGCTTATTACCCTATATTTTTAATATAATTAAGATTGGATATCTATAAGTAATGGCTATTATGATATCTACAAGTCTATTTAATGGATAGACTAATATTATTTAATGAGAATATTAATCTTGGGTAGATTAATATTATTTAATGGGTAGAAAAATCTTTGATTCCTTCTTGGGCTTCTTATGAATTATTGTAAGGATTTCTATGAGATTTATTTATGAATTGATTTGATTGGTGTCAATTAGGGCTTAGTAGCCTTAGGTTGACTAAGATAATATTTTTTATTTAAAATTATTTAATTCAGCTGGAATGCTATAGGCTAAATCAAGGACTACTTAACTAGTTTAACCAATTAATACCATTCAAATTACCACAACCGCCACCACCACCAACGAAGACTTAGTGGCCACCACTTTGTGGTTACTATATTACTTGCACATGAATGCCTTTATTGTGTTTATGTGCTTCAAAGTAATTAATGTGGGATACATACCCACTATGTGCTTTTTATCCGCATAACAAAATAATGTTATTCTTGTAAGTGCTAGGTTGGTTTCTCTTGGGTAACCAAAGGTATATGAATACTTCTAAATTGAATTATTACAAAGTTGTCGATATTCAAAATATTTTATGTATTTTGTGTCTTAATACTTCCTCCTCCTATGCTTTAAAAATATTTATATTTGGCTTCGTTATTAAATCGTTCATTGTAACTTTTATATTGCAGACGTTGAACACATTTGCTTCTCCTTATGCAATATTATCTTGGTCCACTATCTGAATCAAACCTGTGATGTTTGATCACTCCATCATGGCATTGTAGCATCTATGGTAGAATAATTAAGCCACCTGTGTAGGGACTAGAATCTCCTTGTTCAAATGTTTTATCAGTCGACCCTGCACCATCTCATTCAATGAAACCATATTGAGAGATTGGAGTTCTATCATGTGTAAGATTTTATATGTTTGGCAAGGTCTAGGGTTCCTTTCCATCAACTCCTCAACTATTGAGATTCCTGCATCATGCCTGGTGAACTCATATGATGTGGGCTCTTGTGTAAAATGGAAAGCCTTTGTCCCACATATATGATGTGGGGGAAACAAAGGTAATACAAAGGGCTTAGTGCACACAAATACTTATAGTCAAGCACCAAGGTGCTTGGCTAAACCCCATTTAGTCTATTAGTATCCCTTGGCCTGCTTATGATGTGAGCCGACACGTGTCAAAAGTTCTTCTAAAATTCAGTGTTGTTTGATTAGAATTGATCATCTGCAATCGAGGTACATAGATCCAAACTACTTTTACCATTATAAAATAGCATGCATATCTCACATGCACCCTGTGTGAGCATGAGGTGATCCATATATTGGGAAACCTCCCTTGATTCTTGTGACCACAAATTAGTGGTCGGTGCAAGACTATTAGCTAGTTGCCTATTCGTGCGCTAGCAATTAGAAGCTAGCATGGTTGTCAGTGATGTTGACAAAGATAGTTTGACCAAGGACTATTGAATGTGAGGATAAGTTGGTTATTAAGTTAGCTCAATTTTTGATATGCAAAATTATTGGTGATTTGAAAGATATTTTTACTCCCAAAAGGTTCATATATTTATCTTGTAAACCACCTTGGCCTTGAAATATGTTTAACTTAGCCCTAAACTTTGCAAAATAACTTATTGATTCAAGGTGTGAGAAATAAAGGTTTATTTCTTTAAACTAATCATTGGAGACAACCCTTTGTGAAATCAAGGATTGAACTCCAAGATCAACTTTAGAGGTTAAAACCTTATGAATCTATAAATAAGTCCAAAATCAAATTTAGGAAATAAATTTGATAATTATTGGATAGTCTATTAGGAGATAAAAGAATGCAAATATGGGTCAAATATGATAATTATTGAAAGCATTTCAAGGTCCAGAATTTATGGCTAAATTTGTGAAAAATATAGTGTAATATTAAGTAAATATTATGGTACAAATTGGGCAAGTTTGTGATAGCTATAGTATAATCTTGGGTAAATATTATGGTGCAAAATGTGGAAATATGTAAGAATTATAGTATAATCTTGGGTAAAAATTATGGTACAAATTGTGATAATTTGTAAGAACTATAGTGTAATCTTGGGTAAATATTATGGTGCAAATTGGGAAAAAAATGTAAGAACTACAGTATAATATTGGGTAAATATTATGCTACAAATTGTGGCAATTTGTAAGAATTATAGTGTAGTATTTGGAAAAGGTTATAGTACAAATTTTGTGAAAAATTGGATTGTTATATTCAATAAAATATGTTACTAGATTCTTTGTTTAAATGCTATTCTGTAATGTATGATATCAATGAAAGTTGAATTATGAAAACACCTTGTAGATTCATTGGGAAATAATGGATAGGGAATCCATTCTTGAGGAAATTATGGGTTTTCCTCTTATTATATAGTTGATTTGAAATGCATTAGAGAAATAATTTCATGAAAACATGAAGGAACTTAGAAAGAATAGATGGGGAATCTATTCTTGAAGATATTATGGGGTCTCTTCTTGTATTATAACACTTTAGAAAACTTTCACTCCATTTTGGATTGAATGGTTTAAGGATATCTATATTTGAAGAATGAATGCAAGATTCATTCTTGAGGGAATCATGAGGTTCCCTTCATCTCAATGTATATGTATCCAAGGAGCATTTCATTTATGTGTTTCAATTATAATGATGACCTGAAAATAGGAATGTGTGGGATTTTCCTATATCAATGTATTTAATGATGGTTCAAAAAAGGATCTTTAGGATTATTTGTATCATTGTAAATTGAGACTAAATTATTAATGAAATATGAGGATGCATATTTTGAGATTGGGTTGTTTCCCTTCGGGGATTTTCTTAGGATAAATAAGCTATTATGATTTTTTATTGTGTGTATTAGCACTTCTTGTTTTTATCTTGTAATGTGGATGATGCATTTATATTTCCATGAAATGATTAGTAAAGTGATATATGATGCATTGATTTTTGTTAACAAGCAATGTTCAATTTGTATAAGCATTATGTTGCTATGGAAAAGATGATATTTGCACTTGATGATTTATAAGCTAATAGTAGATGTTGCATTTACTTTTCCTTGGAGTGGATATCTAAATATGAGGTAATGGTTTATGTTAAGATTTAATTAATTGTCTTTAAATGAATGAAGCAACATTTATGCTTGATCAATAATGTGCATATGGTTTTCATTTCAATAGATATGATTGCTTATTCGATTAGGAAGTAAGTTTATAAATGAATTACAATTGATTAACTAAGTAATAAAACTTACTAATTGAAAAAGAGAGAGAACCAATTAGATGATGGAATAAAATCATCATGAAGGTACATAATTTTAGATAGTTGATCACTCCTTTCACAAGATTTGACACTGACCATGTCATAAATATCTTGGCTACTTACTACCCTTGATTGATGTTAGCTTAAACATACTTAGCTATATGAGTTATAATATTAAAAAAAAAATTCTCTCTTGAGTTGGTTTTAAAATTAGGGTTGTTACAATTGGTATCAGATCCCAGGCTAGCTAAAGGATTCTAGTATTAGGTCTAGGCTAGAAAAATACTTGGACATTGTTAAATCCTAGGTGGTAAACTACCTTAAATAAACTCTAAACTAATACATGATTGGTAGGAAAAGAGTATGTGCTTGGAGGTTATTTATGTGCAAGTATTCTTCTTATGGTGAATCAAATTTGAAGAGTTAAGTGCATCCTCCATAGCTTATGGGTTTAAAGCGATGTACTTGAGAACTAAACTTGGCATCGGTAGCTTAAGCTAGGCTCCTTCCTTACTTAAGTATTGTATAATGGACATCAAGAGTTGCTAGAATTATATATGGAACAAACTCTATAAAAATATTTATAATCATACCTAAGTATGAACCTCTAATATGACCTTTAGAAGGAGAAAATTTAGTAAAGATCAAGTGGAAAGCATGGATCTTATTTCCTTTTATGAATATTGGGAGTGAATTATACAAGTAAGTTTTGTGATAGGCATAGGTATGCCTATGTGGGTATCACGGGGGCCATGATGACCATGTTAACTACCATCAATAAGATGAGGATAACTAAGCACTGCAATTGATTGTTATATTCAAGGTATACACATAGACTTTGATCAATATGATCTAAGTTGGAAACTAGCTTAAGGGATCTTAAGTTAGTAAGGGGAAATGGTGCTCCTATTATTGAATAGGTTAACCCCCAAATGCTATGGTCAAGAATTGTTGCATTCAGGTGAATGGAAGAAATGAAGGGTGACCACATGAAGGTATACTTATACCAAAAATGTATTAAGGTAAACCTGTAAATTTTTAATAGGAGGGCTACTCCTATCCATTGATTCTTTTGAAGTGTAGCCTTGGAACTTACTTGGTAAAATTCATCTTTATCATGTTTGAAAATTCATCCATATGAGAACCACTTAGAGATTCTTTTTAAGTAACCCCTTGATAATAAACTTAATTGCATGAAAAGTATAATATAGATTTTATCTATGGAATTTAATCCATTTGATAAGTTATGGGGAATAAGAAATTTGATTCCATTTGGAAACACAATTGTGATAATACCTTGCAATGAGGCAAGAGTATGAATAATATCAGGTTATCAACAAAAGAATATTTTATATTATTTAGAGATACTAAGCAGCCTTTGAATACAATCATGGCCTTTGGTCGGAGCAAGGCACTGAATATCTCAGCAATGGCAAATGAAGGCAAGGACAAAGAAATTCCACATTTGAAAGCATGGTCAACATCCAAATGTCACCTCCATATGAAACATCACCAACCTCCTCAAGTATCCTGACTCTGCAAAATAGTATACCACCCGACCACTCGAATGGTGGTCATTTTTATTAGTGTACTTTACACTATTTAAATATGGGATTTCCCCACTACACATTACATGTGGTATTATTATCCACATAGGATAAACCAGGGTATAAACCTTCAACGATTGATTTAAACACAAACACCCCCCTTTGTATTATATCAAAAGGAAAGGAAATTATAATTTAGAAGATTTGAAATGATTGACAATAAAAGATGCCAGAATCAATCAGGATGTACTTACATAATAAGCAAAAGTATGGTCTTTTAAGGTCATAAAACCATAGGGGAACCTCTTAGAGGATAAGAGTCTTACTAGAATTTAGATGACTTTTTTGGGACATCTTACAAAGATCAAATATAACTCTAGTACATCATCAAATGAATGATAATAGATTAAGCAAATTCAAGGTTAGCATCTTTCAAGAAGTAAATATGACCTTAGCTTTTATCAAATGAATAATTATGAAATAAGTTAGTCCATAAAGATAATGGACTAACCGTAAATAACTTTGTGTAATTTGGATCATTATCAAATAATAATATGCAAAGTTTGAGATGACACTTTGAAGATAGGAAAACATGTCCTAGAAAGTTGTCCAAGTATTAATGGTTGGATTTGAAAGGACTAAGTGCATAAATAATTGTATAAAAAATTGACTGATGGAGTCATCGAAAGGGCAATGATGAGACATCTTGTATGAGGTTGTACTAATAAGGCACGCAATAGAGTCTCAATCATGTTAAAAAATAAAGGTGTTAGTACCTCAAAAATTAAAGTGGAGTAATGAGCTTCTATAAAATTAATACAAGATCAGTAATAAAGGACATAAATAATGATCGAGGTATGATTAAATAGACTACTGATCAATGCACCATGAACCAATAGTTGGTTAGATAGTTGGTGACAACCAAAGAAGCAATATTCTACAAATTTTGAGAAAACGAGGGTGTTTGAAGGATTGATATTCCCTCTCAAGGGAAAATTCAACTTGTTAAACTACCCATGAAGTACAATGTGGTCACACTTATATTAGGATTTTCATTATTGATTATGAGTTTAAGTATCATAATAAGCCCTGTGATTGTTTTACTTCTACTTTTTGACCTATTGGTACATACACTTTGAGGAGATAAGATGTCTTCTAGTGGTGTCATATCAGGTCAAGGAGGTAATGCAAAGAAATATGTATATATGGAAGAAGATAGAAGAGCAGCTGAAGAAATAGTAAAGGTTATTGGTAGTAAAGAGAAGCTTCCTAGACAACATGTACAAAGGGAGTAAGCCCAACTATTGGAAACACAATAGTTAGATCAAGAAGGTATGTGGGCACTAGAGAGGATGAGTTTGAAGGTTGAAAGAGATGCTACTATAGCAAAGTGAGAAATGCTCAAACTAGAGATAGCCCAAAGAAATAATTGGAAAGCAACAAAAATGGTAGCTTTATACATAAAAAATGCACAGCTGCATCAGGCAAGGGATGAATATAGTATTGCATTCTTGACTACCTATTTTTATGCATTGATGAGCCATGTTTTTCTCATTCCATCTTATCCAGTTGTTAGAGCACAGCATGGGCAAGGGAGAATAACTCGAGCAACTCAAGCAACAATACGAGGTAGGGCTCGAATAACTGCTAGAGTATATCCTCTAGCAACCTCCCAAACAAGAGGGTATCCATCACAAAATAATGAAAGGATCTAGGGGTAGTAGACATGAGGATTATGTATTAGGTTTGGCTGAAAAGCCACCATTTGTGTTCTATAAGGATACATGTTGTGTACTCCAGTAGACTGTACTCATGTAGCCTATAAACATATATTTTCATATATGTTTTATATAAATAAATGTTTATACAATGATTGATTTAGATTATTATAGCATTAATAATCTATTTAAAACATGAATACACTCCAAGGAAAATTTACTAAGAATATATATTCTTTATTACATTTCATTAAGAGTTGGACCGGATGATCCCAATACTTGAGTCTTCTTGTTTACTTGTGATATTTTGGGTGGTGGCTCAGAAGGCTCCAAACAACAGGTATTTTTTGGAATGTCCTAAGTAGGTAAGCTTGGACTAAGTATCCTATCCATGGAGGTATGGATTATTATCACAAGTTGGTGTTGGTTCCTTAGGATCAGGGAATCCAAGCTATGTAATAGCCTTAATTAGTTGATAATTAAGCATCAAAAAGTCTTGGATAGCTCACCATGAATGAACTAATATCCAAGGTGATATTACCAAGGATACAACATACGGTTGTATGTTTAGGAATTGGTGTTTCCTTTTGGGATACAAAAGGAAGAACCCTACGCTATGGTAGAATGGTCTTACATTCATGAATATTGGTAAGAATATTTGAAGAGATATTAAGGTGTTCTTGCACCAGGTAGGTATCAAGGTATCTTCATACCATGTAGGTATGTAGAGGTAAAACCCCTAAATTTTAGGATGAGATCACATCCTTATCACTTGAATGTCATCTGCAACAACTAGTGCTCGAGTGAGGAATACCTTGGAATGAAGAAGAAAATTTGGTATACATCTATTCGGATCCATAAGACTTAATGAAGGATAATTCTAATTCTTAGTTGAAAATAATCTTAATGAGCAAGAATAGAGATGGAATTTCTATTCTAAGTTATGATTTAAAACTAACCTTAATGGTAAATATTAGACATGAAAATTCTATTCTTAGTTAAGGTTGGAACATTTTATCTAAAGGAAGAATAAATAGGGAATCTATTCTTAAGAGGAGTATGGGATTCTCTCCTAAAATTATCTAAAATGGTACCTTATAAGGAGTAAGTGTGACCATTTTTATTCACGTATGATAATACTTTTGGAGTGGCACCTTACAGGGAGTAAGTGTGACCATTATTATCAGTGGATATTAACACTTTTTGAGTGGCACCTTACGGGGAGTAAGAGTGACCATGGATGATAAGATACTTGGAATGATACCTTATACATAGAAAGTATGAAATTGCAAATGCTCAAGGACTACTTATGTTCAATTTTTATCCTCCCACTATTGAACCACTGGTGAATCAAAGTGGAAGAGCTAAGCAAACCCTCTATATTTTATGGGTCTTAAGTGGTGTACCTTAGGCTCTTTTGAGGATTGCACTTGACATTTGTGTCTCTTGAGGTATGAATCTAGCATAATAGTCAATAGTTTGACTAAATATGAATACCAAGGGACATCAAGGATGATGCACTAGTGATGGCAAAGGGGGTTTTCCAAAGAGGATATATGGGTATCTTGAAATAAGAATTATGAAACTATGTTTTTGTCTTTGATGACACCTATTTTCTATGAGGATAACTCATAGAAAGGATCATTAAGTCATAGGTTGAAACTTCTGTGTAATATTTTTTGATAAACATACCTACATTTAGACTCATTTTGTCTAATTTATTATACATGGATTCATATCTTATCTAAAAAAAAAAAAACAAGATGATTACTCTATGCATGTTTAACAATCTCTGTGGTGCAGATGATGGATCAAAGCAAGGTCTAGAGAGACCACTTTATCAAATGATTACCACTTTGGGAAATTCAAGGTTATATAATTGTGTGCTCTTACTAATGTATGCTTTATTTTGTAGGACAACACAGAGGACTGTATTTACTCCAAGGGGGGAGTATGTCACAACCCTCCCTTGGTAGGTCCCATTGATGATGTAAACTCTCATATTTTGTAGTGGTAAATATGATTATTATCCAATTATCATTGATGTATTGAGTATGTTTTTGTTAATGCTTTATTTATTTCAAGTGTTTTCAAATGTGGCAAGGAAAACAACCACCAAATATTGATATGCTTGATCAATTTCGAAAAAGATCCATCAAAAAAAGGAGGATGGCAAAAAAATTGACATTGATTATGGTTTTAAATTAACCTAATTGTTTTAATACCTAGAAGGTATTTATTTAATCATTTTGTTGTTACAAAATGATAAATATGAAATAAAAATAAATTAGGAAAATAACTTCTAGAAGAGGTAGAAAATTGGGTCAATTTCTAGAAGTAGTAGAAAATTGAGCCAAGTTCTAGAAAGGAAGAAAATGGAGCCAAAATTGGGGGCTGATTTCTATAAAAAAAAAACCATGGGTATTTTAGTCTTCCTATGGTTTAATTTACTTCATCTTATATCCCTTATTCTATCTTATTCAAACATGAATTTTTAATAGGGAGCATTCCAAAAGTCTATAAATACCTCCATTTATTTAACTATGAAGGCAGGTAGCCTTGGAGGGGGAAGTAAAAAGTTTTTGGAAGTGAAATGATGAAGGAAGGGTATGGCAGAAGAGGAAGGTCACTAGGGAGGCAAGTCTAGAAGATTTTAGGTTAATATTTCCAAATCCTCAATATATTTCTAATTGCTTATTATTCCATAGGCCCTTTAATATTGTTTCAATAGAATCATAGCTTATTTCCCTATATTTTTAATATAATTAAGATTGGAGATCTATAAGGAATGGCCATTATGATATCTACAGGTATATATAATGCATAGAATAATCTTATTTAATGGAAATATTAATCTTGGATAGATTAATATTATTTAATGGGTAGATTAATCTTTGATTCCTTCTCTTACGTATTAATGTAAGTATTTCTATGAGATTTATTTATGCATTGATTTAATCGGTGTCAATTAGGGCTTAATAGCCTTAGGTTGACTAAGATAACATTCCTTATTTAAAATTATTTAATTCAGTTGGAAGGCTCCATGATAGGGTAAATTTAGGACTACTTATTTAGTTTAACCAATGAAGATCGATCAAATTACCACCACCACCACCACCAGTGGAGGCTTAGCAACCACCGCTTCATGGTTACTATATTATTTGCATGTGAATGCATTTATTGTGTTCATGTGCTTCAAAGTAATGCATGTGGTATATATACCCACTATGTGTTTTTTAATTTGCATAATGAAATAATGTTATTCTTGGAAGTGCTAGGTTAGTTTCTCTTGGGCAACCAAAGGTATATGAATACTTCTAACTTGAATTGTTGCAGAGCTATCAATATTCATAATAATATGTGCATTTTGTGTCTTAATACTTCCTCCTCCTATGCTTTAAAAATATTGATATTTGGCTCCGATATTAATTCATTCATTATAACTTTTCTATCACAAATGCTTAACACATTTGCTTCTCTTTGTGCAATATTACCTTAGTCCACTGTCTGAATCAAACTTGTGATATTTTATTACCCCCTCGTGGCATTAGAGAATCTATGGTAGAATCATTAAGCCACCTGTGTAGAGACTAGAATATTCCTATTTAGATGTCCTGTCAGTCAACCTTACACCATCTCATTCAATGAAACCATATTGAGAGATCAAATTTTTATTGAGTGTAAGATTTGATATGTTTGGCAAGGTCTAGGGTTCCTTTCCATCAACTCCTAAACTATTGAGATGCTTACATTACGCTTGGTGAACTCATATAACACAGGCTATTGTGTACAATGGAAAATCTTTGTTCCACATATATGATGTGGGGGAAACAAAGGCGATACAAAGGGCTTAGGGCACATAAAGACTTATATCCAAGCACCAAGGTGCTTGGCTAAACCCCATCCAGTCTATTAGTCTTCCTTGGTCTACTTATGATGTGATTCTACAAGTGTCAAAATTTCTTCTAAAAGTTAGCATTGTTTGATTAGAATTGATTGTCTATGATCAAGGTACATGGATCCAAAATAATTTTACAATTATAAAGGAGCATGCATATCCCACATACACCCTATGTGAGCATGAGGTGATCCATAAATTGGGAAACCTCCCTTGAGTATTTTGACCATAGGTTAGTGGTTGGGGCTAGACTATTAGCTAACTGCCTAGTCGTGCGCTAGTGATTAGAAGCTAGAATGGTTGTCAATGATGTTGACTGAGATAGTTTGACCAAGGACTATTGACTATGAGGATAAGTTGGTTATTAAATTAACTCTCTTTTTTTTATGCAAAACGATTGGTGATTTGAAATATATTTTTGATTCCAAAAGGTTCATCTTTTTATCTTGTAAACCACCTTGGCCTTGAAAAGTGTTTAACTTAGCTCTACACTTTGCAGAATAACTTATTGATTCAAGGTGTGAGAATAAATGTTTATTTATTTAAACTAATTGTTGGAGACAACCCTTTGTGAAATCAAGGATTGAACTCCAAGATCAAATTTAGAGGTTAAAACCTTATGAATTTAGAAATAAGTCCAAATTCAACTTTAGGGGATAAATTTGATAATTATTGGATAGTCTTTTGGTGAGATAAAGGAATGCACATATGGGATAAATTTGATAATTATTGAAAGCATTTCAAGGTCCAAAATTTATGGCTAAATTTGTGAAAAATATAGTGTAATCTTGGATAAATATTATGGTACAAATTGGGTAAATTTATAAGAACTATAGTGTAATCTTAGGTAAAGATTATGGTACAAATTGGGAAATTTTTTAAGAACTATAGTATAATCTTGGGTAAATATTATGGTACAAAATGTGGAAATTTGTAAGAACTATAGTATAATCTTGGGTAAATATTATGGTACAAATTGTGGTAATTTGTAAGAACTATAGTGTAATCTTGGGTAAATATTATGGTACAAATTGGGGAAATTTGTAAGAACTATAGTATAATCTTGGGTAAATATTATGGTACAAATTGTGGCAATTTGTAAGAACTATAGTGTAGTCTTTGGAAAATATTATAGTACAAATTTTATGAAAAAATGGATTGCTATATTCAACAAATAATGTTAATGGATTCTTTGTTTAAATGCTATTCCTAAATGTATGAGAATCAATGAAAGTTGAATTATGAAAACACCTTCTAGATTCATTTGGAAAGAATGGATAGGAATCCATTCTTGAGGAAATTATTGTTGTTACCAAAAAAAAACTCACTATTTGAGCAATATGAATCGAGAACTATAAAATTAAATTTTATGTTACTTTATGCATGAAGAAATAAACTCAGAACAATAAACAAGAATGCAGACCACAAATAAGAGACATAATTTTATGAGGTTCGCCCAATGTGGACTACGTCCCTAGAGAAGCTTTCAGCCCTTGTGCTTAGAGCCATTAAATACAGAAAGAAATACAACAAAAATAGCTCCTTGTTGTTCTATCTCTGATGAACAGTCAATGCCAAATATTACACACACTTGCTATTTTAAATAGTCTTTGTATTTTTCTGACAGACATTACCACTCTACCCAGCACCGACTCATACACACAGAAGCTATATATATTACACAAGCAACAATATTTTTTTATCCTTGTTATAACAATAATAATAAAACCATAATTTTGTTATAACAACTTTACTAAATATTTATATACTGCCAATGATTTCTGGGCACCCTGTGAATAGCATAATGTAGACACCAAAATCCAGCCACTTGCAAGTCATCTATACCTTCCTGTCAGCCACATGTCAATCATTCATCCTTCCCGCCATTATTTGGCCCAAATCCACACTTTCCCGCCATTATTTGGCCCAATTTCACCTTTCTCGCCATTTTTCATCCCCAAATTTATTTAAATTAATATTTATATATATATATATATATATATATATATATATATATATATATATATATATATATATATATATATATATATATATATATATATATATTAATATTTTAATATTTTAATATATTTTAATATATATATATATATATATATATAGTTTAAGTGATTTAATCTAAGCCGTCCATCTTTCATTTAATCTCATCCGTCCATCCTTCTTAATCTGTTTCACAACCTAGATTTATTCTCTACCCTTGGATCCACTTTAATCTTAGCCACACGTTCAAAGTGTCGTTAAAACCCTAAAGTGTGCCCTAAGAGTAGATTATAAATAGAGCCACCTTGATGGCTCAAACCCTACTTCTATCTTCTTCTCCTATCTTTGCTATCTTTGCTATCTTTTGGACCTATCTCTTCTATTTCATCTATCTCTTCAGCTATCCATCGCCGCATCCTTTTTGCCGCATCCATCGCCACATCCATCGTCGCATCCGTCGCCAACTTCATCGCCATCTCTTCTACAGCACTCTGCAGAATTCCACATTCTTGTCGCAAGTGCCCGCAGGCGTTTACCCACAGCCACAGACGCAGACCGACATCTGAAACCCTGATTCAGAAGCACGCGGGCATTCAGTGAGTGCACCAGGGCACCTTCTGCAGCCGATTTGATATCCACATTACTTCCAGGTGCCGCCTAGTCTAGCCGCGTTAACAGAGAACAGGTATAAATCAGCTTAAAGCAAGTAACTTCTTTTATTTTATTAATCTGTTGTTGAATTCCTGCATTCTATTTTTCTAGGGTTTTAAATTGTTTCTGAGGGCTCACACAGTGGAGCCCTCTTATTAATTTCTAACTCCTTGATAGTGTTAATGTGTGCAGGATTTTAATGGCAGATCTGGTGTGTTGATAGCAACTGTTTAAGCTGGAGTGGTTTGAGCTACAGGATACAACAAAGCCCACTCACCTTGTTGGGGTTAAAGATATATTCTTCGGAGACGCCACCCATTGTGCCAGCTAGGGTTTCGGAGAACCCTAGCACAAACTATAATTTTTGTATCACGAAAAGGGTTACAGGCCCTGTTGTACTCAAAAGGAGTTTTTAAACTCCGTTGATTAATAAAAATCGTTTGTTTTGTACAACTTTCCTGTATTCCATTATTGTGGTTTTATTTCTGTTTGGCGTTGTATTTTTAATCTACACAAAATATATATTCTATTTTGTCACAAATAGAAACTCCTGCCTGGCTTGAGACTTCTTCACGCGATGCATTGAAACTCCCAACAACTCCGCTTGTCGTCATTCTCAACATGGGCTATTGTTGTTACGTGAACATTGGTGAATCGGGCTCCATTCCAACAATCTCCCACTTGGAGACCGATACACTGCTTCGCACAATAACAAGGTACTAAAAACTTCTCATCCTGGCCTCTTACTCCTTGAGACCAATAGAAATTGAGCAGTAGCTCAATTTCTCCTTTGTCACAACTTTTGTCAACATGTCTGCTGAATTGTGAGAGGTGTGAATTTTGTCAAGTCTGATTAAACCATCCTCTAATGTTGACCTGATGAAATGATATCTCCGCTGAATGTGCTTGGTCCTAGAGTGAAATGTCGAGTTCTTTGCAAGGTGAATAGCGCTTTGGCTATCACTCCATAGAGTTGCATCTTCCTGATCCTTGCCCAACTCATTCATCAATCTCTTTAACCATATCAGCTCCTTGCTTGCCTCAGTAGCAGCAACATACTCTGATTCAGTAGTAGATAAAGCTACAACTTGTTGGAGTTTTGAAATCCAACTCACCGCTGTTCCACCAACGGTAAATACATATCCTGTGGTACTCCTTCCACCATCTCGATCACCTCCCATATCAGAATCTACAAAACCTTTCAAGCAAACATTAGATCCTCCAAAATGTAATGCATATTTGGATGTACCTCTCAAATATCTGAGAATCCATTTTACTGCTTGCCAATGCTCTTTACCTGGATTGCTCATATACCTACTCACCACTCCCACTGCTTGTGCAATATCCGGTCTAGTGCACACCATTGCATACATCAAGCTTCCAACCGCTGAAGCATAGGGAACCTTATTCATATGATCTTGTTCCTCTTGTGTTCTTGGACACAATTCCTTTGAAAGCTTGAATTGAGGTCCCAAGGGTTGTGCAACACTCTTTGCATTGTTCATGTTGAACCTCTTTAACACCTTCTCAATGTAGTCTTCTTGGGACAATGTGAGAGTGTGGTATTCTCTATCTCTTGTGATCTTCATACCAAGGATTTGCCTTGCCTCACCCAAATCCTTCATGTTGAATGTTTTGGACAACTTTTCTTTGAGATCATCAATGTCCTTCTTGCTAGTTCCTGCAACAAGCATGTCATCCACATACAAGAGCAAAATAACATAATTTTCTTTACTTGTTCTTTTGAAATAAACACAATGGTCTGATTCACATCTCATAAACTTTTGTTTTCCCATGAATGTATCAAATTTCAAATACCATTGCCTTGGAGCTTGTTTGAGGCCATACAAGCTCTTTTTCAATCTACATACAAGACCCTCTTTACCTTTTACCTCAAACCCTTCAGGTTGTTGCATATAGATTTCCTCCTCCAAATCTCCATGAAGAAATGTTGTTTTCACATCCAATTGTTCAAGAAACAAGTTTTCTGAAGCAACAATACTAAGAATTGTTCTAATTGAGGTCATCTTGACAACCGGTGAGAAAATTTCATCATAATCAATTCCTTTCTTTTGAGCAAAACCTTTTACCACAAGCCTAGCCTTATACCTTTGCTTACCGTTTCCTTCATCCTTTAACCTGTACACCCATTTGTTTGTCAAGGCTCTCTTGCCTTTAGGAAGCTTCACCAAATCCCATGTTTGGTTTTGAAGTAATGATTCCATTTTTTCCTTCATAGCAAGCTCCCATTTGTCCCGTGTACTCAATTGTTTTGCTTCATCAAAACACTCAAGTTCACCGACATCAGTATATAACACATAATGAAGTGCAGGGAAAAACGAATCTGGTGACTTACTTACCCTTGTAGACATTACATAATCAGAGAAACGTTGAGGGATTTTACTTGTCCTTGAGGATCTCCTCACAGTCGCAAGTGGGTTGTGTGGTTCTTCTTCTTGTTCTTGTTCTTGTGGTTGTGGTTGTGGAGGAGCTTCTATTTGAAGCTTAGGCTTGCTTTGTTCTTCATCATCATCAAGAATCACATACTTTGGTTCTTCCCTTTCCTTTTGCTTCTCCTGCATTCTATCTTTATACAAGCACTTTTCATTGAAAATTACATCTCTACTCCTGATGACTTTATGATTATCTTTGTCCCATAATCTATATCCCAAGCCATCAACACCATACCCAATGAAATAGCACTTTTGAGACTTTGCATCTAATTTCTTTCTATTTTCCTTATCAATATGTGCATAAGCCTCACAACCAAAAACTCTTAGGAAAGAATAATTCACCTTTTTACCTGTCCATGCTTCCTCTGGAATTCCTCCATCCAAAGCAGTAGAAGGACTCCTGTTAATTAAATACACAACAGTATCAACCACATTAGCCCAAAGAAACAAAGGTAAACCAGCATGTATCCTCATGCTTCTTGCCCTTTCCAAGATAGTCATGTTCATCCTTTCAGCCACCCCATTTTCTTGAGGTGTTCTAGGAACTACCTTAATCCTTCTAATGCCATTTTGTGAACAAAAGTGATCAAATTCTTTGCTACAAAATTCACCACCATTATCCGATTTGAGACATTTAACCCTTTTATTAGTTTCATTTTCTACCAATGCTTTCCAAACCTTAAATGCCTCAAACACATCATTTTTCCTTTTAAGAGGAAATACCCATGTTTTTCTAGTGCAATCATCAATAAATGTCACAAAGTAAGATGAGCCCCCAAGTGATGTTGTTTGTGAAGGTCCCCACAAATCAGTGTGTACAAGTTCCAATTTTTCTTTCTTTCTTTCTTTACCCACCTTTAAGAAACTCACTCTTCTTTGTTTTCCATAAACACAATCTTCACAAAATCCCAAATCAACCTCTTTCAAATTAGGAAGCAACTTTCTAGAGTGTACGATTTTCATACCTCTTTCACTCATATGTCCAAGTCTATTATGCCATATGGCTGCACTCTCTTCTGCTGAAACAAGATTCATAGAATAGCTCAAGACATTGGTAAGTAAATACAAAGTGCCTACCATTGAACCTTTTGCTACTACTAATGAGCCTTTAGTTACTTTCCAAGAGAGATTACCAAATGAAATCATATACCCTTCCTTATCCAATTTGCTAGCTGAAATGAGATTTCTTTTTAAATCTGGAATGTGTCTTGTTTCATACAATTTCCATTGTGTGCCATTAGGGAGTTTCATTGCTATTGTACCAATTCCAACAATTTTACATGGAAAGTCATTACCAAGCAACACTTCACCATAGTCACCCGCTTTATAATCAACAAAGTACTCTCTATGAGAGGTAGCATGAAAAGAGGCACCGGAATCAATGACCCAATATTCACTATTTTTATCAAGAGACAATATCAATGCATCTTGTAATATTTCATTTGCAATATTGGCTTCTTGACTCCCACTTGAACTAGCATTACCATCATTGCCATATTTATTCATTCTGTTTCTACATTCTCTCTTTAGGTGACCCTTTTTGCCACAATACCAACATTCCAAATTCTTTTTACCTCTACCTGATTGAGATTGAGATCTACCTCTTGACTTACCTCTTGATCTACTCCTTCCATTTTCTCTTGATCTCCCTCTAGTTTCAGTAGTGAGAGCTGAACTAGATGTAGAAGTTTCACCCGAGGATCTCCTCCTCATATCCTCACTAAGTATTGTACCAATAACTTCATCAAGCACAAGCTTTGAGTTAGAAGAAACATTGCTAACAACCATAACAAATGTATTCCAACTTTCAGGAAGAGAGCACAAGATTAACAATGCTTTGATCTCATCATCAAAATCAATCTTTATTGAATTTAATTGAGATGTCACACTATTGAAATTATTCACATGGTCTTGAATATTTCCACCTTCATTCATTTTCAAATTAAACAACTTTTTCATAAGATGTACCTTATTAGAGGCTGAAGGCTTCTCATACATCTTCTCTAATGCATCCATGACACCTTTGGCTGACTTCTCTTTGGAGATATTAAAGGCCACACTTGAGCTAAGATGTAATATTATAGCTCCCAATGCCTTCCTGTCCAAAAGTTCCCAATCAACATCACTCACTGTACTGGGTTTCTTTGCTTTCTCCAAGAGAGGCAAATAGAGATCTCTTTGATACAAATAATCTTCCATTTGCATTTTCCAATACTGGAAATTTGTGCCATTGAATTTGTCTACCCTTAGTCTTTCTTCTGCCATATTGCTTTGCCTGATCAATCACAAACTCACAAGCAATTGTCAAGCACCAACACAAACGCTCTGATACCACTTGTTGTTACCAAACAAAAACTCACTATTTGAGCAATATGAATCAAGAACTATAAAATTAAATTTTATGTTACTTTGTGCATGAAGAAATAAACTCAGAACAGTAAACAAGAATGCAAACCACAAATAAGAGACACAATTTTACGAGGTTCACCCAATGTGGACTACGTCCCCGGAGAAGCTTTCAGTCCTTGTGCTTGGAGCCATTAAATACAGAAAGAAATACAACAACAACACCTCCTTGTTGTTCTATCTCTGATGAACAGTCAATGCCAAAGATTACACACACTTGCTGTTTTAAACAGTCTCTGTATTTCTCTGACAGACATTACCACTCTACCCAGCACCGACTCATACACACATCAGCTATATATATTACACAGGCAACAATATTTTGTTTATCCTTGTTATAACAATAATAATAAAACCATCATTTTGTTATAACAACTTTACTAAATATTTATATACTGCCAACGATTTCTGGGCACCCTGTGAATAGCATAATATCATTAGTTTTGTTATAACCAAAACTATATTCTATTTTGTCACAAATAGAAACTCCTGCCTGGCTTGAGACTTCTTCATGCAGTGCATTGAAACTCCCAACAACTCTGCTTGTCGTCATTCTCAACACGGGCTATTGCTGTTACGTGAACATTGGTGAATCGGGCTCCATTCCAACAATTATGGGGTTTCCTCTTATTATATAGTTGATTTGAAATGCATTAGAGAAAAACATGAATGAACTTAGAAAGAATAGATGGAGAATCTATTCTTGAAGAGATTATGGGGTCTCTTCTTGTATTATAAGACTTTAGATAACTTTCACTCCATGTTGGATTGAATGGTTTAATGATATCTAGTTTTGAAGAATGAATGTAAGATTCATTTTGGAGGGTATCATGAGGTTCTCTTCATAGCAATGTATATGTATCTAGTATTATTTCATTTATGTGTTTCAATTGTAATTATGACCTGAAAATAGGAATGTCTGGGATTTTCCTATATCTATGTATTTAATGATGGTTCAAAAAAGGATCTTTAGAATTCTTTGTATCATTGTAAATTGAGACAAAAATATTAATGAAATATGAGGATGCATATTTTGAGGTTGGGTTGTTTCCCTTCGGGGTTTTTCCCAGGATAAACAATGTGTTATGGATATTTATTGTGTGGATTGGCACTTCTTGTTTGTTAGCTTATAATATGGATGATGCATTTATATTTCCATGAAATGATTACTAAAGTGTTATATGATGCATTGATTTTTGTTAACAAGCAATGTTCAATTTGTATAAGCATTATGCTATAATGGAAAAGATGATATTTGCACTTGATGATTAATAAGCTAATAGTAGATGTATTTACTTTTCCTTGGAATGGATATCTAAATATGAGGTAATGGTTAATGCTTTGATTAAAGTAATTGTCTTGAAATGAATGAAGCAATCTTTATGCTTGATCAATAATGCACATATGGTTTCCATTGCAATAGATATGATTGCTTATTTGATTAGGAAGTAAGTTTATAAATGAATTACAATAAATTAACTAAGTAATATAACTTCCTAATTGAAAGAGACAGAGAGAAACAATTAGATGATGGAATTAAAAAGCATCATGAAGGTATGTAAGATTAGATAGAAGTTGGTCACTCCTTTCATAAGAGTTAACACTGCTCATGTCATAAATATCTTGGCTACTTACTACCCTTGATTGATTTTAGCTTAAACATACTTAGATATATGAGTTATAATATATATAAATTCTCTCTCGAGTTGGTTTGAAAATGAGGGTTATTACAATAATTATTGTCTTTGGGTCATCCACTAGAACATTCATAAGACTATCGTATATGTAGAATCATCACTATAGATGCTATCACTATAGACCATATTCTAAGCTATGCTTGGGTCATAATCATTTATTTTATATTTATTCATGATAAGACTAATATAATTATTTACATTCAATAAACTTTAATTTTTCATCACACTTAGTTTTCAAATTGTAAAAACCATACAACATTCCTTTCATCTTATTCTATTCATTTATATTTATCCATCCACAATCCATTTTTTATTTTTTATTTTTTATTTTTTATTTTTTATTTTTTATTTTTCTTTTCTTTATGTAGACAAGAGTTTTGATAATGATTATGTCCACAAATTTTACAATGGAGATTCCAAAATTTCTCTATCTTATATCCATATCTACCACAATGATTGCATCTCTTTTCTATTACTAAATTTCTTTTTCATTATTACTATTTCTATCAGTCTCTATCACTAATTTGATGTCACTATTTTCTATCATGAATTTAGTTCTTGATTTATTACTGCTCATATATCTTGTATATCCAAGACCTTCATATTTTGGTCTTATTATTGGTACAATTGAATCTTTTATTCCTTGTTCATGTTTTCCTAAACTTGTGTCTTTGTATCCCATTTTATTTAACAATTTTGAACCAATTCCTTTAGTATACCTTTCAAAATAACCAAAAAAATCATTAGACTGATCCTTATCAACATCAACACAACTCTAACCATCACTATCCTTATCATCATTTGAATATTTATCATCATCAATTCTAATAGCATAAGCTTTTTCTAACCAATCATGAACTATACTCAAATCATTTGAGTTGCACTCTATATCTTTTCTTTTTGTGTCACAACATGCATTTATTGTCATAGGTTCTAAGTCTTTATTGGATTCCTCATTACTTGATAACAAACATATGTGATTTGCCATAATATTTTTGTGTATAGATTTTTTATGGTGCAATACACCGTATCTGATTACTTTGATCTCTTTGATTCTGTTTAGAATATTATTGGTCTTGATCCTTCCTAGTCAATGCATTATACTTACAAGATTTTATTTTATGTCCTTCTTTTTCACAAATATGATAATACTTCTTTTGTTTTTTATTTTGTGATGAAGTGCAAGATCCTTTTTCTACTACAAGATCCTTATTGGATGACTCATTTCCCAATTGATTTTCAAGTTCATATTGTTGAAGAATATTTATTAACTCCTCAAATGACACATTTTGGTTTGATAATAGAAGAAACGTGACCAACACTTTGAATGATTTAGGAAGTGCTCTAAGTACAACTAAAACTATGATTTTATCTTCAATATTTTCTCCTAAGATATGGAATTTTGATTTTAATTCTAATATCCTTCAAAGAAATTGGTCTATATTTTCTCCATATTAAACTTATAGTACATACAACTATGATTATAGATGTAAAATGGTTGCCTTATTATTTCCTTCAAATATCATACACAATTTTTCCCATGTTTTTTAAGTTTCTACTTCACTAATGTGTGCTTGAATTTCATTTGATATACCAAATAGAATTAACATAAGAGATTTAGCATCATCATATTTGAATTTTTAAATTCATGTTTTATCTTCTAGAATGTTTCTTTTTCCATCCACTACATCCCATAATTTTTCAATAATAAGTATTGACCTCATATTATTTTTCCATGGGGTAAAATTAGGCCCCTTTAATAACTATGATTCAAAATATAATATTTTTGTATTTCCAATTTCATTTGGAGTAGTAGCCCTTTTATCTCCATAGGTTTAGAAACTGAGAAATAATTTTTTGTAAATTTATATTTTCCTAAGGTTTGAGGTTGAAATCCTATTGTCTAAATTTGTAATAATTTAGACAAATTCAATAATTTTCTACTTTTAAACTTTCTCAAAAAATATGAAATCAATATAATCTTCAAATGTCAAATATAAAAAATTTTAAAAAACTTACAAAGTAGAAATCCTTATTTCTCCCTAGGTTTTGAATAATAATTTCTTAAGTTTTTAAATTTCACAAACCTTTGAAGCAAAATTCTTTATGTATTCCTAATTGTTTATAAATTAGAAAATTAGAACTTTTGCAAATTTAATTTACCCTAAGGTTGAAGTAGACTTCCTTATCTCTCCAAAAACTATTAATTTGAAAATATTTTATATATTTTTTATTTTCAAGAAATATTAAAATAAAACTTTCAAATATTTATAAAACATTAGAAAACTTTGTATTAAAAAATCTCTATTTCTACTTATCACTCCAAGACTTTTAAAAGCAAATAAAATATTAACTACACTATTAATACACTTATCCCTCCATATAAACATTAAAAATTAAAACTTAACTTTATAAAAATTAAAACTTAGCCTTATGACTCCATTCTCCATTCAAGCTTAGAGTAAAAAATTTAATTTTAAAAATAATTCTTTTAAACCATAATTTTACCTCACGTTGCACAATATCTTTCTAAAATTCAAAATTGCACTTGGTGCTCAAGAGTTTTCATTGTCCTCTTTGAATTTTGACCTCTGAATATGTGCCCTTGTTGTCCACTCATGAGTATCTTTAAAGAAGCATTTTACTCCTACCATAAGAATGTTTCATCTATCTCCTTCAACGTGGCATTTGTATGGACCTTTAGTTTGGTACAAAGATATTCTCTTTCGACATTTGAAATTTTGGTGCTTCCAATGCTTAAAATTTCTAATGCTTCCTGGTGCTCAACTCCACTTGATTTACCTATGTTGTTTGACTACAGTTCTTTTTACACTTGTTTCCCTGAGCAGGTCATTTAACCTCTTCGTCTCCCTATGTCTTGAGTATGGCACTTCAATTTCTCCTAAGACATTTGATTTCTCCTTTTTACGCTTTGCTTAGCTTACGTTACATCGCTTGGCTCAACTTATTCTATGATGCATCACTTGGATTCTCCCTATTTGGCTTGATGTCTTGGCTTGGTGTCACTTGGATTGTCTCTACCTAGTTTGGCATTACTTCTTGGATTGGCATCTCTTCTCTCTACTTGACTTGTCTTTATATATGGTGCTTCTAGGTGCTTGAATTTCATAGCTCATCAACTCCTCTTTAATACAAATTTTCAATATTATTACACTTGACACTTTTTATCTATGTTCACCTTGTATTGTTGCATTCTCAAGTGATTTATTTACTTCCAATACTGTTGGAATATATTACATCATTTGGTTCTTTACTAATGTACCATATTGGGTATATATTTAGATTAGGATTATATTAGGATATAAATTGTTTATTAGAGTAATTTAATAAATGCACAAGTGTTAGAATGTGCAATGATGTAAATTTGCATGAGTCTTAGGGTTGAGTAAGAGGTAAGGAATCTATATTTATATATAAATGCCTCACTATGGGTGTTTGAGTGAGAATTTTTAGAGTGCATAGGTTAAAGTAGTAGTAGTCACAATGTAGCTCCATTTTGTTATCATGGAGTAGATGTAAACTCCATAAGAGGAGCATTGTAATTTTTGTGATCTTTCTTATATGAGAATTTCTAGAGCATTATATGAAGTTTTCTATCATATTTTCATGCATTTTAAGTTTCCCTTTATCATAGTTATAATATTGCATGCTTATTTTAGTACTTGTGAATGCATTTCAATTAAGTTTAATGCTCCAAAAGCTACAAAGACTACATATTATTCATTGCCTTTGATATTGCAACCCTTCCTTGCTTACATTATTGTCGCCTATCATATTTATTTTCTTTATGATGTAGGTGTATGTGCAGGTGCTTCTACTCACTAGTGCAGGATGCTTTCCAATATCAAACTCAAACTATGTTGTCCTCTTACATAGCTGCAGCCAGTAATAACTTAAACACATTTAGAATTCACTTAATCACATTTAATATGCAACATTCTTTGCCTTGTATATTGTTGTCTTTAACTCTTCAAACTTTCTACTCTCTTATATGTCTCTAACCTTATCTAGGTTGAAACTTCTCTTGTATGTTAACTTTTATTTTTGCTTGCTTTCTTTATCATAATTTTATTTCTTTTATTAAATAGCTTGCAATAATTTCTCTAGGAATCGATCTTTCTCGTTCAATATCTTGTCAATATTCAATGTCAATCTCCACTTACAATATATTTCTCATCTTCCATGTTGTGTTTCTATATCTTCACTTTGTTGTGCTCAATCTTCTTTTAGATCCTTTATTCACTTGCTACTCTAGCTCTATCACTCTCATGTAGGCAAAGGCGCTCTTTACATAACTTCACAAGCTCTCAACAAATATTCTTAGACTAAAACAATATCTCTCATGTATCTCCTCTAAGCTTCTTTTCCTTCTTTAAACATCTCCTTTCTCCTTCAATAAAGTGCAACCTCCAATTCTTCAAGCACTTTCCAAACAAGTAAAATTTTTCTTAGCTAGGATTATCATAGGATGGAGATGATTGTCCCAATACCTTCATTTAGAATATATTTATGTGGCTCTGATACCATTATTAGCTTTATAGAAAAATTAATTAATAGAAAAATTTATCTAAGATCAATTATAAATTAAATATATACCACTAATAAGAAATAGTAATGAAACTCAATATTGGAATAACAACAATATCTCACAAATATAACTCAGATGTATACAATATCATAAGATTACATGAATGATACAGATTTATTACATTGCATGGAGCTTTATCTCCAACATATAATTCTACATGACTTTTTAGAACTTTAACTATTACTCTCCTTAAAAATTTGGGAGATGCAACCTTTCATATTCCTCTCATAAAGATAAAAATATCATCTTACCACATATCATGTGACTCTTCATTCTCTATCCTGACACCTTGCACTTTCTCTCATATTGACACATATATTATAAAAATATAAATCATCTACCAAAATAATATTACAAGGGGGCCAAATAATGCAATACTTCCAACACTTTTGTTGATAGGTATTTTCTTCTAGCTTATATCAAAGGTATTTATGATTTGAGAAAGCTAATAAATATATTTTTGAAGGTTAATGGTGTAATAAAAAGAAGGATTTTTTGATAAAACCCTAGGTGGACTTGGATCTCAAGGATCTCACCTAGATTAGCAGTTCTACTCCAAGAGAAACATTCATTGATAGGCTCATTTTCCTCTCATTGGAACTCAATAATTTTTTAATTATAAATAATACAAGATGGATGCCTTATTTCTAGGATTGAGTTTTTTGAGGTCTTTTAAAAAATCTAATTTATCTTTTACTTATTTTTCCAAAAAATCCATTTTCTTCTAGCTTTTTTTATCCAATAGCAATATAGATGAGAGCATATATTGCTTGACCATCATGAAAGAAAAAAATAAGAGGCTAATTTTTTTTAGACATACCCTTGGTTCTAGAGAATCCATAGGTAGGATTGTTTTCTTAGCAAATACCTCCAAGGCACTTGATAAAGTAAATGGTTTTATATTTTTTCCTAATTGGTTTTGTTCAACAAAAGTGTTGTGTAAGGAAAGCCATCATAGATACAGATGAACCATTAGTGTTTTTATATTCTTTAAAAAAATTAGTAGGGATCCTAGTTTAGTACTTTCACTTATTTTACCTTCAAGTACCCCATTTGAGTCTAAATTTTTTATTTTTCCCTCCAAAATTTAAATTTTTGAATTTCAAAAAAGGAATATTCTTGAGAATGGCCCTAATGTCTAGGCATATAGGTGCATGTTTGTGTTAGTGTGATGTAAGCTTATGTTAGTGTGGAGGTTCAAGAGGAGGTGATTGGTGTTTACTTGCATTTTAAATTTGATTCTTACCCTTTATCTACCAAGTATGGTGCTTGGGAAGATGGCTATTCAAAGGATGGTAAGAAAATTGCTCATGGGAGATCTCAAGATCAATTCCCTCCCATGCCCAAAACTTTAGTATAATATTTATGATGCTATAATTCCTGATGATGTGGTAACTCTTCATGACATGATACCCTATGATGATGTGACAATGGTTGATGCATCATTACAGCTTTTTGGATGACTATGATCACTTGGTAGAGTTATACAGATGACATGTGATAGTCTGTACAATTGGTATGGTGATCTATATAAGTGACATGGAATCCAACACATGAATCTTGAGGTAATACATGGTAATTTGTATTATTGATGTGGTAGGTCATATAGGTGACTTGGTAATAGATGCATGAATCCCAAGGTGACATATGGCAGCTAACATGGTGATCCTTATAGCTAATTTGGAAGCCAGTGTGTAAATTCTAAGATAAGACATAGTAATTTGTATAGGTGATGTGGTAGATTATACAAGTGATGTGGTACAAAACATGGTAGCTACCATAGGTATTGAATCAACTAATAATATGGGTTAAATCTCAAAGTGATATGTGGTAAGGGATGCAGGGGATGATGCAATTATTGAAATGGTATTCTCTGATTGGTCCAACATAGTAAGTTGTATGTCATTACATGCATATAAATATGATATTGGTCAATCACATTTTACCATCTCATCAAACTTGATAAAGAACTTTTATATTCAATAATAAATGTAATGATGCACGTATTTTGGAGCTAATAAGTACATAACAATTGGTATAGTTTGGTTCATAGATCAAGGAACATATCAAATTATAACAAGTGATATCATGTGATTTATTGATACACTACATAGTCAGCACATGCTTGGCACCCCCTTAACCACTCACATAGTAACACATGGCAACCTCGCTAATTGTTGCAAGTATTATTTTTAATTTTAAAGATTTTGGAGGTATTTTTATTGTTTGAGGACAAAGCTTCTAAGGGCCATAACATTTGCATATGAAAGAATTTTGAGATTTTTTTCAAATCATATATATTTTCAAGATTTTTGCGTTGATTGTGTTGTTTTTGGTCAAAACTACATGTAGATAATTGTATTTTGGTAGAATATTTATGGATCATTATGTACCCTTATTGAGTGGTCCAAAATATGATACATACAAGATCAAGATTGAAACTCTACTCTAAATTAATGGGTTTTTAAAATATGTGAATGAGAAGCCTTGTAGTACTAATTCTAAATAAGTGAAGTGAAGGATGAGGAATTTTAGAGGCTATGTGATCAAATTGATTCCACATAAATTAGTATATTCGAGGTTGAGCTTAGAACCTTATCCATGGAATAGTTTGATACTATTTTTGAGTCCATTATTTGGTTCAAGAAACCACAAGAAGATATTCAAAATGACATAGGACTTCCCAAGGAAGTAATATAAGGATAGGAAGCATTGGAAAATGAAAAGAACATTGAGCTACTCAACATTGTCTTTAACAATGTGTAAAAAATATATGAGATAGTTGTTTTTTAGATGCTTCATGTGTACTTTTTAGATTCTTTTACACCACATATTGATGAATAACTTAAGTACTTTTTACACCATCAAACTAGAATAAATAGTGGTAAATAAAATTATATTTTCAATCAGGCTCACTTAAAGGAAGATCTTTCCAAATTCTAAAATGACAACAACCCAAAATTGAATGAAAAGAATCCCAATAAATCCTTTAGGAAACCTACTTATGAGTTTTGAAAAAAGGAAGAGCACAAGATAGAGTATTGCAACATTCAAATTAATAAACTTGAGGAAGTAGAAAGAAAGAGGGTCCAAATGGTGCTTACTATTTTTTCTATGCACAAGGTAAGGACTATTTTGATGGAGAAACCTTACAAGTGCATGTAGTGGTTTATTCCACATATTATACATTCACTCTTAAAATGAGTGGATTACAAATTCAAGGGCATATAGATACATGATAAAGTACAAATATATCCTACAAGGCACAAAAAAGCACACACTGAGGAACATGTTGTGATTGTGATTCTTTATTACAGGTTGTACGATGTGAAGACATTAGAATTGGATATTTATATTTTGATGAGGTATTTCCTATTCCTAATGTTTGCTCTAACCTTTTGTTTATTTATCACATTACTAATACAAAAAAAATGTAGACTTTTGGACTGATAGATGGATGATTAAGGATATAGACAATGGGTTCAAAACTATTCCTTTTGGTTATTCTAATGAGATTGACTACATGTATAAGTTGGGAGAAATATCAATCTATTTTACCTCTCCTTTAGGAAGAAAATATTTTTTGATGTGGTTCCTCATGTAGATAATGAAAGTTAAAAGTGGCATCATAGGCTTGGGCATATCAGTTATGGATCTTTGAGATACATAAGTCAACATCATATGGCCATTGGGTGTAGATGAATATTCCCTCCAAGTGGTGCATGTTAGGGATCTATTTTAGGAAAGCATCATAAGAATACCTTTCCAAAAGGGGTTGTAAGGCAATACTTTCATTCCTTGGAGGTCATAAATAGTGATATTTGTGGACCCGAAGGCACACCATCTCTTAGAAAATAGATACTTCCTTCTTTTATTAATGATTTATCTAGATATATGTGTTTGTATATTATTTACACTAAGGATGGGGTCTTTGATATTTTTAAGACCTTAAAGACCCTTATTAATAATTATTTGTATAGAAGAATCAAATGTCTAGGGGTAATTGGGGGAGGCCAATATGTTAGCTATATTTTTCATGATTTTTGGCTTCTCACGAGATTTTATACTATAGGATTGCTCACTATAATCCTAAATAGAATGGTGTAGTTGAGAGAAGAAATAGGGTGATGATGGAGATGGTACAATGTATGACTCATGCCAATGGGATGGTTCATAAATTTTAGAGTGAGGCTATCACTTGTGCAACATACATCATCAATTGAGTACCTATCAAAGCAATCTAGGTCATGACACCTATTGAAATATTGACAAGGAATAAGCTTGATGTATCTTGATTTCACATATTTGGGTCTTTAGAATGGGCTCACATACCCAAAGACCTTCAAGAGGATACAACAAAGAATAATAAGTGTATTTTTATGGGGCATTCAAATGCCTCAAAGGCATATCATCATTATGATCGTCGTAGGCATAAGGTTCTGATCTAGAGATGTGTTGATGAGGTGTTTCTAGGTACTCCTTCCACCACACCATCTAATATTTTTGTAAGTGATCCTTCTAAATATTTGACCATCTTATATTCAGTTTTTTTTTTTATAGACACCCAAAAGTCACACATTTTCACTTCCATTATCACATCTGGTCAATTTGTAAAATCCATTAAATTTGTATAAATTAACCTCAAAATACTATTCATATTCACAAGCCCCCTTGGGCTACTTAAGCCCCTTCCTACACTTAAATTTGGGTCCTCATGCAACCACCATCATGACTTAACCTTAGTTAGTCTTTATTATGGTCAAAATTCACTTTATGGGTAAACTCTACTCCATGGTCAATCTAATTCATGGCCACCTCACCTAGTCTACTCTTTGACTAGCCTAGCCTCCACCTCACCCATTTGACCCTAGCTAAACCTATGGTTAACTGTAACCCTTGATCCACACATCCCCTTGTGTGCATTTAGGGCATTAAACTCCATTAAGAGACTTTTATATTCAGATACATGGAAGACATGGTGAGTCACACTCCACCTCACCCAAAAGTCAATTTGACCTAGGGTCAACCTAACCCTAGTTGAATCTAACTCTTGCTCCATTTCAAATTCCCATGTGGGTTTGAATCCATAAATGACTTTTGAATACTTTTTGGTTTTCAAGGCATGGACATGGATGAGTCACCTTCCACCTCATCCAAATCAAAAACTAACCTATGGTTAACCTTACTAAGGTTTTTTCACCAACTCCACTCCACATCCTCATGATCATTTATGACATGTAGGTGGGTGAGGTATTCTCTCAATCAAATACATTGATGGAAAGTGCCACCTTAGAGGAAACCTCTAAGGACAACTCATAGGGGTCACCTCATGGGACACCTTAGCCCCTCTCCTAACCTTAGAAAATTTGATAAATAGAATTCCCTCTTCTCCATTAAAAAAATAACACTCATCTACATGTCCAAACTCTACTAAAATTAGGCTAGACCACCAACATCATTTTTATATCATTCACATAGGGTCATGCATAATGGGTTGGACTAAAAATTTAATTTTAAAAAAATGATGAATCCTAATTGAAATCAAGGTGAATCAAGGTAAATCCTAATAAAATCAATTCAATCATCTTTACACCAAAATTTGGGGCATTTGAATTCCTAAAATGTAAGGTCATATTTGGGGTAAATTTTGACCTATTAAATCATGTTATAACTTCATAAAAATACCACCATTAGATCAGGCTCAAAAAGATATTTCCAACGAGTACAAATATGTCTATGTTTGGATATATATTGTGGTGAATTGACCCTAAGAAAAAATTAGTCTAAATAATTTTAGGCGAATGGGTCGACGTCGAGGGTCCTGCGAGGTTTCTAAAGGTGATGCAATGAACAACAAAAGTGATAACTACACCAGAAGAAATTTTACATCAAAAACCATTGATGTTGTAAAACACAGTCAAATTTGCATAGAAGTGTGTGAATCTTGAGGCATAATCAGATTTGCACACCAATGTGTGAATCCTATTTTTAGCCTCCCAGAGCTCCCAAAATCAGGTAAACATTCTTGATATGCCTATTTCTCATAATTTTATGCAATTTTAATCATGTTTTAAGTTTAATTTAGAGGTATTTTATCTTCAATTATGACGGGCTTGATCTAGGTAGACCCCCATACATTCTAACCCCTTTTTGTAGGTCTTGAGGATAATTCTAACCAATGGTGGCCTATGAGCAAGAAGCCCAGTCATGTTGAGGAAGACAAGGAGAATATGTAGAAAAACACTGCAAGCAGTGTTGAAAGATAATCGATTAGATATGCAAAGCATTACTGAAAGATCAAGAACTGATTGATTATTCCATGGGATCAACTTTGTATAAATAGCAAAGTTGATCAATGTGAGTCGTTGGATTACAACAACTCAACAAATCTGAACTAGTCTAAACTAAGAGTTCACCTACCTCATGGAAGAGTGGTAACTCAAGTTAGACTATCCTAGTAGAACTTAAGAGAACTAAAGATTTATTCTAACACCCCCCTTAAGTGATACTAGGGGTGAAAGTAACAATAGGAGATGAGTCCCGACAACAAGGCTTGATGAGGTACTCATGTACAATATTGGTGCTACCAAAAATGAGTCCCGACAATATGGCCTTATTAGGTACTCATGTACAATGAACTTACATTTTGGAGAGATGGTGAAAAAACCACATGGGAAAAAACCATCTTCCAAAAAATAAGAAGAAGAAGAAGAAGAGAGAGGTGAAAACCTATGTGCACCCTTCTAATGCAACTGCCTAACCCCAAGTTTCTCACGCAACTGAATGTAACGCGGAGAAGGAAAGGATTTGGTGAAGATGTCTACAATTTGATTTTCTGTGGGAATATACTCCAAGTTTAGATCCCCTTGCTGAATATGCTGTCGAATGAAGTGCATGTGAATCTCAATGTGCTTGGTGCACTGATGCTCAACTGGATTGCGAGCAATATGAATTGTGCTCTGATTGTCACACCAAAGGGTAATAGGTTGGTCATGGAAAAAACCAAATTCCCTTAGTATCTGATGAAGCCAAAGAGCTTCTTGACTGGCCAAAACTATTGCCCTGTATTCTGCCTCTGTAGATGATAATGCTACTGCTTGTTGTTTTTGCATGACCAAGCAATAGGTGAAGAACCAAGACAAAAAACATAGCCAGAGGTGGAACATCTATCTTCAACTGAACCTGCCCAATCAGAATCTGTGTAACCAATGATATCCATGGATCCACCCTCATATAAGAGCCCAAAGTGAGTGGTTCCCTGCAAGTAGCGGAGGATTCTCTTTGTTGCTTGCCAATGGCTGAAATGAGGTTGATGTGAGAATCTAGATATTAAGCCAACAACATAGGAAATATCTGGGCGAGTATGAGTGAGGTATAATAGACTTCCTACAAGCTGTCTGTAGAGAGTAGCATCACATGGAGGGGACTTGCAGGAAGTAGTTAGAGTGACTCCAGACTGAAAGGGTGTGGAAGAAGGCTTGCAATCAGTCATCTTAAACCATTGAAGAAGATCTAGAGTATATTTCTATTGACATAATGAAATTCCTGCATCTGTTTGAGTTATCTAAAACCCAAGGAAGTAATGAGCTAAACCCAGATCAGCCATCTCAAATTTCTCAGAAAGGGAGTCTTTGATAGTCTGGATGTGAGAAATGGCACTACCAGTGAGTAGTAGATCATCAACATAGAGAACAAGTATGGTGATGTTTTCTTCATCTCTCCAAATGTAGATTGTTGCATCAGACTCACAATGAGAAAATCTTGAGGAAAGAAGGAAGGAGTCCATTTTTTCATACCAAGCTCTAGGAGCTTGTTTGAGACCATAGAGAGATTTCCTTAGTCTACAAACAAGGGAGGAGTCTTGAATAAATCCAATAGGTTGTTCCATAAATATTTCCTCTTTTAAGTCACCATGTAAGAAAGCACTTTTAACATCCATCTGAAAAATTGGCCATTTTTGGGAAGCAGCAAGTGCAAGTACCAACCTAACAGAATCCATTTTTGCAACTAGTGCAAAGGTTTCAGAATAATCAATGCCTTCAATTTGTGAAAAACCTTTAGCTACCAAGCGAGCTTTGTGTTTGTCAATTTTTCCATCAGGTCCATACTTAGTTCTGTAAATCCATTTACAACGAACCAATTTTCTTCCTTTAGGTAGAGGGACTAGATCCCAAGTTTTATTTTTGATTAAGGAAGAAAATTCATTCTCCATGGCATCATCCCATTCTTTTATACCAGTTGCTTCTTTGAAGGATTGAGGATCTATGGAAATGGATTGACAGACAAGACCAAAACCCATGGAGTTGCTTAATCTGGATGATGGAAGATTTTGGATGTAAGGAGTGGCCTCTTGAACTATGGTGCGGGCCCATTTTGGCATTGTGGAAGGAGTAATGGGTGTGGCAGGACTTTGAGTTGGAGTTTGAAGTATAGGATCCTCATTTTGGTCATCTATCTCAAGGATGGGATCTTCATTATATTGAGGCTCAAATATTGGAGATGGCTCAAGAGAATTAATGTTGGAAGAGGATGATTGAGGATCTTTATGAGGGAATGTTTCATCAAATTGAACATTTCTATGAAAAAATACCTCATGAGTTGTGGGATCAAGGAGCCTGTAGGCTTTCATTTCCTCACAATAACCAACAAAGATGAGTTGCTTGCTTTTTTGTCTAGAGCCTTCCTCTTTTTCTTTGGGATATGTGCCCAAGCAGTACACCCAAAAACTTTGAAAAAAGAGACATCAGGTTTTGAGCTAGTCCATGCTTCCTCAAGAGTCAAATGGCCAAGAGCTTTATGAGGTGTGCGGTTTTGAATATAATTTGCATAGTTAATTGCCTCAGCCCAAAAAATTGCTGGAAGATCTCTTGAGTGGAGCATACAGTTTGCCATTTCTTTTAAAGTTCTATTTTTCCTTTCTGCAATGCCATTTTGTTGTGGATTATGGGAGACTGAATGTTGATGAATTATGCCATGAGTTGAGAGAAATATGGAGAACTCATTACTGAAGTATTCCCCCCATTATCTATATGAATTTGCTTGATTTTGCAAGTGGCTTGATTTTCAACTAAGGCCTTGAAGATTTTGAAGTGGGATAGAACATCACTTTTGTATTTTAGAAAGTAGACCCAAGTTCTTCTTGAAAAATCATCAATGAAGGTTAAGGCATATTTTTCTCCTTTGAAAGAAGGCTCTGGGAAGACCATCAAGTCACTATGGATTAACTCTAGAGGGGATGAGGCTCTTTGAGAACCACTTGGGTGAAAAGGATCTTGATGTTGCTTTCCAAGAGCACATCCAGGACATACTCCATCAATAGAAGAGACTTTTGGCAACCCTGTTACCATTTCATGAGTATTCAACTCCTTTAGATAGCTATAACTGAGATGTCCAAACCTTTCATGCCAAATTTTGCTTTCAAGATCTCCATGTGCAACAAAATAGGAGGCCCCATCTGAATTTTTGAATCCCTTGAAGTGAAATAGGTGAGTGTTATGATCAATATCTCCTTTTGCTATGAGAGAGTGTGGTTCTTGAAAGTCTCTTATCTCAACTCCTGTTGGTGAAAATAGAACTATTTTTCCCTTTGCAGAAGTACAAATATGATAGATGGAGAGGAGATTTGTAGCTATATTTGGGACATAGAGAACATTATTGATATAACCACCATCAATGGATATGTCACCTTTTCCTTTGATCGGGATAAAGGATGAGTCACCAACTTCTATGCTACAAGTTGAGCTTGAGGAGATTGAAGTGAATGACTCATGTGAGGAAGTCATATGATGAGTTGCCCCTGAATCTAGAACCCAGTATTTTGATGAAGTTTTTATAGCTTTACCTTGAACATTTAAGGCTTTTCCTATCTACTTCTTAATGTCTATTTTGTGATCCTTCATTGCTACCTCTAGTTGTTGTAGTCTTTTCCAACATTTGTTCACAGAATGACCATCCTTTTTGCAATGTGTACAAGTTATAGGGCCTCTTTCTTTCTTTTTGAATTTTTCTTTAGTGGAGGTGGATGCTACTAATGCTTTTGAGGAAGAGGGAGAGATCTCATATTTTGCAAGTTTTGTTTCCTCTCTAGTTAGCCTATCACAAAACTCCTCTAAAGAGGGCATTTTAAAACTTGTACCAAGTGCATCTTTTGTAGACAAAAAGGTGGTTGCAAAAATTTTGAAATACTCCATTTAACTTAGAAAGAATAAGATAGATGCATTCTTCTTTTATTTTATTCTTGCCACTACCTTTTAATTGAGTGAGGACTTCTTTAAATTTGGTGAGAAAGTCAACAATATTGTTGAAGTCTTCAGGAGATAATGTTGTTAACTCTGCCTCTAGCTGCATTGACCTTATTTGATCCACTTTACCAAACAAGTTCTTTAGTTTCTTCCAACTCTCAAATGGAGTTTTACATTCTGAAATGTGAAACCATAAGCTTTCATTTACATTTGTGCTTATAATACCCATTGTTTCATACATCTTCCCTTTATGAACAAATATTTCATATTCCTTTTCAAATTCAGGTTGCTTCTCTTCTAGCAAGTGTGTGAGCCCTTTTTGAGAAATGAGATTTAATATTTTTGGTTTCCATGTGTGATAGTTATGAGGGGTGAGTGGGTCAATTGTATTCATTTTGCCAAAGAAAAAACTGCAGTGAACCAATATTCCCCCTTTAACTGCAAGAATTTTTAGAGAAGACAATGATGCACCAGTAGAAACCCCTGTTGAATTAAGGCAGCAGAAGCCAGACCTTTATACCAAACTCTTCAATTTACCCACCCTTACGTGAGGGAAACTATAAGTAAATGAGGAGAGTGATACGTGGAACATAGGCAATTTGAAGCAAGAATAATCTGCCAGACCTTTATACCGAATCTTCTCAATGACCCGCCCTTACGTGAGGGAGACTATAGGTAAATGAGGAGAACGATACGTGGAACATAGGCGATTATTAAAATATTTTGGGCCAAATGTTGGGGTGCCTTATGAGAATTTCTTGAGTATGTTTGCTTGCTTGTATGATGTTATTTCAAGAGTATTTGCAATTATAACATGTAGAAAATGGATAGGTGCAAGCAACAAACATCAAATGGCCAATAGAGTGCCAGAAAAAAGGATTCCACCAGCAATTTATCCTCCAATAACTGCTCAAAAAAATGCAGCAGTAGCAAATATCTCCTTGTATGCAAAAATTTTGAAAAAATATTGCAGCTATGAGGCACTAGAAAAAAACCCCTCCTTGATCCAAGGCAGCAAATAGGTGCAAGAAGTAGCACCAAAAAACCCCCCTAAAAATTGTATTTATGAAATTACAATTGGACTCTTTGAAGAACACAAGCTTATACTAAGAGGGGTGGGTGAATAGTATAAGACCTCTTTTTACTTTTTCCTTTATACTTCAAAATAGTAAAGCAATATACCCAAAGCAATATCAAAGCAATGCACAAAATCATCCATAAAGTGACACCAATTTTAACGTGGTTCACCCAGAATGGCTGGGCTACGTGCACAAAACTTTTCTCTAAAAGTTATCTCAAAGTTCTTTGGGAAACCTTCCCAATTACAATGTTTATGAGCCTTGGCTCAAAGGAGATACCTTCCCCCAATCTGAATTTATGAGCCTCTACTCAAAGGAGATACCTTCCCCCAATCTGAATTTATGAGCCTCTGCCCAAAGGAGAAACCTTCCCCCAATCTGAATTTATGAGCCTCTGCTCAAAGGAGATACCTTCCCCAAATTTGAATTTATGAACCTCTGCTCAAAGGAGATACCTTCCCCTCTGCTCTGGATATGATCCCTCAGAAGATCAACTATCTCTACCTCTTTCCAGCATGTGGAACTCCTTTCCACCGAAGACCTCCTATCCTTAATGATTAGCCTAAGAGACCTCTGCCTTCTATGATCATGTCCTAAGCAGCTCAGAAACCTGTACCAAACACAGTTAATCGGTCTAGTACAAGTCTTCCTCTGTCTGTCAGATCTGTCCAACTCTTGAACAAATCAATCCTTTGTCCACAAGCCTTCTCAAAGACTTGCCAAATCTGTCCTTAGGTTCTCTAATAGAACCAATGTACCTCTGTCCTCAAGTTCTCTGATAGAACTATCAATCTCAGCTCACAAGTCCTCTGCTAGTACTTGTCCAAATCTGCTCACAAGTCCCCACCAGAACCTGTCCAAAACCTTCTCACAAGTCCCCAACGGAACCTATTCAAAACCTTCTCACAAGTCCCCAATGGAACCTATCCAAAACCTGCTCACAAGTCCCCAACAAAACCTATTCAAAACTGCTCACAAGTCCCCAACGAAACCTATCCAAAACCTGCTCACAAGTCCCCAACGGAACTTGTCCAAAACCTGCTCACAAGTCCCCAACGAAACCTGTCCAAAACAGCTCACAAGTTCACCAAGAAAAAACTTGCTTAGCATGAACCCACAAAGAGAATTGTTAGAGACCCAATGTGATTCATCAACCTCATAGAAGCATAAAGAGAGTTGTTAGAGACTCAATATGTTCTATACTTAACTCCCAATATCAATCTCAAATCTCATAGAAACATAAAGAGAATTGTTAGAGACTCAATATGTTCTATATTTAACTCTTAATATCAATCTTCAACTCAATCTCAAATCTCATAGAAACATAAAGAGAATTGTTAGAGACTCAATATGATCTATACTTGACTCCCAATATCAATCTCAACTCAATCTCAATCTCAAAATAATAAGATAGATGTAGTATGCTTTTCTCAAGAACATGAAACACAACCCAACAATTGCCAAACATGCAATATCTCATATAACAATGCTACTCATGTTCTTTCCACAACCAATATCTTTTCTCAACCAATTAGGGCTTTAACAACAATGCTTATAGACAAGGTTTAACCAACATCATTCAACTCAACATTAACCTTGAAGCATTCAACCAATCATCACAAGAAAAGGAAACAAGTAGAAATCCTTTTCCCTCCAAAGATATTTGAACAAAACAACCACTAACACAATATCACCAAATGCAAAGAATAACTTGCTCAAATCAACTCAATGGAGTAAGCCCAATATCATGAATCAAGTAAAGCAATAACTTGATCAAACAACCTCTATGGAAGCAACTCAACCATCAAACTCAAAACAGCCAACCAAGGGTTCCACCAACTCAATGCAAGTAGCTTGACTCACAAATACAAACCCTAGTTCACAAAGCTTCCATTATCTCAAACCAAAAATTATGCATTCATCAAAAAACTCTCCTTAAGGATAACAATGCATAAGTAGTCTTCAACAAACTATAAAATAGGATTTACACCCAATCAAAGAAAACCTATTTGAAAACCTTTTCACTCCAACCTTATTTTAGAAAACATACACCAATCATACTCATAAGAAGAATGTGCCCATACCTTATTGGAGTAGAAGAAAATTGATCCTTAAAGCTATCACCACACACAACCCTCAAACTTCCAACCAAGTTAGGGTTAGAACCAAGATAAATGAGCATATATAAAAAATTTCCTTAGTACACCTTTTAGCTTCTCTTCTTTTGAAAACAACCACCAAAGAAGTTAAAAACACAACAACCAAAACTTACACCTTATATCTCCATTTTAAACTTTAGCATAGCAAAAGACTAATCTCAAAAATACAACCAAAGAAATATCCCCTTATTTCTCCTATGTCTTTTAAACAATGCTAAACAATGCCAAAAATTATATCAAGAAATTAATCACACCTTAGAATGGCTGCCCTTGAAGAATCCAAATATCGTGGAATGGCTGCCCTTGACAAATCCAAAAATCACGGAATGGCTGCCTTTGACGAATCCAAAAAACGTGCCACAAAATACGTTTTAACAAAAACATGACTTAATCCATGCACAGCTCCCTCCGCGGGAATCAAAATGCAGACCTCCGCCTATGCAAAGCCCAAACGTAGCCTATGCTACCACTAGCCCACAAGGGGATAATGAAGTCTAAGATAGACTTCCTACCACTTCAACGAACAAGAACTTCGTAAGTTTTTCAAACGCGAGATCTCTTCTTCTACGGCATCAACAGAGCATCGATCGCAACCAAAAATTAATGCATTCGAAATTCTCAAGAGGAGTTAAACCTTAGGATCCTTCCCATATTTATAGTCCAATCATGGACTTTAGAACACGTCGACGGTAGAGAAACATAATTTTGAATTTAATCGAAATTGCTTTCTAAAGGGTTTAAAAACCCTTAATTAATTTTAATAAATTAAGAATAAAAAAGGTTTAAAAACCTTTAAATATTTTTAATAAATTAAAAATAATTTTCTCCCTTAATTAATTAAATAATTAATTAATTAAAACCTTGAAGGGTTTTAAATAATAAAGAGAACCTCCATTGGTTTTAATAAAAACCATTTAACTTGGTTTTAATAAAAACCCTATCCAAAAACTTTATCCAATGGAATCTCTTCGGATTCTCTTAAGAATATTCTCTTGGAATCTTTCACCTTTGAAGCCAACACATCCTCTTAACATTAATGCCATTTCCTTTTGACATCAATGACAACTCATAGACAAGGAGCTAGGATCTCAAACCCAAAATTGCCAACAATCTCCCCCTTTGTCATTGATGGCAAACCATGCTTCTCAACAACAAAAACTCAACATAAACAGCTCCCCCTGTCTTGAGGCTCTCCCCCTTTGTCATCAATGGCAAAGGGTCACCTTTGGGGCTCAAAACTAAGAATGAGCCTCTTAGCTTAGTCCCTCCCCCACCTCCTCATGAGGTGATTAATTCTGGGGTGGGAGTAAAACTCCCATTAGGCATTGATCATCATCAGCATCTATAACTTCCTTGCCGGGCCTTCTCTTGAACTCTTTGTCCATATTCCTATTCTTGTCACTGTTCTTGTTCTTGTTCTCATCCCTGTTCTTGTCCATGCCTTGATCCTTGGACCTGATCATGCCACTGTTCCTATTCCTGTATTCTAGAATTTCAGCTCTACACTATCTAGCTATGTGACCTTTATTGTTGCACTTATAACAAGTAACAATGTTATTTCTTTTAGGCATACTTATTCTTTGAATCCACCAGTTTTGACCAAACCTGTTTTGACCAAACCTGTTCTGGCAAAACCTGTTCTGACCAAACCTGTTCTGACCAAACCTGTTCTTGATATTTGCCTTGCAATAAATTATCTTGTGCCCAAACTATTGACAAGAGTAGCAATACCCTTGAAAGAAATTACCACCTCTGAAACTGTCATTTACCTTCCTTCACTTGAGCCATGCAATGTGAAGCTATGTGACCAAACTTGTGACAAGCAAAACATCTGCCTTGAAACTTTCCTTTATTTGACCTCTTAGGCTCTGAAAACTTCTTCTTCTCATTCTGAATTCTATTTTTTGTTTCTGTGCATCTATCATTCAAGGACTCATGATCTGAAATACTTTCCTCATCAGAACTTTCTTCCTTTTGGAGTCTCTTACTAGACTCTCCAACTTGTTCCTTGTGTGACTTAACAAAACCAAGGCCTATTTTATCTGTTGTCTTTCTTTGACCTTTGATAAGTGACTTAACCTTTTTGGAGCTATCTTGAAACCTGTAAAGCTTATCCTTGTACTCTTTAGTTTCCTCTTTCAAAGAAGCCATTTTTTGTTCTAACTCACTATACTCAAGAACCTTAGACTCTAACTCATCCTTGAGTTCTTGTGTCTTAGCTATAGAGAAATCAATATTTTCAATAAGATCATCTCTCTCCATACAACATTCATCTAACTTATCCTTGAGTCTAGCATTCTTCTTTCTTTCCTTTTTCAAAGCACTAAGAGCACTAATAAGTTCACTCTCAAGATCCTTTATTTGATTTCCTTTTGAATCATCAAAGCCATTTTTAGATTTCTTATCACTAGAGGTGCTACCCTTTTCAAAAACCATACATGCATCTTCCTTATAGTTTTCTGAAGCATCCTCATACATACTAGAAACCAAATCATTATTTGTGCAATCATCCTCAAGGTGACCAAAATTTCCACATCTAAGACATTTCATGATAATGAATCTATGTTTTGGTTCTTCCTCTTTTTCTCGATATGAACACTCTCATTTTCATTATCACTTGAAGAACTTTCACTATCACTACTAGAACACTTACTTGCTTTGTCTAGGTAGAAACTCTTCTTGTGCTTGTGAGAATACCTCTTTCCTTGATTTTTGTGTTCATCTTTGTTTTTCCTGTGATGCTTGTGCTTTTTAGAATCCTTGCTCTTAGAATCCTGTTTATCTTCATCACTTTCATTCTTGGAAATAGTACAGTCAGTAGCATAATGACCAAACTTTCCACAATTGAAGCATATTACATTTTTCATACTTTTGTGCTTTCTAGAGAACTTGCCTTTCTTGCTATAATATGCCTCTTCATCACTAGAAGACTCATCACTATCTTGAAGTTGTTTACCCTTGGATTATTTTGTAGCCTTGAAAGCTGCCTCTTTCTTGACATCAACCTTCACTTGAGTTCTTAACTCAAATGTTGCAAGTAAACTATGGAGCTCATCCTTTTTCAATTTATCCAAATCTTTAGCTTCCTCAATAGCAAAAATATTTTCACTAAATCTATTAGGAGGAGATCTTAAAATCTTATCACAAACATCATTTTCAGCAAGCTCAAGACCTAGGTCTTTCATGGAGTTAACAACCTCATCCATACGAAGCATGTAGTCACTAATATTTTCATCATAATTCATCTTGAGTTGTTCAAACATACATTTGAAGTGTCTCAACTTGGCCTTTCTGACATTTGTATCACCTGTATGAACCACCTTCAACTGATTCCACATTTCACTAGTTGTCTTGCAGTGAATCACTTTAGTGAGATCCGCTTTACGTAAGCCTTTCGGGATTGCATTCATTGCTTTTGAATTGCTATGATGTAGGAGCCTTTCTTCTTTAGTATTAGGACCATGTACAGGAATAGTGTACTCATCTTCAATCACTTCCCATACCTCATTACCAAGTGCCATTAGATGAACCTTCATCCTTGTACTCCAAAGACCAAAATTTGACCCATCAAGAATAGGTGTTGCATTGCCACTTGAATGATCCATTGTGTTCTTTACTAGATTTTCCTTCAAGTTGTTAAACTTTTCGAAGGCACTCGCTCTGATACCAATTGAAGAACACAAGCTTATACTGAGAGGGGGGGGTGAATAGTATAAGACCTCTTTTTACTTTTTCCTTTATACTTCAAAACAGTAAAGCAATATACCCAAAGCAATATCAAATCAATGCACAAAATCATCCACAAAGTGACACCAATTTTAACGTGGTTCACCCAGAATGGTTGGGCTATGTCCACAAAACTTTTCTCTAAAAGTTATCTCAAAGTTCTTTGGGAAACCTTCCCAATTACAATGTTTATGAGCCTCGACTCAAAGGAGATACCTTCCCCCAATCTGAATTTATGAGCCTCTACTCAAAGGAGATACCTTCCCCTAATCTAAATTTATGAGCCTCTGCCCAAAGGAGAAACCTTCCCCCAATCTGAATTTATGAGCCTCTACTCAAAGGAGATACCTTCCCCCAATCTAAATTTATGAGCCTCTGCTCAAAGGAGATACCTTCCCCTCTGCTCTGGATATGATCCCTCAGAAGATCAACTATCTCTACCTCTTGCTAGCATGTGGAACTCCTTTCCACCGAAGACCTCCTGTCCTCAATGCTTAGCCTAAGAGACCTCTGCCTTCTATGATCACATCCATAGTAGCTCAGCAACCTGTACCAAACATAGTCAGTCAGTATAGTACAAGTCTTCCTCTATCTATCAAATTTTTCCAACTCTTGAACAAATCAATCCTCTATCCACAAGCCTTCTCAAAGACTTGCCAAATCTATCCTCAGGTTCTCTGATAGAACCAATGTACCTCTGTCCTCAAGTTCTCTGATAGAACTATCAATCTCAGCTCACAATTCCTCTGCTAGGACTTATCCAAATCTGCTCACAAGTCCCCATCAAAACTTGTCCAAAACTTGCTCACAAGTCCCCAACGAAACCTGTTCAAAACCTGCTCACAAGTCCCCAATAGAACCTGTCCAAAACCTGCTCACAAGTCCCCAACAGAACCTATTCAAAACCTGCTCACAATTCCCCACCAAAACCTGTCCAAAACCTGCTCACAAGTCCCCAACGGAACCTATCCAAAACCTGCTCACAAGTCCCCAATGGAACCTGTCCAAAATAGCTCACAAGTTCACCAAGAAAAAACTTGCTTAGCATGAACCCACAAAGAGAATTGTTAGAGACCCAATGTGATTCATCAACCTCATAGAAGCATAAAGAGAATTGTCAGAGACTCAATATGTTCTATACTTAACTCCCAATCTCAATCTCAAATCTCATAGAAACATAAAGAGAATTGTCAGAGACTCAATATGTTCTATATTTAACTCTCAATATCAATCTTCAACTCAATCTCAAATCTCATAGAAACATAAAGAGAATTGTTAGAGACTCAATATGATCTATATTTGACTCCCAATATCAATCTCAACTCAATATCAATCTCAAAAGAATAATATAGATGTAGTATGCTTTTCTCAAGAACATGAAACACAACCCAACAATTACCAAACATGCAATATCTCATATAACAATGCTACTCATGTTCTTTCCACAACCAATATCTTTTCTCAACCAATTAGGGCTTTAACAACAATGCTTATAGACAAGGTTTAACCAAAATCATTCAACTCAACATTAACCTTGAAGCATTCAACCAATCATCACAAGAAAAGGAAACAAGTAGAAATCCTTTTCCCTCCAAAGATATTTGAACAAAACAGCCACCAACACAATATCACCAAATGCAAAGAATAACTTGCTCAAATCAACTCAATGGAGTAAGCCCAATATCATGAATCAAATAAAGCAATAACTTGATCAAACAACCTCTATGGAAGCAACTCAACCATCAAACTCAAAACAGCCAACCAAGGGTTCCACCAACTCAATGCAAGTAGCTTGACTCACAAATACAAACCCTAGTGCACAAAGATTCCACTATCTCAAACCAAAAATTATGCATTCATCAAAAAACTCTCCTTAAGGATAACAATGCATAAGTAGTCTTCAACAAACCAAAAAATAGGATTTACACCCAATCAAAGAAAACCTAGTTGAAAACCTTTTCACTCCAACCTTATTTCAGAAAACATACACCAATCATACTCATAAGAAGAATGTGCCCATACCTTATTGGAGTAGAATAAAATTGATCCTTAAAGTTGTCACCACACACAACCCTCAAACTTCCAACCAAGTTAGGGTTAGAACCAAGATAAATGAGCATATATAAAAAATTTCCTTAGTACACCTTTTAGCTTCTCTTCTTTTGAAAACAACCACCAAAGAAGTCAAAAACACAACAACCAAAACTTACACCTTATATCTCCATTTTAAACTTTAGCATAGTAAAAGACTAATCTCAAAAATACAACCAAAGAAATATCCCCTTATTTCTCCTGTCTTTTAAACAATGATAAACAATGCCAAAAATTATATCAAGAAATTAATCACACCTTAGAATGGCTGCCATTGAAGAATTCAAAAATCGCGGAATGGTTTCCCTTGACAAATCCAAAAATCGCTGAATGGCTGCCTTTGACGAATCCAAAAAATGCGGCACAAAATACGTTTTAACAAAAACATGACTTAATCCATGCACAGCTCCCTCCGTGGGAATCAAAATGCAGACCTCCACCTATGCAAAGCCCAAACGCAGCCTATGCTGCCACTAGCCCACAAGGGGCTAACAAAGTCTAAGACAGACTTCCTACCACTTCAATGAACAAGCACTTCGTAAGTTTTTCAAACGCGAGCTCTCTTCTTCCACGGCGTCAACAGAGCATCGATCGTAGCCAAAAATTAATGCATTCAAAATTCTCAAGAGTATTTAAACCTTAGGATCCTTCCCATATTTATAGTCCAATCGTGGACTTTAGAACACGTCAGCGATAGAGAAATGTAATTTCTAATTTAATCGAAATTGCTTTCTAAAGGGTTTAAAAACCCTTAATTAATTTTAATAAATTAAGAATAAAAAAGGTTTAAAAACCTTTAAATATTTTTAATAAATTAAAAATAATTTTCTCCCTTAATTAATTAAATAATTAATTAATTAAAACTTTGAAGGGTTTTAAATAATAATTAAATAATAAAGAGAACCTCCATTGGTTTTAATAAAAACCATTTAACTTGGTTTTAATAAAAACCCTATCCAAAAACTTTATCCAATGGAATCTCTCCGGATTCTCTTAAGAAGATTCTCTTGGAATCTTTCACCTTTGAAGCCAACACATCCTCTTAACATTAATGCCATTTCCTTTTGACATCAATGACAACTCATAGGCAAGGAGCTAGGATCTCAAACCCAAAATTGCCAACACTCTTTCACTCTTTGATAGCCTTTATGGAATAGGCTCTAGAGAATAGTGAGAGGAGTCAAAAAATTTGTTGCAAGGTTACAATGCTTCTTCCCAGAAGAAGAGAATTTGAAGAGGAAGATCTCTCAATGGCAAAAGATGCTTCTTTTACAATATTTTATTTCCAAAAACTAGATAAAAAATAGAAAACCACTAAAACAAAATGTATGCCTTAGAATATAAGGTCATTTTAAGAGGTGTTTAAACTATTGTAGAAACTTTTGGAAGCAAAAAAATATGATTCACCTTGGTGGTAGCAGTCTTGCATCAAAAGATCATCAAAAAAAAAAGTTGCAATGGTGGAGTTTCACTTGACCCTCGATGGCTTTATTTTTATTCACGTGTTATGGTCCCCCTTGGAGATGTGCATCCCATCATTAGACACAATGATTCTTTTCAAATTCAGAGTTGCATCATGGCCCTCTGTCTAGCTCCAAACTCGGTCTTAACTGCGAGAAATAGCGTTACTATGTCATAGCGTTCCTCTAGAACATAATCACTCCATTTATGTCAATGAGGGCACCATAGTCAAGAATGGGTTGTTTTTGGTCTTCTTCATCATGTTCTAGAGCCTCTGTTCTTACCTGAGCAATACTGTGACTACACTACTGTGATGTTCCAGCACCTTTATCATGAAACACTATTTCAAGCACCTGGAAGTGGCTGTTTGTAAGGAAAACAATGGATATGAGGCCAAAGAATATGGAGGAGGGGATTTAAAAGAAGCAGCTAAGGCCTTATCAATAATGGATAGTCGTTGAACCAGATTGCAAGGATATCGGTGATGTTGAGTTAACTTAGTAATGCAATAGTGTTTACATGAATGAAACATAGAGATTGCCAACCTTGTGTTGTTGAGATATTAATGCACGTTAGAGGGAGTAGTAAAATTATACCCATGTTGCATGAATCGGTGTTAAGTCAAGAGAAACACATCATTATAATACAAAATCCCTTACTTTGCATGAATCAGAGGTAAGCCACAAGATTCAAAGCAAGCTTATTAATAAGCCATATATAATCACCAGTGATAATTACACATTGAGCAAGGTGATAAATGGGATGAGATGCATGATGGGTGCCAATCGCAATCAGGCAGATAGCACCAACAATCATATTGCATTGGTGAATTTGTGTATCGTGTAGAATGGGTGCCAACAAAAATGATTCATCTTGGAATGAGACACAGAATGAGTGCCAACATATACCATGTACATCATCTGTAGAACGTCAATCTGAGCTATAAAAACAAGTTACATCAGGGTTATGGGTGCTAACTCTTCAGATTGCCTCCATGAGGTCGAAGTGAATTGGTTTTGGTGAGATTCAAATTTGCACTTTCCAGCCACGCTGTCAAAGTTTTGATAAAAAAACTCTTCTCAAATGAGAACGTTAGTTCTATGGAATAAAAAATGAGCTTCAAAAAGGATTCCTTATTTTTTTTTTTAAATGAGCAACAATAATTCAAAACCTAATGGATAAGAAGTATGACTACTCTTATAATAAATTTGAGTTAGTCAAAAAAACTATCCAAGAGGAATGAACCAGATCTATGAAAAACTTGAATGCATGCAAAAATCTATCCTCGCTCTGGTACCATGTAGAAAAATACTGCAAGCAGTGTTGAAAGACAATCGATTAGATATGCAAAGTATTATTGAAATATCAAGAAATTATTGATTATTCCATGGGATCAACTTTGTATAAATAGAAAAGTTGATCAATGTGAGTCGTTGGATTACAACAACTCAACAAATCTAAACTAGTTTAAACTAAGAGTTCACCTACCTCATGGAAGAGTGGTAACTCAAGTTAGACTATCCTAGTAGAACTTAAGAGAACTAAGATCTATTCTAATAGAACAACTAGTAGCTATTTACCATCTATACCAAAAGAGGGCTTCCCTTGTGGAAGATCTCATTTTGTAGCCCTCAAGGGCAATTTTTTAAAAGGATAACTTTTATAATCCTTTTTTAAAGATCAATTACAAAAAAATTTGGTTTTCTTATGCTTTATTTTGGCATGCCTAATGGGCTAAAAAAGACTCAAACTGATTTTTTGCCCCTCTTTGTTGCAGGAAACTTTCTTAAAACCAGGCAAAATTCTAGAATTTTACTCGTGGACACCAAATCTACTCAAACAAGCCATCAAATTTAGATTTACATAGTAGTGTGTGAATCTTGAGGCATAGTCACATTTGCACACCTATGTACGAATCCCAAAAATTAGTAATATTCTACATCACATAGCCCAAACATAAACTCTTGCAATATCTAGTGATGGGTAAGCCCCGAAATAACTTTGGGCACTTTAAAAAATATCTTTTTTTCTTTGATTCCTTTATTTGCAAAAATACCCCAAATTTGTTTGGTCACATTTCATTTTACTTGTCAATAGCTTAGAAAGGCCCCAAAAATTGCTTTGGTCAAACTTTTAAAATCTCTTTCTTTGCTTCTATACATGTTAGTTAATTGAATAGTTGCATTATTTAGAGTTAAATAATTTGCATAAGGTATGAAGAGGCCTTCTAATCTCTTCATCTTCATGATATGAGAGCAATATTATGATCTTTGCCTCATACATAAAGCTCTAAGATACATTTAGCCATAACCTTAATAGGCATATTTTTGCTAGTGTAAACAGATTGTGCCTAAGCAAATCTTAGAATAGCCCACTAAAATCAAGCAAATTTCATCATTTCTTCTTAGCATGAGGTTTATTTCCTTTAACAAAATGCAATCTACTAAGTTTCTCTTGCATTATTTTCATTCAAAAAGGCATTTCATTTTCTACAAATCAAAAATTAAAAAGAAAAATTGTATTTCTTTTTATTAATTTAGTTTACTTTCGATTTTTTTTTCTAATTAGGATACACATACTTGTACATTCCATATACATATCTAAAGTTTCATCACCAACCCCCAATCAAGACCAGTGATTTTTGAATTCATCACCTTCCACTGGCTTACCCTCTAGACACCATAGTAGCCCCCACGATTGATTTTCTAGACTTCATCACTAAAATATCCTCTACTCTTGAGAGAACCTTGGGGTAGGTTAGAGTTAAACACCCCCACTCATAGGGCTTTACATAATTTATGAGTTGGTAACTATTGTTTTTTTACTAAGTCTATCCAAATATGAAGCAAAAGCCTAGTCGGGCTAGTAGCAGGTCCTAAACAATGTTACCTCTTTCATAAGAGGTCTTTTAGATTATACCCCTTTTGGTTACCTTTTGTTGTACCTTTTATTAGATACTATTTGTTCATTGTCTCACAATTTTCCCTTGTGCATATTTAGGTGTTTTAAGGATACATACTGCAATATACCTTTTTAGTGTTCATTTTCCACCTACTCTTTTGGTTTTAGGTTGGTCAACATCATCAAAAATACACAAAAATACAAAAATATTTTCTTATTGTTTGGCATAACATTTTGTTGCATCTAACTAATTTTTGTTACAAAACCTATTGCAAAACCATCCAAAATAGCTTCAAAACACACTTGTTGATTTTTAATAGTCTCTTTCTACAAAATTCCACCTAGGCTACCTATTTTATATAGATTCACATAGTAAGGTGTGAACCACATTTGCATAGTAAAATGCAATTTATATTCACACACCACCTTGAGAATTTAAAATTCAGAGCACATACAAGTCTAGAAACCTTCACCAAGCACACAGGAAAGGTAAATTTATCATTTGATCTACTCTAAAATATTTATTGCACACATAAACATGGTTTTTACCCATATCCAAGCTCACAAGCAGCTCATCTTGTGATGGAGGTTGCCCAGGCAAATTCCTCTTTATCCATCACTTATATAGAAGTTGGCACCATCTCGCTACCAACCTCAACAACTCATGTTCTTGATCAGTCTCAGTCGATTATGACTTCACTCACCATGGAAAATATCTCTCAAGACATCCTTCAATGCCCTATCAACACTTCATCCTCTCTATATTTCATATAAGCAACCCATGATGCAATCTCCTTCCCAAAAGTCATTTACTTTTTGCCAGGTGACTTCCAACTTGAGCTCACTTATAAAGAATATGCTTCATCACTTTCCTCTAATTCTACACACCCATTTCTACAATACTAATCTCAACATATTTTGGATGATGATTATAATCTATCCCACACTTACCAAGCCATTAAGACCACCATCCAAAGTATCACCATGGTTTTTGCCACCACAACCCCCTTAACACTCAAGGGGCCTCTTCTTTGAACTTACCTTCTTCTTCACAACAACATACCCAAATTCCTCTTCATCCACACTCATCTATCATAATTTCTTCTTAAACACACCTCCACAACCTCCTTACTCCATCTCATCAATGTTACCTATTTTCCTCTATTCCACCAATCCACCTCTCAAAGCAAATATGCTTAATATCGATTAGCCTTCTTCTGTTAATTTTCTCCACAACTTGTATAACATTGGTACACAAGCCCCTTCTTCATTTGGTTATACATAAATACCAACTTCCTCTCAAATCTCTCAATTTCTTCAAACTTCACCTGTATATTCTTCTATTCCATCCACTTCTTCCCACATGCTATAGCATAACATTCCTTTCTCTTCTTAGGTAAGTACCTACCCCTCATATCAAGTCCTTTCATCTTCTTCCATGTCTCCATCACCTCACCCTTGACCCTACTGAGTATGACTTCAAAAATGAGTCTAAGTGTGACTTTCATATCAATTGTCTCTCCCCTTAGTCCACCATCAATATTATTACATTCTTATTTCAATAATATCCACCACATAGTGCCACTTCCACTTGCATTTTTGATGAACTCATTCAATATTTTATCATGCTCTCACTTACATCATCTATTGATAATGATACATATTCTCCCCTTATTTCATTACCAATCAACCCCTATGTACAGTTACATAATAGATGTCAATTTAGATGTCCATTAACCTACTCTTGCTCCCCACCTAAGCTTTTGCTCCCTCACTTAAACTAACCATTGCCTTCCTCATCATCAAATACCTCTTCAATGCATTCTACTTCCTTGTGTTCCTTATGTATTTTGATTAACATGATTTGTGTTAATCTCTTTTCCCCACTCTGCTACATGGCCCATCCTGATCAAATAATTTGTACCAATCCAGACTACATTAATTTTGATCACATCTCCTATTAACCTTCTCCATGTGATTTCCTTCCATTTGAAGCACTTTTTACATTTAGCAAGCACCCACTTTCCTTCACTTTTATCCCACATAGTGTCTATACATCATACAAACATCTCTCTTAATAATGAGGCTTCTCTCTCTAACATCATCGATGATCTCCATCTCATACCTAATCCTACTAAAGTCCAATATGGTTCACACATGCTTGTGGAAGAGACCATATATGTTGGCATAGGTGGTGATCCCACCAACACTTGCATCATCAAGTTAGGCAAGGGAGTCTCTTCAATAATAATAGAGCTTCACAATGCTTCTCAAAGAATATAAGGTCTTTGCATAAGCTTACACTGATATTCCTGGCCTCGATCACTCATTGGTCATTCATAACCTCACACTCGATGATAGTACAAAATCTATCAAGAAAAAACTATGTAAGATGCATTTTATAATTGCTTTGATGGTGAAGGAGGATTTGCAAAATATCCTTGATGTGGGATTTATATAGCCAATTTATTACCCTGAGTGGGTGTCGAACATGGTACCTATTGCCAAGCCAAAGGGAGGTATTAGGATATGCACTAATTTTAGGGATCTCAATAAAGCATATCCTAAGGATAATTTTTTGCTCCCTAATATTGATATATTGGTCAACTCCATTGTGGGTCATGAAATGTTGTCCCTCATGGATGGGTATTCAATAAAAAAGCAAATATGGGTTAACCCTAAAGACCAACACAAGACATCCTTTACTACTCCCTGGGGGACTTTCTATTATAAGGTCATGCCCTTCGGCCTTAAGTATGTTGGTACCACATATCAATGTGCTATGGCATATATATTTCATGATTACATGCATAATATTATAAAAGTTTATGTGGATGACTTATTGGCTAAATCTAAAAATACCATCAACATATTGATGACTTGTGTAAAATCTTTAATTACCTTTTGGAACATAATATCAAGTTAAATCCCAAAAAGTGTATCTTTAGGGTAACCTCAAGCAAACTGTTAGGATTTATCATATCTCAACGAGAAATCAAAATCGACCTCCAAAAAGAAGGTTATCATTGACATGCCTTCAACAAATCTCAAATAGTTATGCAACTTGTAGGGCAAAATTCAAGCAATTCATTGTTTCATTTCCAAACTCTCAGACAAGTGTAAGTCATTTAATCATCTCTTAAAAAATGGGGTTGCATTCAATTAGGATTATGACTATCAAATTTCTTTTAATGCAATAAAGGCCTATCTTACTTATCCACATGTATTATCTCTGCCTCATCCAGATTTTCCATTTCATTTGTATATTTTTAACATATATTTTTCTCTAGGGATTTTTTTACCTCAGAATAACGAGGCTAACCAAGAATAATTCATATTTTACATTAGTCACACACTAGTTAGCTACAATATATGGTATGCATATATGAAAAATTATATCTTGTTGTCATCTTCACCACAAAGAAATTGTGGCATTATATGTTAAATCACACAACTTACATTGTTGCTCATGATAATCCACTCTGATACATAATGGGCCACAGTTACAATAATAGTCGCACTTCCAAATGGATTATGTTACTAAATTTGGTCTTGAAATTATCAGTTAAAAATCCATTAAAGGTCAAGTTAGTGCCAATTAGCTCATAAAATCTCCTTTACCTAATGGTCAACCACTCCTCATAGAATTTCCAAATGACTCGATATTCTATATCACTGAAGCTTAACAATATGTGGAACTTGAATCATAAATTGATCTCACCCTCTTCTTTTATGGCTCTCACTACAAATAAGGGAGAGGCGCAGGTGTAGTATTATTTACATCGCAAGGGGCATTGCATCCTTTTTCTTTTAAATTAGGATTTTCTTGCACAAATAATGATGTTAAATATGTAGCTCTTATTCTTGACTTAAAAATAGTACTTTTTATGCACATCAAACGCTTGCAAATATTTGGTGATTCACTTCTCATTATCAATCAAATCAATGAAATCTACCAATTTTGATGTCAAGTTCTTAAGCAATATAAGAATATCACTAATCAATTGCTTTCCCAATTCGAGAGGTATGATATTGACACTACCCCACACTCAAAAAATCATTTCACAAAAACCATGGCTTCTCTTGGGTCTCTAATACCACAAAATCCACATGATAAAATCACTCATGTGCCTATACAAGCACTCCTTCAATGCTCCATTTTTGTTCCCAATTCTTCTTAAGAAATCGATATTAGTTTTGTTCAAGTCAAACCTTGTGATCCTTGGTTTTTCCAAGTCAAGGATTACATTAAACTAGGGATGCTTCTTGTAGACTTAACCCACATTGATAAACAAGCATTCAAACAAATGGCCACTCACTACACATTGTGAGGAGATATTTTTTATTTTCATAGCTATGATGGTATTATTTTGCATTATCTTGAGCCATAGGAAGCTCAACACATTATCATGGTTGCCCATGATGGCACTTGTGATGGCCACTTCAATGGCATGGCCATTACTAAGTGCATCCTGTGCATGGGTTATTATTGGCCCACCATGGAGAGTGACTATTATATGTATGTTAATAAATATATCAAATGTCAGTAGCATGCTAATCTCATCATACCATATCAAGCATTACAACCCATACAATCCATGTGGTTTTTCTCCTAATGGGGTTTGGATCTCATCAAAAAAATTACTCCAACCTCATCTAGAAATTATAAGTTCATTATTACTTCTATGGAATACTTCACGGAGTGGGTTGAGGCAATTCCTCTCATCCAAACAACAGGTCCCAAAATCATTGACTTCATTCAACAACACATCATCTATCATTTTGGTATTCCTTCAAAAATCATCTCTAACAATGGTACTCCTTTTAAGAATAATAATGTTTGTGCACTATGTTATAAGTATAACATTAAACATAGCTTCTCAATCCTATATTACCCTCAAGGTAATGGATAGGCCGAAGCTACAAATAAAACCATATACACCATTCTTCGTAAAACTATCACAAAGTCTCATCATGATTGGTATAATCAGATGTCATTAGCACTTTGGAAATATTTAACTAATATCAGAATACCCATTGGAGCAACAATATTTTCTATATTCTATGTTGCCAAGGCCATCATGCCCCTAGAGCTTGAGATCTCATCTTTAAGAATCTCACTTCAAGAATTTATTGATGATGACTCATCAAGCAATATTATATCAATTAACACTTCTTGATGAACATTACATCCATGTTATTGACCATACACATGTTTATCAAGATCACCTTCATTGTGCCTATAGTAATAAGGCCCATAAATATGTATTTCAATTCAAATATTTGGTCCTCAAATAAAATCAATAAATAACCAGTTAATTGTTCCATCTTCATGATAAATTTGTGCCCAACTGGTTGATATCTTGCATTATCTCTAGCAAATTTATTTTTTGAGCATATCACCTTACCAATATTAAAGGTCTTGAGGAGCCCAAACCCCTTAATATCATCCATATTCATGTCTTTTATGCCTGATCACATGCTTACAAGTTCTCTACTTCATGTAAATATCATTTCAGAATATTACAAAAATACAAAAATAAAAGCAATAACAACAATTATAAATAGCAAAACAAATTCAAAATTGTACATCAGAGGTATATTTTGCACTTCACTGTTCTTTCTACACATCTATACCTTGCTTTCCTTTTCCTCACTCTTTGTGTTCCTTATCATTGTTGTATGGTCACACTTCGAGCAACTATGTACCCTTGCTTTGGTCTTCTCTTATTACTCATTTCTTCTCTTCCCCCTCTTTGGTTCCTTATCAATGTTGTATGGTCATGTTTGGAGCAACTACAAACCTTTGATAAGTCACCTTTCTTTCTTCTTCTTATTATTATTTTTTTCCTTCTTCCATTATTTCTTTATCCTCTTTACCCCTCCTTCCATATTTCAATCTAACAAATGTCTTTTAAATGCTTCCCCAATATAATGCTTCTTTATCAATCATGTTGATGCTGCCAAACACTCACAACCATCTTTCATATCCATCAATATCATTTCATGCTTTCTATACATATCATCTAGGGGTAATCTTGGATAGTGAAACTTTATCAATGACATGTTTAGTCACACAACTTTTTACATATCTAGTTGCATTTTTACAATCATGTCATCGTCGTTGCTAGTATAACTCATATCTTATTTCAAGTTATAAGTAGAGTGCATATACCCACCATACATACATACATGCATATAGGTCTTGTTTCATGTCCACATGCATACATACCCACCTTGCAAAGCAAAAATGAAGAGTTAAACACACACATGTTAGTGCAACTGTTATGATGTCCAATCCTCTTTTCAAGATACTGGGTAATAGAAATATTTCTATTATTCGAATAATTTTAGTTAATTCGATCAATATTCATCCAACTTTATCAAATTATAAAGCACTTTAAATTATCCCTAGGTTAACTTGAATTCTTTCATGGCCACCAACACATATCAAACACTAAGTAAATTTTGAGCATAGGAAAGGCAACACCTTGCATATACTGGCCACCTAGTGAAATTCACCTCGATCATCCTATAATTTGCATGATTCAAACCTTAGAATCGATAAAAGTACAAGCTAAAAAAAAGTCAAAAAATAAAATCAAACACCAAAAGAATAAAAAATAAAATAAAAAAGTACTATCAAAAATATTGAATCCCTAAGGTCCTCAGGTCCATAGATTATGGGGTTAATCTCCATAAATTCTATATATGTATGTCTAGAAGTGGAGCATCCCTTCCAAGTGGTAACATGTCTATCACATTATTGACCTTTTGTACATGCCATTCCATGATTGTGGATGAGTTAGATTAAATGGTTAAGTCTACAATTGGTTATTCCAACCTCACTCAAAATGGATAAATGAACATCAATTTATACATAATGGTCCATAATCAACTTGAGATTAGTCAGGATAGTTGATATTACTACAAGATATTTAAGGACTACTAGATAGGTTTTATTTCTCAAACTATGGTGTTCAACTCCCTTGAAATTCTTCTCACATCCAACATTTCTAGAATGAAACAGATAATATCACAACTAGTTTTGCCAAAATACAAGTGTACTCTTCATTGGTGTTTCACATCCTCATCATTCAGTTGTTAGCTTCACTCACTAGGATCAATTTGCATAGCCTTTCATTGCATTTTCATCTACCACTTGCATCACCTATCAACTTATTGCTCGCTTGGAATTCATAACATCCACTGCATGTTTGCTTGTCTCATACTCATCATATTTTTTGTGACTACTTGTCATTGCTTAATTCACACTCTATAAGATTATCCAAGTCTTATTACACATTATTTCATGTATGTCTACACATTCACCTATATACATATAATTCAATAATTCTTACCATACATGTTCATCTATCTATATGTTCATACATCTACATCATCTCATACATCTACACAAAAGCATACATCATCAAAGCATACTCATATTATGCTATTTTAATACAATACATTCACACAATGTTCCCACATGCAATAAATGTCACATAATATGTATATCATATCTTAAAACTACCCATAGAATACAATACATGTTGTACCATATCGGGCTGAAGAACACAAGCTTATACTGAGAGTGGGGGGTGAACAGTATAAGACCGCTTTTTACTTTTTCCTTTATACTTCAAAATAGTAAAACAATATACCCAAAGAAATATCAAAGCAATGCACAAAACCATCCACAAAGTGACACAACAATTTATGTCCACAAAATTTTTCTCTAAATGTTATCTCAAAGTTCTTTGGGAAACCTTCCCAATTACAATATTTATGAGCCTCAGCCCAAAGGAGACACCTTCCCTTAAATCTGCTTTGCTAGTGATCCTCTAGAAGACCTCTATCTATTTTTGCCCTTAGCAAATGGAACTCTTTCCACAGAAGACACCTGTCTTCCCTGCTCTGGCTGGAAATCTCTGTCCTCAACTCTGTCACAGCAAGCTGGTCCTCATTTCTGTACCAAAACATAGTCCTTCGGTCTGGCACAATTTTGTCCTCTTTCTTTGTTCTTTTTGGCACTTGGTTTGGAAAACAATTCTTCACTGTCTGCACAACTACAGTAGCACAGTCTTCTTAAATTATAGCAGCATTCTCTTCTCAACTTACAGCAGCACTTGATCACTGTTTGTTCTTCACAACTATTTACAATTATGGCAGCATCTACTACGCACACTTTTCTTTCTATTACACAAACTGTGTGAACACAGTTGCAATCACAACATAATCTTCTCTGCACAGTCTTCTCATAAACAACAGCAAATTCTTCATGTATACAACAACATAGACTTCTACACTTAGAAGATTCAGTGAAATGCACTTTGATGCTGCAATCGGACTTCGCTCTCTGCTTTTTTGATTGTCGAACCTTGCTTGTCGCACTAACTCTGCGAACGCCACACTTCAAAAGCACTCATCGATCGACACTCAAAAATGCTCAAACAGTCCTCCTTTAATACTCACAATCTCAAGATGAAATCTTGTTCTTTAGTCAGCTGATCAATCTTCTAACACATCGGCTGTAAAACCTTATACTTTGTTGGCCAAGGTTAACTTTGTTGGCTTCAACCGCCTCTGCTGTTCTGTAGCTTTTCTCATGCAAAACTCAAACATGTCATGATATTTCTATGCCTTGGTCTGTCGTACACCTTCTTTGGTTTGTTGTCACAAAATCGCTACACTGTAGCCTTTGCTGACATCATCGTAAATCTTGTCACGAAATCGTGACACTCTAGACTTCACTGCCTTCTTCTTTGTTGTTGTCGCAAAATCGTGACACTACAGCCTTTGCTAACATCATCATGAAACTTGTCATGAAATCATGACACTCTAGACTTTATTGCCTTCTTCTCCATTGCTGTCGTGAAAATGCGATGCTACAGCTTTTGCTGATGTCATCATGAATCTTGTCACAAAATCACGACGCTCTAGACTTCACTGCCTTATTCTTCGCAACTGTCACAAAATTGTGACACCTTTGCCTCTTGCTGACGTCATCATGATTTTGGTCATGAAATCACGATGCTTTGGACTTCACTGCCTTCTTCTCCGCAACTATCGTGAAATTGTGAAACCTTTGCCTTTTGCTGACATCATTAGCAATTCTATCACGAAATTGTGACACCTCTTGCTTCTTCATCCTTTTCTTGGTTTGCACTAGCGAAAATGAAACATGTCATGAAATCGCAACGCTTTCACTGCCTTAGGATATTTCTTGCCAACTGCTCGCAAAAATGGAACATGTCATGAAATCATGACATTTTCTGCATTCGTACGACTTCTTCGAAACTTGTCGCGAAATCACGACACTTCCTGCAACTCAACTTTTCACGAAATCATGACACTTTCTGCATCCGTACAACTTCTTCAAAACTTGTCATGAAATCATGACACTTTTTGCCCGCTGTGCTTCTGCCTTCCTGCATGTCACGAAATCACAACAATTTTGGCCGAACTTTCTCTCTCCTCAAACATGTCATGAAATCGCAACACTTTTTCCTGCTTTGCCTCTGCCTTCCTACATTTCACGAAATCATGACTTTCTCTTTCCTCAAACATGTCGCGAAATCGCGACAGTTTTTCCAGCAGCTTGCAAACTTATTCTACTTTATATTTTTTTGGATTTTTTTGGCAACTAGGCTACTCTGATTTTCTTGGAGACTTACTAACCAACAGAAACCTTCAACAAAAACACATCCTTGGAAATAAAAACAAATTTCTCCAATAGTTCCTCAACATCAAAAACAACATCTACCAATAGCTCCTTGACATCAATGACAACAACTAATACTTAGGTAAATGCAATGTACTCAAGGTGCCTAAAATTGCCAACAATCTCCCCCTTTGTCATTGATGGCAACCCTTATCTAAAACACATCTTTCAAGAGTCAAAACTGAATTCAATCTCTCCAAGTTTTTCTCCCCCTGAATTGAAGCTTTCCTCTTCTCTTGAAAACTCTCCCCCTTACTTAAATCTCTCCCCCTTTGTCATCAATGGCAAAGGGTCACCTTTGGGGCTTGGGACTAAGAATGAGCCTCTTAGCTTAGTCCCTCCCCCATATCCTGATGAGATGATTAAAATAGGGTTGGGAGTGACACTCCCATTAAACACTCATCATCATTAGTGTCCAAGATTTCTTTGTCGGGCCTTCTCTTGAATTCTTTTCTTGTATTTTTGTTCCTGTCACTGTTCTGATCCTCGGACCTATTAATACTACTATTCTTGTTTCTTTTATCTTTTTTGTTCTTATCCGTACCTTGATCCTTGGACCTGTTCATGTCATTTTTCCTATTTTTGTTATCATTCCTATTTTTATCCATGCCTTGATTCTTGAACTTGTTCATGCTGCTGTTTCTATTCCTGTATCTCAGAAGATCAGCTCTACACTGTCTATCTAGGTGTCCTTCATTGTTGCATTTATAGCAAGTAACAAAATCAGTCATGGCTATTCTTTGAATTTGCCTGTTCTGACTAACCCAGTTCGTGTTATTTGTCTTGCAAAAAATTGCCTTGTGCCCGAATTTTTGACAAGAGTAGCAATACCCTTGAAAGAAATTACATCTCCTGAAACTGTCATTTACTCTCTTCATTTGAGTCATGCACTGTACAGCCATGTGACCAAATCTGTGACACACATAACATCTTTCGTGAAATTTTCTTTTGTTCGACTTCATGGGTCCTAAAAAATTCTTCTCAGTCTGAATATCATTTTTTGTTTCTGCGTATTCATCACTTATAGACTCATGATCTGAAGTACTTTCTTCAACAGGAATCTCTTTCTTTTGAAATATTTTGCTAGATTCCTCAACCTGTTCCTTGTGTAGCTCAACAAAATCGAGACCTATTTTATCTGTTGGTTTTCTCTGTCCTTCGATGAGAAATTTAACCTTCTTGGAGCTATCCTAAAATATGTAGATCTTATCTTTGTACTCTTTATTTTCTTCTTTCAAAGAAGCTATTTCCTGTTCTAACTCACTATACTCCAGAATTTTAGATTCTAACTCATTCTTGAGTTCTTGTGTCTTAGCCATAGATACTTCAAGATTTTCTACAAGTTCATCTATCTCCATACAACATTCATCTACCTTAATCTTGAGTCTATCATTCTTCTTTCTTTCCTTTTTCAAAACACTAAGAGCATTATTGAGTTCGCATTCAAGATCCTCTATTTGATGGCGCTTTGAATCATCACAGCATTTTTAAGATTTCTTATCACTAGAGGTGCTACCTTTTTCAAAAACCATACATGCATCTTCATTGGGGTTTTCTGAAACATCCTCATACATACTAGCAGCCAAATCATCATTTTTGCAATCATCCTCAAGGTGCCCAAAATTTCCACATCTAAAACATTTCATGATAATGAATTTGTGTTTCGGTTCTTCCTCTTTTTCTGAAATGAATAGCATCTCATTTTCATCATCACTAGAAGAACTGTCACTTTTACTGCTAGAACACTTACTTGCTTTGTCCAAGTAGAAGCTCTTCTTATTCTTATGAGAATGCCTCTTTCCATGATTGTTGTACTCATCTTTGCTTTTATGGTGATTGCTGTACTCATTTTTGTTGTTTTTGTAATACTTGTGCTTTTTAGAATCCTTGCTTTTAATATCCTATATATCTTCATCACTTTCATCTTTAGAAACAGTACAGTCAGTAGCATAATGACCAAATTTCCCGTAGTTGAAACATCTTATATTTTTCTTGCTTTTATGCTTTCTAGAAAACTTGCCTTTCCTGTTGTAATATGCCTCTTCCTCACTAGAAGACTCATCACTTTCTTGAATCTGTTTGCCCTTTGATTTCTTGATAGCTTTGAAAGCTGCCTCTTTCTTTACATCAACTTTCACTTGTGTCCTCAATTCAAATGCTACAAGAATACTATGGAGCTCATCCTTTTTCAATTTATCTAAATCTTTGGCTTCCTCAATAGCAGAAATCTTTTCGCTAAATCTATTTGGAAGAGATCTTAAAATCTTATCACACACATCATTTTTAGCAAGTTCAAGACCTAAGTCTTTCATGGAGTTCACAATTTCATCCATCCGAAGCATGTAGTCACTAATATTTTCATCATCATTCATCTTGAGTTGTTCAAACATACCTTTAAAATGTCTTAATTTGGCCTTTCGAACATTTGCATCACCTGTATGAACAACCTGCAATTGTTTCCACATTTCACTAGTTGTTTTGTAGTGAATAACTTTGGTAAGATCAACCTTCTGTAAACCTTTCAGGATTGCATTCATGGCTTTTGAATTGCTGTGATGTAGGAGCCTGTCTTCTTTAGTGTAAGGACCATTTACAGGAATGGTATACCCATCTTCAACAACTTCCCATACCTCATTACCGAGCGCCATTAGATAGACTTTCATTCTTGCACTCACAGACTAAAATCTAATCCGTCAAGAATAGGTGTTGCATTGCCACTCGAGTAGTCCATTGTGTTATTTTTAAACTTTTCCTTCAAGCTATTAAACTTTTCAAAGGCACTGGATCTGATACCAATTGAAGAACACAAGCTTATACTGAGAGGGGGGGTGAACAGTATAAGATCGCTTTTTACTTTTTCCTTTATACTTCAAAATAGTAAAACAATATACCCAAAGCAATATCAAAGCAATGCACAAAACCATCCACAAAGTGACACAATAATTTATGTCCACAAAACTTTTCTCTAAATGTTATCTCAAAGTTCTTTGGGAAACCTTCCCAATTACAATATTTATGAGCCTCAGCCCAAAGGAGACACCTTCCCCTAAATCTGCTTTGCTAGTGATCCTCTAGAAGACCTCTATCTCTTTTTGCCCTTAGCAAGTGGAACTCTTTCCACGGAAGACACCTGTCTTCCTTGCTCTGGTTGGAGATCTCTATCCTCAACTCTGTCATAGCAAGCTGGTCCTCTTTTCTATACCAAAACACAGTCCTTCGATCTAGCACAATTCTGTCCTCTTTCTTTGTTCTTTTTGGCACTTGGTTTGGAAAACAATTCTTCACTGTCTGCACAACTACAGCAGCACAGTCTTCTTAAATTACAGCATCATTCTCTTCTCAACTTACAGCAACACTTGATCACTGTTTGTTCTTCACAACTATTCACAATTATGGTAGCATCTATTGCGCGCACTTTTCTTTCTATTACACAAACTGTGCGAACACAGTCGCAATCACAACAGAATATTCTCTGCATAGTCTTATCATAAACAACAGCAAATTCTTTGTGTATACAATAGCATAGACTTCTACACTTAGAAGATTCAACGAAATGCACTTTGATGCTGCAATCGGACTTCGCTCTCTACTTTTTCGATTGTCGAACCTTGCTTGTCGCACTAACTCTGTGAATGCCACACTTCAAAAGCACACATCGATCGACACTCAAAAATGCTCAAACAATCCTCCTTTAATACTCACAATCTCAAGATGAAATCTTGTTCTTTAGTCGACTGATCAATCTTCTAACACGTCGGCTGTAAAACCTTATACTTTGTCGGCCAAGGTTAACTTCATCGGCTTCAACCGCCTCTACTGTTCTGTAGCTTTTCTCATGCAAAACTCAAACATGTCATGATATCGCTATGCCTTGGTCTATTGTACACCTTCTTTGGTTTGTTGTCATGAAATTTCTACACTGCAGCCTTTGCTGACGTCATCGTAAATCTTATCACGAAATCGTGACACTCTAGACTTCACTCCCTTCTTCTCCGTTGCTGTCACGAAATCGTGACACTACAGCATTTGCTGATGTCATCATGAAACTTGTCACAAAATTGCAACGCTCTAGAATTTACTGCCTTATTCTTCATTGTTGTCATGAAAATGCGACGCTACAGCTTTTGCTGACATCATCATGAATCTTGTCACGAAATCGTGACACTCTAGACTTCATTTCCTTCTTCTCTGCAACTATCATGAAATCGTGACACCTTTGCCTTTTGCTGACGTCATCAGCAATTTTGTCATGAAATCGTGACACCTCTTGCTTCTTCATCCTTTTCTTGGTTTGCACTAAATGAAACATGTCACGAAATCGTGATGCTTTCACTGCCTTAGGATCTTTCTTGCCAACTGCTTGTGAAACTGGAACATGTCATGAAATCATGACATTTTTTGCATCCGTACGACTTCTTCGAAACTTGTCGCAAAATCGTGACACTTCTTGCAGCTCAAAACTGCCAACTCAACTTGTCACGAAATCACGACACTTTCTGCATCCATACAACTTCTTCGAAACTTGTCACAAAATCGCGACACTTTTTGCCCGCTATGCTTCTGCCTTCCTACATGTCGTGAAATTGCGACAGTTTTGGCCAAAATTTCTCTCTCCTCAAACATGTCACGAAATCGTGACACTTTTGCCCGCTTTGCCTCTGCCTTCCTGCATGTCACAAAATTGTGACTTTCTCTCTCCTCAAACATGTCGCGAAATCGAGACAGTTTTTCCAGCAGCCTGCAAACTTATTCTACTTTATCTTTTTCTGGATTTTTTTTGCAACTGGGCTACTCTGATTTTTTTGCAACTGGGCTACTCTGATTTTCTTGGACATAAAAACAAATTGCTCCAATAGTTCCTCGACATAAAAAACAACATCTACCAATAGCTCCTTGACATCAATGACAACAACTAATACTTAGGTAAATGCAATGTACTCAAGGTGCCTAAAATTGCCAACATGGGCATTGCCTCGAATACATCCAAATACAATGCATCAAAAATACAAAAATAGTGGCATCATTGCCACCCTTAAAACCGATTCAACCCTACTGGCCATTTGGAGTCTCTCCACTCCCCTTGTATACTCGATGCATTATCTACTATCTATTTTATTGTAGCTCTACTATACTTTGTGGTAGAATCCTTAACATATGAAGCTACAGGATCTATAACTCCCTGATACATCAAATCTATAGAAGGTGTTCTTCATTGGCTTCACTATGAATGGGTATGGGATCATGAGTGAGATCATGAATCTAAATATGATGGAATGGGTATCCCTCATGAGATTAAATCCAACTCTAATTTCATGTTCTTCCCCCTCTCAAAGGTGAATTTAGCCTATAGGTCACCCTATAATTATAATATTTACACACCAATCGTAGATCCACTGCCTCTACTTAGTTGCTCTTTCTTGCAGATCTTACCTCATCCAACTCTCTTCATAGCTGATACACCTTCTCTATGACCTCAGCCCTCATATCTCTCACTCCATCTCACTCTATGTTGAGAGAATATTTCTCTTTGACCACCCTCTTCATCTCTACTACCACAACATCCCTCATCGCATAAGCCCTATCTCTATCTGCTAATGTACCCTCCAACTCACTCTATAATCATTGCCTCTCAGCTAACATCACATCTCTCTTCATTGTTATGGTTGCTCACCCTACTACCCATATGCTCTCCCTATCAACCATTTGATCCTTCACATATTATACTATATCTTGTAATATCATGGCCTCATCCTACATCCTTAGCATCTCATAGAGGAAAATGGTGAAATCAAAATTTGGCTCCTCAACCTTTTATGCCTCCTCCATGGGTACCATATCCTCCATAGGTACCATCTCCTCAATTTTTATCTCATCCATCATCCCAACCCCTCCCTCATCCACCTGCACTTGTGATAGACCTACCTCACTCTTCCTCCACTATCAACTTGTCAAAGCAAGGACTCTAACTTCTCCTTCTTATCCTCCCTATGCTCTTTCTCCATATCAGTTGCCCTCACTAGAGAATCTACTCCTAGGTTGACCTCCTCAACTATCACCTCCCCACTATATATAGCCCATCCTAGTACTGTAGTTCCTTTGACTGCTATGTCACTTGATCCATTTACTACCCCATTCTAGGCTCCCATATTTAAGTTGCCCACCATGCATCATACTCAAAATTTATGTCCACAACATCTACACCTACAATCACTATCACATCATCTAGTACAATATCTAATGGTATCACCTATGGCCATGGACTGTGATCCCCTCTCATCCTCTAGATCATAACTGGTGGATTTGGCACTCCCTATTGCAATTCAAATTGACATGTCACCCATGAGAAGGAGAAGAACTCCACCTAGCTCAAATATTAGTCCATGATCCATCTACCCCATATCACCTTGGCTAGCTTTACCACATCCTTGACCCACTTAGGTCCCCCTCACCACGATCACCAAATAATATCCATTGCCACTAATCCATCCAATTTCCTCCTATAATACATCTCATCACCCTCATATGGTTTTTTTTCTTGCCTCTCCATATTTATCTATCATCACAAAGCATATGGTACATCATCCCCTATAAATACATATGCATCATAAGGTTAACTTCTCTAGCTTTGCTACCGCTATATACTCCCACACCCACACCTATAGCAATGGGCTATAACTAAACCCTAACCACTATATCCTCTTTACGGCATGCAACTCCCTAAAGTTCTATGCTAGCAATGATGCTGCCCATGTAAACTAGACCTCATGCTTTATCATATCGCATACTACCCTAATCATATTCTAGGGGAATCTCACCCTTGATGTATCAGGTAGTGCATAACTTACAATCAATAGCATTACCATCGCATGCTTATTGGACAGCATCTTGTCCCTCCAACACTTATCATACGGGACTTTGCCCTCATGATCCACCTCCTCCCATTTATCACCAAAGTCTCTCTACAATATGTCATTTCGCTCTTCCTTACTCATTTTTGTCCTAATTGTCACTCTCTCTATTGGAATCTGGTATATATTATATATGTCATATAGCATGATTGTCATTTCCCTTATATGGAAATGGAAGGTATTCCTATCAGAGTCCTATCACTCACATAATGCTGACACATAGAACTGATTAGTGTGTACAATCATCATCTCTCCTAGGCCATAAAATCGCACCATCTTCAACCATGCACCATCATACAAAAACCATACATATCTAAAATCATCTATCAATGGGTGAACCTTATGATGTGGGTGCACCTTTTTCATCTGCATCCATCCATGCACACACAGAAATTCACCATTTGTATGTTACCTAATATTTATACATACATTTTCAAAAGAAAAAATTCATTCTCATAGACACATGTGAATTCATACAAATCTATACATTTGCTAGGATCTATGTGAATATCAAACCGAGAGGGGATTTGGATACCCATTTGGCCAAAAACCACCCCCATACACAAATTTTCATACAAAAATTATAATAAAAATCACATGCAACCATTCATGCACGCATATCAAAATAAGTAGTCAACATCGATCAAATGTATTTTAACACATTCACATGCACACATTCTAATGTATTTTATTTATCATTCATCACACAATGCTAGTTCTACTATGCATTTTCTATGATTTCATTTCACTATAAATTTATTTCCTAGGGTTCATTTTTAACTTCTTCATGCACAAAAATTGAGGCAAAAAAATCTACTTACGAATATTGCACTCCCTCCAATGCCAACACTCGATGTCACACCCATAATCCTTTGCCATCATCCCCATAGTTGGACAATATTTTGCTTTACAAACTCACCCTCACCTCTCTCTCTCCCTAACTATTCCTCCTTCGTGTAGCACAAAGTGACACTTGTGTTATGTGAATGTGCTTATATAGTGTCTTTTCCCTAGATTCGCATAGATGTGTGCAAATATCGACGTATATCAGATTCACACAAGTCTATGTGAATCTAATTTTTTAAGTTATATTTGTGTCCTCATGCCCATCCATTACCAAATATCTTGAATTTTTTCATTTTCTTCAAACCCTTCTTCCCAATTTTTCATCTTTTCAATCAACTCGTCATCTCTTCTCACCTTCTCCACCATCAACTCATTTCTTGAGGGGGTAGAAATTAAATAATAAAAATCTACCTTATGCATGACCAAACAACTAAACATCCAATCATAGATACCACATTTATCTAAAAATAATTTTTAGAGATCATCTCAAGCCCTCATTTTCTAGGGCAAACATAAAAGCAAAATTTCCCCTCTCAAAAAAATTCCAATTCAAACAATTATTTGATAAGCCTAATTCCTATGACTATAGATAGCTCATGGATTACATTCTTCAAAGTGGCAGTCGTAAGACCACTCTGAATGAAGCACTTGACAAAAATCTACCTTACAGAATTAACGATCTGTCAAATAAAGTCAAGAACTCAACAATCTATCAAAGGCAAAAAAAGTAAAGGTATTTGTTCCTTCCACATTTAGGGATATCTTACGTTGATCATAAGTCAAGGTGATCTTATGTATTATCTCAAAGTAATTACTATGACACTGTAAATATTTGTAATTGTGAATCAAAAATCAAGCAACACCAATACAATAATGTAAAATGATAATAAACACCATAACACATAAATATTGCACAAATGAAATAAAACTCTTTATTACTGTGGGTGGATCTCAAATGTTACAATCATTATGCCCCAAATGTGGGGTATTACAATATTTATTTATGATATAAAATTATAGAGTACTAGAGTTCTCGAAAACCCTAGGATAAAATAATGGTGGTCTTCATGCATGATTCGATCCCAATAGATTTTTGGGTGGGCTTGTGTATCTATAGTAGCGCCACCCGAGATTCAACAACTTCCAAATAATATAATTCTTACACCTGCACATAGCCAACAATAACAAGGATCAATAATATTTTTAAGGGCTCCACTGTGTGAGACCCTCAAAAGAAATAAAATGACTAAACCCTAATATTGCAATAAAAGTTGTAAACAAAGAAAAAGAACATGAAATGAAGTGCACAAAACTATTTACCTTGTCAAAAAATGCTAACCTATTGTTTCTATATTCATCGATGATGTAGATGATGATTACATAGATGTCTTGATAGAACCTAAGGGTTGTGAGACTATAGATGTAATGCAAGAAACACTCTTGGGTGCTCAGGGATGACCAAAAATATCTAGAGGCACTTTGTGAGCTTTGAAGGATGTTCAAGAAGCTTTGGTGGGTACTCTATAGATTTTGGTGGGCACTCAATGGACTCTAGAGGGCGTTCGAGGGTTTATAGGAGTAGCACAAAACCATATTTGGTTCATGATAGAATGGTGGTGGTAGAAGTAGAGAGCTGGGAGTGAAGATGATAGGGCAAGGATGGAAATGAAGGTGGGGCTAGGGTTTGGACTCTAGAAATCTCCTAAGAAACTTAGATAATTTAGGCACTTAGGGATTCCAAGAACTTAGGGGTTAGAGAACTCAAAAGTGCTAGGATTTCAAGGACTCAAGGGTTGAGTCATCAAAATGACTCCTCTTTATAATCTTCCCTTAAACATGTTAGGGTTTTGATGACACAATTTGAGTGGTCGATATTAAAACATGAGGAAGGGTGGATATTAAATCTGGGCAAGTAGTATGGATTAAGGTGGATGGATGGCTAAGATTAAAATGTGATGGAGGGCTAGGATTAATTCATATATATATATATATATATATATATATATATATATATATATATATATATATATATATATATATATATATATATATATATATATATATATATATATATATATATATATATATATATATATATATATATAATATTAATATTTAAATATATATTAACAAATATATATATATATATATATATATATATATATATATATATATATATATATAAATGGGTGATGGAGATTGGGAAATATGGATGGATGACAAGTGGCTATATTTTGGTGTTTATAGTAATCAATCACAAATAATTTGCTATCAATGCATCTCTCTCATCCACAATCATCCACCACAAATTCTCCTTCAAAATCAAACCACCAACATGGTGTCATCAGTTTTTGCACTACACCATATCTTTACACAATGCAGTACAAAAAGAGATAAGTGTAGACACCCAAAAATTGCACATTGCCACTTCTCCCATCATCATGGCTGATCAATTTACACAACCCACAAAATTTTCATAAATTAACCTCAAAACACTATTCATATTCACAAGCCCCCTTGGACTACTTAAGCCCCTTCCTACGCTTAACTCATGATCCTCATGTAACCACCATCATGACTTAACCTTGGTTAATCTTTACCATGGTCAAAAATCACTTTATGGTCAAACTCTACCCCATGGTCAATCTAACCATGGTCAGTCTGATTCATGGACACCTCATCAAGTCTACTCTTTGACTAGCCTAGCCTCCACCTCACCCATTTTATCTTAGCTAAACCTATGGTCAACCTAATCAGGATTAACTTTAATCCTTGCTCCACACATCCCCCTGTGTGCATTTAGGGCCTTAAATGCCATTAGGATACTTTTATGTCCAAAGGCATGGGATACATAGTGAGTCACACTCCACCTCACCCAAAAGTAAACATTTGATCCAAGGTCAACCTAATCCTAGTTGAATCTAACACTTGCTCCATTTCAAATCCCCATGTTTGAATCCATAAATAACTTTTGAAGATATTTTAGTTTTCATGGCATGGGCATGGATGACTCACCTTCCACCTCAGCCAAGTCAATAGCTTACCTATGGTTAACCTTATCACGGTTAGGGTTTAACCCTAAATCCACTCCACAATACCATGGTCATTTATGACATGTATGTGGGTGAGGGATTCTCTTACCCAAATGGATTGATGGACCATGCTACCTTAGAGGACACCTCTCAAGACACCTCACAAAGGACACCTCACTAGAGATACTTCATAGGACACCTCAACCCCTCCCCTAAACTTAGAAAATTCTATAAATAGAATACCCTCTTCTCCATTTAAAAAATAACTCTCATATGCATATCCAGACTCCACTAAAATTAGGCTATACCATAAATATAATTTTGATATCATTCAACATCACTCACCATTCATCCTCACATAGAGACCCACATGAATCCATCACCATCATGTGTTTCTTGACAGGTTTCTGATAAATATTGTAGGTTTTTGAAGGTTATGTAATGGAAAATAGAAGTGATAGCTACACCAGAAGAAATTTTATATCAAAAACCATTAATTCTGTAAAACACAGTTAGATTTGCATGTAAGTGTGTGAATCCCAAGGCACAGTTAGATTTGCACACTAGTGTGTGAATCCCATTTTTAACCTTCCAAAGCTCCAAAAATCAAGTAATCGTTCTTGCTATACTTGTTTCTCATTATTTTATACAATTTGTAATCTTGTTTTAAGTTTAAAATTGATGTATTTTGTCTTCAAACACGAGGGGTATGATCTAGAAAAGCCCCCAAATGTTCTAAACCCTTTTTGTAGTTCTTGAGGATAAGTCTGACCAATGGTGGGCCATGAGCAAGAAGCCCACTCACATTGAGAAATACAAGGAGAAAAATTGGTGGTTGTTTACCATCTATACTGAAATAGGACTTCCCTTATGGAAGACCCATTTTGTAGCCCTCAGGGACACTTTTGTAAAAGGATAACTTATTTATCCCCTTTTCCAAGATCTATTGCAAAACAACTAGTTTTCTTGTACTTCATTTTCTAATATTTTTGTTGGCCCTATTATGATTAGAGCATATTCTTCATCTTCTCCTTCATATTCATCTTCTAATGGAGGTCCATTACCTATTGATTTTACCCCTTCATGGGCATCACCATCTATAGCACTTTCTTCTCTAGGTTTAGGGCATGATCAACATGACACATCAGTTTATAGTACTTCAGTATTAAAGGATGAGGTGAGTGGTGATTTGAGGTGGATTTTTTAGTATTAGCTTCTAATGTTGAGTTATAGTATAATATAAATGATTTTTACTTAGTATTTCCAACATCCAAGCGGGTTAATATTCTTCTAAAGGATGCTTAGCCTATTCTATCTCTTGACCAACATTAAAAGGATTTTGAATATAGCATATTCTTAGGATCCTCTTACATATTCTTAGGCTAATGGCCATCTAGAATGGGAAGATACTATGTTGGTAGAGTATGAAACTCTGATGAATAACAAGACTTGGTAGTTGGTTCCACTTTCAAAGGAAAGAATGTTTTTGGATGCAAATGGGTGTACATAACCAAATATACTTTAGATTGTTAAGAAGAGAAGCATAAGGTATTCCTTGTTGTTAAGGGATTCTCTCAACATGAAGTAGTGGACTATTATAATATATTTGTAGTAGTGGCCAAGATGGAATCAGTTAGGATTATTCTCTTATTTATCGCCTCATAATAATGGAAGGTACATTAGATGAATGTGAAGAGTGTCTTTTTACATGGGGATCTCTAGGAGGAAATCTACATACAGTAACCACCTAGTTTTGAGCTTGAGGAACTACCTTGTTGGTATATCGTCTGACGAGGTCCTTGTATATAATTAATTAGGATCCTCATGCAATGTATGATAATATCCATTTCTTTTTCTTAGTTGTTTCTTTCAATGATATAAGGTTGAACATGGTGTTTACATTAAACATCAGGGTGGGAAAAAGTTGATGATTGTGTTGTATGTTGATGATCTTTTCAGTATTAGCAGCTCTTTTATTCTGATCTAGGACATGAATTCATGTCTTCATTCCATTTTTGAGGTGACAAATGTTTTTTTTTTGCATTATTTTTTAGGGATTCAAGTTGATCATATAGATTCTAGCATCAATACTTTCTATCCCAAGTATGCTTTGGATCTTCTTCAATATTTTATGATGGGGGATTGCAAGTCTGCTCAAACTCCATTTTTCTTAGACCTAAAGCTTAGGTATGGTTGTACCACTCATTTGGTATATGCTATGTTGTATCAAACTCTTATGGGAGGACTTATACTACTCATATTAGACTTGATATAGATTTTGTTGTTAGTTACATCTTGAGAGTCATTAGACAAAAACTAAGAGGATTCTTAGATATATCTAAGAGACCTATCATATGGGTAATCACTAATCCATTAGCTCCCCTTTAATTTAAATATGTGTTTTAGATGTTGATTATGTTGGTGACTTGGATAAATGATGGTCCACTATAGGCTTTGTATTTTATTTGGGATCTAGCGCAATTTCTTGGTATTCTAGATGCTAATCCACTATTTCTTAGTCCTACATGGAGGTTTAATATTGTGCTACCAATGAGGTAGATAAGCATATTAGGTGGATGTTTATGATTTTGGAAGAGATTGATATTTCTCATACTTTTTTAATTACTATTTGAAGTGACAATCATAGCACTATTCAACTTTTTTATAATGTAGTATTTTATCAATGTCCAAAGCACATGGGGATATGGATGCACTTTGTAAGGTAGCTTCATGCATGTAGGATGCTTGATCTAGTTTTTGTGCCTTCATCAGAGTAGGAAGCAAATATTTTGATGAATGTCATGCCTGAGGTCACTTTGTGCACATGTGAGGCTTCTTTAAGCTAGAAAGTGTACCTTAAAGGGATGACAAGTAAGGTCTCTTTTTATATCCCTCATTCATATTAAGGGGGTATGCTGGAATATGTGGTGGTTAAGTTTATCTTGATGCCACAACCAAATTTTGTACATATTGATCATATTTTTCCATTGGGCTCATGTAAACCTTGAAAGAGGTGCTTTTTGTAAAAAAAATGTAATATTGTTTTCCTAAAGTTGATTTCACAACTTTGACCTAAAGGTAATATGTATTTGGGTATAAATACCCATTCATACCAACCATTTTGCTTATCATTTGGAGTGTAATTTCATTTCTATTTAGTGATATTATGTGGTATCCATGAACACCCCCAACATATTCTATATTCTTCATTTTTATTATGTGTTTTTCAAGCAATATTGGGTAATGTTTGATTGTTTCTAGAAACTATTGTGAAATCTAACAATCCATGCTTCTATGAAAATTGGGTTAGTTTTTCTCCAATAAACACTTTAGTATTTTTATTAATACCCATTGAAGGTACTTCATATCAAGTGTAATATCTTCTATTACTTGTATCATAGCCTCTTGATTGATCATCGTGACTAATATTGCTTCTACCCACCTCATGAAATAATTTGTTGTTATGAGAATCCAAGCAATAACTACACTTCATAAAGGATTAATATTATCAATAAATTCTAATCCCCATTGTTGAAATAGTTTAGTTAATTTTTTATTATAGTGATATTGGTGTCTTCATCCTTATCCCAATGAACACGTGGTATGATTTATATTGATTTACTCATTTAAATATATCTTAGATTATTATTAACTAGTAATACATGCTTTTAGGATCTTATGTTTTATTATATAAGCTAAGTAATGAGCACCCCCATAATGGTACTTACATATCATGTAATTCACTCCCTCTTCATTAATACACCTTAGGATAACACCATCATACCCTTTCCTAAAAAAATACCATATACAAAGCATAATTAATTATATTATATCTAAAATTCCTTCTGTCTTTCAGTGTTAATCCCTTTGGAACAATAATAGCCTACATATACTATTTGGCATCTCGCATCCATATTTTTTTTACTTAACTATTTTCTTACTCTTTGGATTAATTTATTTTATCTAAAAAGGCTATTTTATGATCAACATGAGACCTTATCAATTTTTCATATAAGACTCCCTCTCACTAGTTTTGTAGATTTGACCTCAACATCAAATTCTTGGATTTAGTTTACCTAATCAACTCTCTTATTTCCCAAGTCACCATGTAAGATGGTCACTTTATATTTAGATGTAGTCACTCTAATATTTGGATGTACTACAAACACACTGGTCTTGCTCTATGATAGGTAATACCTAAAACTCATTAGAAGTTTCATTATATCAAAGAACTATTTCTTGATGAAGGTATATTTCTCCTCAAAATTATGCACGCTTTGACTCATAAAAGAAATTGGGTGTTTTTCAATTTCATCTTTCTTTTGTGTAAGCATTGTACCAATGTTTACATCTATGTCAAATAATTAAAGTTTAAAATATTTAGTGAAGTATGAATTACTCAACACTAGGGCTTTGTCAATGGAATTTTTAATATTCTAGAAGGATTATTTACCTTCTTCTATTCAATTGAATTTAGCATCATTTAAGCATCTTGTAATTAGCCTAATAAGTTCTATGAAATTTTTTTAAAACTTAGCTACAAGTTTAATTTTACCCATGAATGACCTAGTTCTTTTTACTAATTAGGATAGGGTATGTCTTGAATAACTTTTAGATAGCTAGAATCAATAGTGAGCCCATATTTTGAGACAATATGACCAAAAAGTTTCTCTTCCTACACAAGACTGATTTATTTGGATTTAATGATATTCTAAAATCTATACAATGTTCAAAAACTACTTGAAGGGACTTTATGTGTTTCTTTTAATCTTTGGATAACATTGTCAAATCATCTAGATAAATTAATATAATTTCAATGATTAACCATGAAAATGCAATATCCATAACCCTCTAGAATATAGCCCCTAAACATGATACTTTGAATGGCATCCTATGATAATAAAATTTTACCCATTTGGTTTTCAATGTTATTTTGTGTTGATACTTATCTATAACCGAGATCTAATTATACCCCAAGAATACATCAAGTACTGACATTATCTCAAATCTGACAATATTTTGTAGTGTTTGTTCCATTGAGGATAATGGATAGTGGTATTTAAGTGAATGTCTATTCAAATTTGTTAAATTAACACACAATTGAATATCACCATTATTTTTCTTAATTGGAACTATGTTCACAACCCATGTCAAATATTTGATTCAAAATACATTTAGTGCTTGAAGCAGTTTGAATAATTTTTTATAACTTTTTTATTTCTAGGTTTATTTGTCTTTATTTTCATATAAAGGGTTTAACTCCAACTTTGAAATAAATATTGTGCTCTATTATCTTCTTGTCATATATATCGGGTCTTCATGTCTCTAGGTGATAATATCATTATATATATATATATAAGCGAAAAACCCCTTGCGGAGCTGCCTTGGTCTGAGAGACCACGAACAAGGGGTTCTACACCGTCAAAGTCACCCGGAGTCTCACCCGACCCTTCCCGCACAAACATTATCAATTGGATTTTGGATACCCAATTCAGCTTTTTGGTAGGGTGGATATTTGAACCTGGGAGCTCCCTTGGAGGATTGCCCTCTCCTCTCCAACTCACCTACAACACCTGGGTGATAATATCATTATATTTGACACAAAGCTCTTTGAACATGATTTTTTCTTCCTCAATTTGCTATTTAATATCAAATATTTATCATTAGGAAATTCAATAGGTTGATAATATGAGGGTTTTACCTTCATGCTTAGTTTCTTGGTGTTGTTATTAGGGTAAAAAAACTCTCTAATATGATGGGGCTTTTAGATAGCTTATTTAACTTTAATCATATGCCTCCTCTGATGTTGTCCTCATAATCATTGTACTCTTCAACATGTTAAACTTCTCAAATTATGAATACAATGATTTATTCATAATTTTTAAACACTTTAAAATTATCCAAATTATCATGTACTATGGGCCTAGAAACTACCTCCAATTCTTTGGGTTTGTTCCACATATTTATCATCAAATCAAATCATACGAGTACAATAGCTAATTCATTGGATTTTAGATTTAAATCTCTTTTATTGTTGTAATTTGGTATGTTTAAACATTTTCATGTAGATCCCAAACTTTGTGTTTATTAGTCTTAATATGCTTCTTTTGTTACATACAATGACTTGATCTAATTTACCACCAATTCCAAATCATAAAAAACTTTTAGATTTTTTATGTCAAGTTGTTTTGCCTTATGAAATTTGACATATAATACTTCATATTTTGTTATGCTATTAGTATAACTAAAAAGTAACTTGCCAGCATAATCAATGTATTCACCTTGTGGGATTATGAATTTTATCATTTTCCTACACCATTTTTTGTTCTTGTCGCATCAATATGCATAATCCATGGATCCCTATATTTTTGGGCTTGTTATTTAGTTAAGGTTGGCATCTTCTCAAGTTTTTTGAATATCAAGTAGTTGCCTAGTTTAATTTCTTTGAATGGATATTCTAAATTATCAATATCATCATCTTGAAGGATAAATATGATCATATCTCTTTCAATGATCAATTCACCTTTCACTAATTGTTCATCTAATAATTCAGGTAATTCATTCCAATTAACAAACCCATCGTCATCTAATTTATGAAAAATATAGTTGCATGGTGGATCATTATCAATTCTTATAATTTTACCATATTTTGACATTTTATGTATATAATACATATCCAATTATCCACTTTCAAAGGGATTGCTAGTTTATTCTCATGATAAAAATATCAAAATGATGTGGTAGATCCACTATAATGATTTATAGTATAATGAGCTTAATATGTTTGGCAATAGTTATGACCAAGTCCTTTAAAATCCCTATGGAATTCACCCTTGTTCCATCCATTTGTATTGAACCACTTGAGGTACTGGTATAGGTGAGACCTATTTCTTCACATATAGATCTTAGTATTACCATGATAGTTTCTCCTAAATAAACGATGAAAATTTATAATAGATGCCTTGTGATCTTCAACATGATACAAAATAATGGTGGTTTCTTTATTTTAGGTTAAGGCGTGTTTAAAATTCCCACTATGTTTACTTGTATATTTGAAGGATATTTAGCCACTAAGTTTTGTAGCTCTATTGGGTTAGATTGCATTAGAAGTTGATTTTGTATAGTCGGTTTGGTTTTAGCATTCTTTCCTACTCCAAGGCCTCTTGCAATAAGTTCCTTTTTCCTAGTAATGATAGTAGTTCTATAATATTCACATTTATAGGTATTTTATTCTACTCATTTGTTATGCTAAACTTTTATTTGATCATATTCCCTTATTGCATGCCATAAACTTCTTCAATTGCCTTGTGATGGCCATTTGAATTTTACTATTTAACAATGGGTACTTTAAGTTTCTTTCAATAGTCTTGCACAACTCTTCTTTTTCACCCTGTTTGTTAAATTCTCTAGAATCTAATTTATTTACCATTGGTTCTTTCTTTTTTTATGGTTCTTGTGATTTATTTTCCTTTGATTATTTTAATTGAATTTGTGACTGTATTGATGCAGGATTATTATTTTGTGTTATAGTTTTATTCAAAGGTATTGAATCTTTATCCTTAATATGAATAAGTGATCATTCCCCTCTCAAAACTATAGTACTCATAATTGGCTTTGGGTGCTTTTTTTAGGTTAGTTTGGGTGTATTTGATTAAATTTATTGATTTTTTACTTTTAAATTACTTCATGTTGCAATCCCTTATTGTTTTTCAACTTTGCTTGATCTTAAAAGAGAATTTTTCATCATCCTTCAATGATTTAAAATTAGCAAATAATATTTTTTTTTTTGGTAAATAAAATTCTTCATTAATTACCGAGTTTTGCAGGTTAACCCAAAACCTATTACAATATCCAGCCTTCTACTGAGATTGTAGATCCTAGTCATCCTTGAAACTTTCTTACCATAAATTGTGTTGAATCCCCTAAAACACCTTACTAACAAAGCACACCCATACCTAAATATAACTGTAAACATTACTTACATTGATAGGAATTGAAGTTTGGAACATTGCACTTGTGAAACCTGTTGCTTGCCCATTTTCTATTCTCTATCGAAATCTTCCAAGGCTTACATCCTGTTACCTTCATTTCCAATTTGGTATGATTTAGAGGGAAACCCCATAGTTATTACCAGCTCCATGGGAAAATAACACCCATTCATCTTTCTCCTTAATGGGTAGGTTTCTTTTCATGACTAATAATGTTTTCCACTTCACGTGGCACACCTTGTGTCCATGTCACCAAACTACCAACATAAACACCTATGTTGGCTAATTTTTCAGCTGACCTATTGGCCTCATGGTACACGTGACAAGCCCTCATGTTCTGTCTTTCCACAAAAAGTATCCTCACTTCATGGATGACTCCCTCGATTCTCCATGGAGGTTTTTTTGCCATTGGTTAACAGGTTGATGATGTTCATAGAATCACCTTCAATCATCAAGTTACCTTGAGTTGCTTGGGATACTTGCAACCCTCTCCAAAGGGCTCTAGCTTCTACTTCATTATTAGTTCTAATTCCCAATGGTTCAGTGAAGGCCTTGACCAGATTTCCTTGATGATCCTTGATTATTCCTCCAGCTCCAGCTCTTCCTGGGTTCTCCTTGGCTGCACTATCAAAATTTAGTTTAAACCAACCCTGGGGGGGTGGCTCCCAAGTAATCCCATTTTTGGGATTGGGCAAAGGAATGGCAGGTTTGTCCTCAATACCTAATGCCCGAGATAATTGTTTTTCTTGGGGAAGAATTGAGTGGTTCTCATCCACTAATGTGCTAAGGTTTTCTTTTGCAAAGATAATAATCCTATTGAGGATGGTTTTTGGGTTGTGAATGGTATCCTTAAAGTCCCTATGGTACCTTTATAGCCAAATATTCTAGAGAAAATGATGCCAAAATATTTTTCATAGGTACTTAAGTTTTAGGCTAACAAATGGTTGAGGCCATTTATGGAATACTTTGGATAGAAGAGCAGGCTTAACCCACGAGATCCTAAAGGCTTGGAAAAGTTCATCCAGGATGGACTCCGCTACTGGACACTCTAGAAACAAGTGTTGGGTTGTCTCTCATCCTCGCCTTGCACATGTAGCAATGGTTAGCAATAACCATACCTTTGGATAACATATTGTCCATAGTGAGGATTTTTCCTTGAATCACCAGCCATGAAAAAAGGATATTTTAGGAATTAAGCCTTTGATCCAAACCAAACTCGGTTGAAATTGTTGACCTTCCACATTGAGAAGAAAATTATAGGTAGACTTAACTATGAAGTCACCACTTTCAATCTTAGCCCAAACAATGTGATCTTCATCCTCTCTAGAGGGAATAATTTGCTGAGTTAAAATGTTATAAAGCTCTTCAGACTCGCTTCAAAACCCCGTACTCCGATGTGTTTCCACCTCGTTGATATTTATATCCTGCCACATATAATTTGCAACCTTCTTACCAATATGCTGCTCCATATGCTCTTGAATCCTAGCCAAATGAGGAATCTGGGATAACTCCTCAGCTCTCACCCACCGATCCTTCCAAAAGTATATTTTTTACCCATTTCCTAGAATCCATCTAAGACCTTTCTTGACAAGATCCCTGCTCATGAGGATTGCCTTCCAAAAATCAGACCCCCTACTTGCTAAGTTGTCATTAAGGAAGTTCACACCTTGGAGGTATTTCCTCCTAACTATGGCAGTCCATTCATTATCGACCTTAGTCAATAACCGCCATGCTTTTTTGGCTAACAAAGTTGTATTGAGATGAGAAACTCTCCTCAATCCTAACCCCCCATTAGCTTTAGGTTTGCAAACCTTGTTCCAACCTACTAAATGGATCCTTTTCTTATCCTCAGTCCCTGACTAGAGAAAAAAAATTTGAAGTTGCTCAATTTTGTGATACACCTTTTTGGGAGATCTGAATACTGATAGGAAGTAAACGGGTATACTTTGAAATGAAGCCATAGTTAAAACTGCTTTGCCTGCTTGAGATAACAGATGTCCTTTCCAACCTGCTAGCTTTTTTTGGATCCTCTCTAGAACTATGTTCCACATTGATCCTTCAGGTTTCCCCGTAAATAGGGGAAGACCTAAATAGGAGGTGGGAAGGGATGCAATATGACATTCCATGATCCTTGCTATTCTGTTTTGCCTAGGAATGGGGGTATTGATGAAATAAAGTTTGCTCTTATCAAAATTCACTTTTTGTCCAGCCGCTTCTTCATACATTATGAGAATATTTTTAATCCTTCTTGCCTCAACCATAGAAGCCAAAGTTAGTAGCAATGTATCATCAACAAATTGTTGATGTGTCACCGAGGTAGTTAGCGACATGGCCTTGATACCTTATATGAGTCCAGCTACCGTTGTTGCCTTAATGGTTCTTCCCAAGGCCTCAGCTACAATGATGAATAGCATAGGACTTATGGGATATCCTTGTCTTAGACCACATTTGCTTTGAAAAAACCCGTAGTAGACCCATTAACCAAAACTAAAAAACAAGGTTTAGAAATACACTCTCTTATTAACTTGACCCATTTCATGTTGAAGCCAAATTTTAATAAAATTGCCTCTAGGAATTCCTAATTTATCCTATCATAAGCTTTGTTCATGTCTAAATTTAAAGCCATGACAAATTTTTTGGTCTTAGCGGCTGTATGAAGAGCCTCATGAATAATAATAACTCCATCTACGATTGATATTCCTTGTACAGAACTTCCTTGACTTGGATCAATGATAACCGGTAGAACTTTCTTCAAACGGTTAGCTAAAACTTTGGACAGAATTTTATAGGATATATTACACAGGCTAACCGGCCTAAATTCAGCCATAGTCTTGGGGTTGGGGCCTTTAGGGATCAAAGCAATGAAATTTGAATTGAAACCCCTTGGAATATAATTTGAACTTTGGAACTCCTTGATTGCAGCAATAACTTCTACTCCAACAATATCCCAACAAACTTGGAAAAACCAAGGTGAAAACCCATCCGTCCCAGGAGCTTTTTCAGGATCCATGTTAAACAAAGCCTCCTTGATCTCTTCGTCTGAAAAAACTACTATAAGAGACTCGTTAATCATTTCATCAATGAGTTGTGGAATGAATTGAAGGAGAGAGTCCTTTGCTTGGGCATTACAAGCCCGTTACTCACCCAATAATGAACTGAAAAAATTAACAGCCTCGTCCCTGATCTCTTGAATGTTTTGAGTTGAGGATCCATCCACCTTAGTTAAATTTCTAATATTATTGTTGCTTCTATTGCTCAATGTGGTAACATGGAAAAATTTTGAATTAGATTCCCCTTCCTTTAGCCATAATGCCCTTGATTTCTACCTCCAATACATCTCTTCACAAGCTAAAATATTATAAAACTCACAAAGGGTTTCCTTATCTTCAGTCCTTGTCGCCTCATCATAGGTTCAATTTTGGATTTTGCTTTCTATTATTCTCAGTTTTTCCCCCATTGCTCTCTTATTCTCAAAAATATTTCCAAAGACTTCTTTATTCCATATTCTAAGGTTGTTTTTAACCATATTAAGTTTTTGAGATAGTTTGAAGGAAGCACTTCCTTGGATAGGCTGCTGCCACCATTCCTCTATTCATTTCTTGAAGTTTGGATGTTTAACCCACATTGACAGAAATTTGAATGGCTTTTTAAAGGAGTTAGACTTAAATGCCTCCCATAGAATAAGAATATGGTCTGAAGCACATTTAGGAAGGGCTTGTAACGTTGAATCACCAAACATTATTGTAGATTCCTTGGATAAAAAAAACCCGTCCAACCTTTCTTGAATCAGCTGACTTCCTATCCTCTTGTTACTCCATGTAAATTTGGCTCCTTTTAGTCTTACATCCATCAATTCATTTGTGTTAATGAATTCATTGAAGTCCTCCATGCTCCTTGAGGGTAACCCAAATCCTCCCTTCTTATCATATGGGTAAAGGGGGGTATTGAAATCTCCCCCAATCACCCAAGGAATGTCTTTAAAGTCTTGGCTCAAATGCCCCAAAAACTCCCATAGTTCAAACCGCCCTTGGATAGATGTGGGGGCATAAACATTTGACATAATCCAATTCTTATTAGTATCAAAATCATGAAATAATACGCTTAAGACTCTTTCATTTTCCTAAATAATACTTCCTTCTATTTTAATAGGATCCCATAATATCATGAGGCCCCCAGATGCTCCTCTCGCTTGTTGAAAGGCCACTTCCCCTTGCTTCCAAATCCTTATAGCTATAAGTGTTGATTGTGCCGCATCTGTTTTGGTTTCTTGAAGAAAAATGATAGTAGGATTCCAATCCTTCCTTATAGAATTCACCATCCTTTGTTTTGGTGGGCCGTTTAGGCCTCTCACATTCCATGAGAGAACCTTCATTTAGAATGTTTGATATTTTTTCCCCACCCCCTTCCCTAATCCAAAGGGGGTTTGTCAATTTTGCTATTATCTTGGCCAGGAATAGCTTGTTGTAACAATGTTCTTTGCTTTCCATTTGGAATTTCTTCATTGATTCTCATTCTATAGTGCTCTGTTGTAGATATTCTCCCTTTCTTTCTTTCACTTCCATAATTTATCGGAAGCTTGGTAGTGCTTCTAGTCTTTTTTGGAATAAAATGAGAGGGCATATACTATGATATTCTAGGGCTTGAACCTTCTTCCTCATTTTGGGGGTTTTCAATTCCCTCTTCATCCTCAGCCTTGTTTTGGTTCACCTCTCCTATCTGGTTCCTAAACAGGGGGCTTTCCTTCAAGGAACCTTTTACCGTTGGCTTCATTTGATAAGGGATAATTTTCTCCACTACCATATTAGGAGCTAAATTCCTGGCTCTTGTTTCCACAACTTCGACTCTTAACTCTATTTTTTCCATGTTTAAACTGAAATGACCTGGCAATTTTTCTTCATTTTGAGCATAGCTTTTGGGGCTTTTTGTCATAGCTATGGATGGTCCCTATTTGGATGGGGAGTCTAGGGTTTCAGGAAACTTGACACTGATGGTATCATCCTTACTATTTTCTTTTTCAACTTCTAAATTTGCTAGGATATCAAACATGTTCAAGCTGGGATCTTTATTACATACCTTATGATTTTTGCCTCCCTCATTATGTTGTTTTCCTTTCTCCTAGATTTTTTCCAGTTCTATGTTGGCTTGGTTAGCTTTGTTATTCTTAACTTGTCTGTATCCTTCCAAGTTAATACGTGGTCCTTGAAACTTTGGTATCCCTCTCTCATTATATTTCCCCAGAAAACCTTCACTCGTGGCTTCCTTGTTTGCAGTTATTGTCAGACATTGGGCTTGAAGGTGGCCCTAGATTTTGCATAGGCTACAAAATTTTGGCTTGTTCTCATACTCCATAGTCTGAATCCTTAGAAACTCTCCATATGCTAGTTCCACCCAAGAAGGTAGATCAGAATCCAAGTTTGCATTTACACAGATCCTGGCATGCGTCAGTCTAGTCCTTGCTCGGGTTGAATGGTCTATTACCATGAGCTCTCCTATCATCTTTGCTATGCCACTAAGCCAGTACTCATTAACAAAATAGGCTAGAAGATTTGGTAAGTGGACCCAAATGGGTGCTATATTAATGTTTTGCTTCTCAGGGTTGAAATCCTCCCCCCACTTCCTCAGAAAGAGGCTACGCCTTCCTAGAAACTAGGGTCCTATCAAGATGTGCTTTGCATCATCTTTGTTGTTGAGTCTTATCATAAAAAAACCTCTTGACATGGCTATGATTTCTAAGCTTCTTGAAGTTTTCCACTTTGTCATGGCCCATGAGTGAATAGTCTCAATGTTCGGCCTTCCTCCCAAAAACTTGCCAACTAAGGATGATGCCTCCATATCCAAGAATCTTTCCATAATCTCCACTGGTGTAGTTAACCTGTTATTGTTTGGTATTAGGGGCGGTATTTCACTGACTAGCTCCTTCTTTTTCCCTTTCAGCATTTCCAAAAAAGTTGGTCCCTTGTTTCCAACTTTCAAACCCCAATGGGACCCTTTGTCTGAGGGTTTATCTAGAGGATCTGTACCTTTAGAATTTTTGAACTGAGCTGACAGGGAATCCTTTTCCTTTCCAGCTACAGCATTCTACCCTGCCTCTGGATCTTCTCCTTCTATTGGTTCAAAATTCTTGCCTGCCATTTTTGCTCCTCCTCCGCTTCCTCCACCGCTCCTCATCTCTCCCCAACAAATATACTTATTCTTAGCAAATAATATATTGTTAGCATATGGTATCATGGATATTGACTATTGACCCACTACTCATTGATTCATCATTGGTTGATTAACCACTATGGGTTGGATCATCATTAGTTGACTTGCCATTGGCACTCGTTGAGATTGACATTGCTGGTTATAGATAATTATTTAAGCATGATGGATGGCCACTTTACATTTTACCAAATTATGAGCTTCGTTACAAGAAAAGCACCAAAAAAATTTAACTTCAAATTTACATTTACCTTATCATTCTACACTTGATTCATTATTTATTCACTTCTCTGTCGAGGGATATGGTCTTTGTTGAGGTAAAGTATACTTCTCTATTTCCAAGCCACTCCCCACTTTGTCATTGACTTACTGTAATTTTATTTTCCATATATGTCATTAATGAACATGAACCATTCATTTATTTATTTGTCTAATAATTTAATCCCTCAAATTATTGGTATATTTGATAAGTGATAAAATTCAATGATCATTTTGGTATGGGTAGTGTCAAAAATTGAGATTGAAATATGACGATGTTGGTTGTTGATTAACCTAGGAAGTTCTCAGTATATTGGGTATTATATTATGGATAAAATGGCATATTTTATGTAAATAGAGTAACCTAAGGAGGTGGAGGAGTGAATGGTGGTTATTGGTATAATTGCACATTTTGGTATCGCATATTTGGAGTTGGCACAATTTATGACAAAGGGGATTTTTGAATTTTTTGGATTGGGGGTTGTGTTGCATGAGCTATGAAGGCCTCAATGGTGCATGTGGTAACTTTTTAACTTGGATTAATATATATTTTTCATGAGTTGCTTCCTCGAATGCACCTGTTGGTCAAATATCTGCCTAATTAACAAAACTACGTTTGTGCACCCTAGACATGGCCAACATTGAAAGGCCGGAGGAAAGGAATGTCCTCCATGCCAATCTCCAGAGAGGGCTGGCTCCCTTACTAAATCCTACACAGGTTTAAGACTAGAGTTGCAGGAAAGAAATTGGAAATGATGGAAAGAAAGGGAAATATGGCCACAGGCCAGAGTGTAGGATTTGGGGCAGACTAGCAACAGGAAATTCACCCAAGCATGGAAATAGCATGTAATAAAAGAAAAAGCAACAGAATTTACTTATAACCTTGCATAAAAAACCTCCAGGATTGCATTCCAGAACTCACTCCCTCACCAACAATGTTCAAATTCAGATGCAAAATTTAAACTAAACAACAGATAATGAATATGAGCGTAAGATAGAAATGCATAAAGATAGAAGGAAAACACACACAAGATCACTTGCAAATTCAGAAGCCCTGTATCTTCTATTGATGCAAAAAACTTGAATAGTTTTCTAGCAGAATGTCTAACCTCCCTTTTACAATGAGAATTGAGTAGTATTTATAGAGGATTCCGCCTCTTTCATTAAATGCATATGGAGATAGGATGTTTACAGATCAGAGACCAATATGAGAAAATTCTTCCTTGGAAATATTGAAAATACATCCTCTTGAAATAGCGATCCAGCTTCTAAGGAAATTCCTCCATGAAATCTATGTTTCTGGGTTTGGTGCACAAAAAATTATAAGGCTTGGTTGTTGACTGGAGATGCATTCACCATCTTGAAAATGCGCTCCTACTTTGGAAATCATGAAAATAGCTTAATGCTTTTAATATTGTTGCTCCCCCTTTGCTCGAGATCCACAACTTGGATTGTGCCTTGCCTCCATTATTTAATGCCTTCCATTCACCTGCCTTGGGCGCTCTCTGAAAACCTGCAACATCGTCAATAGTATACTTCACCCGAACTGAACAACGAGTGAATACACATTTTCTCTTCCTTATTGCATTACATGGTGGAGAAGGCATCTCTAACGATTTAACAGCTCACATGTCTTCAACAACAATCATTCTCCTCCTTGTCGGGCAAAAGCGCTATTGAAAACACCTTTCTCTTTTAAATCCATGTTCACCCCCAAAAGAGGTGAAAGGAGTTGTCGCCCTTCTTTTGGGGTGAACGCGACTTTGAATTTTCAACGTCACTTTATCCTTCATTGCTTTCACCCGACTTCAAACTCTATAGCATGTTCGCCCGACTTTGACATTTTAGGGGACGTTCACCCCTGGGAGAGGCGAATGGAGCATTTGCCCCTCAACTAGGGTGAACCTGATTTTGACTTTTCAACATCGCACCTTCAATGACGTTCACCCCAAAGTGGGGTGAACGGATCTTTCACCCCATATTTGAGGTGAATGTGAATGCATATTCCTTTTAATATGAAACTTTTATAAATTTGTTTTAACCCAAGTCTTTTAGCCAAAATTGTTTTTACTATGACAGACGGGCACCTCTTAATTTTCCAAGGATGTTCACCCCAAAGTGGGGTGAACAAAGCCTTCACCCTATCTTTGGGGTGAACGCGACTTTCCCAAACTTTGTTTTGGATGACATCAATACTTAGGTAATTTTTCATCATTTTTTGTTTTCCTTTTTCTTCAAGGTTGTGCGGGGCTTTTCACTTCTGGGGGTGAACATGCTTTCATTTTTTGGTGATTTTATAGATGATTCGAACCAAAGCTTCCAATCCATTTTCCAGCCATTTTTCCTTAAACACCCATTATTTTCAAGCCAAAAAGATGCATGAAAACAAAGAAGGAAAAATGAAACATAACTGCAATATATCAAATCGGTCAAAATATTATATTGTCAGATTAATATACTTTACCGCATTACAATAAAAATTTTATCAAAATTCAATGTGGCATATTGCCAATATTTTTGGCGGCTCATGGGGTATCCAACTCGCATGGATGCAAGCGATCCCAGGCCTTTATCCATTGGGCATTATTGGGTCTTAGCTGATTTTGTTGGCACTTTTGATGTGGATGCCTTTCTGCGTGCCTCCTCTTTTGCTTTCTCAGTGGCTTCAGCTTCAGCTACAACTTTGAGTACCTCGGCCCACTCTGCTTCCTCTGTTAATTTTTCTATTGATAAGCGCTCTGTTGTTGCTCTTTCCTCCTGTTCTTTGAGGCTCTCAGAGGTTACCTCATAAACTGTGACTACCTCCTCCCAAGCATGAGTGGTAAATAAACAGGGAACACTCAACGACTCATAAACAAAGTAAATATTTTGGACGTCCTCCAAGTTGAGGTGCTTCGCTCGTTGGGCTAGCTCAAACAATGAAAGCTCCATGTGGGTATACTTTTGCATGAGCGATAGCACCTATGCTTCTATGATGGGCTCCTCCCATACATCGATTTCTGAGGTATCCTCCATGAACTTCTTCCAGGCCACTTGTAATTTTATATTTTTGTAGAGGTTCACCCCATTCATCTATGAAATCAGGGAAGCCCATATCGACAAGAGCGTCAAAATGAGTCATGGAAACAGTATGCTCTCGCTCGATGGTATTAAGAATCTTCTGGCCTTCCCTCACCAGGTCCATCCTCTAGAAATAACTATGCAAGGTGACCTTGGTGGCTGACCAAGCATGATCCATTTCGCTAAGGGGGTGAATGTGTATGCTGGAGTTAGCCAAAGCTTGAATTTTTATAGCCATCTCCATGTACGGCTCCAACATCTCCTCAGTAGTATCTATCAACTGCTGCCCCATTTGAATCTATATTCTGGCCACCCATAAATAATGCAACACTTGAACTGCTTGTGTGGCCAACTTCTCATAGTTCTGGGCTGAGCAAAGGCGCGCCTCCTTGATACTTTTCGGAGAAAACCTATAGCCTGTATGACCTTCTCCGCTAGTTGATTTTTTATGGCCTCTAGCTGTGTTCAGAGTGCGTGCATTTCTATCCTTGCTACATCCCTTTCCTTCAAGTGCACTCCTACTTGTCGGTGCAAGTGTTCATTCTCTATGGCTGTCTTCTCCTCTTGCACTCTGCTCTTGGCCAAGGTATTTTTGAGTTCGATAATTTTATTCTCCTGATCAAAATATTTTTACTTGTAATACTCACCATGCAAGTATACCGAACTCATATCCACCTGTATGTTACCCATATTCTCCGTAGGATCAATCCTGGTGAGGTCCTCTATTATGGTCTCACAAACATAATCACTCGACAACATTTCTCCTTGTGGATTTTGAACCAAGGGAGTGATTTTAGTCGTGTGAGCTTCCATGGTGACTGGATCAAAGGCAACCTTCTTGAGCAGTCGAGATGGAGCCATAGCTTCTTTTCACCTCTTGCTTTTCAACCATTGTGATGAACTCAGGTGCGCCCGATTGATTTTCTCCATGTCGGGCTATTTTGGTGCCACCTGAACGTTGGGCAGTACTTGTAGCTCCAAAAATGGTGTGAATGGTATCAAAACTTCTGAGCGGTCAGGCTCAAAGGAAGTGGATGAGACGACTAGAAGAGGAGGGACCGAAATGATGGAATGGATGGAGGAACCGGGTTCAGCTATAGTTACGCTCACTCTGGGAGGAGCCTGCATACTTACAGCCTTAGCGAAAGTGGTGGTGACAATGGAAGGGGAAGGGCACAAAAATGGGTTTGGCCCTGATGCATATGAACTGAAAGAAAGGGGGGCCAAAGAAAGGGGGAGAGAAGAAGGAGAAGTAGTGACTTTGGGAAGGGAAGAAGAGGGAAGCAAAATGGATATGGAGGGTATTCTAAAAGGTAGAGATAGACATGGAAATAGAGGGAACTAGGCTAACAACCACTACATGCTCCAAAGAAAGAGAAGTGGGAATAGAAGACGTACCTTCGAGCATGGATTCCATGTGCTACGGTGATGGGAGTGGCTATGAAATAATCTCTTCCTATTGCTCCTATTGCTCTTCTGCTCTCTCCTCAATATTCACATTCTCCTCGATATCCAAGACCTCCACCTGAGGACTCTTCGACTGCTGGTCCTCCTCTTGCTCATGAATCATCAAAAATAATTGTGCAACCATCATCGGAGCCTCTATCACTAGTGGAGAAGAAATAACAATCATCAAAACAACTAGAACTATGGGAACTACAGCCACCTAAAACTTCAGCAGTAGAGGAGGAAATGGTGCCAGTCCTTGGTCTCTTTGCAACTTTAGGAAATGGAGGCACACCTCAGATAGTCTGCTTCTTCGGTAGAGGTGCCTCTTCAACTTTCTGCTTCATCCACTATGATCTTCACCTAAACACATACTATTGTTCTTCCTCCTTTGGAATCTCTTCTTCGATGGATGGGCATTCTCCTTCTGCTTCGCTTTCACCACTATCATAATGTTGGAAACTTTGAGGCAAGATCTTAGCAAAAGTGATGGGTTGATAGGAGTCAACAAACTCATCGTAGGTGTTTGAAAATGCCTCATCCATCTTCAACCCGTAAGGAGATGTGGTCTTTCCTCGGTGGACCCGCATTATCCACCAGTTTATAATTTTCTCCTCAGACCATAGGGGCTGACTTTATTTTACCTGACTAAACAACCCGGGTGGAGGAATCTAATTTTTGTACTTCATCGGATTATATTCAGCCTCTTGTTCATAGCAATCATGCCAAGGTGGGAGCGTCGTCATATCCTCAATGTGCCACTCCATGTCGGGTCCATAAAAATTATTTCACCTCTTCTCAATGTTGGGCCGAGGACAATAGTGAAATGACTTGGCTTTTATTATCTCTAAAAATTTTCCCAATGGGTCATACCTCCAATGCTGTGGTAGTTCTATCAGCCCCAGGTCTTGCAGCGTTACTGTGAGCAGCCAATTTTGCCCTACCTGGCTCACCTCTATACTGTCAAACTTGAATGGCATATTGCAAGTAGTATTTTTACCGCACCCTACTCCATATACATCATTCACATAGTCTGATTGGCACACCACCTCCATAGCGAAAACATGTTCAGTGGTGAAATAGGGCAGCAAGAATGGCTTACCTGTGAAGCCAAAAATTCTTACGACCATGCCCTGAGTAAGTAGAAATATGTCTCCCTTTTCTCCTATAACTACTACTTCTCTCAACTCTCGTGGCACTCTTTCACATGTACCACAAAGCAGTTCTATCATGGGCCCCAAAAACAAATGATTGAAACTGTAATATGACTCCCTGCTCGACAGAGCGAAAGTCCACATGTAGACTAGCAAAAGCTCATCTCTCTCATCCATTTGCCTCACTACAATGAAAGAGAAATGTTGGTGTAGATGAAAGAAGAAATACCATACCAAAAAGGAAGTGTGCATAAATGATGTCTCTTCTCCAGTCTGCAACCTTTCTAGCTAAAAATGCAGTTTTCTAGATATAAAATCAGCCCAATCAAAGAAAATCGGATTGGTGCCCTTCTTCATGGCTGACGAAGAGTAAAATTCCACCTAGAAAATGCATTGCACTATGGCCACCTGCCACTTATGAATGGTGGAATCCATCGGTAAACCAACAACCCATGCTAACATGGAATAGATATTCAGGCTCTTAAATTCTGTGAGTGGCTTCGGCAGGTTTGGCAGTTGCCCCATCTACGGCTCTTTAATCAACTGTGTCTCCATAAATCGATGCATCGTTACGGTGGAGACATATCTGTCCTCCTACTCTTTAATATGTAGCTTTTTTTTAATCGCATATGAAGGAGCTTTCCAACCACAATCAAATGCTTCCCGTACTTCTTCAGTGGTAATAGTAAAAAGTGCTTCATTATTTGCTTTCCGCACTGTCCTGGTAAGCGGATTGTAAAACTTGGCAATCATCCTCACCAGCTCAGGACAAGGGTGTACGGGCATGCATAGATACCAAGACAACTGCGCATGATATACCACTATCAATGGACTTTCTGATGTCAACCCCTGGCTAACTATGAATTCCACATCCTATCATAATTTCTCCACGCCTTTGTGGGTAATGACATAGTCACCGATTTCTGCCATTGTGTCAGCGTATGGGTCCAAATAAACATTCTCGTTCCTTCGGGCCTTCTTGGATTTTGACCCTCCTTCTCTCTTCCTAGACTTCTTAGGCTCTGAAGCCTCTATTGTCTCTTTGCTTCGCTTTCCCATTATTTCTTTCTGATGAGTGCTCTAAATTTTCTCTGAAAACTTTTGCAACAACAACTCGAAAACACAACGGTAGTAAAAATTTGAAAAATAAACTATGAAGCTTTTACCTGGTCCTTTATATAGAGTGCCCTTCTAACTACCTCAATAAATGTCGAATTTCCCTTGGGTGATTTTGGAAGAACCTGCGCTTTGATTTGCTCATCCAACACTATTTCCAATGTTTTAATAGTATCATATTTTATTCACTGCCAGATCATCCTTGGAAAGTGTGCCCTCCTTTACCACATAATTTTATTGTAAAACGTACCCTAGCTATCAAAGCTTACTTGGAAAAAACAAATCGGCCACCCGAAAACCAATGATGTGTATTCTTGCTCCTTGGGAACATAAAATCTTCCTCCTATGCAAATTTGGGTGCACGTTTGAATTAAAAGCCTCAGGAAGGCGTCTTAACTTGCATGCACAATTCTTGAGATCTGCCACGCATCGAGGGGTAAAATCACTCTAATAGAGCACTTTCGAAATCATGAGCTTAATACACTTCGAAAAGTAATGGGAGTGAAAACATCCTTGAGATGTACTTGTCTTTCTTTCTTTTGCTCCCTAAAATGCCCTTGACTCGCTTGGTACAACTCCACGATGAATGACCTTCTCTTAAAGCCTCTTCCACCTTTTTTTTTTTGCCAAATCCTAAAAAACCCGATTTTCTAAAAAAAAATGCAGTTGCTTTTAGGGATTTTACCTCATTTTAGATTTTTCTTTCATTGGTGCCTTATATAAATATTTAAATTTATTCTTCAGAAAAGAACCAAGGCACATGTGCTTTTTGCATATTAAATCCTTGTCACTCCATACCAAATGAAAATACCTTTAATCACCTTGTAATTACCTTTAAATTAGCAGTGCACGTTTTTAATCAACGTGTTCGCCCCAACTAGGGGCGAACGAACGTGTCGCCCCAACTTTGGGGTGAACATGACTTTGACTGCTTTTATAGCGCATTGACCTGGCGCTTCTATTTTTCTTTGCTCATTCACTCTCAAAGGGGGCGACTAAGGCTTGTGCCCCTTCCTTGGGCGAAGGCACCTGAAAGTGCCTTTTCATTTATTCATGATCCTACACTTTGGGAGGGGGTGAAAGTACTTTGCTTTTTATCATGAATAACATGTTTTTCAAAGGCGCATTCTTCTCTAGGAGTTTTGTAACGCCATCTCTTTTAGCCAAAGTCTTTCAACACAATAATGAATTCGGAGTGAAACTAATTTTTTTAAAAGAACACTTCTCTTTTCTTTTTTCTCTTTTTTTTTTTATATTTATCTATTACCATATAAAGTAAATAAAATACTAAAAAGAAAATTTGTACATATTTACAAGATGGTACCTCTTAAAATCCAATCATTGAATATAGGCCTTCAGATGAAGGCCATTTACTGGAATAGGAAGATCCCAACCATCCATGTCCTAAAGATGGTATGCATTTGCCAAATTTACTGTAGAAATCTGAAATGGGCCTTCCTAGATCGCATCAAACTTGTGGTGTTTCTTCGACTTGGCCTTGTTCTCATTCCATTTAAGAACTAAATCTCCCACCTGAAACCTGCGCTCTGGTCATCTTCTTTTCGAACCACTTCTGCATCGTTTTGGTATGTTCGATGAAAGCTTGATATGCCTTTTCCCTGTCCTCCTCCAACTGCAATAATTGGGCCAACCTTGCATTCATCGGATCATACTCCTCATCTTCATCTTTGAATAATTGTAATGTCTGGAGCACTCGAAAGCTCAATATGAGAAGGAAGAACCACTTATTTTCCATACACTAGGGAGTAAGGGGAGGCTTTAATAGACTTTTTCATAGATATGCGGTCTACCCATAGAGCCTGGTTCAACAACAAGTGCCAACTCCTTTTATTGCTACCTAGTGTCCTTTTCAAGATTCGTAACAAATTCTTATTTGTAGATTCGGCCAACCCATTTCCCTATGGATAATAGTTGGATGATGCTTTAAGGTAGATCCCGTATTTACTTGTGAACTCAGTAATCTTGGCCCCAATAAATGGAGTTCCATTATCTATTACAATAGCATTTGGGACACCAAAACGAGTGATCAATCCCTCCATGAAGGAGATGACAGTAGCTTGATCCATGTTTTTGGTAGGAATAGCCTTTGCCCACCTAGTGAAATAATCAGTCACCATTAAAATGTATTTATGTTCTACATAGGAATGTGGATCAATGACTCCAATGAAGTCAAGGCCCCACTGTTGAAAGGGTGCTTCCACTTGAATTAGGTGTAGGGGCAGTGCTCCTTTCCTAGTTCTACCAACATACCGCTGACAGTTATCACAGTGTTGACTCACTTTATGAGCATCAATGAATAGAGTTGGCCAAAAGTAGCCATCTCGAATGATCTTCAAGGCCATGGGCCTTCTTATATAATGACCACCTGATAGACTAGAATGAAACTCCTCCAATATCTTTTCCTTTTCTGATTCCTTCACACATCTGAGGAGAACTCCATCAATATTCTTGTGAAATAACCCATTTGGTAATAGAACATATTTGAGTGCTTGCAACCTGAACCTCTGATGTGAAGCATCAAGGTGTGGTGGACACTTCCCAGAAGTAAAGAAGTCAACAAGGTCCTCTGTCCAATCATGACCTATCATAGCAAAATTTGCACAAATATTTTCACTGATATCTTCTTCCTACATTGTATCCAATGATTCGAATGCTGCACTTTTAGCCAATTCCTGACAGAGAGCTCATCCATGAACTAGCTTTGTCGGTTATCCAATCCTTTTGAATTTTTGGCAAACCTACTCTTCTTTTTCTCACCAGTAGTTCTCCTTGGAGTTTGAAGTTTTGTAAATGAATTTTTTTTAGATTTTTAGGATTTCACAAACCTATTTTAATAATAAAATATATTTCTCTGGGAGGATAAGACTGAAAAGATGCAATTGGATTTTCATCTCCATCTTCTTACTTCCACAAAACTATAGCATAACTCTCTTGTTCACCCACTGCATAGAGAATGAAGTCTTTTGAATAATCAAGATTAATCAATACTGGAGCTTGGGTGATTCTTTCCTTGATCTCTCAAAAAGCTCATCTTCTCACCTCGATCCATTTAAAATCTATGTTCTTTTTTAGGAGCTCGGTCATAGGTTTCACTACCTGAGCAAAGTCAGTGATGAACTTTCGAATGAAATTTATCTGATCGAAGAAAGATTGCAAGTCCTTTTTATTGGCTAGTAGTGGTAACTTTAGGAGCACCTCAGCTCTTGTGGGATCAATTGCTAGTCCCTATTGTGAGATCACATGACCCAACAATTTCCCTTCTTTGATAGCAAATATAGACTTTTTGGGTTAATGGAAATCTTGAACTCATGAAATTTCTTGAACACCTACCTCAAATGAGAAACGTGCTCTTCTCTGCGATGTGAAAACATGGTCATGTCATCAAGATAGATTACAATAATTCTGTTTAATAACTCATCGAAAGAAATGTCCATGGCTCTCTAGAATGTGGCGCCAGCATTTGAAAGGCCAAATGACATCCTTTGATAGGCGAATGTGCCCCACTTGGTAGTGAACATCATTTTGTGTTGGTCTTCATCCTTCACCCAGATCTGGTTATAATCATAGAAACCATCCAATAATGAAAATCTTTGTACTCTGGCAACCACATGGAGGATCTGATCAATCTATGGTAGAGGGTAATGATCTTTTAGTGATGCCTGGTTTAGGTTTAAAAATTTGATGCACCATATATCTCCATTCTTCTTCCATACTGGCACCAGGTTCACCACCCATGTTGAGTGCTTAATTGGATATATTATCTTTGCTTCCAACATCTTTAATAGTTTTGCCTTCATGAGCACCTCGATCTTGGGATTTATGGGCCATTATTTTTGCCAAAAAGGTTTTACTCCCTCCTGTAGCTCAATGGTATGTTGGATCACATTCTTGTCATATCCCTTCAAATCTTGATAGCTCCATGAAACAATGTCGAGGAACTCGTAACACAAGTTCTTGATATCTTCTAATTCTTTCGACGTGCAATCAGTTTTGATCTTGATGATCTTCTCAGGCTCCAGCTGCAAGTCCTTATATTCCTTCGCATATACCTTGATTTTATGCTTCTCATCCCTATAATTTTGGTTGAATAGGCTTTCCAATGAAATCAGCCCCTTGGGAATATGGTTATTCTTTAGCTGAATCATCCCCTCCATCTCCTCTTCGACAAGTACTCTATCATCTGCACTTGCAACTTCCTTAATCAGAAAGTTGACTATTTGCTCATCATTGTTGAATACTTGCCAATACAGGTTCTTATCAGGGACTGAGGGTCTATAGATTACCCTGACAGTCTTGGGTTTCCTGACCACTTGTTCCATGGGAGAGTAATTTGCACCAAGAGAGGCTAAAATATCAGCATGCTTGTTTTGCTCTCGCGAAATTACCTAAATGTTCAAAGTTGTAAAGGACTCAAAAAATCCCTGTAGACACCAAAATCCAGCCACTTGCAAGTCATCTATACCTTCCTGTCAGCCACGTGTCGGTCATCCACCTTCCCGCCATTATTTGGCCCAAATCCACACTTTCCCGCCATTATTTGGCCCAATTTCACCTTTCCCGCCATTATTTGGCCCAATTTCACCTTTCCCGCCATTTTTCATCCCCAAATTTATTTAAATTAATATTTATATATATATTTTAATATTTTAATATTTTAATATATATATTTAAATAATAGTTTAAGTGATTTAATCTGAGCCGTCCATCCTTCATTTAATCTCATCCGTCCATCCATCTTAATCCGTTTCACAACCAAGATTTATTCTCTACCCTTGGATTCACTTTAATCTTAGCCACACGTTCAAAGTGTCGTTAAAACCCTAAAGTGTGCCCTAAGGGTGGATTATAAATTGAGTCACTTTGATGGCTCAAACCCTATGTCTTTTGCTACTTCTATCTCTGATTCTAATTCTTCTACTGCTATCTCCTCTCTTCTGCTACCCTTTCGCCGCATCCATCGCCGCTTTCGTCACCATTCCTTCTGCAGCATTCTGCAGAATCTCCCATTCCTGTCGCAAGTGCCCGCGGGCATTTACCCCTTCACCAAGTGCCCACGGGCGTTTACCAAGTGCCCACGGGCGTTTACCTACGACCACAGACTCGGACCGGCGTCTGTAATCCAGATCCAGAAGCACGCGGGCGTTCGGCGAGTGCACCAGGGCGCCTTCCGCAGCCTATTCTGACAACAACATTACTTCCAGGTGTCGCCTGGTCTAGCTGCGTTAACAGAGAACAGGTATAAATTAGTTTAAAGCAAGTAACCTCTTTTCTTCTATTTGATCTGTTATTGATTTCCTGCATTCCATTTTTATAGGGTTTTAGATTGTTTCTGAGGGCTCACGCAGTGGAGCCCTCTCATTAATTTCTAACTCCTTGATAGTGTTAATGTGTGCAGGTTTTTGATAACGAGATCCGGTTTATTGATGGCGCTGATTAAGCTGGAGTGGTCCAAGCAAGGGATACAACAAAGCCCACTCACTCTGTTGGGATTGAAGATACGTTCTTCGGAAGCGCCACCATTTGTGCCAGCTAGGGTTTCGGAGAACCCTAGCATAACTTGTAACTGTGTATCACAAATAAAGGGTTACAGGCCCAGTTGTATTCAAAAAGGAGTTTTTAAACTCCATCGATTAATAGAAATCGTTTGTTTTTGTGCAACTATTATGTACTCTGTCATTGTGATTTTATTTCTGTTTGGCGTGTATTTTTAATCTACAAATGGCGATCACGGTGGGACCCCCTAGGGTTTCATATTTTTAATACTTGCTTTACTAATCTGTTCTTGTTTTCTGTTTCATTTTGCAGGTTCCAAAAATCGTGAAATTCGTTGTTCCAGCGAACTAGGGTTTCTGAGCTTGCAGAAAACGCAACAGACGCAGAGGGGCATCTGGAAGTCCAATACGAAACGCAGAGGTGCGTTTCGGCTGTCTGCGAGACTCCCGTGGGCGTTTGAAGTCAGTTTTACAAAAAAGCGTAGGCTTCCAAGTAAGTCTTTGTACTTTTTACGTTTTTGGTTTTTCTGCCATATTTTGTTTCTTTTTCAGATCATTACTTTAAAATGAACAAAAACTAAGTAATCTGGAAAAGAACAGTTATTTTTAATTACATTTTTTTTTGTTCTTTGCATTGCATTATTGATTGTTGATTGCATTTAAAAAAAAAAAAAAAATTTGCATACCTAGCTGCATATTAGAATAGCTACGAATTATTTGTTTTAATTATCTAAGTAGGACTATTGATTGGATGTCAATAGTACTCCTGCCATTGGGTGATTCCAGGCAGAGAAGTGGACGAACCTTCCGGTTGCTCCTTTGATATCCGATATCATTGGTAGGCGGGGGGTTTTAAACGGTGTACTCCACTTCTTCGAGAGGAAATGACATGTTTTCAGTAGCCTCTTGCTTAGATCATTAGAACTTTTGATTTATAGCCTTGTATGTACACATTAGATAACTAAAACATTTAAAAAAAAAAAAAATTCATTGCATTTTCATATTGCATTTAAAACAGTGATATCTGGATTTCATCACCAAGTATTGCTTGAAGTTTAGTGACGGTGGAATTCATCTCCATCCATTAAACTTCTGCCTTAGACACCATAGGTCACCCCAGAGCAAACTTGCTGGATTTCATCACCGGTAAGAATCTCGTTGTCCTTTCCTAGCCATAGTTTTTACCTTTTTTTGTGAATAATTCAAGATTAGATCACATGCAAAACTCATAAACCGGACACTTAAAATTTACTACAGATTAAGATCGAGAAAATAATTAATTAACCGCAGGTAAGACACATTGGTTGAAACCTAGGTTGTGACTGTTTTCTGATAATTTTTGTAGTGTAAATTTATCATTCTAGTTTTGCATTCTTCTTTTCTGAATTTGTTTAGATTTATTGCTCTATGGTCTTAACAAGGAATCAATCTAAAATGTTAAATCTAAATAATCAAATGGGAAATTCACAGAACATCCCCACCACCAACATGGCCACTTATCCTAGTGAATTTCGGGCGAGGTTCGCTCGCGGGTCTTTCACGTCCTTCTACCAGTCTATCACATGGCCATGCCCATGGAGGAAGACAATTCCTGTCATATTACCCACATTGATATGGCCCAAGTGCAAACTCACTTAAGAGATGGCATTGGCTATGTCCTTGAGCCAATCCAAGATTCCCCTATGCAAGATTCTATTTTTCAGCGAGGATATTGCATCAACCATACTCATTGGTTTCACTCGGGTCTACACTAACCCTTTTTTTGAGGCTAATGTGGTATCTGTTCAGCCGGCTTCATCTCCAACATCTTCCCGGATGCTCAATTGTCCTCCTTTGGAGACAAATGTAGTGTCTTCCCGACCACCTTCTCCTCCATGTACCGGGTGTACACCAATTCTCTTTATGAAGTTGGTGGAAACTCTTCTAGCCATAACCAATTTCAACCCTCTTCTTCCCAAACCATTTATGGTTTCACCCTACCTGGGGAAAAGTCTATTGTTTCTTCCCAGGTACCGCCTACTTCAGCCACCTTCATTGCCCCCTGCTATGCGGTCTCCACGTGACTACCATGGCAGCCTGCCCTCCACCTTCATCCAATCATCCCACCTCCCTTGGGTTAGAGATTAATAAGGTTAAGGAGTATCTCGACAAATTGATTTTGCAACAACAGACAACAAAATGCTCAACCACCTGTCGTAGTAAAACCTACACCCCAACCAATTTCTACCCAGCCAGCTTTTATTAGCTCGGGGCCCCACACGGGTACCCCAATCTTCGGTGGTGTCCATTCCTACCCCACCTTTCTCCCAACCTAGTCCAGTTCATCATCTACCCCAATCACCTTCTTTTCGGTATCATCCATACCAACAACTTGTCCATTCCACACCGCCTAATTCAGGCAATTTCATCCCATCTCATCAATTTTCCACTCTTCCATTACATCATCATAATCATCAAACGAGTCAAAATTTTCATGAAGATTCTCGACTCCATGCTATGCAACAACAGATTGACAACCTTATGCTTAATGCGCCTGGCTCATTTAGTCAGAAACCTACGCTAAGGTCATTGATCAATCAACCAATTCATCCTTCGGTACCTTCACCACCATATCCGACTGATTTCATATTACCGAAGTTTGACAAATTTTGAGGAACCGAGGATCCTCATGAACATGTGAGCTCATTCATGCATGCTTGCTTTAGAATCCAAAATAATGATGCTCTTATGCTCAGAACTTTTCCTCGGACATTAGGAGGAGATGCTGTACAGTGGTATAATCATTTAGCTCACCATAGCATTTATGCTTACGAGCAATTGATTAATCTGTTTTTAGAACGATTCTCCCTGAATGTTCAAAAGAGAGTTTCATTGTCCGACTTATACAAGCTCAAGCAACATGACGATGAGACCGTTTATGACTTTGGAAACCGTTGGAGGGCTATCATTAATAAACCGCCATTCTCCCTACCAATGGAGGAGCTAACCAAAATGTTCACCCAGAGTTGTCTGAAACCTATCTCTTGGTTACTCCAATTACAACAATACAGGACTTTTGAAGAGGCTTTGGCCCAAGCAAGTATCATAGAAGACATTAAAGTCCAAGAGGGTGTTTTAAAACCCCGTAGAAAAGAATGGCAACAAAAGGGCCAACAACGAAATAATAATTATGGCCAAAACAAACAAGCACGAGGCTAGTACAGACCTCAAATGTTAACCAAGTTAATCAAGTGGTGGCGAGCCAGCCCGTAATGGCTCAACAACAACAAGTAATGCAAAGTCAACCGCAACCAATTGCTTATCATGCGGTACCCGCCCCTACTCAACCAGCTCCCAATATTGGGCCAACCATGGAAACTCGACCTTGGCAAAACAATCGTCCCAAGCGACAGTTCACACCTTTAGATGAACCATATGCGGTCATATTCAACAAGTTATATAGCACAAATCAATTAACGTTACCTGAGTTTAAACCTTTAGACCCATCTAGAAGGGGGAAGTATTACAAGGAGTACCTATTTTGTCCTTATCATAGGCAAAATGGGCACGATATCAATAATTGTACAGATTTCAAACATGTGATCCAAGATCTTATTGAGATTGGAGCCATTAAATTGGATAGCCCCTTAGCCCAACAAAATCAAAATCTTGGTATATTTCAAACACCCCTTCCACATCGGGAGGAAGCTCCAACAACTTCAGGGGGAGTAACTCGGGTAACTCCTCCTAATCAAGTCAACCATGTACAACAATACCAAGGTTTTGTGGGTACTATTAACGTAGTAACTCGGGGTCAAAGGGCGAACCAACCAAATCGAGGCTGAACCACGGCCACCTGTACAAACCCCAGTCCACCTCAGGTAACGGTGACCCAACGACGTGCTAGTACTTCTCAACAACCGCTAAATCATTCTACTCAACGCCAACGACCCATCATGTCATTGAGTAGCCGGTTAACTACCGGTTTAAAAATGGCTTACGCCAAGTTATCGATCTATGACCTCATTCAACAATCTCCCCCGCATAGAGAGGCATTAATGGAAATATTAAAGTCAATCGAGCTTCAAACTCAAGATACTAATGCCTTCAACAACTTTGTGGGGAGTATTCAAACATGCATGGAGCCCTCCATCACTTTCTATGATTTTGAAATCAAACCTATGTCAACGGAAAGTATAGATCCTCCACTGCATATCATGGCCAAGATCGATAACAAGCCATTCAAGAGAGTCTTAATTGACACCGGTTCCTCAATCAATATCATTACAACATCGGCGTTGAGTCATCTAAAGATGTCGCCATCCCTTATCACAAAGTCGACTTTTACTCTTAAAGCATTCAATGATGCTTTATCTTCCACGGTTGGCACGGTTATCTTGCCCATTGAGGTAGGGGCCCGAACTTTGCATACCTTGTTTCACATCTTGGAAGGGACCATGGCATACAATGTATTGCTTGGACGGCCTTGGCTTAGGGAGATGAGATGTGTCCCTTCTATATTGCATCAATGTCCGAAGTATGTATATGAGGGACAGGTTCATTGTGTACCTGCTGACACGGAACCCTTCAAACATTGCAACTATGTCTCAAATCCTTATGAGATTGTGTTGCCATCCACTCATCTTTTCTTGACCCCATCTATTTCTTCTATACCATCTTCTTCTAAAGCTCCCATTCCTGAGGAGCCACCCATCATATCGCAACCATCTTCCTCTTCCGCTATTCCATCTCATTCACCACTTTCTTCATCAACTAATCTTCCTTCTTCTTCATCAGTGACCACATGCACATGTGGCCATGACCAATCATCTCTTTCCACGTCATTACCCCCTTCTTCTACACCTTCTTCAACATCACCTATTATTCCTCCATCTTCCCAACCATCACCAGGTGATGTTTCACAAGTTAGTGAAGCATCAACCCAACCAAATCCTTCCAATTCTTCTATCCCACATTCTTCTATTCCATCATCTAGTCCATCTCCCTCCCAAGTCAAGGTCCATCTCATCGATGCGGGTATTGGTGAGTATGCCATCCAAGATGTCCACATCACACCGTTCAATGTGCAAACAGTTAAAGATTTTGGTCGTCCACATGACCAACATTTATCCATTGGATCGGTTTATAACATGGGTTCTATGCCAAATTCCATTAATTTTGTATATGGGGGAATAGAGTCATCTTCTAGTCCTACCACCATACTAGAACCTAAGCATCCAGTCCCTACCAATATCGAAAGGATGGAGGGTTTTCCCTCTCGCTATTTCCACGGACATAATTGGCGGCAATTTGGCCTAGGTCGATACGAGCAAGGGGTAACTGAACGCATCGATATGCCATATCAGAGACCCACTGAGCGTTTTGGTCTGGGCTACCAACCACTTCCATCCCTTTCTTCTTTTGAGCAAGCTTTTCAAAGCATTAATCTTAATTCAGAAGAAGAAATCCTCCACCCAGACGAATCCGAAGATGAAGTCTATGAAGAATTTGACGTCATGTCAAATGGTGATGAATCTGAAGAAGAGTCGGCGCCCATTGTTCCCCTCACTAAACAAGGCGAGTTTTATCTCCAATTGTTTCCTCTCCAAGAGGCCATCTTTCGCTTGCTTCTTCCACAAGAACGAGGTGAACCACCCCCTCCGCCACATCCATAAGCCATAATCCAAACTTGTATTATATGTATATACTAAAATAGTGGTTTTCACCACTACCAAAAACAAAAAAAAATCAGAAAATTCCAAAAAAAAAAAAAAATCAAAATATATAAAAAAAAATACTTTATTGTTGTATGTATGTGTGTAATAGTGGTTTTCACCACTACAAAAAAAAAAAAAAAACTAAAACTCAAAAAAAAAAAAAAAAACTGAAAAACTATGTTGTTTTGCATCTCGGGTCTTAGAGGTCTTCACCGGTTTTCCCTTCCATTCCGCCTATCCTTTCTTCCATAAGTCGACAATGAATTTTGAAGACTTATTCACCCCGCTCCATAATCCATATGATCCGGATAAGCCAATCCCGATCAATCCAAGCTCGATTGACATGGATCGGATTTCATTCCCTCCATCTATTTCAGAGTTCATCCTTTCTAAGGAATTGTTAAGGGCTTCCGCCAACTACATTCCTCCTTCACCTCCACATTCACCTTCATCTTCTAAGCCGAGAGGTCTTCCCGAGCGAGACATAGATGAGAGCAAGGCACGGGAGCTTGATGACATTTTAGATGACATAAATCTGATCCCTACTCCCCATCGGCTTGAGGAAGGTTCCCACATGTCTATTGAAGAAACTATCGATGTAGACCTTAGTACGGACCAAGATGGCACCCAAATTGTGAAGCGGCTAAAATTCTATCATCGGAGGAACAAGAGCAAATGATTGCTCTACTCAAGCGGAAGAAGGAGATATTTGCATGGTCTTACAAAGACATGCCTAGGCCTAGACCCTAATTTGGTTGTCCATAACCTCACCTTACAAAAAGATGCTAAACCTGTCAAACAGAAACTTAGGAAAATGCATCCTACTGTGGCCCTCCTAGTTAAATCGGAGATTCAGAAACTTTTGGATGTTAAATTTGTCGTCCCGATTGATTATCCTGAGTGGCTTTCTAACATGGTACCCGTTCGCAAGCCTAACGGGGGGATACGTGTTTGCACCGATTTTCGAGATCTAAATAAAGCGTGTCCTAAGGATGACTTTCCTCTTCCAAACATTGATACTCTTGTCGACACTTGCGCTGGTCATGAAATGCTTTCGTTCATGGATGGATTTTCAGGATACAACCAGATTCGAATAAACCCTGAAGATCAACACAAAACAGCATTTACTACACCTTGGGGAACTTTTTGTTACGGGGTGATGCCCTTTGGCCTTAAGAACGCGGGGTGCAACCTATCAACGAGCCATGACTTATATTTTCCACGATTATATGCATAAGATTATCGAAGATTATGTGGATGATTTATTGGCAAAATCTAAAACTCGACAAGAGCATTTTGATGTATTGGAAAAAGTTTTTGATAGACTTCTAGAGCATAAAGTAAGGTTGAACCCTAAGAAATGTGTCTTTGGTGTTACCTCAGGCAAACTCCTAGGTTTTATTATCTCTAAACGAGGTATTGAGGTGGACCCAAACAAGGTCAAAGCCATTATGGAAATGTGTCCCCCAACTAATTTGAAGGAGTTGCGTAGTTTGCAAGGAAAGATTAATTCAATCCGTCGCTTTATTGCACAACTTTATGATAAATGTAGGCCATTTTGCCACCTACTACAAAAGGGGGTACAATTTTCATGGACGAGATGAATGTCGAGAAAGCCTTTGATGACATCAAGCGATACTTAGCATCTCCGCCGGTCTTAGCTCCGCCTCGTCCAGGGGTCCCTTTCAACCTTTATATCTCAGCAACGGACTTTGCCTTAGGGACAATGCTTGCACAAAAGAATGAACAAAATCGCGAGCAAGCTATCTATTATATTAGTCGAACATTGGTAAGCTATGAAACCCGATATGCTTATGTGGAAAAGTTGTGCTTAGCAGTGGTTTTTGCCACTAAGAAACTTCGTCATTATATGCTTAGCCATACAACATATGTCATAGCTAGAGAAAACCCTCTGCGTTATATGATGTCTCGCACTTATAATAACACTCGTACCGCTAAATGGATAATGTTGCTTACCGAATTCGATCTTGAATTCATTAGCCAAAAATCTGTTAAAGGTCAAGTTATAGCCGATCAACTTGCGGAAGCTCCGCTACCTAGTGATCATCCTTTGATTATTGAGCTCCCAGATGATTCAGTATTTGCTATCACTGAACAAGAAGAGGACATCATTCCGGAGGAAGATGTTGACATCACGTTATTCTTTGATGGCTCTAAGTGCGCGAAAGGTCAGAGTGCTGGAGTTGTGTTTCATACACCTCAAGGGATTCCCATCCCTTTATCATTCAAACTAGACTTCCAATGCACCAATAATATAGAAGAGTATGAAGCCTTAATTTTAGGTCTTCAATCAGCCATAGCTATGAGTATTAAGCGTATTCGGATATTTGGGGATTCTCAACTCGTGGTTAAACAAATTACAGGGAGAATACCAAGCCAAAGAACCTACCATTAAGCTTTATCATGATGTAGCAATGAAGTTGCTCTCTAAGTTTGATTGGTATGAGATCACTAGTTTGCCTCGTTCGACTAATAGATTTGCGGATGCCATGGCCTCTCTTGGATCATTGATTCCAAAGGACTCCCTTGGAGAGGTACGGCCCCTAATCATTTCCACAATCTCTAAGTCTGCAATTGTCCGTGCTTGAGTCTAAGGATGAAAAAGATGTTTGCTTTATCCATTCGGATCCATATGAGCCTTGGTCTAGTGAGATAGTAGCCTTCCTCAAGTTTGGAACACTTCCACCTGATTTGTCTCGAACTGCCCACCGTTGTTTTAAGCAAAAGGCAGCTCGTTTTGTTCTTTTGGGGGATGTGTTGTATAAACGTGGATATGATGGAGTACTCCTCCGCTGTCTAGAAGCAGGTGAAACACATAGAGCTATTGCTTTGAAGCCCATGATGGTACTTGTGGTGGTCATTTTAGTGGAATGGCCATTGCGAAGCGTATTTTACGTATGGGGTATTATTGGCCCACTATGGAACAAGATTGTTGCAAATATGTTAAACAATGTAAAAAGTGTCAAGAACACGCTAATTTAATCCATATACCATCACAAGCTTTACAACCCATCCAAAGCCTTTGGCCCTTCTCACAATGGGGTCTCGATTTAATTGGCAAGATTTCACTTGCCTCTTCAGGACAGCATACTTTCATCATTACTGACCATTGAATACTTCACAAAGTGGGTTGAAGCTATTCCTCTAACCGGTACGACAGGTCCTAGAATTGTGGAGTTTATACTTCACCATATCATTTGTCGTTTTGGTATTCCCTCTAAAATCATTTCTGATAACGGCAAGTCTTTTAAGAATAAGGATGTTCGAGCTCTTTGCGAAAAGTATAATATCCAACATAGTTTCTCAACTCCTTACTACCCACAAGCCAATGGACAAGCTGAAGCTTCCAATAAGACCATAATTGCTATTCTTAAGAAACTTGTTAAAGAAAATCATAAAGATTGGCATACACAAATCCCCTTGGCATTATGGGCTTACAGAACAAGCATCAGAACTCCCATTGGGGCAACGCCATTTTCTTTGGTCTATGGAGCTGAAGCAATCATGCCTCTTGAGCTCGAGATCCCTTCCTTGCGAATTTCTTTGCGGGAATTTATCGATGATGATGTTGCTAGACAAGCACGTCTTGATCAACTCACACTCATAGATGAAAAACGAATCAATGCTTTAGAGCATTTGCGAGTTTATCAAGACCGATTGAAACGTGCTTACAATGCCAAAGTTCATCTAAGAGAATTTCAAGTAGGGGATCTTGTCCTTAAAGAGAATCAACAAAACACCAATGCATTGCCGCATCTTCGAGATAAATTCGCGGCTAATTGGTTAGGTCCATATATGGTCACTTGAAAGAGTGGGTAATGGAACTTATAGACTTGCCAGTTTAGAGGGAGAGGAAGAACCCGAACCACTTAATATTATACACTTGAGGGCATTCTACGCATAGTTTGAATTTTATATGTACATATATACATGGCTTGTACAACAAAAAAAAAAAAAAAAAAAATAAAATAAAAAGAATTTGCATTTCATTGTTAGTTGCATACATCTCATTCAAAAACATTGCATTTCATGTGCATACATCTCATTGAAAACCATAACATTTCATTTTCAGCCATAGTTGCATATCATGTTAGAGACCATTCTATCTTTTGGATATAAAATTTGGTCAAGCAAAAGTCATGTTGCCTTAATCAGGGGCACCTTCATAAAATCCATCAAACCGAATTGTCATTCGTACATCCATTTTCCATTTGCACATATTTACATTGCCAAAATGTTTTCGAGTCACTCGGCCATTTCTAGTGTTTTAAGCAAACTTGAAATGCATGTTAAAGTTCTCTAGGGCCATATCACAAATTACACTAAATAAAATCTTGAGTATTGGGAAATGATTTCAAAAGCGGTCTTGAACCTATCACATTTTCACATCTTAAAAACATCTTGTGTCAAAGAGAGATAACACCATCCTTGGGTTGTGCCTTGAAGTGAAAAGGGTAATCCTCGTTTGTCCTATCATGCAAACATAGTCCATAAAACAGTGGTTCTTACCACTATCACAAGCAATCACAAAATATAAATATAAACAGAGTAGTAAGGATAGGGTAAAATTCTCATCATACTTCGGTTGAGAATCCGATTCCCCAAAGCTCTAAGGAAATGAACATTTTTCACACACCACTGATCCCAAATAAGTTGTAAGGATCGTACTACTTGTCCGATCGGACGGATAGGTAGTCATCCCCAAGGCTTACAAAGGTCAAAAACAACATGGACTATGGAGTTAACCTTCACGGGGCTATAGACGCTTGGTCGGCAGTGGAGTATACTCATTGCGTGGCGACATGTCTCTCCTCAAAGAGAGACCTCTGAATGCTCATACGGACAAACTAGCTTTGGGGTCTTCTCCATAACGAGGGTTACCTAATTTATGCAAGATGAGGTTAATGAACACACTTGCACACACACAGGTTTTTGATTGCCTAGAGTCACTACCATGCTTCTGATTTGGTTAATGAACTCACATGCACACACATTTGGTCCTAGTTGAATTAGGCGGTATTAGTAAGTTTGTTTGATACCACTAGCATGTTTGAGTCTTTGTAAAATAGTCTTCCTCCATATTTTCTTCCATATCAACCTCCATATCTTCTTCCATATTCATGTCATTCCATACGTCATCCATTCACAAGCCACCAAGTTCGGTGCCCCTGATTAAACAATTATGATAACAGTTGGCTAAATCTAACTATCTAAAAGTATGAGTGCTTCTTAGTGCATATTTCATTTACTTAGTCTCGCATTAATCATCTATAACTTTGCATTCCATTCCATCACATATGCATTAAAACATATAAAAACATGCATCACAAAAACATAGGCATTCACACAAAAGAAAGTAAAACACTAAAAAATAAAAGCCATGTATATATATATATATTGTATAAAGGTCAAAGCGTACGAGGAATGCCAAAAGGCTACAATATACAATAGAGCACCAAGGCTCATAAAGAGTGCATCTAAGCACTAAGCTAACCATCAAAAGAGGATCCCTGTGACCTAGTAGGAGCCCTAGACCTAGTGGTGTGCCTAGACTCACTACGCCTAGAGACAGAGGAGGATGGAGGATCAGGCAACACAATGTGATGCCTAAACAATGTGTCCTCCAGAGCCTCAATATAACGAGTCCTAGACCTAAGTCTAGATATGTCTATCCTATGTCGTCGCTCTCGCTCCGCTAGCTCTGCCTGGAGTCTCGTCACCCTGTCATCCTGGGGCACCCTAGTCGCTCCATCCAAGTCCGCCTGCATCTGGGCCATCCTCTCCTCCTGAACAGCTATCAGGGCATCCCGCTCTACAACTTGTTGCTCCAGCCGAGCTATCCTCTCATCTCGGACAGCTAGCATAGCATCGCGCTCTGCTATCTGTTGCTGCAGCTGCGCCAGATCATCCTCGTGCCCGCTAGGGGGTACCTCCCTAGTCTCTCCTGCGGCCTCTCCTAGGCCCTCGCCATCATCCTCCTCATCATCTCCGCTCCCCGGTGTCTGCCGTACCATCTTCCCCTTTCACCTTCGACTGTCAGCTCGAAGGCGGGGACCCTCCCTACGCTTGGGAACCTCTGCGGTTCCCTCGTCCTCTCCAGCTCCAACAGCCACCAATGGTGGCTCCCACCTCGGCTCTGCGGCCATCCATGCTGCATACTCAGCTGTTACCCCGACGTCGTCCACGTCGAGGATCTCCATGTCCTCATCGTCCTCTATCGCCTCCCTCCACGGCTCGGCACACGACAAATCCCCCTCTGATCTGTGCCTCCGGTAGCGCACTGGCTCACCGGGGACATCCTGTCTCAATCCGACCTGGCGGAGCACTCGAGACATCTGTATGTACTCCGCCTCGCTGTGGCCCCGACCCACTACCCATCTAGCCTGTCGCACCCGTCTCAGATGCTCTCCATCACCGATCCACCTCGCCTCCCGCCAGGGCCTCCAAATGACTTGGGCATCTGTCAAGTCTGCCCATAAACTCCTATACCATTGCCCCGATCTCACGGGGCGGCTCGGCTGTCTCTCCTCCGCCACTGGCCATCTCCTACCATAAGCCTGGCTCATGTCCCAGTAAGCACATGGCAACCCCTCCGGTCGGGCCACTCTGAAGTGCTCCCAGCCCCAGCCTTGGAGAACCAAACTGCAGCCTAGGCCCTTTCGGCCCCGTCTCCGAACCTCATACAACTCCCGGTACACCTGCACCAATAAAGCGGGCGCCCGAGGCATACACTACCCTATTAGTGAGCATCTCGCTCACTACACCCATCAAGTTCCATGGAAACCTGCACCTGGTGCTGTTCGGGGCCACAATGTTGGCCAATACGAACATCATCAGAGCCTCCACCGCTACCAACTCCTTGGCCGTATACATGGCCAAGTAAGGAATCCCCCCGCTCTCCGTCCGGATCTCCCTCCAGTCATCCCCAAACAACTTGGCCATCTCCGTGGCCCTATCTCGTCCAACCTCCACCCGCGCCCCCTCCACGGGCACCTTGAGGATGCGGTATACATCCTCAAGCGTCACCGTCATCTCTCCGGTCGGGAGGCTGGAACGTCCCCCGATCCGGATCCCACCTCTCGGCCAAAGCCGAGAGGTACCCCTCATCTGCCCGAACTACCTCCAACCGGGCTGCCTCCGCTAGCCCTACTTCTTCCAATATCTCCCAGTCTTCCCGGGACAATGACCTCCTCATCCCCGGAATGATAGGGGAGAATCGGTGTCGTGCCTCTAACACCCTAAGCTGCAAAACAACAAAACAAAAATTGGTTACAAATTTTTTTTCCAAAAAAAAAAAAAAAAAAAAAAAAAAAAAAAACAAATAAAAGTACTTGCTTAAATAAACAAATACCTCGGCTGGCTGCTACTGGCGCGTCCGCTCCCATCTCCGCCATAGCTCCCGCGTGCTTCACTCTCCCACACAACCTTTCACTTCACTTCACTTCATTCCACTCCCTCAGACGCACTTCTCTCAAGCTCGAACGCACAAATGAGCGAAATTCTCGTTGAAACTGTTTAAATAGCTGGTTTTGGCGCCCTGAAACGTAGTGGGGCATTTCATGGCGCTCTCAGACGTAGTGGGGCATTTCATGATGCATTCAAACACCGGCGGGCGTTTCTGCCACCTCCAAATGCATACCGGCGTTTGGTGTCAGTATTGAATAAAAGAACAAAACTTACAAAATTGAAGCTTACCTCCTCCAAATTTCATCAAATTGCATCCATCCATTCTTCTTATCATAATAAAACATTTTGTGAAGGTTACAATAGTTTTGGACACAAATTTTGTCATTTTGCTCAAAAAGCGCATCATTCATCATTGATTTACAAATTGGGTTAAAAACATTCAAAACCTTCACAAAATTAACAACATTCATCAATTCTTCCGATCTATCGTCAATTTCATTCATTCTTCTTTCATCATGCATATTTTTGCCAAATTAAATTAAAGTAAACCTCGTATCTAGTGGTATATTCTATCACCTTGGCGATTGCGGCGATTTGCATCCATGCAATTCGGTAAGAGGATTAAACCACCATAAGGACACTTACCATTTATCATCATCAATTATTTCACTGTTTGAAAATTGGAAATCAATTTTGGGTATCCTACTTTTCAAGTGACCTCATACCAAGATCAATTTGCTCAAACAGCTGTCATTGATGGCCTAGTTCATGGGGCCTTAAACGTGGACAATCTTCAATATCATCATTATTTTGAGTCTTGCTAGAGATTAAGGCTACCTAGGTTGATTGGTTCCGACCCGAGGAATTATCCATACGGTCACTAGGAGCATCTCTGAAGTTATGGACTCTTTCATATTGCATCTCTGCATATCAATGGCGCCAACAAGGCAATTTCATCAACAGTATGGATTCACCCACAGGAGTTGGGGCATCCGTTATCAATTTTTAACTTTCCTAATAGTAGAATTCATCTTACATGATCATGGAATTCAAAATTTGGCAAAAATCCCTTTCTAACCGTTGGGGCAGAAAACGGTTCACCTTTCACATCACTCATATCGTCTTCAATCATATTCTTTTCTGGTTTGTACACCAACCCCTTTTCTATTGGGACATAAACAGATGGTTCATACACCAACCCCTTTTTCACCGTTGGGGCAAAAACGGTTCATTTTCTTCCGAATTTCTTCCAATTGGCTCGTGAGAACCATTCTCGCTCGCCAATTGAGGGGGTAAGTTGATAAATTTTAAATATTCTTTTATTCTTTGGTCTTCAAAGTTGTGCTTTAGTCTTGAGAGAGAGTTGCGTCTGATCTAGCTTTTCAGGTGTCCTAAGTTTTTGTGCTTGCATTGTGTCTTCACACAAAGCGGCTCAAAAAGAGCATCTGTAGACACCAAAATCCAGCCACTTGCAAGTCATCTATACCTTCCTGTCAGCCACGTGTCGGTCATCCACCTTCCCGCCATTATTTGGCCCAAATCCACACTTTTCCGCCATTATTTGGCCCAATTTCACCTTTCCCGCCATTATTTGGCCCAATTTCACCTTTCCCGCCATTTTTCATCCCCAAATTTATTTAAATTAATATTTATATATATATTTTAATATTTTAATATTTTAATATATATATTTAAATAATAGTTTAAGTGATTTAATCTGAGCCGTCCATCCTTCATTTAATCTCATCCGTCCATCCATCTTAATCCGTTTCACAACCAAGATTTATTCTCTACCCTTGGATCCACTTTAATCTTAGCCACACGTTCAAAGTGTCGTTAAAACCCTAAAGTGTGCCCTAAGGGTGGATTATAAATTGAGTCACTTTGATGGCTCAAACCCTATGTCTTTTGCTACTTCTATCTCTGATTCTAATTCTTCTACTGCTATCTCCTCTCTTCTGCTACCCTTTCACCGCATCCATCGCCGCTTCCGTCGCCGCTTTCACCGCCATTCCTTCTGCAGCATTCTGTAGAATCTCCCATTCCTGTCGCAAGTGCCCGTGGGCGTTTACCCCTTCACCAAGTGCCCACGGGCGTTTACCAAGTGCCCACGGGCGTTTACCTACAGACACAGACTCAGACCGGCGTCTGTAACCCAGATCCAGAAGCACGCGGGCGTTCAACGAGTGCATCAGGGCGCCTTCCGCAGCCTATTCTGACAACAACATTACTTCCAGGTGTCGCTTGGTCTAGCTGCGTTAACGGAGAACAGGTATAAATTAGTTTAAAGCAAGTAACCTTATTTCTTCTATTTGATCTGTTATTGAATTCCTGCATTCCGTTTTTCTAGGGTTTTAGATTGTTTTCGAGGGCTCACGCAGTGGAGCCCTCTTATTAATTTCTAACTCCTTGATAGTGTTAATGTGTGCGGGTTTTTGATAACGAGATCCGGTTTATTGATGGCGGTGATTAAGGCTGGAGTGGTCCAAGCAAGGGATACAACAAAGCCCACTCACTCTGTTGGGATTGAAGATACGTTCTTCGGAAGCGCCACCATTTGTGCCAGCTAGGGTTTCAGAGAACCCTAGCATAACTTATAGCTGTGTATCACAAATAAAGGGTTACAAGCCCGGTTGTATTCAAAAAGGAGTTTTTAAACTCCATCGATTAATAGAAATCGTTTGTTTTTGTGCAACTATTCTGTACTCTGTCATTGTGATTTTATTTATGTTTGGCGTGTATTTTTAATCTACAATCCCATACTCTATTGCGATAAGCCTTCAAATAATTTTGCTTTAAAACACACTTGTGTGTGGTCTGATTGACATTAATCTCAGAGTCACCAAAAATTTATAGTTGTTTAATACCCAAATTTTTAGCCTTTTTCAAGCTAAGACACAACACTTCATATTTGACTGCATTATTTGTGCAACTCCAAGTTAGCCTATATGAGTATGTCTTTTGTAACCTTATAGGAGAAATAAGAACAATACCATACCCTACACCATTTTTACACCTAGTTCCATCAAAGCACAACTTCAAAAATTGATCTTCAACGGGGTATAGGGACTGAGGGATATTTTCTTCAATCTACTCAAGCTTGGTTATCCTATAACAATTGATGTCAGTTTCAACCATCATGTTGAAATCCATGAGTGAGAATTCATCTTCAATATGGATTTCACCAAGCACTTCTTCCATCAAGTCAGATTCTTCTAGTTCTTCAGTCATCATGTTGACTGTACCTAGAGATTTTTCTTCTTCTTCCAACTTTTTGATATGAAAAGTCGATGGCTTTTCATTATAAATGTAGATTTTTCTTCCCTTGAATAGAATCTCCAAATTTGAATATTCCAAGGAAAGGTAACCTCCTATATTCATCGTGAACTCCCTCAAGATACACATGTTGAAGTACAACTCCAAGTCAACCACCACTACTTCTTTGATAATAGTCATTTATAGTATGCTATGTAGAACGATAGGGATATCCTTGATTACTCCCACTATTTTTACTAGAGTCTCATCCAGCTGCAATACTCATGGGCTACTTCTTGTGTATTCCATTCCCATGAATTCACATACTGCCTTTATCATGATAGTAGTTGTAGCAGTAGAATTGATCATACAGTTGTGCACAATCCATCCCTCCATTGTAAGTGATAAATAGAATAGGGGTGGCCTATTCTTTCCAATTGCAGACATAGGTAGCATTTGAGCAAACATCGTCTAAGAATAACTTTCATTTTGCTCTTTTGCAATCTTGAGAGACTCTTGTAGTAGGTTGACTTACCCAGGTAACTACAGTGCATCATATAAGCTCACTTTTGTAGGTATCTTCTTCATCTCTTCCACAATGTTATAATTAGAAACACTAGGATATTTTTCCTCTACAACCTGCTCATATTTGTCCCAGTATTGCTGAGTAGATTCCACCCCTTTTTTATTAGTAAATGATGGGTAGCGAAGGTATTCCTTGGCCTATTCTTTTACCTAATTTTTTTCCAAAGTAGCCAAAAGTTATGTGGCTGGAATTTTCATCTTCACTTGAGCCTATTTGGGCAGTAAATATTTCAATAGGATAGGATCTTGTTGTTTTGCCATCACACTAAGAACTTTTTCTAGTGGCTTCACCTTCTCATTTTGCACCTTGGATTCTACAGGAACCTTCAAAGGATCCAACTCTACTATATTCATGATCACCAGTTTCTTTCTAGATCTTGTAAGAACTAAAACTTGCTCTAGAGAGGGTACCATAAAATTATATTCAGCCTCCATTATCATATTGACTTGACCACTGGAAAAACTTTTTGCTAGCATCTGTACATAGTTCAAATGCATCATACACGTCTCTTCTCCATGAGGATCATTGCACATTGAGCATCAAAATACCTTTTTGTGCATGCTATTTTCTTCATTCATTAACATAAGTGCATTTATTTTAGGGCCCTTTCTAGTGGTTTCTTACTCCCGAGTGATTAGCGATGTTTGAAATCTTCTAGACCAAAAATCAGCATCATCTTACATCTTCCTTACTGCAGTAAGTTCATTTGACATTGTCCTTATGGCTGAATTGGCCAACTTCAATTCTTGTAAGAGCACCGTGTAAGGGTTAGGATTTGAGGGTGTAGGAGGTACCAGTAAGTGTAGAGGTGATGATGGGGTAGGTAATGGTAGTGGAACTAGTGGCACTGGCATGTTGGGAAAGGAACAGGTGCTGGAAATTATGGCATTGCCAAAGTGGGTAACTACAGAAAGCTTAGAGCAAGAAGTTATGGGACATGAATCAGAGCAATTTATGGTGGGCCTAAGATCCATGAGGGAACTGGATACATAGAAGGCATGGACTACAAAAATACGCTTGAATATAAATATTGTAGAAGGTTTGAAAGGATATGCATGGTCATTTTGGGTGGAAGCTTGCCTATAGCTATTAAATCTAATTTGGCCTTCTACGCCTGTGTGTATAGTTCTAAGAATGTACTCACATTGGTTTACTGAAAATCCATGCCAATATCAGAGTTGAAAGCTTTGAAATAGTAAAATGTAGCTTTTTCATGTGTGGTCCGAAGACCATCAGGAACCCTTTGCCAACTTTAGGTGAACTTGATGTTGAAATCAACTATCTCCTATTGTGGATGCCTTTGAATTGTTGTAAACTGATGCAGCAAGGAGAATGGATTGGATTGTTCATAAAACAATTTAATCAATAGTTATGCAAACTAATCCCATGTGGTTATAGTGTTAGATTGCAACAATTGATACCACTACAACAACTTTCCTCTCAATGATAACAACAATAACCTCACCATAATATCTTCATATGCTATACCATGGATCATAGACAAATAAGCCACATCCTTAATATGCTTATAAGAAATTTTACCAGTACCATAATAGGTAGGCAAAGCCTTCAAAGCTACTTGAGGTACTAGATTTTGTGCTTGTAAATTCAAGGCTCCTGAGCTATTCCATGCTGGGAATTGCCTTGGAGGTTGTTTTGTTGTGGTGGTGGGTTCTGAGCCATGTGAACCAGTGTGTGTGGTTGAGCTTGGGGAACGCTAGTAGTAGTACTAACTAAAATTATAGGGGCAAAAAACACAATAGCTAATTGTGAGGATGTTATATATGTTGTATGAGATGTATGAGGTAACGAAGACGTACGACATAAAGTGACTAGTTGAGGATGATCTCCTAGCCTTTGGGTATCTAGCTCATAAAAATCAATAGGTTTTTTGGGATTTTTGTCCTTCAATATCGTAATCATGAAGCACAACTTTCACTGCCTTCATGTTTGGATGGTTCTAGGTACAATCGAGTTGCTAGATGTTCTAACTATACAACACAAAGGTGAACATCAAACCTTAATATTTTTGAAATTGGAACTTTCAGTGTCCCACCGGGTGTGCCAAAAATTGTTAGTCAAATATCTACCTAATTAACAAAACTACATTTATGCACCCTAGACATGGCCAAAATTGAAAGGCCAAAGAAAAGGGATGTCCTCCATGAAAATATACAAAGAGGGCTAGCTCCTTTACTAAACCCTACACAAGTTTAAGACTAAAGTTACAGGAAAGAAATTGTAAATTATGGAAAGAAAGGAAAATATGGCCATAGGCCAAAGTGTAGGATTTGGGGTAGACTAGCAGCAATAAATTCACCCAAACATGGAAACAACATGTAATAAAAGAAGAAGTAGCAAAATTTACTTATAATATTGCATAAACAACCTCTAGGATTACATTCTGAAACTCACTTCCTCACCAACAATGTTCAAATTCAGACGCAGAATTCAAACTAAACAGTAGATAATGAATATGACCATAAGATAGAAATGCATAAAGACAGAAGGAAAACACATACAAGATCACTTGCAAATTTAGAAACTCTATATCTTCTATTGATGCAAAAAACTTGAATAATTTTCTATCAGAACGTATAACCCCCTTTTATAATGAGAATCGAGTAGTATTTATAAAGGATTTTGCCTCTTTCATTAAATGCATATGGAGACAAGTGTTGGCAATTTTGGGTTTGAGATCCTAGCTTCTTGTCTATGAGTTGTCATTGATGTCAAAAGGAAATGGAATTAATGTTAAGAGGATGTGTTGCCTTCAAAGGAGGAAGATTCCAAGAGAATATTTTTAAGAGAATCCGGAGAGATTCCATTGGCAAGGGTTTTTCATTAAAACCAAATCGGTTTTTATTAAAACCAAGTTGGACATGGTTTTTATTAAAACTAATGGAGGTTCTCTTTATTATTTATTTAATTATTATTTAAAACCCTTCAAGGTTTTAATTAATTAAGGGAGAAATTATTTTTAATTTATTAAAAATACTTAAAGGTTTTTAAACCTTTTTTTATTCTTAATTTATTAAAATTATTTAAGGGTTTTTAAACCCTTTTTGAAAAGACTTTTGATTAATTTCGAAATGGTCTTTATTTTTGTCGACGTCAAGGTGTCTTCGAAGAGACTATTTATTCTCCAACTCCTAAGGTTGGAAGGCCCATTTAATTGAAATTCCTCGAATGCAATTTGTGGTGTTTGTACTCTGTATTTGCTATGATCGAAGGAAGACTTAGAAGCACGTGCGGTTGAAAAGTCTTCGAGAGTTTTTTTCGAGGGTGAAGTGGAGGGAAGTTCACTTGTGAACTTCGTAGCCCGTGTGGGCTAGTGGCAGTGAAGGCTGCTGTTGGGTGTTGCATTGGCGGAGGTCACCGTTTCGAGTCTCACGGGGGTGCTTTGCTAGAGTAACACACGTTTTTATTAAAACATCTTTATGCAGTGAAATTCAGAGTTTCTTGGATAGCGATTTATAAGGTGTGATTAAATTTTATGAGTTTTGGCTTTTGTGATTAGCATTGAATAAAAGCTTAGGAGAAATAAGGGCATATTTCTTTGGATGTATTTTTAAGATTATTATTTTCTATGCTAAAATTAAAAATGGAGGTATAAGGTGTGAGTCTGTGATTGTTGATTTATTGGCATGTTATGGTAGTTGTGTTTAAAGAAGTGGAGCTAAAAGGTGTAATAAAGGAAGTTTATATTATTGCTCATTTCTTTTTATTCTAACCCTAACTTGGTTGGAAGTTTGAGAGTTGTGTGTGGTGATAGCTTGAAGGTTCAATTATCTTCTACTCCAATAAGGTATGGGCACATTCTTCTTATGAGTATGATTGGTGTATGTTTTTTGAAATAAGGTTGGAGTGAAAAGGTATTCTACTAGGTATCCTTTGGCTAGGTGTAAATCCTATTTTTTGTTTTGTTGAAGACTACTTATGCATTGTTATCCTTAAGGAGAGTTTTTGGTGAATGCATAATTTCTGGTTTGAGATAGTGGAAGCTTTGTGCATTAGGGTTTATATTTGTGAGTCTAGCTACTTGCATTGAGTTGGTGGAACCCTTGGTTGGCTGTTTTGAGTTTGATGGTTGAGTTGCTTCCATAGAGGTTGTTTGATCAAGTTATTACTTTACTTGATTCATGATATTGGGCTTACTCCATTGAGTTGATTTGAGCAAGTTATTCTTTGCATTTGGTGATATTGTGTTGGTGGTTGTTTTGTTCAAATATCTTTGGAGGGAAAAGGATTTCTACTTGTTTCCTTTTCTTGTGATGATTGGTTGAATGCTTCAAGGTTGATGTTGAGTTGAATGGTGTTGTTTTATTAAGCCTTATTGATAAGCATTGTTTTTGAAACCCTAATTGATCGTGAAAATAACATGAGTATCATTGTTATGTGATTCTTTGCATAGTTGGAAATTGTTGGGGTTTCATGTTCTTGAAAGAAAGCATTCTACCTATCCATTTTAGATATTGAGTTGAGTTTTCAGATTTGAGATTGAGATTGATCTGAGTTGATTTGAGTTGAGTTTTGAGATTGGGATTTGAGTATAGAACATATTGAGTCTCTAAAAATTCTCTTTATGCTTCTATGAGTTTGACAAATCACATTGGGTCTCTAACAATTCACTTTGTGATTTCCTACTAAGAAAGTTTTTCTTGGTGAGCTTGCTTGAGTCTTTGGACGAGGTTCCGGTGGGGACTTGTGAGCAATTTTTGGAAAGGTTCCAGTGGGGACTTGTGAGCAGTTTTGGACAAGTTTCGGTGGGGACTTGTGAGCAAATTTGGACAGGTCCTAACAGAGGACTTGTGAGCTGAGTTTGATAGTTATATCAAAGAACTTGAGGACAGAGGTGCATTGGTTCTATGAGAAGAACCTGAGGACAGATTTGGCAAGTCTTTGAGAAGGCTTGTATGTAGAGGACTAATTTTTTCAAGAGTTGGATAGATCTAATAGACAGAGGAAGACTTGTACTAGATCGACTAACTGTGTTTGGTACAGGTTGCTGAGCTGCTATGGACGTGATCATAGAAGGCAGAGGTATCTTAGGCTAAGCATTAAGGATAGGAGGTCTTCGGTGGAAAGGAGTTCCACATGCTGGCAAGAGGTAGAGGCAGTTGATCTTCTGAGGGATCATTTCTAGAGTAGAGGGGAAGGTATCTCCTTTGAGTAGAGGCTCATAAATTTTTATTGGGGGAAGGTATCTCCTTTGAGCAGAGGCTCATAAATTCTGATTGGGGGAAGGTATCTCCTTTAGGCCGAGGCTCATAAACATTGTAATTGGGAAGGATTCCCAAAGAACCTTGAGATAACTTTTAGAGAAAAGTTTTATGGACGTAGCCCAACCATTTTGGGTGAACCACGTTAAAAATGGGTCTACAATGTGTGATGCTTTTTGTCTTGATTAATGTTGTGTTGATGCCACTGCTATCTAAAGTTAAAATTATTAATTGGTTAAGTCTTATACTTGTTCACCCCTCCTCTCAGTATAAGTCCATGTTCTTCAATTGGTATCAGAGCAGGTCTCTCCAGAAAGAGCCTAACAGCTTGGAGAAGGATCTATCAGAGGAACATACAAATTTAGAAAGAGATGAAGAGTTTGAGTTCGATCTCAAAGGTGAATTTTTTTTTGCTTTGAGAAAGCTTGAGAAATTCAAGGAAGAGAATTTTGTTCTCAAGCATCAATGTCAGGAAGAAGAGATAGCAAGATCAGAATTGTCTCAAAGTGTTATAGACTTCAAAATTCTAGCTGAAGAAGGGAAGAAGGTTGAATAGGTTCTGACAGAGGCTCTCAAATAAAAGGAAGCTAATTGCGAGAAACTAGAAGAAGAGATTATGTCTCTTAGAGTGAAGTTGGAACAGTTGGCTCTTAGACATAATACTCAATGTGAAAAGCAAAATAAGGATGGTATCACCATTCATGAAATAAGGTCTTCGAGCAAGATCAATCTTCATCCTGAAGAGCGGTGGATTCTAGTCGGTCACAAGAAGAACAATCATCCAAGGCATCAAAACAGGTTACATAATACTTTCCATGGCTATTGTTTTTCCTGCAAGAAATTTGGTCACAAAGCTATGCATTGCAATAAGTCTTTGAATAACCATAGTAAGGAAAATGTTAACTCTTTTGCACCTCTTATGAATAAAAATGTCATGTGTTACAAGTTCAAGAATTTTGGGCATATAGCAAGGATGTGCAATTTGGATAGATCTAGCCTTGAGTTCACTAAAAAAAGAAATGAGATCAAATCTAAGTCAATGATAGTTCAAACTGCTTTTCATGCTCAAGAAAAAGTAGAAAAATGGTATCTTGATAGTGTTTGTTCAAAACATATGACTGGTGAAAAGGAAAAGTTTTTGGTCTTAAAAGAAACAAACAGAGGAACAATCGGTTTTGGAGATAATGAGTCGACTAAAATTTGTGGTAAAAGGACTCTTAGTTTGGATGGGAAATCCAAAACAAAAAATGTGCTCTATGTAGAAGGCCTAAGACATAATCTTCTAAGTGTGAGTCAACTTTGTGATCAAGGTCACATAGTATCTTTCTTTTCAGATAGATGTGAGATAAGTAAAGAAAAAAATGGAAAACTCATTGCTAGTGCTACAAGGACTCCAAACAATCTTTACATGCTAAGTGAGATAAAAAAGGAAAAGTGTTTTCTAACTCAAGAATATGAGAGTTGGTTATGGCATAAAATATTAGGGCATTTGAGCTTTGATAATCTTGTCAATATTAGTAACAAGGAAGCAGTTAGAGACTTGCCCAAAATAAAAAGGCCCCATAACATCATTTGTGGTCCTTGTCAACATGGAAAACAGACCAGAACTAGTTTCAAATCAAAAGGGTATACTTCTTCAAAACCATTGGATCTTATTCATACTGATTTATGTGGCCCTACCAAAACTTAGAGCATTCAGGGAGAAAGCTACTTCATGTTGTTTATAGATGATTATTCTAGAATGACTTGGGTTACTTTTCTCAAAGAAAAATCTAAAGCTTTTGAAAAATTTAAAGCTTTCAAAGAAATGATTGAAAATGAGACTGACAATAGAATCAAATGCTTAATATCAGATAGAGGAGGATAGTTCACTTCAAATGAATTTGTGGAATACTATGAGCAACAAGGAATCAAAAGAGAATATTCAACAGCAAGAACTCCTCAACAAAATGGAGTAGTTGAAAGGAAAAACAAAACTATTGAAAATATGGCTAGAGCTATGTTAAATGAGTCAAAATTTTTAGATGGCTTTTGGAAAGAGGTAGTCAATACAGCAGTCTACATTATCAATAGGTCTCAACTTAGATTCAATCATCATAAAACTCCTTATGAGTTGTGGAAAGGAAGACCAGCTACAGTAAAATACTTCAAATTTTTTGGGAGTAAGTGCTTCATCAGAAGGGAAGATAAAAATTTGGGTAAGTTTGATCCTAGGTGTGATGAGAGAATATTTCTTGGATATTCCAGCAGAAGCAAGGCCTACAGATGCTTCAACAAAAGAACTCATACAGTTGTAGAGAGCATAATTGTAACAGTTGATGAAAAGACAGGGATAAGAGAACCAGTCAAGGAACTCACTGATGAAATTTGTCAAGAAGAATTCAGAGAGGTTTCAGATGAAGAAGAGGAAAGACAACAACTACTTCCCAAAACTCCTTCACGATATGTTTAGAAGCATCATCCCAAATATTTGATCATTGGTGATCCAAATAGCAAGCAAACAAGAAGAAGAGTCATTCCTTCACATGATTCTACAAATGTTTCATTATTATCTCAGATTGAGCCAAAAGATTTCAGAGAAGCATGTGCAGATAAGTTTTGGGTAAAAGCAATGGATGAAGAGCTAAATCAAATAGAGAAAATTGAAACTTGGGAATTGGTTCCAAGACCTAAGGACAAGAATGTCATTGGCACAAAATGGATATTCAGAAATAAACTCAATGAGTATGGAAAGATTGTCAGAAACAAAGCTAGGTTAGTCTGCAAAGGTTATGCTCAAGTAGAAGGTGTTGATTTTGAAGAGACGTTTGCTCCTGTTGCTCGTCTTGAAGCTATTAGAATGTTTTTGGCCCTTTCAAGCTTCAAATCATTCAAGGTATATCAAATGGATGTAAATTCAGCTTTTCTAAATGGGGTATTGGTAGAAGAAGTCTACATAGAATAGCCAGAAGGAGTGTCTCTCTCAGAACGGTCAGACTATGTGTGTAAACTAAAAAAGGCCTTGTATGGGTTAAAGCAAGCACCTAGGGCTTGGTACTCAAGACTTGACGGGTATCTTCATGAGCAAGGTTTCAGGAAAGGTGTGGTAGATAGCAATTTGTATATTAAGAATGAAGATGATGATATGTTGATTATGGTTGTCTATGTTGATGATATTATTTTTGGGGAAAATAATACTCAGATGTGCAAAGTTTTTGCTAACACCATGTAGAAGGAATTTGAGATGTCTATGATTGGAGAGTTGTCATTCTTTTTAGGTCTTAGATTGCTCAATCAAAATATGGTATATTTCTCTCTCAAGGAAAGTATATCAAAGAAATGTTGAAGAAATTTGGGATGATGGACAGCAAACCAGTGTGTACTCCAATGATTACAGGGTGCAAGATGAGTAAAGATGATGAATCTCCAGCGGTAGATCAAAGGTTGTACAGATCTATGATTGGCGACTTATTATATATTATAGCTACCGGACTAGATATCATGCGAGCAGTTGGGTTAGTAGCAAGATTTTAGGCAGCTCCAAAATATTCTCATGTTATAGCAGTTAAGAGGATATTCAGATATCTGAAGGGCACTATGGACTTTGGGCTTTGGTATCCCAAAGGTGATGATTTCATCCTCATAGCTTATACAAATGCAGATTGGGCAAGCAGTATTGATGATAGGAAAAGCACTAGTGGTGGAGCATTCTTTCTGGGAAAGAGTTTGGTTTCTTGGTTAAGTAAGAAACAACCTTTAGTTTCCTTATCTATAGTAGAGGCTGAATACATAGCAGCAGTGGCTAGGTGTACACAGGTTTTATGGATGAAAACCACCTTGGAGGATTTCAAATTCAAGCATGAACAACCCATATCCATACTTTGTGATAATACAAGTGCCATAAGTATTTCCAAAAATCTGATAATGCACTCAAGGACAAAGCATATTTCCATCAAGTATCACTTTCTAAGGGAGAAAGTGCAAGACAAGCAGGTCAAGGTAGAGTATGTGTCTACTAAAGAGCAGATTGTAGATATCTTCACCAAACCTCTTCCAAGAGATACATTTGAGTATCTAAGGGAGAAATTGGGAGTTGTACTCCCACCCAAGAATTAATCACCTCATTAGGAGGTGGGGGAGGGACTAAGCTAAGAGGCTCATTCTTAGTCCCGAGCCCCAAAGGTGACCCTTTGACATTGATGACAAAGGGGGAGAGATATGAGTAAGGGGAGAGCTTCAAAGTGAAGAGGAGAGCTTCAAGACAGGGGGAGCTATTTATGTTGAGTTTCTATGTTGTTGAGAAGCATGGTTTGCCATCAATGACAAAGGGGGAGATTGTTGGCAATTTTGGGTTTGAGATCCTAGCTTCTTGTCTATGAGTTGTCATTGATGTCAAAAGTAAATGGCATTAATGTTAATAGGATGTGTTGGCTTCAAAGGTGGAATATTCCAAGAGAATATTTTTAAGAGAATCCAGAGAGATTCCATTGGCAAGGGTTTTTCATTAAAACCAAACCAGTTTTTATTAAAACCAAGTTGGACATGGTTTTTATTAAAACCAATGGAGGTTTACTTTATTATTTATTTAATTATTATTTAAAACCCTTCAAGGTTTTAATTAATTAATTAAGGGAGAAATTATTTTTAATTTATTAAAAATACTTAAAGGTTTTTAAACCTTTTTTTATTCTTAATTTATTAAAATTATTTAAGGGTTTTTAAACCCTTCTTGAAAAGACTTTTGATTAATTTCGAAATGGTCTTTATTTCCGCCGACGTCAAGGTGTCTTCAAAGAGACTATTTATTCTCCAACTCCTAAGGTTGGAAGGCCAATTTAATTGAAATTCCTCGAATGCAATTTGCGGTGTTTGTACTCTGTATTCGTTGTGATCGAAGGAAGACTTAGAAGCATGTGCGGTTGAAAAGTCTTTGAGAGTTTTTTTCGAGGGTGAAGTGGAGGGAAGTTAACTTATGAACTTCGTAGCCCGCGTGGGCTAGTGGCAGTGAAGGCTGCTGTTGGGTGTTGCATTGGCAGAGGTCACCGTTTTGAGTCTCGCGGGGGTGCTTTGCTAGAGTAACACACGTTTTTATTAAAACGTCTTTATGCAGTGAAATTCGGAGTTTCTTGGAAAGTGATTTATAAGGTGTGCTTAAATTTTATGAGTTTTGGATTTTGTGATTAGCATTGAATAAAAGCTTAGGAGAAAGGCATATTTCTTTGGATGTATTTTTAAGATTATTCTTTGCTATGCTAAAATTAAAAATGGAGGTATAAGGTGTGAGTCCGTGATTGTTGATTTATTGGCATGTTATGGTGGTTGTGTTTAAAGAAGTGGAGCTAAAAGGTGTAATAAAGGAAGTTTATATTATTGCTCATTTCTTTTTATTCTAACCCTAACTTGGTTGGAAGTTTGAGAGTTGTGTGTGGTGACAGCTTGAAGGTTCAATTATCTTCTACTCCAATAAGGTATGGGCACATTCTTCTTATGAGTATGATTGGTGTATGTTTTCTGAAATAAGGTTGAAGTGAAAAGGTATTCTACTAGGTATCCTTTGGCTAGGTGTAAATCCTATTTTCTGGTTTGTTGAAGACTACTTATGCATTGTTATCCTTAAGGAGAGTTTTTGGTGAATGCATAATTTCTAGTTTGAGATAGTGGAAGCTTTGTGCACTAGGGTTTATATTTGTGAGTCTAGCTACTTGCATTGAGTTGGTGGAACCTTTGGTTGGCTGTTTTGAGTTTGATGGTTGAGTTGCTTCCATAGAGGTTGTTTGATCAAGTTATTGCTTTACTTGATTCATGATATTGGGCTTACTCCATTGAGTTGATTTGAGCAAGTTATTCTTTGCATTTGGTGATATTGTGTTGGTGGCTGTTTTGTTCAAATATCTTTGGAGGGAAAAGGATTTCTACTTGTTTCCTTTTCTTGTGATGATTGGTTGAATGCTTCAAGGTTGATGTTGAGTTGAATGGTGTTGTTTGATTAAGCCTTGTTGATAAGCATTGTTGTTGAAACCCTAATTGATGGTGAAAAGAACATGAGTATCATTGTTATGTGATTCTTTGCATAGTTGGCAATTGTTGGGGTTTCATGTTCTTGAAAGAAAGCATTCTATCCTATCCATTTCAGATATTGAGTTGAGTTTTCAGATTTGAGATTGATATTGAGTTGAGTTGATTTGAGTTGAATTTTGAGATTGGGATTTGAGTATAGAACATATTGAGTCTCTAACAATTCTCTTTATGCTTCTATGAGTTTGATAAATCACATTGGGTCTCTAACAATTCACTTTGTGATTTCCTACTAAGAAATTTTTTCTTGGTGAGCTTGCTGAGTTTTTGGACAGGTTCTAGTGGGTACTTGTGAGCATTTTTTGGACAGATTTCGGTGGGGACTTGTGAGCAATTTTGGACAGGTTCTATTGGGGACTTATGAGCAGATTGGACAGGTCCTAGAAGAGGACTTGTGAACTGATTTTGATAGTTCTATCAAAGAACTTGAGGACAGATGTGCATTGGTTCTATGAGAAGAACCTGAGGACATATTTGGCAAGTCTTTGAGAAGGCTTGTATGCAGGGGACTGATTTGTTCAAGAGTTGGACAGATCTGACAGACAGAGGAATACTTGTACTAGACCGACTGACTGTGTTTGGTACAGAGTTCGTTGAGCTACCGTGGACGTGATCATAGAAGGCGAGAGGTCTCTTAGGCTAAGCATTGAGGACGAGAAGGTCTTCGGTGGAAATGAGTTCCACGTGCTTGGCAAGAGGTAGAGATAGTTGATCTTCCGAGGGATCATTTCCGGAGCGAGAGGGGAAGGTATCTCCTTTGAGAAAAGGCTCATAAATTTTGATTGGGGGAAGGTATCTCCTTTGAGTAGAGGCTCATAAATTATGATTGGGGGAAGGTATCTCCTTTGGGCTGAGGCTCATAAACATTGTAATTGGGAAGGATTCCCAAAGAACCTTGAGATAACTTTTAGAGAAAATTTTTGTGGACGTAGCCCAACCATTTTGGGTGAACCACGTTAAAAATGGGTCTTCAATGTGTGATGCTTTCTATCTTGATTAATTTTGTGTTGATGCCACTGCTATCTAAAGTTAAAATTATTAATTGGTTAAGTCTTATACTATTCACCCTCCCTCTCAGTATAAGTCCATGTTCTTCAATAGGATGTTTATAGATCAGAGACCAATATGAGAAAATTATTCCTTGGAAATATTGAAAATACATCCTATTGAAATAGTGATCCAGCTTCTAAGTAAATTCCTCCATGGAATTTACGTTTCTATGTTAGGTGCACAGAAAATTATAAGGCTTGGTTGTTGACTGGAGACATTCACCATCTTGAAAATGTGCTCCTATTTTGGAAATCATAAAAATAGTTTGATGCTTTTAATATTTTTGCTCCCCCTCTGCTTGAGATCCACAACTTGGATTATGCCTTACCTCCATTATTTAATGCCTTTCATTCGCTGCCTTGTGCACTCTTTGAAAACCTACAACATCGTCAAAATATACTTTGCCTGAACTAAACAGCGAGCGAATGCACATTTTCTCTTCCTTATTGCATTATGTGGTGGAGAAGGCATATCTAATGATTTAATAGCTCACATGTCTTCAGCAACAATCATTCTCCTCCTTACCGGATGAAAGCACTATTGAAAGCTACACTTTTATCTTTTAAATTCACGTTCATCCCTAAAAGGGGTGAAAGGAGTTGTTGCCCTTCTTTTGGGGTGAACGTGACTTTGACTTTTCAACGTTGCTTTATCCTTCATTGCTTTCACCTGACTTAAAATTCTATAACACGTTCGCCCAACTTCAATATTTTAGGGACGTTCGCCCCTAGGAGAGGTGAATGGAGCGTTCATCCCTCAACCAGGGTGAACCTGATTTTGACTTTTCAACATCACACCTTCAATGAAATTCACCCCAAAGTGGTACAAATGGAGCTTTCACCCCATATTTGAGGTGAACACGAACGCATATTCCTTTTAATTCGAAACCTTTATAAATTTATTTTAACCCAAGTCTTTTTAGCCAAAATTGTTTTTATTGTAATAGACGGGTTTGCCTCTTAATTTTCCAAGGATGTTCACCCCAAATTGGGGCAAAATAATCCTTCACCCTACCTTTGGGGTGAACGCGACTTTCCCAAAATTTGTTTCGGATGACGTCAATACTTAGGCAATTTTTCATCATTTTTTCCTTTTTCTTTAGGGTTATGCAGGGCTTTTCACTTTTGGGGGAAAACATGCTTTCATTTTTTTGGTGATTTTATAGATGATTCAAACCAAATCTTCCAATCCATTTTCCAGCCATTTTTCCTTAAACACCCATTATTTTCAATCCAAGAAGATAAATGAAAATAAATAAGGAAAAATAAAACATAACTACAATATATCAAATCGGTCAAAATATTATATTGTCAGATTAATATACTTTACCGCATTACAATCAAAATTCAATGTGGCATATTGCCAAAAGCACCCAACAACATAATATGATTTATGACCATTATTACCAAGTTGTATTTTAAACCCCTTATGTAAGATATCAATATCTATTTGTTTGACAATCAAATATTTAAAGTATGAACTATAAAGAATGCATGAACCTCATATTTTATTCATGAATATTTTCATTTGAATATCTTTGGATGGTGTTTAATTAGAACATCACTAAATAAGCATTCTTTGGGTTTCTAAATCATCTCATGAATGGTTTAATGATCAAAGACAAATTGGTAATTGTGTTATCTTTTAAACTTGTACACTACATGGAAACCTTGTCCCTCAACAAAATAATAGCAATCATGTTGTTACATCTTCTTGTATCCAAATGGATTGGTTTCAGTTTCAACAACTCATTAAGGTGATCTAATGTAGTTTTACTACCATTTCCATTAAATATTTTTAAAGACTTTATAATTATAGTTAAAATTGGTGAGTAAACTAGCAGGTTTAGTGGTCCTGATACATCCAATTCAGAAGTTGATTTTAAGGTCTTACTTGCATATTCATTTCACAAAATGAAGGTCCTTTTCCATAGAGTATACACTGACCATATTACACTTGATACATGGGTGGACCTAATGGATCATTTTTTTTATTTTGTGCAAACTAATTATTTTTTGCAACCATATATTATTGTTGCATGTTCTATTCCATTCAATGTAATTTATTGATTAAGGTTTGAGATAAACTATTGATTTGGATTGTATATAAATTGTTGATTTGATAAATCTATTAAGGGTTATAGTTTTGTACAAGCATTTGATTTTGCATGTTCTACTAATTCTTAGGAATCTGTTAATATTGTAGTCTATTGATTTTGAGAAGATTTTTTATTCTTAGAATATGTTGTTGACTTTGAGAAAACTAACATATTGGAGAATTTATTTATTTTGTACAATGCTTTGATCATGTAGAATTTCTTGTTGGTTCTAAGAAATTTTATTGATTTCATGAAACTTGTTGGTTTTGCTCAACAAACTAATTTTGTTAATGATTCTATAGAGTTTGTTGATTTTTCATAATACTTTCACTTTGCTAACCATGTTGATTATTCCCCATAAACTAATTTTCCATGCTCGATTAGCCTTGTGCATCAAGTTGATTTTGTGATATTTATTGGTTAAGGATATTTTTTTGTTGATTTGACCACATCTATTATTGACTAGTCCAAACTTTCTAATTTGAACCAGCCTATTATTTGAGAAAACCTATCGATTGACCCAAGTGGTTGTTGATTAGTTACAAATTATTGATTTCATACAACTTCTTGTTGTTGTGCAACTTATTTTTGGATAAATATTTGTTGTGAAAGCATATAACCAATCATACCATATTATGTGCTTACAAAGTAGACTAAGACGATCAGTCAAGTGGCAAACCATTTAGTGGGTTTACTATTGTGTACTAAAGAAAAGTTTGGATGCAATCCAAGCTTGGTTAGATTGAGTTGTGATTATAAATACTTGGATACTAAGTTGTCTTACTGGGGGATAGGGGATGATGTGTACAAGTGGAATTAGATAATAATGGCATCCTCGTGTAAGGAGGATCTATGCTTGCACTAATTTTAATAGATCCCCTTTATCGATGCTCTTAGTATTTAGAGTCTCGGATATCTCTTTTGAGTCTTCAATCTAAACTACAACAATAGGTTTCTTACTCTTATAATCCTTTCTTTGATAAACGAGCAACATAACTGACTAATGAGATTTTAATATTATATTCATTAACCCTATATGAGATCAATTCGCATTTAAACTTTGAGCCTTCTATAAAACACTCAAAAAATATTGATCAACCTACTTTTAGAGAAATGAGATTTGTAAAAACTTTATCTTATGATGAAGAGCATTTTTGTCTTGGAGCGAAGCACAATTTTCATGACACGTAGAATGCCTTTCAATATACTTGGTAAAAAATTGAAAGCGATAAAGTTAGGGATTGAAGCAGATTGTTATTGTATTTAATTAACGAAACCATTAGCAAAATTGCAAATTTATTTTGGTATTGAATGTTACCTTAAACTATAGGGATGTATCACATTTTAGCATGAATAAATCCCACTCATTGTGGCAAAGTGAATTTTTCTATCTCTAGGCAGGACACGCTTCAAAATAATTGGTCGAATTTAAAAAAAATTAATGGGAGTCTAAAAATTTGAACTTAGTTAAAATATAATGCATTTTTTATTCAAAAAAAGGGTAACCTTTGTGCATACAACATGCAAAAGAAATACTTAAGTAAAATGGCATGGTTTATTTTTTTGAATTTTGGGTGGGATGCTTTCATTCGAGGCAAAGTGCATTTAGTCTTTTCTAGCCAAATCACATTCAATTATCTATGTATGGGGTATACTTCAAAAGATCATAAAATTTGGTAATTAACCAAGAAAACCACTGGGACATTGAAGAGGCCACACTTTCTTGATTTCAATATTTTGAATCAATATTGAAAAATAAAATTATGTGACAAACTTAGGTCTATCGAGCTATTGATGCAATTTTGTTTAAGTATTAACATAAAATTTTGGATTTAAATAGGTTCAATAGGTTTATTTTTATATGAATTTGTCATTTGCATTAAGTTTTAATGAACTCAAACGCATGTAAAGGAAAAATAGATCAAAACCCATAAATAAAAATGCAAACCTATCAAATCTAAAGCCAAAACTAACAAGTTTAAAATTTATTTTTGGGTTAATTTTTTTGGTGTTTTTAACAAACCCTTGAATAGATCTAAAAAAAATTAAGCATATTTGTATAATTATAATTAATACAAGGTAGATTGATTTGATATCATAAAAAAATGAACCAATTTTCCCATCATACATGCTAAAACTATTGATTTACAAAATCATCGGATACCATTATGTGCTTGTGAGAGTGAATCAAACTAATCTCTAGTCTTCATATTAGGAGGCCAAATCCCACCAAATATAATTAATCTAAGAATTACGTATTATGAGTTGTTATATAATACATAGTTTCATTTCATGATGTAAAAGTACATTTAATGATTGATTATGTCACTTCATAATATGGTACTATTAATGGATTGTATGGTTGCAGGACCAGGTACTCTCACTGGTGGATTGATATAGGACAACCACCAAAGTCGAGAGAAATTGGGGAAATGATGGTTGATGATTTGTTCATCGACAACTCAAGAGGTATAAGAGTGTCCTTCATTTAGAATTCATTGCATATATACTTGTGTTTGAATACATCGTTGGTCCATGATATTTCTTTGACAATGGAGTCAACCTTAGGAGAGTAGGGGTAACATTATAGTTATCTTAAAAAGCCACCTACTAAAGGATAAAGCAATGTAGTGTATTACTACTTGGAAAGGCTTTGTATTGCTTATGTTTGTGAAGCATAGATTTATTTAATTGTGCCTTTAAAGTATTAATATGGTTGATGATATTAATACTTGTGTTATTAATATCAAAGCTAATAACTAATATTAGCATTTGGTATTAATCAAAAATTAATTAATTTACCTATGGATAAAGGTAATAGTAATGAAATTTAGATTAATTTATTATTTTAGCAAAGCTTCAATAAAAATAAAGAAATTAATTAACTTTACTTCTTTTGAAGGTTTGCAACACAAGAATAATTATGGTTAATGTTAGTGGATAATTAATTAGAAACCATAATGCATGATAATTGAACCACGTAGAGGAACGTTTGGATTCGATTATGTGTAACACCCAAGAAGAGAGCATTGACTAAAAATGTTATGGGCAACCAGTGAATTAGAAGCTTCTTGGTGTCTCCCATGCCTTGGAAGGAGATATTATAAAGGAGAAGAGATCTTGGCACCAATGGTTGTTGGTAGTAGAGAAAAAGTGGAGGTCAAAGAGGGATGAGGAGCAAGTTGCATCGGTTAAAGACCCAAAATGTGAGAGGAAATAGTGAGTAACTTGGTTAAACCTTGCTTTCTTGGTAATCACTAATTTGGTATTGGTTTTTTTATGATTGTTTATTAGGAAGTACTGCTTGGATATTCTTTTTAGAAATGTTAAGCTGGTGTTGTGCTTTGTGATTTATTCTTGTGACCCACTCACTCAGGGCTTGAGTTTGATGCTAAATTTTCTAATAATTAGACTCCAAATGTGGTTTATACTTTAAATGTTTTGTGGTAGTATTTTTATCCTTTGATCCTTTGTAGTGTTGGATCTATAGCTCACTATGCACCTTGGGCATGTTGAATAATAGTAGGTTTTGAGTTTCCAATGTAACTTCGATGCACTCAGGTCTACATGTTTTAGCCTTGATAGAAGGTTGAGTCTTAGGGTTAAAACATCACCATGTATACATTGTATGGAGTCTTTGTATATGTTTTTGCTCTAGTCATGAACCTTTTCATCTACAATAATGTGTAGGAGAGCTCGACGGGTTACTGTTGGAAATGTTAAGCATATTGAGTTGTCATTGATGTCAAATAATTGATGTCAAGGGTTTTCATTGATGTCAAAAGGTTGCATGGTATTCAAGGCAAAATATTCTTCAAGGTAAGGTATATCTAAAAGCAAGGAAATTTGTTGTAAAGAAAAGGTTTAGAATATTTAATTTAAATATTATAAAGAAGGTCAAAGAGATTGATTGGGATAAATTTTTCAAAAAGAGTTTTGGGTCCAAGGCTTAAAAGTTTAAGGCCATGGTTTAAAAGAGAAGACAAGTTTAAATTATTAAAAAAGAGGTTTTGAAGGCCAAGGTTTTAAAAAGGGGACAATATTATCATATTTTTAATATTATAATATAAAGTTTACTTTGGCGCCAACATCTAGAAAGAAAAATGAAATTCAAAATTATAATGCATTTTCTAAAGCGTCGACATCATGGATAGAAGTAAAAATCCATATAAATATGGATTGAAATTATTCTTTTGACTATGTTTTTTGATTATTGCTAAAATCAAATTCTCCCTCGTATGAAATTGTGAGTTACAAGTGACAAGGGAAGAAGATGAAAATCTAAAATGCAAACATTGGAGAAATTAAGGAAATTACTCTTGTGTGATTTTTTCCAACTAGACGACTAGCCCAAGCGGTAGCTTAGCTTGCACTAGGGTTTGGGTGAACAGGAGGTCTCGAGGTCGATTTGTAGCAGTGACTTTTTGTATTTTGATTGGACAAAAGATAAATTTTTAACAAGGTCTTTGTGCGATGTTCTACTCATTCAGATGGCTAGCTCGAATGACAGTCTAGCCTGCGCCAGGGCATGGACAAGCAGGAGGTCTCATGGTCGATTCAAAGTGGCAATTTTTTATCTTGCATTTGGGTAGAAGAAAAGGGTTTAGAATATTTTTATGCACCTTTGATTCTAGCGGGTGGGCCAGCCCAGCTGGCAGTCTAGCTTATGCTAGAGCATGGGCTATGTGGGATCATGTGTTTGACTCTCTTCGATGGCAGAAGTTGGTAAGGGCAAATAATTTTTTGTTTAATTAAGATTAAGGAGGCATAAGGTTTTTGTGTGGTTTTATTATGAATTATTATTTTTGGGAAGTATAATGGTAGAGAGTATAATATCATACATTTTTTAAATAGGAAATTAAGGGAATATTGTTGTGTAATAAAAGGGAGAAATAAGGTATAAGTATGATTTTTGATCATATTGTATTTGACACATTAGAAAGGAGATATAAGATGTATTATGCTATTTTTGTTGATTGTATTCTTGCTTGATATTTTGAGAGTTTTGGTTCATTAATTTTTTTGATAAGTTAACAAAATTTATATTAAAGAGGGCATTTGAAAGGTGCCCTAATGCCTTGGTACAACATCAAAAATAAAGTATGTAACATCCTCAAAAAACTTTGTGACATCCTTATACAATCGAGAATGTAAATCTAAACTGGGACAAATAAAAAGGACAAGGACGAGACCAAAATGTCCTGACAAATCAAAAATAAAACACATCAAAAAAGACTTCAACTACTTAAGCAGTGATATGATCCTTAATTTCTTCCTTCTCGACGTCCTTTAGGACTTCCTTAACCATATCCTTGGCAATCTCTACCATATCATCTTTGTATTTGACTCCGACTGCTTTATTTGCTGGAGTTTTGGTTCATTATTAAGGGCTTTATCTTGTAAAACAAAATAGGAGTTTTAGGGCATTATTTTCACGTATTCGTGTGCACATATTTTTGAAAGGGTTTTATGTGGATTGTTTGAAAAGGAGTTTTGCTAACTTGTTTTGAAGTAGCCATATAAAGGGAATTATTTTGAAATAGGTTTATGAGGGCACATCTTCATCAAGGCAGTTTTAGAGGTATGTTATTTTAACTCCTTATCAAGGTGGCTTGTTTGAAATAAAATAGTCTCAAGTCATAATGTGGAGATATAAGGATTAATTTTATGTGCATTGTTGGAAACACATGTGCTAGGGTTTGAGAACAAAGTTGTGCATCATTGTTGAATGAAATTGGAAACATATGTGCTAGGGTTTGTGAACAAGTTGTGCATTATTGTGATTGATATTGAGAGCAAATTTGCAAGGATTAAAGACCAATTTTTGAAAGTAAACCTATGCATTGTTTATGTTTGAAATTGGAAATAAATTGATGAAAATTATAGATCAGTTTTGAAAGCAAACTTGTGCATTGGTTTTGAGTGATATTGGAAATAAAAGTGCAAGAGTTATAGATCAGTTTTGTGAAGTAAATTTGTGCATCTTCATGATTGACTTTGTGAGTAGATGAAAAGAACAGACTTGTGGATTGTTCATAATTGATATTGTGAATATATGATAAATACTTGTATATTGTGATTGGTCTTGAAGTAAATGTGCAACTCAGCAATAACCAGGTCAGTTATCAAGTGTTAGACTAGAGCTACCTTTAGAATGCAATAAATGTGAGACATGTGAAAGCAACAAACTTAATCAATGTGAAGAACATATTGAGTATTTGTTAGTGTATATCATTCTCTATATGTTCAAGAGGTTAAACAAATTTTGGGTAGAATATTTCTAAACTACTTTAGTCAAAAAAGCACTTTTGGAAAAGATATATGAAATTGTTTGTATGCAAGAATTGGGAATGTTTTAGTAGTTTCTGTGAGCAGGATTTAAGCAAATCTAAGAAGTTTTGTTTGAGGTAGATTTGAGTTGGTTTGAGCAGTGATAGTAATATGATATTGGACCATATTTTTGTAGTTATAGTAAGTTGATTTGAGCAAGCCTTGTAAGAAGGCTTAGAGTATATTTAAGCAGGTTTTGTGAGCTTGATTGAGCAGACATCATGAATAGGTTTGAGCAATGATTTGAGCAGGTTTTAAGAGTTGGATTGAGTAAGCCTTATGTGTAGGCTTGGAGCAGAATTGAGTAGGTTTGGATGAGAAAATTTGAGAAATTCTTGTGTGTATACTTAGAGCAGATCTTAGCTTAGTTAAAAGTAGATTTTGTAGCACAATTGAGCAAGCCTTGTGGAAAGGCTTGAAGTAGTGTAGATCAAATGGGATTGAGGTCTCTAGTGGATAGAGGTCCATGAACCATAGTATATGGGATTGAGGTCTCCTGTGGATAGAGGTCCATAAATTAAACAAAGGGGATTGGTGTATCCTATGGATAGAGTTCCATGAACTTGAGCATAGGGGATTGGTGTCTCCTTTGGGTGGGTATCCATAAACATTGTAATAGGGAATTGGTTTCCAAGATATTTGTTGAGAAAATTTATAAGAAATATTTTCTTCATGGACGTAGCCCACATTGGGTGAACCACGTTAAATATGTGTCTCTTATGTGTGTGATGATTTGTGGATTTCTTTATTACTACTATTGATGATATTGGTTAATACTACTTTGGAAAGTTATTACAATTGTTAATATTGGATAATATTATTTTGGAAAGAGAAGTGAAAGTTTTATCTTATATTGTTCACCCCCCTCTCAGTATAAGCTTGTGTTTTTTAGTTACAAGTATAACCAGCTCTAGAGAGTCCATGATAGGTGTTGTAGATGTGTAAAGTTTGAGCATTGCATGCTTTGTGTTAATGTTTTATCAGTTGGGCATAATAGTCAATAGCAATTTACTAAAGCTAATAATTCTTTATTTTGCCTTAACTTTAGGTCTTGCAAATGCTAAATATGGTTTAAGAATTTAGCTTTTGTTTCTTCTGTTACGTTGGGCAGAAGCTTTGGGGGTGTTTTGCTTGTGGAGAATGTGAGTTAAATATATATATATATATATATATATATATATATATATATATATATATATATATATATATATATATATATACATAGATAAGCAATATAGCACTTCATTTGATTTGTGAATGGGTTTCAAGTGAAGAGTTTGTTTTGTATTGTTGGAAGGAATAAGAAACATATGTTTTCTTATATGTTGATTGGCATTCATTGATAAAGGAAAGTTAGACTCTTTTATTGTTTACTCATTGATGAATAAAGAGATGCTAGGCATATTTTTATTTATCAAGTTGTTTTTTAGTAATGAAAGATAGGTAAGCTATGTTGTTTGGTTATGAAATAAGAAGATAAAGATATTTTATTTAAAGTTGTTATTTATTGACTATTAAAAAAATTAGAGATCATTTATCCTTGTTGATTGGTATTTGATGAATGAGAAAATTTAGAAATCTTTGGTTGTATTATTGCATTCTTCCCTAAATATTAAGAAAGAAAAAATATGATACTACTTTGGTTGTGGGTGAATATTTATAAAGGTTTTTAGAGGCTGGTGTAGATAGGAGAACCTTTATAGAGATAATTATGGGATTATTCCATTGTTTTTTAGATTATCTTTTGCATGGATGTTTGCATATACATAGAGCATATTAAGTTTCATTGCATTAAGAGTTGTCCTAATCCCTAAGTGTTCCTAAAATTGTAGGATATTCCATTCATGAAGATGATCATGAAAAGAAGAGGATGCAAAGACCACTTAGGTGAAATGGCTTTAATGTTCCTTGGTCTTAAAAGTTATGTAAATGGGAGTGGCTTTTTGTTTCTTAGATGAAACTTCCAAGTTTATTTAAGAACATGGTATTTTGTGTATGATGCTTGATTGTTGTAGCATTGACAAAGGGTGATTTGGATTATGATTTATGTCTTACAAAATGTTCCCTTTTGAAAAATAATAAATGTCATCTTGTGATCTATTTAATGATGGAATTTTTTATGTAATAATTCAATGATTATAATAGCATCATGGATGAATTATTTTGTTTCTATAATAATGCTTCTTTTACATATTTTTACTTTAGCTCTTTGATCAATTTAACTATGGTGGTAAAATTGTTGAGATGCTTTTAGTGGTAGCACTATGTTGAAGCTCATGCTAAATTTGAGATGTAATGTTTTAGTTAAGATTCAATATTGTACTATAGTTTAGACATGTTGTTTTCAATTGAAATATTTATCTTTAGAGATAGTTATTTTATATTTCTTTAGTGCTATCATGGGTGAGGGAATAGTTCTTGGGATGGATCTGGAATCTTCTCTTAAGACCCAAGTCAAATAAAATAGCACAATATTGGAAGGATTTGCATTGATGCAATAACTAGGTAGATATGGGCCCTAGGAGTTGTGAGGATGCAATAGTTAGGATCTCAAGAATCTGGAAGGAGTTGCATTGATCGATACACCTTGAATATTGAGGATCTATTTTTCCATATCTAGAAATTCATTGGAATCATTCACAAAATAGCAGTGGTGGTCCCTTGAATGTGTAGGTTTGGGTGATCATGTTCATTGCCAAATGAGTGATAATGACCTTAGTTAGCCCATAGAGGTGTGGTAACTAAGCACCAAGGCTTTACACCTAATTAACCTACCTAGATGGAATTAGGGTAAGGTTAGGAAATAGGCATCTCCCTTTAAGTGTTATGGGCCTTAAAGGATAATCCCTATGTTGTGGTCATATTGTCCTATACTTATGAGGGTACAAAAAATGTGGGAGGACAACTTTGGCATCCTTATAATTTATGAGGTTTAGTAAGGTGAACCCTATAAAATACAATATGTTGGTCACTCCTATCCATTGAGTGTCATTTATAGTAACATAGAACTCAAATGTGGTGAATCCTTGAGAATGTTGAAAGAAATATATTGGGATCCTTTTTTGTGAACCTTATTTTTAAAACAATTATATCTCTCTTTGGGGTTTTTTTGGTGGGTTGTTATAGTTGGTATCATAGATCTAGGTCATATGGATAGAAGCTTCCATGGAGTGTTCCTAGGATGAGCCTTGATTTTATGTGCTACTTTAGGGAGACTTGATCTCATAGGGACCTTAACATGATCTAGGATACAATGAGTATTACACATCATTGGGATCAGTTAAACCAATGAGTAAAAATCCTAGAGAGTATAATTTATTATTGGGAAATGGTACCTTGCAAGAGGTAAGTGTGACCATGATCATTATCAAGTGAGTGATAATGGTCTATGTTAGTTCATGGGGAAAATAAAATTAACTAATTATAAGTACAATTATAAAAATTGTAACCTACCCAGATCCTTTGTGTGGATAGAAGATGACCCTTGCTTTAAGAGTAAGTTTGTCCAAGAAAACCAGATTGATCACACAAGAGGAAAGTGTAGGGCATACCCAACAAAATTATATATGAACTATGGACTCCAGCAAGAAACTAGGAGAACAGTAACTCCTAGCAAGAGGTCTAGGAGGACAACAAACCCTGATAGGGGCACTAGAGAAGTAGTAGGTTCTAATGGAAGAGTAGAATATCCTCTTTCATGGTGAAGCTACTCTAAGAATGGTTGGATCAGTAGCAAATATTAATAGAAATCTTGATCAATAATGAAATTGGTACTAGAAATGTATAAGGTAGACAAGAAAATAACCCTATTAAAATAATCCAATGGGGCAAAGCTCATATAGAGGTTGAGCTAGCTAAAGAACTTAAGAATTTTCAAGTGGCAAAATTTAATTGGAAAGGAGTAGATGTGAATAATTCATGGCTAAAGGAGTTAGAAACCTTATTATCCATGAAATGTTACTCCTTTAAAACTTAGACTATGTGGGCTACCTTTCATCTTCAAGATGCAGCCCTAGAATGGTGGGACACATTCAGTACAGGTAAAAATATCCAAGCCATGTATCTTAAGCAGGATGATTTCATTAGGGATTTTAAGAAAATATTTCTTTCTGATCATTTTTACATAGAAAATTTTGAAGAAGTCTCTACACTTCAACAAGGTTCACTATCAATAGAGGTGCATTTTTAGAGATATGTGAAGCTTTTGGAGTCTATCTCAGAGTATGAAAAAAATGAGAATCTTAAGGTGCATAAGTTAATTTTAGGGGTAGACCCTAAAATTAGAACAATAATTAATCTACTCAAACCAAAAAATTTTCAAGAGGATTATGATTTGGCCAGGCAAGAAGAGACTAATCTCCAATTGAAATAGTCTTTCTTCAGCTATTTAGGGTTGAAAAATATAGATAGACATGAGCTTAAAAAAATAAAGAGTGCATGATTTATGAAATAGGAAAGGAAACAAAATAAGAGGAACAAAGGGAACCTAAAGTTAAATAATAGGAACAATGGAAATTACAAACAAAACAAAAATAAATTTCAAAAAAATGATAGCTCCAATCATAATCCACCAAATAAAAATGAGTTAGCATAGAAATTAGGGGAGAAAAGGAAGGAGATATCTCAATAACCTAGGGTAGGTTTCTACATATACAAGGCTCCTCATTATGCCAAAAAGTGTTCCCAAATATTAAAGTCACAATACAAAGTAGAGGAGCAAACACACTAAATATATGCAGTCATCAGTAGTCAAAACCTAGATGGACAAGCAACACCAATGTTACTAAATGGTAAGTTTTTTAACAAGGATGTTAAATTTTTAATAGATAATAGAGCTATAGATAGTTTTATTTCCACTGGTATTCTTGGAGATATGCTAGAAAGACTAAAATTTTTGGAACAAGTATGGAAGGTCAAGTATGGTTTTGGATAGACTTAGTCATTAGATCAATGTTTGCATACGGTTGAAATAACCCTACCCAATGGATCCACTAAATGGCATTTATATGTGGCACCACTTCATGCTTTTGACATTATCCTAGGGATGGATTGGTTAAAATCTCATGCAGTTTTACTAAACTTCCAAGAAATATGGATGGATTACATCAAGAAGGATAAGAGGAGAGTAAGAGTTCAAATTAGGCAAGATTCTTTTAACCTCACTTGTTATCAGCCATGCAACTAAAGAAATCCATTAAAAGAGGTGGTATGTTATATGTAGTCAAGATTAATGGAAATACTAGGGAAAGGGGGATGAGGAAATATTTAAGAAACATCCAATTTTTCATGAGTTCAGGGATTTATTTCTAGAATATCTCCTAGGTCTACCACCTCGATAGGAATTTAACTTCACCATAGAGTTAATGCTAGAGTTTGAACCTATTGCAAGGCCACCTTATAGAATGACTCCAATTAAGTTACAATAATCGAAGGTGTAACTTCAAGATTTGTATACAATTATTTTGATCAAACCTAGTGTGTCATATTGGGGTGATCTAGTATTATTTGTGAAGAAGAAGAATGATTCCTTGATGCATAGATTATAGGATGTTGAATAATGTAACCATTAAAAATAAGTATTTTTTACCAAGGATTGATGACCTCCTTGATTAGCTAAAGGATGCTACTATATTTTCAAAAATAGAAATAATATCGGGGTATCATTAGTTAAGGATTTGAGAATAGGACCATAAGAAAACCTTTAAGACCATATACAAGCACTATGAATTCATATTATTGCCATTTGGATTAACAAATGAACTGGCAGCATTTTTGAATCTGATGAACAGTGTGTTCCAAAATTATCTAGATCATTTTATCTTGGTATTCTTAGATGATATCTTGTTATATTCTCACACCAAATAATATCACATCCATCATGTGAGGTTAGTGTTAGAGGTGTTGAAAAAATACTAGCAATACGTGTGAGTTTTTAACCTCACATTTATAATAATTTTGGACACATAATCTCAGCAAAAGGAATTATCGTAGATCCAAAGAAAATTAAGGATACATTAAGTTGGCCTACACCAACAAATGTGTCAAAAGTTAGGAGTTTCATGGGACTCACTGGTTATTATAGGAATTTTATGAAAGATTATTCCAATGTTGTCTATTTAATCACCAACCTTCAGAGAAAAGGGAAGGAGATCAAATAGACAAATAAGTGTGAGGTTACCTTTGAGGGTCTAAATAATAAGTTAAATATGGCATCGATTATTAAGGTACTAGATCCTCTTGGGAATTTTACTACGTACAGATGCTTCCTTAGAAGTTTTGGGTGGGGTATTATCCTAGAAAGAGGTCACAATAGTCTATGAGTCTAGAAAACTCAAGAAGAATGAGGTAAATTATGCTACGCACAACCTATAATTGGTAGTAATTGTACTTGTGCATGCACTGAAGGTCTAGAGACATTATTTGTTGGGTAAAAATTTTGAGCTAAGGATATACCATCAAAGTCTAAGATATATTTTATCCAACCTATGTTGAACATAATATAAAGAATATGGATAGAGTTCTTAGCATAATACAACTTTGATATTGAGTATATCAAAGGTAAATAAAATAAGTTTGTGGATGCCTTGATTAGGATAAGCCACATAGTAGCACTGACCTAGAGTCATATAAATTTTATGGATAAAGTTCAATAAATGCAACTACAGGATCCACATTGCATAGAAATATGAGATAAAATTGAGAGAAATCATGAAGAGAATAAGGATTTCGACATAATTTTATTCTTCAAGGATAGGGTTGTTATACCCAAAATTGGTGAACTAAAGAGATTTATTATGCAAGAGGTACATAATTATCCCTATTTTGTTCATCTAAGAGGGTCAAAAATAAGAGAAATATAAAAAATACCTTCTATTGGGTAGGAATGAAGCAGGATATCACTAGTTTCATTGTAATATGTTTAGAATTCTAGAAATTTAAGGTAGAACATCGACACCTAGCAAGGAAATTATACCCACATGACATACCTACACAAAAATGGTAGGTAATATCTATGGATTTTATTGTGGGTTTACCTAAGACTAGGTACTAGCATGATGTAATCTTGGTAGTGGTTGATAAGTTGACCAAGGTTGCACATTTCATACCAAGTAACATTAAGGATGATGCACCAATGGTGGTAAATAAATTTTCCAAAAAAAACTAGGTTACATGGGTTTCCTAAGGTGATCATATCAGACAAGGATTGTAGGTTCACATTAAAGTTATGGAAGACTCTACACCATGTAGTGGGCATGAAGCTAAAAATTAGTTCTACATATCATCCAAAAATAGATGATCAAATAGAGAGGTTGAACCAAATTTTAGAAGATATGCTTCACATGTACTACATGAACCAAAAGTCAAAGTGGAAAGACTTTTTGCATCTCGTTGAATTTGCATATAATAATGGGTACCATGCATCTTTGGGTATAGCCTTGTTTGAATTATTGTATGGTAGAAGATGCAAAACTCTTCTATCATAGGACAATCCAAAGGATTGGGTGGTTATCGGATTAGAGCAATTTGGATTAGGCTTAGGGAAGTGACCAATCACTAGAAGAGCTATATTGATCTGAAAATATCACCAAGAGAATTATCTATGGGATACAAATTTTCTTACAATTAAGACCCATGAAAAGTGCTATCAAGTCAACTAAGTTGGCTCCTTGCTATGTTGGGCCCTCTGATATCATTGATAATATTAGCCTAGTAGACTATAGGCTTGCCTTACTACCAAACCTGTCAAAGATCCATGATACTTTCCACATATCCCTACTTAGAAAATATGTTGTTGATATTAGTCATGTTTGGAATGTTTCTAAATTGTATATGGAAGATACCTTAGCCATTGAGGTGAGACTAGTAAAAATTCTAGGGTTTCATTCCAAGATGTTGAGAAAATAAACCCTAGATCAATGTAAGGTCCAATGGGACAAGTATTCTAAAAATTGTGTAAATAAATGAGAAAGCAATTCCCATGTTTATTTGAATGAAAACATTTCTTTACTCACTTGCAAGAAAACATAGAGGACTATGTTTAGTCCAAGGGGTGAGTATGTAACATCCCTCCTTGGAGAAGATTTATGTTTTAAATTTGAATTATGTACTATGAGTCATTATCTAATACATAGTTTTAGTTCATGATCTAAAAGTGCATTTTTTGATTGATTGTCACCTTAGAATATGGTACTACTAATATATTTTATGGTTATAGGACTAGGTACTCTCACTAGTGGATTGATATGGGATGACCACCAAAATATGTTAGCTTTTGATATTGTATGCAATGGGAGATAGCAATCACAAGATAAAAAAATAATATAAAAGAAAGAAAATCTGTGAGATGACTGATATATACTATAAATAGAAATGATGAAAATGAATACAATGTAGCTATGGAGTAAATGGACACTCCATGAATAATACTACCAAACTACATTGCACCCATATCCAATATGGGTGACTTTATCTAAGCTATGCTCTACAATGTTGTAAGTGATGCTCTATGATCTATGACAATAAGGTCATTATATAGGAAGATAGGTTCCTTGGCCAACACTCTATCTAGTTGTGCAAGGGATAACTTGCACATGTAAAACTTGCACATTAATACTTGTGCATTTTATTACATTGCATGAAGAAACTAGGTAACTTCCCCCTAAAGTAATATAATATCTTAAGTATGTACCTTGGTAGGCACATTTACATGACCCAATTGATGTAATATACTCTATTTATAACACCCCCATGTATTACATTATTTGGGTATTGAAGACTTTAGTCTTCAATATGGATCTTCTTCCAATGGATGATCTTTGATTGGTTCTTCATCTTCAGCTGCTTTAGTCTTCATTTCATGGCTTTTGATCTTTTCTAGCTCTTTTTCTCTTGATGTCAGGCGTCTTTTATGAACAATTGTTCTCATGATTTTGCATGTCATGAGTGGATATAGATAGGTTCTTCTCCTTTATTTTGTACCTATGTAAGACATGTTTCTATGTCCTTCATAAGTGTCAACCTTGACCTCAATGTTAGTAGATCCATCTAAAATAATTTCCTATAGATAGTAGTTTATTCTTTGTAGTAATCTTCTTTCATAGCCTTTATAGTACCTGTATTTGGAATGATAGGAAAAAGATGAGTGATTTGTCCCATTACAATATCTGCATGGATGGAAACTCCAACAATTGGATTTTTCATGACCATATTGATTGCAATAGGTGCACAACAAAGATGATCTAACAATTTTGAAGTTTATTTTAGTAATATCATGCTTGTCTATCTCCTTGATAAAACTTTCTAACCATATGTGCACAATTGAAGCTATTCCATATTTTTCTTTTTGTATAAGGTTATGTTGATCATTATTTTCTTGTTTCAGGTCTCCTTTGGTATAGTATTCATCAAACTCATTAGATGAATCATCATTTTCAAAGCTATTAATTTCATAACTTATTTCACATTGTATTGGTTCTTCCTTTTCTTTGCCCTTTTCATCATTGTAATCCATCAAGTTTTTAATCCATATTGGTATTCTTTATTTCACTTCTAAGAGTTTTTTTTAGCATGTCAGTGGTCATTTGTATTACCTAAATCCTTTGGGATAGAGTATTCTACCTTATGACTCTCTATATTAGGATATATAATACCTAATTGAAGTATATAAGCTTTATTTTGATAAAACCTTTATTGATACTTAGGTTTTTAGGCTTCCTTATGTCTCCCTAGTAATGAGAGTGTATACACCTAATGGAATTTTAGGTTTTGTAAATAGCTTATATTTTCCCAATGGATTTGCAACTTGATATTTTATGATAAATGTTGATATTACCAAGTTTTTTATAATACCTTATGACTCCCTAGGGATATAATATAATGCTTTTTTAAAATATAGTTAAAATTTTTGTTGATTTTGCAATATTTTTTAAATATCAAAAATCAACTTTCATTATCCCTTATTGATCATATCAAACTAAGCACTTTTCCAATTTGAAGAGGTTTTAATGTTGGATTTCTTTTATCTTTTTTGATGTGTTTGAGACAAGTATATAAATTTCCAACCTTAGCATAAATATTTTAATAACCTATTTTAAATATCCCTTTAGGATTTTGATTGTAGTGTATCTAATTTCTAATAAGTCAATTTGATGTAGTAACCCTTATAACTCCCAAATTTTGGAAAATTAGACCACAATAATATTTGCAAATATTTTATAAATAATTTTAGTATAAATCCTTATTGCTCCTATGTTAATATTGTAAATATTATATTCATATGATATATTATTCCCCTTTAATATATAGCTTTCAATATAGTTGTATTTCTCTAATTTTAACCTTATAACTCCCAACAAAGTGAAAGCATATTATAGTGGGAATAAAGCTTATCTTATATCATTCAATATTTGATGTTGTATTCATTGCCCATGGGCTATATTATAGATATTGCTTCTATTGTTCTTCCTCCAATGATTTTCTTGGAACCTTCATGGGTTTAGACATTCCAAATGTGGTGCCTTTAATGTCTGCCTTTGTGTAGACACAAAAAATTGACCCACTTTCAATGGGTAATCTTCCTTGCAACCCCTAAAAGGTCCCCAACCCCTACCAAGGGCAAGGGAAGGCCTCTTTACCCTTCCCTTTTATTTTCTTTTACCTTTTAGCAAAATCGCACCCCGTTTTCACGAGGCGTGACTTCATGGAAGTGATATCGCGCCCTGTTAGGATGGGGCACGATTTCATTATTTTAATTTATTTTTAATTTTATTTTATTTTATTTTCTTCTTGGCCCGCTTAGACCTAGGTTTAAACCCTCCAATGTGTTTTTGCATCGGCTATGAGTTTATTTGTGCCCACCTTGATCGTCTATAAAAGGAAGAGCAATCTCACTCTTTAAAGACATAGAGATATATCACGATCATGGACTTACTAATGCTCATGCGATATTTATCTTCTAACACTCGCTTACTACTTTTATTTCACTCTACTTTTTGTGTCTTCTGCAAGCTAACCTGAAGTGCAAATTTTGGATTTTGATTTTCTATTGCGTGGATTGGATTGTTGCTTAACTTGGTGGATGTGCATTGTGGCTCAGAGGGAAAGAGTGCCAGTTTAGATACTTAGCCTTCTTCTGTTGCTTCTGCGTTCTCCATTTAGGTTTTTCTCTCTGTGATTTCACATTTAATTACGTTTTGTGCATGCACTTTTATTTTTCATGTGTTTGAAGTGAAATCATGCTTGGTTCTATCGAGGCATGACTTTGCTAACCCTAATTTAGGGTTTAAGTCTACATAAGTAAAATCGTGCCCCGTTCTGATGGAGCATGACTTCGCCGAAGCTTTATCACGCCCACTTTCTGTGAGGCATGATTTTTCTCGAGATCAGTATGGGGGCAAGTTCTACTTTCTGATAGTTTGGTTAGCTTCATTACTACATACTGAGCATACTGGCATATTCTATTTCTATTTTTATCATTTTTGCATATCTATTTTATGATTAATTCTCCAAAGGTCAATTTTTAATTTTGTGTTGAAAGGTCATCTAAGGGACCTAGGGGGCTTGATTGTTGTACCTCCGAGGACTATTACATAGTGGCCTAAGTAGGCCCCTAATACTGATCATCATTTTTAGTGTTTCTTAGATTATCTTGTAGAAACATGTATTTTTGATATCATTGGACAAGAGGCATCAAAAGCTAGGATCAACCATCGGTTAAAGCTAAGTGTTCTGATTTATCTTATTGGTTTTCTAATCTGATCTAAATTTAATTCTTAGGCATTTGAAAGTGAAAAGCATTTAGTTTGCATCTAGGGATAATTTCTATGCATTCATTTTGTATGTTTCTACTTTAAATGTTTTCTAGAATAAACCCTAGGTTAGTGAGCATCCAAAATAAAGAATCATATTAGGCTAGCTATTGTACTCTATTTTTTGCATTGTCATTTATCTTTCCTAGTTTAGAACTAGAAAGACCAAACTTAGGTGTTTTTCTTAAAATTGAATACATCAAACATTCTTGAATATCTTGAGGACTTGGAGCGAGTCCTTAAACCATTCCTGGTGAACCCATCCCCCTAGCATCAAGTGTAGAGCACAACATACCCCCGTGGTTCACCCCACAAAAGGTTCTCTCCTTGCGGATCCAACCTTTTGTTTGGGAATTGTACGTGGTAGGGAAGTTTTCCCCCTCTACATATTTGGTGAACCCGATGTGAACACCTCCTTTTTCTTTCAAACTTTAAGCAAGATCATTAATTCTATTTGAAAAATATTTAAGTAATTAAAATTTTTTTGTTAGTGTTTTCCCCTATTTGTTTTTCACTACTTCTAATGGCTCCTTTCCTTAGAAGTTAGAGGAAACAACTAGAGTCTGATTATGTTCCTTTGGAAGATGATCAGATTGATAGGGAAGACCCTAATGTAGATCTAGAAGAGCAAGAAGAGGTAGACATGGAAACTGAAACTAATCCTGATCCTTTTGTTGGACCTAATGGTAGTTATGTCTTTTCATCATTTGATCACATTTGGGAATTCATGAAAGCTCATAAGGAAAAACTATTGGAATATGTAGAACGAGAAGCTCATCTTGAAAAAGAGGATGCTACTCCTTCCCCTCCCAATAGGTCTCCTTTGCTTAAACATGATATTCCTATATCTCAATCCATGCATCAAAACAATTTAAAGAACCAAGTGACTTGTGCCACTACTAATACCACCAATGTTGGAGGGAATCTGCAAGTCTCTCTAACTAGTAATGGCCCAAAAAATTATTCTCAATTTCCTCCTTCATCCTCTAATGTCAACACCATTGCTTCTGTTCCACCAAATTTTAGTTATCCATAAAGTGCCACATACAACCAAAGTATCCAAAACTTGAATCAAACATCAGGGTTTCAACATGCATACTTTCCTCCTTTGGGAAGTCTGGGAAACATACATAGTAATTCAGAGATGCAAAATTTGGCAAATGTAGTGAATCAGTTGGTTTCAAGGATGGATATGATTCAGCCTTCAGGGTTTACATACAGTTATAAAGAAATGTGTAGTCAACCATTGGATCCTATTGTTGTTGCTAGACCTTATCCTAAGCATTTTTCTATGCCAGTATTGCCAATCTATAAAGGGATTAAAGATCCAATAGAGCATTTAAGAGGATTCAGGATAGCTTGCCATGATCTTGTTTATGATGATATGCTCTTATTGAAAACTTTTCCAAAGAGTCTTGCTGGAGTGGCATTAGAATGGTATTATCGATTGCCCAACTATTCTTTGAAGAGTTTTGAGAAGACTGCAGAGATGTTTGTTCATCATTTTAGTGCTTACATTGAAAAGGAAGTGACTATGAGAGATCTATATGATTTAAAACAAAGTAAAGAAGAAAGCTTTTCAGAATTTCTAGCTCGTTGGAGAAGTTTAGTTGGTCGATTAAGACAACCTGTGTCTCAGAAATATATGCTTGATATATTCATTGGTAATTTACAAGAACAGTTATCTTATGCTTTAGAAACTACTACTGTCACATCTCTAGATCAAGCAATTGAGTTAGCAAGAAAAGTGGAACAAGCTCTCATTAGAAGAGGTCAGCTTAAGGTTAAGGAAGATAAGCCAATTAAGTCTCAACATAAGAATAAGCATATAGGAGGCAATAGTGATAGTAGGCCTGTTAACAATGTCACTAACAACCTACAAAATATTGTACTTCAGAAGCCTCCTCAAAGGAACTTCACAAGACTTAATATGCCTATGGAAGTAGTTTTAAAACAACTATTGGATGCTAAGGCAATTGAATTACCTCCAGTAAGACAGCCAGATACTACAACTCATTGGTATAAGGTAAATCAATATTGCACTTACCACAGAGTAGAAGGACATTGGACAAACACTTGTAAGAAGTTGAAGCATGTGGTTCAAGATTTGATTGATGCAGGATGCATTGATTTAGGAAATCTCCAATCAATAAGTAATCAAACTCCTACTCAACAAGTTCTAACAATGAATCAAGACATGGGGATATTTAAGGATCCCCTACCAAAGCATGAGCAACAAACAACCAATCAAGTGGCTCATCAAGATGATTCCCTACACCATAGTAATGTGGTTGGTATGGTTGGAGTAACTACAAGAAAATAGGCTCAGAATCAGCAACATCAGCAAGGATAGAGTTCAGTATCTCAACCTAGTACAGTTCTAAAGGAGAATCAAAGAAGAGATTCAGCTACAAGGATTCCACCTATAGTGTTGAGACCACAGTCACAGGTTTCATTTGATCTTCAAAAGTAGTTAGCTAGTACTCCAACAAAGATATCAGTGTTAGAACTTTTGTAGACTTCTCCCGATCACATAAATGCTTTAATGAAATTTTTACAACAACAATCTATTTTCCCATATATCCCTCTTGATGCCATAGTTGACACCATAGGTTCTTTTGGGATACATCATGTCTCATTCTCAGATGATGATAAACCTTCCTCAAACTTACATGGAGATTCATCACTTTACATCATCGCACTTATTGGGGATACCCTTATCAAGCGAGTTTTGATTGATAATGGTTCATCCCTCAATTTGTGTACATATCAATTCTTTCAAAAATTTGGATTAAAAGAGGAATATTTAACAAAAACTGATATCATCATTAAAGCTTTCAACAATGAGTCCCAAGAGGCTTGTGGTGTCATATCTCTCCCCTTAAAAGTGGGGCCGAGAATATTGGATACTTTATTTTATGTGGTACATTGTCCTACATCTTTTAATCTTCTTCTTGGGTGACCTTGGATCCATGCAATGAAGGTTGTCCCTTCTACTTTTCATCAGTGTCTCAAGTTTGAATTCAAGAATCAAGTTGTCACCATTTCGAGCGACCCTCGACCATTTGAATTTTGTTCAAATATAGAGTTAGCTCAATTAGATTCTTATTCTTGTCCTTCTATTTCTTCAACAATTTCTCCATGTTCCTCATCTCAAATATTTGAGCATCTTCAAAGTTTAAAAGTGAGTGAGGAACATAAAACCCATTCTTTCTCCTTGGATCATGATAATCAGTTTCTTCAAGAGCCTCTTCTGGATCTAGCCAAGCTACCACCTTCACCCCGAACTATGGGCTTGCCTCATAAGAAGGGTGATGTTATACACATTGGCATGTGTGCTTTTATCTTCGGAGGTATGGCTTCCAAAGAAAATCTCCATGGTAGCAACCCATCTCTTAATGAGCACTCTTTCGCTCAATGCTATCTCACTAATGATTATCCCCTTCCTAAGCAGATCCTGTTTGGTATGGGATATGCAGGTAAAGGATTGGGACCACAACATAAGGGTATTCAAGAACCCTTGGATGTTGAGATTTGGCCTGGGAGATGTGGTATAGGTTTTATACCTAATAAGAATCAACCTCTACCTTTTGAGGATGATGACCATCTTATGACTTATGCAGAATATATGGAATATCAAAAGTTGTCAATAGATGATAATAAAAGTGTTAATTTTTCTTTTCCTCCAAAGATAATGTCTTGTAATATGGTTGGCTTTGTTCATTCTAACAATAACATTGTTTCTATGCAAGAAAATGATGAATCTTTGTATAATGTCTTTTATGCTAAAAATAATGGTGCTATTAGAAAATGTTGTGATTATCGTGCCATAGATGTTGAACGAAGAGCTTTAAAAGAGCTTCTCCATGACTTTGAAGATGTCTTCGATCCAACACCTCATGGCACACCTATTTATTTTGATAAGATGTATGGTGCATTTAGATTTTGCATTGATTTTAACTCTCCATAAAAAAAAAAAAAAATTATCATATAGTTGCATTTTCATTTTCCATTGCATTCACCTGCTTGCTCATATTGCATTATTGCTTGTCATCCTTGCATGATTGCTTGACATCTAACCTAACACCTTGCATGTTTGCCTATCATAAATGCATGATTGATTGTTCATGATTGCTTGCTCATATAGATTTTTGGGGATCTTGCGAAAATGGCATGTGATGATACCTAGTTAGGTCATAGCTCACATGCATTGCACTTCTCACTAGGACTCTGATGCCTAGCAAGATCCCCCCTAGGGATTCTTTCCTTCCTTCTTCTTTTCTTCTTATGATCACTTCTTCTCCTTTTCTTGATTCCTTCATTATGCTAAAAACTCTTGTTGCACAAAGTCTTTCTCAAAGTCCCAATCTAGGATAGCACTTGCATACTATTTTTATACATATTACACCCCACATGGGATATTTATACATCCTAGCGGGTATTGCACTATTCATGATCTTCTATCAGGTCATACTCTCTTTTGACTTAGCAGGCTCAACACCCCATTACAGGATAAGCTCCTTGGTCATTTTTAGTAGACCTCGACATACATCCTAGTAGGTAATTGCCTCACAGTAATCAATAAGGGAGCAACCACCCATAGCGGGTCAAAACTCCACACACACTTTTTCACATTAATGCAAGTGCTATACCCATAGCGGGTCTAGCTATCTCGTTAATACGATCTATAGTGTCTGGCTACACTGGTTCTTTGCAACCTACGCTAGTCTTATACTATGGATCATTCATTCTTCTCCTTTTTTGATGATTGACCTTTGGACCCCCTATTTTCTCTTCTTCTTCTCTATCTTCTTCTCTTTCTTCTCTCATTTCTTCTCTTCTTTCTCTCTCTCATTTTCTCTTGTCTGGTTTTATTTCTTCTTCCTCCTTCTTGTTCTTTCCTTTTGCATTCATTCATCCTCATGTAGTTTGCATTAGGATAGTTTACATACATAAAAACACTTAAAATAAATAAGCAAAACATATAAAAACATGCATTAAATCATTATGCATAAAATCACAATAATATCCATAGCTATGTATTACTCATGGGAAAAAAGAGTACATCATGAGAGGTTGGTGTACCATAATCTAAACTTGGTACACTCAACCTAGGGATGCACACCACAATAAAAAACTGGTGCATCATCTTGATCCCTAGCCTATCCTCTCCTAGCTCTGAGAGCCAACTCCCTCTGGCCCTCCCTAAGGTGGAGGTAACCTCAACTGAATCATCGACTATTGAGATATCATCGACTCCTATGATTGGGATCATGATCTACTCATTGATTGAAGGGATGGAGGAGGCTCCATCCTTCGCTCTGGAGGGATAGCTACGTAGTAAGCTACCTCATAAAATATGGCCCTCTGAATAGCTATCTCCAACCTATCACCTATCTATCGTAGCTCCATCTAAAGGAGCTGCATCGCATCCCCTACCTGGCTGCTCCCAATGATAGCCATCCCCTCAGCCCTAGCCCACTAGCACTCTCCATCCAGTCAGGCCACCTCTCCCTAAATTTGGGTAGCCTCTACCTGTGTTGTGTCCCTCTCAACTTGTAGTTGGACCATCTGTGTTTGAAGAGAAGCTAGTTGTTCCTATAGCTCCTCTATCCCCTGGCTCTGGCCTCCCACCACTACTGATGTGGATGCCTCCCTAGGGTATCTGACTTGTGGCCCCTCTATCTATGTGGGGGTATCTCTTGCCCCTCCCTCTCCAGTCCCTACTATCGATATGGTCTCCTCTACCACCCATATCTAGACCCGTGTCAACCTCTATCTCAGCATAGTAGGAGCCTATTATGCCCTCTCTATGGCCTTATGAGCTACCTCTCAGAATACCCATTGCATGCCCAGGTCCATCACTTGGTACCTCTGTATTGGTATGGGTGGGGAGATCCTCTAGGGCATGACTCCTCTGTACCACCACCTATACCCGATGGCCACCCTTATGTTGCCTACCCTTGGGTCAATATAAGGAGGATCTTCTATGTCCTCCTCAGCCCATCTAGTGAGGTCTAGCTCACCTCCAACCCTTACTGGATCCTAGGTCACCCTCCGGTACCAATAGTCCCCTAGGTTTGGGACTCCCTATAAGATCTCAAACTACTATAGGACTCGATCGAACCTGAATACCTCTGGCTCTCCCCTCTTCGACCTCAACCATCTGATCCTCCTCACCCTCACTAGCTTTGTCCTATCCTCTACCCAGCTAAGGTGAAGCCTCCATGGTTTCCATATGAGCTTCACATCCTGAAGCTCATCGATCACCCACCTAGCTAGTGGTAGGTTCCCTGTGTAGGCCCTCGCGGTCCTCTCTAGGGATCTCGACCATCTGTATGTTATTGGACGCTCTGGGTTGGGTAATGGTCCTAGTAGTGCTTCTAATATCTACATCATGATGTGCTTCCAGCACCACACCTAGAGCAAATTCATGCAAACCAGTCTTGTATGTTGCTTATACATGATGTTGTACAACATCTTATATAAGCAGGCCAACACATAAGGGCCCCATGCGAATCAAACCTCCTGATATCGTATGTCTACTACTACTCCTACTAGTGCCCATGGAAAGTATCATCTACTAGTGTGGCATGTCAAGAGACCAACCACAACCCCTGAGAGCACAATGGTTAGAGGGTCCACTCTGTAACAATTGACTAGGTCATCAACTACTATGGTGCTCTCTCACACTTGGTGGGTAAAACCTATCAAAAACCATTGAAGAGTGGCCACCTTCCCTCATGCTCCATAGACCTCTCTCCTCCTGATGGGGATCCTCAAAATCTACCACATGTCCTCTAGTGTGATGGTCGTCTCCCCTATCGGTAACTAAAAAGTGGAAGACTCCGGATACCACCTCTCTGCTAGGGTGGTCAACATCACCCTATCTATCTCTATCCATGGCATCCTCACCACATGGTCCAGCCCCACCATCACTAGCCTATTTCTCTCTACCTGCCCTAGAGCATCCAGCTCTGCCAGAGCCCCTGCTCACCACTCTCGACTCTCGAGAATACCTAGCTGCATTCACAAAACAAAATTTAATCAGTTTCATCAATAAAAAAAATTAAAATTAATTCAACATCATTTATTAATTTTAAGCATAAGGTAATTACAATTTGAAAATTGCACTTTGGGTCTACTTGTTTTCTTTCTTTTCTTCTCTTTTCTCTCTCTTTCTCTTCTTTTCCCTTAGCTTTCATGAAATCGCATCCCATTTTTGGGGTGCACGACTTCGCTTTCGTGAAATCATGCCTACTATTTTTAGGGTGTGACTTCATGAAATCGTACCCGTTTTCTTCTGGGTGCAATTTCTTCATGCTCTACCCAATGCAAAATTGTGATTGGGCCACAAATTCATGCCTGGGTCAGGGCACAAAATCCATCGGCTTTCACGATGGATTCCTTAAAAATCCTAATAAAATTACAAAAAAAGAGATTAAATTATGCATGAGAAGAGTTAAAAGTGATCCTTACCCACTCTTGTGCCCCGACCTCACCCCTCACGACCATCACTCGATGAACTGGAAGTGCCATCATATTTTCTCTCCCAGAGCTCTATTTTCTCTCCTCTTCACGGTGAAAATGAATTAGGGTTTTACCCCTTTTACCTTTTAAACCCTATTTTTTTTTTACCCCTTTGCTTCGCTCGGTTGTCACTTTTCTCTCTCTCTCTCTTCTTCTACATCAGTTCTTTCGAGTTTTTATGAAATGTCACTTTTTCATAAAAACTCAAGGGGGCACCCTAGCCTATAGAGACATTAATGTCCCTAATGCCTCGATTTGCATGTAAAATTATAAGTGTTCGAAATGACACCATTTTTGCACCACCCCTTTCTTCTAACCTATCCACCCCATTTTTACTTGTTTTTTTCCCTAGTGTGTGCCTACATCTCTTCTTTGATGCATTTAATAGGCCATAAATGCATCAAAGAGGGGGTAAAATGTAGACACAAAAAATTGACCCACTTTCAATGGGTAATCTTCCTTGCAACCCCTAAAAGGTCCCCAACCCTTGCCAAGGGCAAGGGAAGGCCTCTTTACCCTTCCATTTTATTTTATTTTACCTTTTAGAAAAATTGCACCCCGTTTTCATGAGGCATGACTTTGCAGAAGCGATATCATGCCCTATTAGGATGGGGCATGATTTCACTATTTTAATTTATTTTTAATTTAATTTTATTTTATTTTCTTCTTGGCCTGCTTAGACCCAGGTTTAAACCCTCCAATGTGTTTTTGTGTTGGTTGTGAGTTTATTTGTGCTTGCCTTGATCATCTATAAAAGGAAGAGCAATCTCACTCTTTAGAGATAGAGATATATCACGATCACGAACTTACTAATGCTCATGCGATCTTTATCTTCTAACACTCACTTATTGCTTTTATTTCACTCTGCTTTCTGTGTCTTCTGTAAGCTAACTCGAAGTGCAAATTTTGGATTTTGATTTCCTATTGCATGGATTGGATTGCTACTTAACTTGGTGGATGTGCATTGTGGCTCAGAGGGAAAGAGTGCTAGTTCGGATACTTAGCCTTCTTCTGTTGCTTCTGCGTTCTCCATTTAGGTTTTGCTCTCTATGATTTCATATTTAATTATGTTCTATGCATGCACTTTTATTTTTCATGTGTTTGAAGTAAAATCACACCCGGTTCTATCGAGGCATGACTTTTCTAACCCTAATTTAGGGTTTAAGTCCATAGAAGTGAAATCGCACCCCGTTCTGATGGAGCGCGACTTCGTCGAAGCATTATCACGCCCACTTTCTGTGAGGTACGATTTTTCTCGAGATCATTCTAGGGGCAAGTTCTACTTTTTGACAGTTTGGTTAGCTTCATTACTGCATACTGAGCATACTAGCATATTTTGTTTCTATTTTTATCATTTTTGCATATCTATTTTATGATTAATTCTCCAAAGGTCAATTTTTGATTTTGTGTTGAAAGGTCATCTAAGGGACCTAGGGGGCTTGACTGCTGCACCTCCGAGGATTGTTACACAATGGCCTAAGTAGGCCCCCTAACGTTGATCATCATTTTTAGTGTTTCTTAGATTATCTTGCAGAAACAGGTATTTTTGATATCATTGGACAAGAGGCATCAAAAGCTAGGATCAACCACCGGTTAAAGCTAAGTGTTCTGATTTATCTTGCTGGTTTTCTAATCTGATCTGAATTTAATTCTTAGGCATCTAAAAGTGAAAAGCATTTAGTTTGCATCTAGGGATAATTTTTGTGCATTCATTTTGTATGTTTCTGCTTTAAAGGTTTTCTGGAATAAACCCTAGGTTAGTGAGCATCCAAAATAAAGAATCATATTAGGCTAGCTCTTGTATGCTTGCATTCTACTTTCAGCTATTGTACTCTATTTTTTGCATTATCATTTATCTTTCCTAGTTTAGAACTAGAAAGACCAAACTTAGGTGTTTTTCTTAAAATTGAATACATCAAACATTCCTGAATATCCTGAGGACTTGGAGCGAGTCCTTAAATCATTCCTGGTGAACCCATCCCCCTAGCATCGAGTGTAGAGCACAACATACCCCCGTGGTTCACCCCACAAAAGGTTCTCTCCTTGCGGATCCAACCTTTTATTTGGGAATTGTATGCGGTAGGGCAATTTTCCCCCTCTACACTTTGACCTTCCCTATCCAAAGTATTGAAGGTTATTTCACACCTTACTTCTATGCTGTCATTGTACCTTGTGTTTGCAGACCTTGAACATAAATGCTTCACTTAATGCATTGGTCATTAATGCTCTTAAATTGGAGGAGAATCTTGGTTTGAGTACCAAGTGGCCCATATATTTCTTTGTGAGCACTTGAGGAGTAGAAGATGCTTGAGAACACTTATTTCATTCTTCATGTAATGTATGGGCATTATGTTCTTCTAATTAAACACTTGAATTTCCTTAGAATAAGTGTTCCTCGTATGTTCATTGCACCAACCTGTAGTTTGTAACACCCTTGCTAATGAAGATGAACGCTCGAGTGAGGAGTGTTAGGGTCTTGTCTCAAGTGACAAATTTCAATTCCTCCTTGTGCATGTAAATCTTCTATAATGCTCCTTCAATGTATCCTTCTTGGAGGTTTTTTAAACCCTATAATATCCACAACTCCTTTTTCGATCAGTTGCACTTGCTTGTATATTATTTTAGACTGAATTGAGGATCATCGATCTAGAGGCTTGAGCACTGATTTTTTGCTTCAAATATGTGGAAACTAGAATGCTCCAATGGTGCTTTTATCTTCCTCATTTTGCATATGTTATACGTCCTCCTTGTAGATAGCATTGTTCTTGATTATAACACCATTTTCTCCCTTTGATTTTTTGTCTTGTCTCTTGCAAGTTTGGTCATCCAATATGAGGGAGTAAGAGCCTTTAGAGTGACTCCTTTGATGTGCTTTGGAAGGATGTTAGTGAATGACCACCTTCAACTAGTTTTTCCAGCATATGTTGTGCCCTTAAGACACCTCCAAAATCTGCCTCCTTTTTCTGTATAAACCATATTAGGATAGTGCAATGCAATATAACATATTCATGTATAAAATAGCTCTTATTGCACCTTCTTTTGCACCTCTTTTTTAGGTTTGATTTTCTGGTTTTGTGGCAGAATTTTGAACGCAATATGGGGGGTTTCGAGGTTGTCTCTTTTATTAGACACCTTTCCCTTTTTGCTTGGATATTTTATAAATGGATCCAAGCTTGTAACCACTTGATAGAAGCTCTATTTTTCCTGTATTTTTTTGCACTATTTCTTTTGTAGAAAACTTATTGTGCTTTGAACTTGAGACTCACCAAGTCTTGCTCGAGGCTTCCTTTGCTGCTCTTTTGGTGGTTACTTTATTCTCCAATGCTTGGAGTATTGAGCTGATATTGTGGCTTCCTCAGGCCATTCAAAGTTGCAGATATTTGTGCACTAATAGTGTTTTTAGACACTTTGACAAATTCTTTTTTTGTGCCTTTCTCAAGAACACAAATAATAATATTTTGAGAGCAATAGGATAGTGCAAATAAATCTAATAAAATCTTATTTTTAATGCACTAAAAATTTCACCTTATCACTCCAATTAACTCTTAAAATTAATGCACTTAATCAATTTACTGCAACTAATCAAGAATAATTTGAAATGAATCTTCAAGAATTATTTTGTAATTTCCTTATAAGCAAAGGTAGTAAGCTAGTCTTCTTTTGCTTTCCAAAGTAAATGAAAATCTAAAATTTAATCAACTCCTAAATTTCAAATGAACCTTAAAGGAACCCTTATATTTTTTCACTTTTGAAGACTATAATTCATTTCTTCTTTTTGCACAATTGAAGACTATAATTCAATTCTTATTTTTGCAACTTTAATCCAAGTTATGGTGCCTAAACAAATCTGATTAGTAAACCAATTAATTAATCTACTTGCACCAATAGTTGCATACCTTTTTTTTTAAATGCTATATTTTCCACTTTTGTAGAGAATGTAGATCTTTATGTCTATGGCCACCAACTTGTTGCCTTGAGTAAGATATTATAGCTCTTTGTAGGCTACCTTGAACAAATTCGTCTTCACCAAAATATGGTCTCAAACTTTATTTCATGAACCTAATATTTGGTGGCTTGTTCTCCTCTTGTGGTCTCCTTCTACTGTAGATTTTGAGAAGTCAATGTCTCTGAAGTGGTGCCTTCTTGCTATGAGAGGTAATCTTCAAATCTACTAGATTTAGTGAGCTCCTCCTATCTTCAAGTCTTCTTATTGAATTATAACTTCAAACAGAATCTTCTTCTCAATATTATAAATATCTTGAGGTATTTAATAGATTATTCAACTGGAATTTGGCACTCCTTACCAAATTCTTCTCCTCTTGGGCTTGGAGCTACTCCTTGGTACTAGATTTCTCCAATGAGTTCTTTGATTATTTCTTCAGTAAAGCTCTCCAAGCCTTTTACTGGATGCTCATTGAGACCTCCCCAAGGTCTTTGACGTTATAGCTTCTTTTGGTCTTTCTTGAGACCTTTTCATCAACCTTCTACTCCTGGAAGTGCTGGTGGTGAGATCTTCCTCTAGATCTTTGCTTCTGCTACTTCTGGATTTGAGCAAGACTCTCCTAGTCCTTCTTCCAAGACTAGAAGTTATTCAATGAGATATTCTCCTAATCTCTTTGCCTTCAAGTTTTGGATTGATTCTAAATAATATAATCTTCCTAGCTTTCTTGTAGGAATTTTTCCTTACTCATTGAATCTCTTTTCCCTACAACAAAGTATTAGTGCTAAAATCTTAATCTTATTCTGAATCAGATACTCATTTTTGGAGTCTTCTTCAGGATCAAGGCTTCTATGGCCTTATTTCAGTATTAAGGCTTTTGTGGCCTTTTTTAGGATCAAGGCTTCTGTGGTCTTTTTCTTCAATGTCAAGGCTTCTATGGTTTTTTTTAGGATCAAGGCTTATGTGGCCTTTTTCTTCTATATTTACGCTTTTATGGCATTTTCTTCTAGATCAAGGCTTCTATGGATTTTTCTTCTGGATCAAGACTTCTATGGTCTTTTCTTCTTGATCAAGACTACTATAGCCTTTTCTTCTTGTGTGAAGTTCTCAATTTAGTAATGGATATCTCCTGTATCCTAACTTCACCTCAAATCTTCTTTGAAATTCTTCTTCATAGTATCCTTTTCTTAGATAAGAAACTAACCTCTCAACTATGAAGATATGCCAACCTTCGAGCAATGAAGTTGAAGTATCCTAGATTTTTGTTGTAGGAGGAATCCCAATATTCTAAGAATTAGATTTCTACAATAAAATAAAATTTGGGCAATAGTTAATAAATTCTAAATATCCTGAATTATCTTCACTAGTTGATTTGTCAATCTAGTGGATTGAATGTTGAGTACTAGTCTTCATGAGTTTTTCTACAACTCTATGGAAAGACTCTAGCCAAATTCAATCTCAGTATTTCTAAACTATGATTTATTTTAGTCCTCACTTGTGGTTCTCCCTGAGTATACCACCTAGACTCTTCTGAGAGTTTTTGACAATGACTGATCCAAAGGTGTGTCAGGTTGACAAACAAACTCAAACTCATTAATAATTATGGCTTTCCTATGGCTAGATCTACCGTAGCTCTTATACCACTGTTAGCTTTTGATTTCGTATGCAATGGAAGATAGCAATCACAAGATGCATAAATAATATAAAAGAAAGTAAATCTACAATATGACTGAAATATGCTATAAATAGAAATGATGAAATTGAATACAATGTAGCTATGGAGGAAATGAATACTCCATGAATAATGCTACTGGACTAAATTGCATCCATATCCAATATGGATAAATTTATCTAATCTATGCTCTACAATATTGTAAGTGATTCTCTATGTGATGCTCTATGATATATGATAATAAGACCATTATATAGGAAGATAGGTTCATGTGCCAACACTCTATCTAGTTATGCAAGGGATAGATTGCACATGTATAGCTTACACATTGACACTTGTGCATTTATTACATTGCATTTAAAACTAGGTAACTTCTCCCTAAATTAATCTAATGTCCTAAGTATGTACCTTGGTAGGTACATTTACATGACCCAAATGATGTAATATACTCTATTTCTAACAAAATCGAGATAAACTACAGAAATGGTGGTTGATGATTTGTTCATCGATAGCTTCAAGGATATAAGAGTACCCTTCATTTAGAATGCATTGCATATATTCTTGTGTTTGAATACATCATTGGGACATGAGATTGCTTTGACAATGGATTCATCCTTAGGAGAGTGGGGATTTAACAAACCACCTACTAAAGGATAAATCAACATAGTGCATTACTACTTGGAAAGGCTTTGTATTGCTTATGTTTGTGAAGCATAGATTTATTTAATTGTGCCTTTAAAGTATTAATATGGTTGATGATATTAATACTTGTGTTGGTAATATCAAAGCTAATAACTAATATTAGCATTTGGTATTTGATCAATTATTAATTAATTTACCTGTAGAGAAAGGTAATAGTAATGAAATTTAGATTAATTTATTATTTTAGCAAAGCTTTAGTAAAAATAAAGGAATTAAAAATCAAGTGGCATTAGCTCAACTGGTTAAATTCCTCAACAATTAAGTAGGAGATCAAGGTTTAAATATTTCCAAGTAATACATGGATAATATCTAGGTTTTTTTGTAATACCACTATGTGGTGATGATGTAATACGGGTGAGGCCTGTTTCAATCCCATATAACCAATTGCAAAAAAATAATTAATTAAATTTACTTATTTTGAAGGCTTGTAACACAAGAATAATTATGGTTAATGTTAGTGGATAATAAATTAGAAACCATAGTGCATGATAATTGAAGCATGTAGAGGAATAGTGGTATTCGATTATGTGTAACACCCAAGAAGAGAGCATTGGTTGAAAATATTATGGACAGCCATCAAATTAGAGGCTCCTTGGCGTCTCCCATGCCTTGGAAGGAGAGGTTATATGAGAGAAGATATCCTAGCACCAATGGTAGTTGGTAGTAGAGGAAAATTGGAGATTAGACAGGGATGAGGAGCAAGCTACCTCGATGAATGATCAAACCTGTGATAGGAAACAGTAACTTGGTTAAACCTTGATTTCTTTGTAATCACTAATTTGGTATTGGTTTGTTTATGATTGTTGCTTGGGAAGTGTTGAGTGGATATTTTACTCAATTGTAAAATCACCATCACAGTCAGGGTATCAATCCAAAAACTCTCTCTTGCAAAAGAAATGAAATTTCTCCAAGGTTATTTTTACTTAATGTGTGCTTGTGATCTTGTGAAGATATATCAAATAAGTGGTAAGAATACCTTGGTGATTTGCAAGTAACTGTTAATAAGAGACCTGTGTTGGTTTATTTTATTATGCTATGCTATTGATTGTTCATGAAAACTTAAAGAAATAAAAGTGCGATTGGCCCTCATATGACCACGATGTAAAGCCTTAGCTCCTTTTATCTTGTATTATTTTAGGTATATTTTATCTTCCTTTGATTAAGCAGATTTTAGACAAATTTTACCTTGCATTAAACCCTACTTTAAGCATGAAACAGAAGATTAAAATCTATCCCCAAATGTGAATATTAAATGATGATTGGATTCATTTAAATTGCTTTGTGCATGAAATAAAACAATGAAATGACTAAAATCAAAACAAATAGAAGCCTTTGATATGATAAATAAATTACCCCTCTTTGATGAAATTAATTTTCATAAAGAGATGTCAATTGATTGCTCTAAAAATAATTGCCTTTGAAATGCCATATAAATCACTCCCCTTTAATGAAATTGTGATTTTCATAAAGGAAATCTAATCTATTTATTGCAAAACAAACATGCAAAGTTTGAAATCTGATTTACCTTTGAAATACAAAATTATGTAAAATCTGAAATTATAAAATGCTTGTAAAAACAGCAACTTTGAATAATTTTTATAATTTCAAAATGGCTTCAAAACAAAATAAAACTTGTTCTAAATGGAACGTTAAAGCTTATTCTTCACACCCATGCATCTATTTTTGGAGTTTTAATTTTTTTCGATTTTTATTTTAATCGTCGAAGTTTTAAAAAAATCTGCAAAAGGGAAGGGTTAGAAAAATAAAAGTAAAATATGGAAATGAACCAGAATGCTGAAAATACCAAAAAAAACTACCACCAGTATGATGCCACCCTATTCCTATAAAACCGAAGATGTGAGAAATTTCTGCATGCAACCTAGTTTATCCAAACCTGCATTTGCACAACCCACAATAATCTAGGTGCGAGATTCTAAGGAAAACAAAAATAAATTTTATGCTTTAAAAATAACCATTAAAATGTATTTAACATCATCTATAAGCCTATAGCATGAAAAGGGAAAAATAGATAGTTAAATCAAACATGCAAAAATAATCTCCTCCTATCTTGCTAACATGACACAAATTTTTGGAATCATTTGTATTAAAAGAAGCAAAAAATACATTCTAGCAGCATATTTCCAGCTTTGGTCTCCAAAATGGTCCAACCCCTGGCATTGGATAAACTTCCAACCCTATATTCTATGTTTTCATGGATATTTGCAACCTATGTAGCAACTCTTCGTTTTCACTTCTTCATTTCCAAAATGCCCTCTATTTCATTTCCTCTTTTTCCATGCATTCTTTCTTGTAATCATTTTTGCTTAGTCATTTCTATGGTTACACACCCATTGGTAATGTCTTTATTGATAGTTGTGAAAACAAATGAATGCCTGCACTGATGTGTATATCCGTTTATTATTATTTTCATCTTATCTCCTCCATTGGTGGGGACCACGCCATATTATTAATTAAAATCATAGTTGCACTTGAATTGGAGATTGATTTTACTCATAATAAGAAAAGTTTTATATTCAACCATTTATGATTGTATTCTATCACTAATCTATATTTATTGTTACCAGATGGAGCACTGTTCCCCACTAAAGTGATGGACCCACTGTTGTCGAAGTTTGAATACGTAGATATTATATTTTTGCCCAAGGCTTTGTTGGCATTACATGTGTCCTATTCATCGCGCAAGTCCACATCAAGTCATCCTTGATAAATTTTTCTCGACGTCTTCTGTATATTTACATTTTGAAAAGCTTTGTCGTTTCACAAATACTTCAATTAAATTCACTTCATCAACTGATCTAAACTACCACTACGACTATACATTTGATTATGTCACGATCTTCCTTCGAGAACTTGTGAATATTCATATTTTGTCTTGTGTTCTTAAAATTTTAAAACAAACACTAACTATCATGAATTTAATTGGAGTTCAATGTGGATAAAACCTTCATCAATCCATCGATAACTCTCCCTTTGAACATGTTGTCTATATCTCAAAAATGGATGCCCTTTGTATCGAAATGATCGTTTATCTATTTTGCAAGTTTTTGAGGCTACAATTTCCATGGATTCACGTGTTGTTCTCAGTCCTCATATGCCTTTGACTTCCAATTATATGCACATTCATCTCTCTATTATTAGTTGTGCATCACCACACCACTGTCTAGACTATGCCGTTGCCATCATTGGTTTCTATCAAGAACTTGTTTTTGTTTAGAGAGATGCATTGTAATTTAGTACAGCATTAAACTCATATTGGGGACCACTATTGTTCTTGGTTTACCTTATGAAGTGAACCTCATCCCACTGCGCTACACTTACACCTACCGTTATTTCTATTACTTTAACTTTGCCATGTATGCCACGACGTCTCCATCGTTACTAGTGTGAAAATGGTGATAGCACAAACATTCCCATATTATTTTTGCAAACATCCACTGCACCATACCAGTAAGTCCATATTCTACTTCTGGTGGCTCCCTACATACATCATCACCACACTTCTCATGTTGTATTGCTTCTCCAACCTTCTGATGTAGCACATATTATCTCGTTACTCTTCGGATGCCTTTGTATGTTGCCCGCATTACTGAAGAACACAAGCTTATATTGATAGGGGGAAGTGAAGAGTATAAGATAAAAAATTTCCTTTCAAATGATAACAACAATAATATGAATACAATAATAAACCAATGCATAATTTCCATACACAAGAGACAATGCTTTTACATGGAAACACCCTTTCGAGAGAAAACCACGGTAAACTATTTCTTATATTTTTCTTCAATAAATTTTGTGGGCACCAACCCATAGGAGACACCAATCCCCTATACAATTTCATGGACACCAATCCATAGGAGACACCAATATGCTATATAATTTCATGGACACCAATCCACAAGAGACACCAATCTCCTATACAATTTTGTGGATACCAATCCACAGGAGACACCAATCCCCTATACAAGTTTGTGGGCACCAACCCACAGGAGACACCAATCCCCTATACAATTTCATGGGCACCAACCCACGTGAGATACCAATCCCCTATACAAGTTTATGGACACCAATCCATAGGAGACACCAATCCCCTTGAGGTACCAACCTCACTTAGTTCTACTCCAAAATTGATTACAATCATTGCTCAAATCTGCTCACAAACACTACTCAAATTTATTTCCAAATATTACTCATAGACATTGCTCAAATATGCTTCCAAATATTCTCACTAAACATTGCTCAAATATACTCCAAAATCTGATCAATAATGGCATCAATTTTTCACCTTTTCTTGAGTTTGCTTTCTTCATCTGAAAATAATTCAAACATATTCTAGCAAAAATTTGTCTAACCTCTTGATCACATAGAGAATGATATATTGGTGTTGAAATCTTCAAATGGCCAAAATTTCCTTCACATTCATTAAGTTTTTTGCTTCCACATGTCTCACATTTATTACATTTTAAAGGTAGCCCAAGTCTAACACTAGATGACAGTAAAACAACAAACCTCCACGTTGCACTGTATCTCTGCTTATCAAGATATTATAATTCCTGTTGTACCTTGCTTTGACTTGATAAGTTCTTCCAACTTACTATTTCACTTGGAAATCAAACTTGCACTTACTCTTGCTAAATCATGGACAACTTGTACCAATAATGATTATCCTTCTGCCTTCCAAGTATCACTAATTCCAAAACCTTATAAAATCAAAGGTCTTACATGAATTACCTTATCTCTCCAAAATCAAATATTTACTTTATAATCAACACTTCAATTTAATTTCATACTTATCCTATTTCTTCCTATCACGGTATCCACATATTAACAACATCTTCTCCTTGCGGTACACTTTTCACAATGTCCAACCTTTCGTAGTTAACAATGGTTTTCACTCACAGCAAGATCTTCAATGATGTCCACCCTTACGTAGTCACAATGTCTTTTACTCACAGTAAGCTCAATGATGTCCACACAGTCACAATGTATTTTACTCATAGCAAGCTCAACGATGTCTATGCTTATGCAGTCAAAATGTCTTTTAATCATAGCAAGATTTCCAACAACATATTTTTGTGTGTACTTGGTGTTGTTAGCTCTATTCTTGGTATTCCTTGTACCTTTGGCTTCGTTGCTTTTCTTATCAGTCTGGAATCAAGATGTCAATGTCTTTCAAGCCTTTCTCAGATTCAACAATGCTCATTGCTCATGCTGCATCAATGTCTTCCAAGTCTTTCTCAGACTCAACCTGTGGCACAATGCTCATTTGCTTGCATACATCAATGTCCTTCATTTTGGGTGCTTTAATATTTTTAACATATTCTTTTTAAACTGCTTCTTGTACCTTTGCAAAACATCTCCAAATATGAGCATGCCAAATATGCTTTGCCTTGTTGTGATAACAAGAAATCCTTTCTTATTCTGTGTTGGTGAACGACTCAATGATGCTTCACTTTTTATCTTGCACTTGTCCTGCTCCCTTCCTTGCTGCATCCACTCAATGTTAGGAGATTCAACTTCGTTGCTTTCCCACTGTCTTGTGCTTGTCTCGCACCCTTGTACAATTCGTATCCAAACTCACCATGAATACTCAAGGAAAAACCAGCAAAAATATTTTTATGCACAACTTCCACTTGTATGATGCTAGTGTCCTCTCATGGAAATGAGATCCGGTCTACAAAGATGTCTCACAACCACCTATACATAATGATCATAAGCACAAAATAATTTTGGATGTTGCATACCTCAAGGAACTCAAATTCCAGAGTCCCCTACTCATTCGAATTGAATCTTACCCTTTTGCTTCTGTACAGCTAAACCTCCACTGCATCGTTCGTTGCCACACCAAAATCCCAACATACACTATCAAAGATGTTTCGTACAATCATCGCATTTCCAAATGAATTATTGCCTTGTATATATATGCAAACTTCTACCTTGGTGCTCAAAAGGGTCGGCTCACTTTTTTTTTAAATTCAAATTTGAAACATCACTTTATTCACTTATAAGGTCGGCTCCTTTTATCATAAACTTTGATATTCAAATCATTAATTTAAATATTTCAACCCAACCTTTGGTCTTTTCAACATTAACATTAATATTAAATATTAATGTTAAATATTTCAAACTTACCCTTGAGTAATTTTCCCAACCACACATCATTGCTATTAATCAAATCAACCTTTGACATCAATGATAATTATGCATTGTTTGCTATCAACCTTTGACATCAATGACAACTCAATACTTCTAACAGTTACATCCACATCGTGTCTTGGTCTCGCATGCTTTTTTTGGTGAGCTATCATCCGCATCACATGTTTCTTAATTCTTTGACCGTTGTAGTTGCCTGCATTATCATCGAATAAGATAACATAATGTTGTCATCTCCCTAAAATTGATCATTACAGGGGTCCAACATTTCTGTCTTGTTAAATCGAACACATAGCCACACTGCACTATCCATATCATGCATAAAAATTATTCTTCAGGTATATTCTAAGAGTCTTCATCTATTTTAATCGACACGTCGACATTCATGAACAAAGAGGCTAAGCAATCATATTTGTCCACCATGTAATTCCACATTCACGTCTACGGGATATTCTGTCATGTCCACCATTTTGTCACTATTTGCCAAGTTGTTTGTTGTGGTGATCGTCGTGCAGTTTGAGCTACATCCAAGTTGGCACCCTTGTCATGTGTCTCTTTTTCCTAAAAAATCTCATGAAATCTGTCAATGTCGTCGTTCATGGAGGTTCGTGGCTATCGTCCATATATGCACGTGTCGTCCTCAACTATTCGTCCATGTAGACCCTACAAACAAAAACAACACCTTTATTAAAAACATTAAGAATGAATATATCCACACAATAATTTAGAAATGCAAAGTGGACATACGTTGGCTCTAATTAAAGCAACTCTAATATATGTAAAGCTTAGGGTAAGAGCAATGTCACTTTGCTTTTACTTTGTTCATCATAATTATCTATTTATTTATTTATGTTATTATTTTTTTATTATATATATTATTTATTGCTTTTTATTTTTTATTTGTTTTTTATTTTTATATTAAATATATATAAGTGTAACACATATATACATATATTTAAGTTTTTTTTAATTTATTTATTTATTTATTTACTTGATCACTTTTAGAAGTTTAAATTAATTTAATTTAAACCATTGAAAATGACCAAACATTACAACAAAATAAATAAATAAGATCTACCAAAAAACCAAACCATATACAAGAAATGAAACGGGAGATGCTAAATAAACAACAAGCCTACCAACACCAAACCTTGGTAATCTATCAAAATCATCACTCAAAGGACACGAAAATCCCCCAAAACAACAAAATAAAAGGTGGGTCCCCAATTTTGGGGTAAGTTGTGCGACAGTCACAACAAATGGCAACTCTACTAAGAAATGCTCTTGAGCATTTTAGGTGAAGAACCTAATATGAAATGAGAACACAAAAAAGATCAACAAAATACAAATTATTTAGCGATATCCTGAGAAGGTGGAGGTAGGCAGCTTTGAATAAACAACTAATCCATCTGTATTTGCTCAGTGTGTGAAAAGTAATTTATTTTTTGCACCCCTGAAAACATTCTTAATTCCCTAATCTGGTTTGCATTTAATCTATGAAGCACAGCTCATAAAAAAACTTTACAAACAAAGCCCTACTTTCAGTCAGGCATTTATAGTCCCGATAGAGTTTATCTAACTCACCCTTGTGTTTACTTTATACCTTGCGAAGACTTTCCTTATAAACAAGTTGTGTCTAGATAGAGCCCTACTGCTAGTTAGATTTCTATAGTCCCGATAGAGTTTATATAGACTTTGTGACTGATTTTTAGTGTGTTTACCTTTGCTTGCTTCTCTTTTTTTCTTTTTCTTTTTATTTTTTTATAGCTTTGCAACACTTTACGTACACGAGGTTTAGGAAGCTTAGATATGGAGCGTGTTGAATTTTTACCTTAATTTGCAACCCAAGATGACTTCATCCTTCAGGACTTCCATAAATACCCTTTAAAATGTGATTTATAAGTGGAGCTTTAGCAAAATGTTTTATTTTTCCACTCTCCACCATTTTGGTCCTAAAATATGAGCATGATCACAAAATAACTCATCCCCCTTTCCTCAAGTTCACCTGCTTTAAAATTAGGTATTCCAACCTACTTAACAAAGGAACACAAAAAATAGATAAGAGGCCATAAATTAGCGACCACGAAACATCACCTCAAAACAAGGGAACAACCCAAAACATAAAACTAAAACACAAACCAAATCCTAACCTAATGCAAACTAACAATAAAGTAAAACAAAATCAAAAATTAAGGACAAAGCACAAAAATAGCAAAGCTAAACAAAAACACGAAAACCAAAACTATATACAAGAATATACATATGGTACAAGGTGGTGTACAAAATATTTTATCACTTCCCATGATCCCAAACATAATTAGCACATTTTAAAAGACATATAACATGATATGCATGCCAAGCTTTGCAGGAATCCAATGACAGTAAGATTAGGTCACACATTACAACAATTTTCATCTTGCCTCTCTCACCCCACAAATTTGATTTAGTTCCATTAAAAATCCCATAGGTGAGCTTCAAATCATTAAATTGATTAGACAATAACTGATTTTCAATTCCTTTTTGTTCCTTAAGATGTCAATTTCACAATTTGATTCATGATTTAGAATTAGGCTTTCCTTTTCAAATATGAGATCTTGCAAATAGGATCCTATTTCTAAAAAATTCAAAGCCAATTCATTTTCTATTTTGTTAGACCAATCAAACTTATGCAACCATTTACAAGCATCTAGAATATCTACTAAATGAGAATCATCATGAGTTTTTATCCTAGATTCTATTATCAATTTTTGATGAATTTGATTCAGTAACTCAAATTTATTGCTTCCATTTCACTCATCAAAGCAATTTTATTAGTGATGTGAGGATTAGTTAACTCAAACTCTATATCAACCCCACATGGCATTTCATAATTTATTGAATTCAATAACCAAATACGTAAACCTTCACCTGGAGTTCATATGGTGGAACACAAAAGGTGGGATTTTACCTTTGATACACTTTAATTTACCAATACTTGGAGAGGATTTGTAACTTCTTTTTTTCATGATCTTCATCGTCATCATCATGTAGAACTTCTTATTCGTCCGAAACCTATTTATCAAAGATACCAAAATTAGGCACCCAATTAAAAACATGTTCATTCTTTTTAAACCATCTTGTTGTTCAAGGGATTTGTTAAATAACATATCTTCACGATCAACCATTTGAGTTGTTTTAACTAAAGAAACCTTTTCATTTGTATCATCAATAAAATCACACCCAAACCATTCATGTTCTAGAAATACTCTATTTGAGGTAACATAGGTATTATAGGATCCTTAGGTGAAACAATGTTTTCCATTGCTTGCATCTCAAATGGGAACAAATTGAGTGAGTCTCCTTTTCCTAGAATAGTAGAGTCATTGTCATCCTTTTCTCTTTTAACAAGATGTTCAATAAACTTATCTTCAAAATTATTAGATCTTGGAACCTTCTCTATTTTTCAAATGACTTGTCATCTTTTGGTTGTACAAGAATTGCCAAATCTTCATGTGAGATAGAGTTTTCAACATCCAGCCTGTCAAGTGAAATAGAAATTTCATCAGTAGGAGCGTAAGAAAAAAATGATTCCTCATACCTTTTCCTACAATTATAATAATGGTTGTCTAAACCCATGGGATGAAACTATATTGCATCCTCCTCGTAACTTTCAAGCTTTTCAAGAAATTCTTCCTGGTCATTATCTAGAGGATGTTGAAGGCTTTGATCGTCAATTTTAATCATCTCATCCAAATTTATGGAATCTCCTGATTTTTCATTTGTTTCAAAATTAGTCCACTCTAGGACCCCTCCATTGTCTGAAAGAGTATCACTTTTAGTATCTTTGATCTTTGTCTCATAAAGATGATTTGGAGACTCATCAAGATACGCAACTTGAGGCATTTGTTCCTGTAATTGAGTGATATTTCCTTTAAGTTGTATAACTAGCCTTTGCAAAATGTCTTGCATATTAGGTGAAGTGAGTGCTTCATTAGAAATAGCGGCAAAGTCCTCCCATCTATTCCACCAACAATGATCATCTTTTTAAATTGAGGTGTGATGTTCAACCACTTCTTCACATTCTTTAAACTTAACCATAGGTTACTTTTCGAACTCGCCTTCATCCACATTTGAGGGATCAATTATTTCTAAAAGTGGATCATTTAGTTTTCTATGATTATTTCAATCCTCACTTGTAAATAGGGACTTTAAGCCTTCTAGCTTATCACAACTTGACACATGTTGGCTTTCTTGATCATCATAATAATTGTCCTCTAAAAACAAATGATGAGAGTTATCCTACCTTTTGGCAAAACTTCATATTCATCTCTTGACTCCTCAAATTCACTTTTAACCACCTTTGGTGAGTCAAGGGTTCCTTCAATAATATCAACTCTTGTATTTTACTTCCAATGATAGTCCCAATATTCCTTTGTGAATAAACATGAAATAATATCCATATCTTGATGGGTTTGGTCACCCCAATCCTAATTAATGGACATTGGCTTTGAGACTTGCACATCCTCTTGGATGAAATCTAAGGTGGTTGTAATATTTGGACATTCAATATTTTCCCATTGATTGCTCACATTAGACCTCATTTGATTTAGGGGTGCTATATTGGATGGTTGGTGTTGGTTGAAATCCATAGCTCCCTAGAAACAGTTCATCATGAGAGAAGGTTGCGTCTCACCCTGACTCATAGGTGGTATCTAATTTTGGGCCTTAGGATTAAGTAAAGATACTCAATCCATATCAAAATTTCTCAAATCCCACCATCATTCTACCATAATTTCCTCCTTGTAGGCCTTAGGCAAGGATGAATATTCAAAAAGTTTCCATAGCAATTTGGATATTGAGGGGTCTACGGCTCCCATGTAAATTTGAAAGGCTCTCTCTTCTGAAATGACAAAGTGAGGCACCACTTTAGTATACAACTTATGAAACCTATCATTGAACTGAATCATGGATTCATTAGGTTCCTTACAGATAGAGATAAACTGATTTAGCATCATAATTGGGTCAACTAGTTTTCCAAAATGGCTAATAAATGTTGCTTCTAGTTGAGCCCAAGAAGTGATGGAACTTACTGGTAGGTATAGGTACCACTCAAATGCAACCTCATCCAATGTGTATGAAAATAATCTACAAGGAACATCTCCATGCCATATTTGCAAATGAATTAAAATGTCCTTGTATCTTTGAATATGTTCCTCAGTCAAGGCCGCATCAGGCTTAAACATGGGTAAACAATTTTCTACACCTTAAGGAATTTGATGAGTAGGAAGGTTTAACTGGCTATAATAGTCACCTAGACAAGATGCAATTATTGCCCTGGTTGTAATAACCAATGCCATTAGTGATTCTTAAAGAAAACAACTTTAATACCAATTTTGTTAGTCAAATAAATATATGTTGCAAAGAACCATGAAATGACTAACAAATTTCTAATGAATAAATCATCGCATTCATCAATTATAATGCATGAATTAAACCATAGCAATAAATAACATTCTCCAATTTATAAAAAAGGTTAGCCTTAATACATCATCAATTAGAGAATGTTAGGATCAATGAAAGTGATCAATATGTAAACAAAACTTCGTTAGTCAAGACCAATGTCTTCGAATAAACCTTCAAGTAAACATGAACAATATAGCATCTAAATAGCAATAAAGTAAACCAATTCAGGCCCTCCTTCTAGCACCAATTTTGTTGTGCATGAAGGAGGCCAAAGATAATAGTCAAAAGGGACATGAAACATTCAACAATTCAAATCTCTTAAGTACCAATGAACAATATAGCATTTAAAATCACAATAAAATGAACCACTTCATGCCCTCCTTCTAGCACCAATTCTGTTGAGTGGATATTTTGCCCAATTGCAAAATCCCCATCACATTCAGGGTATCAATTCGAAAACCCTCTCTTGCAAAGAAATAAAATTTCTCCAAGGTTCCTTTTACTTAATGTGTGCTTGTGATCTTGTGAAGATATATCAAATAAGTGCTAGGAATACCTTAGCGATCTGCAAGTAACTGTTAACAAGGGGTATGTGTTGGTTTATTTTATTATTTTATGTTATTTATTGTTCATAAAAACTTAGAAGAAATAAAAGTGTGATTGGCCCTCATATGACCACGATGTAAAGCCTTAGTTCCTTTTATCTTGGAGTTTTTTAGGTAGATTTTATCTTCCTTTGATTAAGCAGATTTTAGACAAGTTTTACCTTGCATTAAACCCTACTTTAAGCATGAAATAGAATATTAAAATCTATCCCCAAATGTGAATATTAAATGATGATTGGATTCATTTAAATTGCTTTGTGCATGAAATAAAACAATGAAATGACTAGCTTTAAAACAAATAGAAGCCTTTGATATGATAAATAAATTACCCCTCTTTGATGAAATTAATTTTCATAAAGAGATGTCAATTTATTACTCTAAAAATAGTGGCCTTTGAAATGCCATATAAATCACTTCCCTTTAATGAAATTATGATTTTCATAAAGGAAAGTTAATCTATGGCTTGAAAAACAAACATGCAAAGCTTGAAATATGATTTGCCTTCGAAATACGAAATTATGTATAGTTCAAAATTTTAAAATGCCTATAAAAACAGCAACTTTGAATAATTTTTATAATTTCAAAATGGCTTCAAAATGAAATCGAACTTGTTCTAAATGGAACGTTAAAGCTTATTCTTCACACCCGTGCAATTATTTTAGGAGTTTTAATTTTTTTCGATTTTTATTTTAATCGTCGAATTTTTAAAAAAAATTGCAAAAGGGAAGGGTTAGAAAAATAAAAGTAAAATCTAGAAATGGACCAGAATGCTGAAAATACCAAAAATAAACTACCACCAGTATGATGCTACCCTATTCCTGCAAAACCGAATATGTGAGAAATTTTTGCATGTAACCTAGTTTATCCAAACCTGCATTTGCACAACCCACAATAATCTAGGTGCGAGCTTCTAAGGAAAATGAAAATAAATTTCATGCTTTAAACATTCAATGATGCAACCATTAAAATGTATTTAACATCATCTATAAGCCTATAGCATGAAAAGGAAAAAATAGATTGTTAAATCAAACATGCAGAAATAATCTCCTCCTATCTTGCTAACAGGACATAAATTTTTGGAATCATTTGTATTAAAAGTAGAAAATATAGTCTTGCAACATATTTCTAGCCTTGGCCTCCAAAAATGTCCAACCCCTAGCATTGGATAAACTTTCAACCCTATATTCTATGTTTTCATTGATATTTGCAAACCTATGCAGCAACTCTTTGTTTCTGCTTCTTCATTTCCAAAATGCCCTCTATTTCATTTCCTCTTTTTCCATGCATTTTTTTCTTGTAACCGTCATTACTTAGTCATTTCTATGGTTACGCACCCTTTGGTAACGTCTTTATTGACAGTCATGAAAACAAATGAATTCCAGCACCGATGTGCATATCCATTTATAATTTTTTTTGTCTTATCTCCTCCATTGGCAGGGACCACGCTATATTATTAATTAAAATCATAGTTGTGCTTGAATTGGATATTGAATTTAATCTAAATAAGAAAAGTTTTATATTCAACCATTTATGACTGTATTCTATCACTACTCCATATCTGTTGTTACCGACGGAGCATTGTTCCCCACTAAAGTGATGGACCCACTATTATCGAAGTCTGAATATGCAGATGTTATATTTTCACCCAACGCTCCATTGGCATTACCTATGTCCTATTCATCATGTAAGTCCACATCAAGTCCACGTCAGGTCATCCTTGATAAACTCCACCTTGACATATTCCGCATATTTACATTTTGAAACACTTCACCGTTTCATGAATACTTCAAATAAATTCACTTCATCAAATGATCTACACTATCGCTACGACTATACATTTGATTCTATCATGACTTTCCTTCAAGAACTTGTGAATCTTTGTATTTTGGCTTGCATCCTCAAAAATTTGAAATAGCCACTAGCTAGCATGAATGCAACTAGAGGTCAATATCGATAAAACCTTCATCAATCCACCGATAATTTCCCCTTTAAACATGTTGTCTATATCTTAGAAATGTATGCTCTTCACACCGAAATAACCTTTTATTTGTTCTACAAGCTATTTAGGCTACAATTTCTCTGACTTTGCCTGTATTGTTCTAAATCCTCATCTGCCTTTAACTTCCAATTATATGCACCTTCATCTCTCTATTATCAGTCGTACATCACCACGCCACTATCTAGACTATGTCGTCGCCATCACCACTTTCTATCAATAACCTATTTTCATTCAGAGAGACGCACTATGATTTAGTATGGCATGAATCTCATCTTGGGGACCACTATTATTCTTGGTTTACCTTATGAAGTGAACCTCACCCCACTACGTTGCACTTACATCTATCGCTTCTACCATTGCTCTATATTCACCATGTCTACCACGACATCTCCATCATTACTTGTGTGAAAATGGTGATAGCACCAACGTTTCCATATTATTTTTGTAAATGTCTGTTGTGCCATACCAGCAAGTTTACATTCTACTTCCAACGACTCCCTACACACATCATCGCCACACTTCTCATGTCGGATTTCTCCTCCAACCTTCTGACATAGCACACATCATCTTGCCACTCCCTGGATGTCTTTGTGTGTTGCTCGCGTTATGTCCCCATCATGTCCTGGTCTCGCATGCTTTTGTCGATGATCTCCCATCTGCGTTACATATTCCTTCATTTTCTAACTGCTATAGATGCCTACATTATCATTAAAATAAGACAACATAATGTTGTCGTCTTTCTAAACTCGATCATTGCAGGGGTCCAACATCATCGTCTTGCTAAATCGAACACATGGCCACAGTACACTATCCAAGTCATGCATCAAAACCATCCTCTAGGTCTATTTCGAGAGTCCTCATCTATGTTAATCGACATGTCAACATTCATAAAGGAAGGGGCTAAGCAATTGTCTTAATCCACCATGTAATGCCACGTCCGCGTCTGCGGGATGTTCTGTCATTTCCATCATTCTATCACTATTTTCCAAGTTGTCTGCCATGGTGACCATCATGGAGTCCGAGCTACGTACAAGTTGGCACCCTCGTCATGTATTTCTTTGTCCTGAAAAAATCTCGCAAAATCTATCAATGCCACCATTCATGGAGGTCGGCGGCTATCGTCCACGTATGCATGCGTTGTCCTCGATTGTTCGCTCATGTAGACCTTACAAGCAAAAATAACACTTTTAATAAAAACATTAAGAATGAATATATCCACACAATAATTTAGAAATGCAAAGTGGACATACGTTGGCTCTAATTAAAGCAACCCTAATATATGTAAAGCTTAGGGTAAGAGCAATGTCACTTTGCTTTTGCTTTGTTCATCGTAATTATTTATTTATTTATTTATTTATTTATGTTATTATTTTTTTTATTATATATATATATATATATATATATATATATATATATATATTATTGCTTTTTTATTTTTTATTTATTTTTTATTTTATATTAAATATATATATATATATATAAGTGTAACACATATATACATATATTTAATTTTTATTTATTTATTTATTTATTGATTTGATCACTTTTAGAAGTTTAAATTAATTTAATTTAAACCATTGAAAATGACTAAACATTACAACAAAATAAATAAATAAGATCTACCAACAAACCAAACCATCTACAAGAAACGAAACGAGAGATGCTAAACAAATAAAAAAACAAGCCTACCAACACCAAACCTTGGGAATCTATCAAAATCATCACTCAGAGGACATGAAAATCTCCCAAACAACAAAATAAAAGGTGGGTCCCCAATTTTGGGGTAAGTTGTGTGACAGTCATAACATGAAGCATTGCTCGAATCTTCTTTTCAGATGTATTACACTAATGTTGTTCTTGGTGATTTATACTTGTAAGCCGCTCAAACAGGGCTTGAGTTTGGTGCTAAAATGTTTAATACTTAGACTCTAAATGTAGTTTTTGCTTTAAATATTTTATGGTAGTATTGTTGTCCTTCCTTTGATCCTTTGAAGTGTTGGATCTGTGACTCACTATGCACCTTGGACCTATTGAATGGTAATAGGTTTTGAGTTTCCAAGGTAAAATTTGATGCGCTCAGGTCTGCATGTTTTAGCCTTGATAGAAGCTTATCGATTCTTAGGGTGAAAACATCTCTAGGCATGCATTGTATGGAGTCTTTATATGTATTGTTTCTCTAGTCATGAACACTTGCATCTGCAATAGTATGTAGGAGAGCTTGACCGAGTTACATGTGTAACCAACTCCAAAGAGTTCATGATAGACGTTGTAGATGCATAGAGTTTGAGCATTGCATGCTTTATGTTAATGTTTTATCAGTTGGGAATAAAGTCACTAACAGTTTATTAAAGCTAGGTCCGAGGTGTAGACCAATTGGTTCATCCAAACCCCATAATGGGGGCGGAGGTCCAAGGTTCAAATCTCGGGCCTCGTCGGACTGAACGCTTGTCCCTTTCCTGGTGCTTTCAGCAGCGTAAAAGGTTTAAAATGATTGTGGCATGGTGGTTATAGGGGTGGACTATGTGAAGATCTGTGTGGCGGCTTCCGAGGCAGACAGCACAGAATACTGTGGTGGCCATAAAAGTTGGATAACCTGCCCGGATTTGTGGCGGCTATCGATTCCACCATGTAAATAAATAAAAAAAACAATTTATTAAAGCTAAGAATTATTTATTTTGCCTCAACTTTAGGTGTTGCAAATATTAAATATGGATTTAGAGTTTAGCTTTTATTTCTTCTATTATGTTGGGCAAAAGCTTTGGGGGTGTCGTGCTTGTGGAGTATGTGATTCTGAATTCCTTTTATATATATATATATATATATATATATATATATATATATATATATATATATATATATATATATTTACATAGATAAACATATATAGCACGTCATTTGATTTGTGAATGTGTTTTAAGTTAAGAGTTTGTTTTGTATAAAAGAGTTTGTTTTGTATTACTTGAAGGAATAAGAAAGTTATACGTATATTTTTTATTATATGTTGATTGACATTCATCGATAAAGTAAAGTTAGACTCTTTTATTGTTTACTCATTGATGAACAAAGAGATGTTATGCATTTTTTTATTTATCAAGTTGTTTTTGAGTAATGAAATATAGGCAAGCTATGTTGTTTGGTTATGAAATAAGAAGATAAAGATATTTTATTTAAAGTTGTTATTTATTGAAGATTAAAAAAAAAATTAGAGATCATTTATCCTTGTTGATTAGTATTTGATGAATGAGGAGAATTAAAAATATTTGGTTATATTGTTGCATTCTTCCCTAAATATTAGGAAAGGAAAAAGACGATATTACTTTGGTTGTGGGTGAAGATTTATAAAGGTTTTTTGAGGCTTGTGTAGATAGGAGAACCTTTATAGAGAGAAGTATGGGATTATCTCATTGTTGCTTGGATTGTATTTTGCATGGATGTTTGCATATACATAGAGCATATTAAGTTGCATTGCATTAAGAGTTATCCTTATCCCTATGTGTTTCTCAAGTTGTGGGATATTCCATTCATGAAGATGGTCGTGAAAATAAAAGGTTGCAAAGACTACTTAGGCAGAATGGCTCTAAAGTTCTGTGATTTGAAAAGTTGTTATGTAAATGGGAGTGGCTTTGTGTTACTTAGATGAAACTTTCAAGTCTATGTAATAACATAGTAGTTTTTGTATGATGCTTGATTGTTGTTGCATGAACAATGGATTATTTGGATTGTGATTTTTGTCTTCCAAAATATTTCCTTTTGAAAAAGAATAAATATCATCTTGTGATCTATTTAATGATGGAAATTTTTATGTAATCATTCAATGATGATGATAGCATCATGAATAAATAATTTTGTTTCTAGAAGAATGCTTCTTTTACATAGTTTTACTTTAGCACTTTGATCAATTTAACTATGGTGGTAAAATTGTTGAGATGCTTTTAGTGGTAGCACTATGTTGAAGCTCATGCTAAATTTGAGATGTAATGTTTTAGTTAAGATTCAATATTGTGCTATAGTTTAGGCATGTTGTTTTCAATTAAAGCATTTATATTTAGAGAGAGTTCTTTTATTTTGCTTTAACGTTATCTTGTGTGAGGGAAGAGTTCTTGGGATGGATCTAGAATCTTCTTTTAAAACTCAAGTCAAAGAAAATAGCCCAATCATGGGAGTTGTGTTGATGCAATAACTAGGTAGATGTGGGTTCTAGAAGGAGTTGCAAGGATCCAATAGCTAGGATCTCACAAATATGGAAGGATTTGTGTTGATGCAATAGCCAAATTCTTATGAAATGATACACCTTGAACATTGACAATCGGGTATTCCATATCTAGGAAGTCAATCGAATTATTCACAAGACAGCAATGTTGGTCCTTTGAACGTGTATGTTGAGGTGATCATGTTCATTTCCAAATGAGTGGCAATGACCTTAGTTAGCCATGAAGGTGTGGTAACCAAGCACCAAGGCTTTATGCCTGATTAACCTAAGGTAAGGTTAGGGAATAGGCGTTTTCCTTTAAGTGTTATGGGCCTTAAATGATAATCCCTACATTCTAGTCATATTTTCCTATACTGATGAGGATATAGGAAAGTTGGGGTGACAACTTTGGCATCATAAATAATAAGGTTTAGTAAGGTGAACCCTAGAAAATACAGGATGTTGACCACTCCTATCCAGTGGATGTCATTTGCAACGACATAGAACTCAAATGTGGTTAAGCCTTGAGAATGTTGAAAGAAATATATTTGGATCCATTTTTGTGAACCTTACTTTAAAAAAATGTATCTCTCTGGGGTTGGTTTTGGTGGGTTGTTAGAATGTAAGCATAGTAATATGAATGTTAATCTAGTTAAAATATTTAGAAGGGACCATATAAGTTTGATGAAATAAAATATATGAACACCCTACAATAGTGATGTAAGAGGACTAGTAGGATATGGGAATATAGAGCTATAAGCATCATACATCCATGAAAAAATAGGTCAAAGGGCACAATTGATCCATGGAAGCCATGCACAATCTCTTTATTAATTGTAATTCAAATCATAATTACAATTCTAATCACAAGGATTAGCTTTAATATTATAAAAAAAGCAAAAGGACCCTTTACAATGAGCATATAATTCTTATTTATAAAAAAATTAAAGCTAACCTAAGTCTAGTTGTAGTAAAGTTAACTCTAACTCCTAATTATGTCAACTTAACAAAATATTTACAAATAGGTGGTAAAAGGCTACACAACCAGCCAAATTCAACACTAAAATCCATTCTAAACACTTTAACAACTATATTTTATCCACTAATCCCATTTTGGAGATAAATTTTTATGCCTTAAAAACCATGTCTACCACAAATTTCACAAAGATCCCCCTTCAAAAGTGTGGTTCATACCTATATTGCAATGCAAAGTGCTTTCTAGCCTTTAGTGTGGAGTGTATTCTATGATTGCAATGTAGAGCACTCTAAAAGTATGGGAAGCACATTAAAACCTCACAAGTGGAGCATAATTTCCCAAACTTAGTCAATTTTTCTCAAAATTCATGGAATTTGAGCCTCAAATTTTCAAAACCAAGTAATTCAAGTGGCATTTGATATTTTGTAATTGCCTTTGACAGTTTTGGAATGCTAATTATTTGGATTTTGATTCTATCTCTCTTTTGTGTAATACATCCCACTTTTAAAGTGTAATGGTGGTAGTAAAGTACGATAGAGGTAAAATTATTGATATAGGAAAATAAAGACAAATATCTCAAGTGTTAGCAAGAAGTGGGTCCAAGTTCACAAATAAAAACAAAAAGTGATGATGAAAATAATATCTTAGAATATTAGGTGTTAGGTACCTAATATAGGTACTTAATAATTTAATATTGTATTGTATAATGGTATGAGCCTCTTTTCTCATAACCATAAATCATTTAACAATTTACAAAAATATCAACATGCATCCACAAATAAATTGCACAATATGAATCCATACAATAAAATAGAGATTGATAATACCCTTGAGGTAGGGCAACACCGTACAATGCTCCTTATTGTAAGGAAGCCACTCCACAAGATCTCAAGCTCCACAAGCCAAGACTTCTACAAAAATACTTCATATATCTCTCTTAAAATGGGGTCCATCTCTCTTTATACAAGAGTGTAATGGTTCACCTTCCATGAGTTACAAGATCACCCATGTAGTGGTTCACCTTCCATCAATTACAAAGTGCATAATAATATGACAATATTCTTTGATGATTATATATGACAATATTCCCTAGTGGTTACATATATGATTTTATGACATTATTCTCCAACCTATTTCTAATTTGACATGTGGTCTTCTTTAAAAATTTATCTATGGCTCATATCATTATACAATATAATATTATATTATTAAGTACCTATTTTAGGTACCTAACATTAGGGGTATGAATAAAATCCCTAAAAATGTTATTAGGCAATTAATAGGTTGTCATAGTCAACATATCTATAGAGAAGGAAACCCGATAGTAGATCATTTAGTCAATCGCAATATTGATATTTGTCAATCTTGGTGAAATTCACATTTTAGAAGGCAATTTGCCAAGTGAAATTTTATCTCTTAATGAAAATGATGTGGAGTTGAATGTAAAAACATAGCAATTTGAGGAAGATGAAAAGTATCTTTGATAGAAAAGCAAATGAAGAATATATTTTATTAAAGACAAGTTGGATATGGTTTAATTGACCTAAAAACAATGTAATATTTTGTTATTTTTATGGGAATGGTCCCAATAGAATCCAATGGAGGATGGATTTGTTTCCAAGTTTAGTAGCATATTGGTACGTTTTTCATTATGTATAAGGGTGTATCATGCATGGGTCGAGTAGTGCATGAACATAGCTAGCTACTCTAATCCACTCTAGAGACATGGGTTTATGAATCAATTACCATTTTCTTTTAGATTGCCCTCAATTCATCATAAAGTGTTGAGTTAGTAATATATTGGAACAATTGATTTTGCCTGAGGTCCAAAAAATTGAATCTCATTCAATTTGTTACCTTTCATTTGGTAATTACCTTAGGATATTGGATCGGTATATCCATTTCTTAGTTGAATCCATGCTTTAAAAGTAATAATATAATTTAAAACAAATTTCATAATTGAATCCATGTTGAATTTGTACTATTGCCTCTCTTGCAGAATGTTTAAAGGTATGGTACTCATCATGTATAATATTGAGTGTGGAACAAGATGTGTTAACCTCTTGGTTATAGAATTTGAATATATCTATTGAGGTGGTTTGTGACAATAGATTTAGCACAAAGGATCTACATCAATCCATGGTAAAACAAAAAATTATAGAAGTTGGGAATATTAAACTCAATTTGTATGGTTATTTCAAAGGAAACCCAAGAACATTTAGTGGATTGGTGTTTTTTAATACTAAGGCAAAATTCTTCTCACCTACTCAAAATCATATGGATTGTTAATGAATAGCTATGTGAAAGCTAGGGATCAAGATCAACATTGAAAATGGATGGAGATATATTTCAATTAAAAAGGATTCAAAAATTATTTTTAATGCTAAAAAAATGGATATGGAGATTGAATCAACAATAACATTGTTCTTTATTGTCCATCAATTATTGACAAAGGAAGCATCTTAAAAATGTTGACCTATTTATAGGGAATAAAATAGGATGACTAATAATTTAGCCAACCATAGTGTTGATCTTCACTTTGGTGAAATTCAATTTTGAATGGTAATTGAATAAGTGAGATTCTATCTTGTAATGAAAAATATATTATTAATTTAATAGAAGAAAAATAATAGTTCAACGGAATTGGCAAATATATTTGATAAAGTTGAAAATGATTTATGGAAATGTTGCTTGAATATGTTCTAATTGACCAAATATCATATGCAATGTTTTGATATTTTAATGGGAGCCTATTATTTTTTTTCAATTGGCTATATGGGATTGAAATAGGCCCCACCCGTATTACATTATCACCACATAGTGGTACTACAACAAAACTTGAATATTATCCATGTATTACTTGGCAATATTTGAACCTTGGTCTCCGACTCTCCTCTTTAAATATTGAGGAATCTAACAAGTTGAGCTAATGCCACTTGATTTTTATTAATAATTTTACACAGATTTTTATGAGGGATCCTGGTCCCCTCGTACTCAGTGGGGTTTGAACCTTGGACCTCTCAAATAGAGGCCAAATCCCTTACCACTACAGTAAACTTACAACTTAATGAGAGCCCATTATTTTTTTTCAATGAGTTTACATAGGTTTTTATGAGGGATCTTGGTCCCCTCATACTGTGTGGGATTTGAACCTTGGACCTCTCAAACAAAGGCCAAAGCCCTTACCACTACAATAAGCTTGTAGCTACAATGGGAGCCCATTATTTATGTTGTATCATATTGATAATATATTTAAGAAATAATGAGATTATAATAATTTGAAGACACCAAATAGCTTTAGCAATCTAGATGCCAACATTAGGGTGAAAGTCCTCCATATTAACATCTTTCCTACCTCTAATATTAACACTACTTAAGGTAGTAGTGTGCTTTGCGGGTCACCCTAGTTTATAATTATTAGTAAATTCGATGATATTAAAATTTCGTTGAAGTTAATGACCATTCATAAAAAAAATTGTTGAAATGTGTAATCTATCCTCATTGGCAAAGGCCAATATTATATAATGTAATCTCTTATGCAGGCTTAGAATCTAGCATTGTATAGGTTGATAGGGATTTACCATATGAGACTATAAGCCCATTTATTTATTTTTTAATACATAGGAAATCAGTAACAGTGATGGGTGTTGCCACTATAAACCCTAGCCCGCTAGGTTAGACAAAGTCAACAAGACGCCTAACCCTCGATGGCATCAAATTAGGGTAGCCAACCAGCAAACACTCATTTTCTATCATCCAACCTATCCTATCCTTGTCTGGGTACACTCTGGTTTGAACCATGGTCCTCCCCAAAGAGAGGCCAAATCCCATATAGTTAACTTTGTAAAGTTAACCTTTTACCTTAACCATTAATATATGTCAACTAAGAGTTATGTAACTTAAATGTAATATATTTAGATATTAGAACACATGTTATAATGATCCATTGTATCGATGTATTGTCATTCAATTTTTATTAGCAATGGGTGCCCAAGCACCCATGCCATGTTTTTGTACTCAATTAATCGCTTATTCTCTTTTTGTTCCTTTTTGTGTTAAGATTTGAAGAATGTTTTGATCTCGTTTATTTTTTAATGTATTGCAAATTCCAACATGGTATCAAACTAAGTGTGAATCTCCACTACTTTATATAAAAGTTTGATTTTTTGATGTCTCAACCGTACTTCCAAAGGAATTGTGTTTTCTTCGAAAGCAACAGCTATTAAGTGAGTGAGTTTGACCAAGGTTATTTTTAGTTTTTTCTAAAAATTGTGATTGGAGCTTGGATCACAACAATCTTGTTGTGCTACCTCACCAAACTTCTATAATCAAGAAGGATTATCACAAAAGAAATATTCACCAATATGTTTCACCTTCTCCCTCCCATTTTGGAAATTTGGTCCATCTATATCTTTTTGATGAGTTGTTGAGAAATTGTATCCTTTAAAGAAGCAACTATGTGACAAGACAATAGATTGAATATTTACATTATTCTCAAAAACCCTAATTTTTCATTTAGGCTTTTCTTTTAAATTCATCTTTCTTTTTTCCATACTTCTGACTATCGGAGTCTAATAGATGAAAGGTTGATTTGCTCAACATTGGATAACTCAAAGACATATTGCAATCATTCATAGTTATCAAAGGATTCTTCTTCAAAATGCAATGCACTTCAAAGACCTCCATTTACCAAGACCAAATAAAAGTTAGCAATTGTTGAAACGACTTTTACGATGCTTCAACAAAGGAGGATCAGTTGTTGTCTTATTTTTAAAAATAACTGTACAAGACTAACCGTCAATTGAAAAAAATAAATAAATAAATAGATAAGTTATCAACATTTTTAGTTTTTTGCAAACAAATATAGGGAGTCCCAAATAAACATTATTTTATCACTCTTCCATTTTGTTGCTTTTTCAAAAACTTCACTCCAAAACTCTTGGAGGCCATAACTTTGCATACGAAAATGTTTTTATTGCTTTTTTAAAATTTGCATTGTTTTTTAAGTTCCTTGCATTACTAGTATTCTATTGGAGGTATTACATTATTTGGTCCTATTGTAAATATTTAGATTAGAGTGTGAGCTTGATTTTTATATATAAAATATGTGTCGACTTAGTAGGAGTGTGCATGTGTCATGTAGTTAAGTGTGAGAGGTGTCTAGTTAAGAAGTGAAGAATTATGAGTGTGATGTGTCTACTCTAGAAGTAGGGAGTAGGGAGTTATATGCAATCATGAGATACTTTATCTTTATGTAATATGTAGGACTTATTATGTAAGAGAGGAATATGAAGAGTCAAGTTCTCCCATGAGTTTGAGGAGAGCAAAAGCCAAGAGTCATGTAATGTGAAAAGTCATTTATATTGGAGACAAAACCATGTAAAATGTAACTCGAATAAGCTTTGTTTTATGTATTTTTATCAATAAAGCTTTCAATATGATTTATGTGAGATTGATGTTCATTTGATATGTGATTGAATATTGATGATATTATTGTGAATGATTTATGATCTATGATTGAATCCTATGAGATAATATTGATTATTTGCTATCATTGGTATCCGATCCATGTAGCAACAGAGGACATATTTGATTTGCAAGAGTGGAGATATAGACTATTGGAGTGAAAACGTTGGAGAAGAAAGGAGTGAAGAAATTGACTATTGGAGTAAAGGCATTGAAGGAGAAATTATTGGAGAATGATTGTTGTTGGAATAGAAGTGTTGGATAAGATATTTGTTGGAGAGGAGAACGATTGTTGGAGTGATGGATGTTTGTTGGAGTAAAAGCTTAGAAGGATGTTTGATTAGAGGACTAATTGGTGGAGTGGACATGAAATTTTTGGAGGACGTTGAAGAGGATAATAACGTATGAAGAATGAGCTATGGATTAGAAATTAGAACATAATGCCTCAAGTTTATCTAAGAGCAGAGGCGCAACGTAGTGCCTCAAGTATTTTTGAGAACAAAGATAGTGAGAGCATGAATATTTCAAGAGAAGTAGATATGCAGTGAGAGTGTGAAGTTTCAAGAAACTAGAGCATGAAGTCTTTGAAACTAGGCAAATCAAGTTGTGGGCAGAAGACCAAAACACGTCTAAGAAATATTGGAAAATTATTTGTGAAACGGTATTGAAGGCAGAATGTTTAATGCATTGGAAAAGTATTTGTGAAACGATGTTTAAGGTAGAACGTTTAATGCATTTGATTATTGCTATGGTAACATTCAGCCAAGAATAGAAAGCCTCACGAAATTTGCGCTGTGAGGACGTTATTTCAAAGGAGAACGGGAGAGCACCAAAGGTAAGCTTAACCTTTAGATTATTAAATCTAATTTGGGCGCATATTTTTTTTGAGAATATCAAAGTGAAAGTGATTCATTTCAAGAGATATTAGAAGTTTAATTTAATTATTTGATTTTGGTGGATTAATTAATTAACATGGAGTGATAAGAAGAATAAATTAAAATTTAAATGATTGGGAATCATAAGCAGATGAAATTAATTAATTGAATGAAGAAATTGATTTGATTGAAGAAGAATTTTACGAATGATTTAATGAATTAATAATTGAAGGGAATTAAATTTGGAGAATTGATTGAATTTAAAAGGGAGATATAAGAAGAGGAGTTGATTTTCAAATTGATGAATGAAAGAAGTGAATTAATGAAGGAATTGATTTGGTTGAATTTGATATTTGATATTTGATATTTGAAATTGAAATTGAATTGAATGAGATTAAAGAGAGAAATTAAATTGATAATTGAATTATTGGGAGGCATATGAAGAAAGAATTTGATTGAATTGATTTGATTAAAATTGAAGGGAGATCAAAATTTGAAATCGATTGATTAATGGAGATTGAATTAGAAAAAGAATTTGTGTGAATTAGAAACTCATTATAGCAACTAAGAAAAGGAGGAAAACAAGTATTCATAATTTATCATAAAAAAAATTAGGACATTACAGAAAATACTTCAAGAAATTATTTACCAAGAACTGTTGAAGATGGAAACTGAGTAACATAATGGATGGAATATCTTCAATCCATTTACAAAAGAACTAAAGATAGAATGTCTTTAATACTTCAACATTGCTTACATTGTCTTCTAAAAAATGCTAATAGCTATTATGAACATCATATTGCAATACCTATTAGCATATGAAAAAATGCATATTCTAAATGATATCAAGACAAAAACACAAGAATTGAAGAACAAATCTTTAATGAAAGATGCATGTTGCAACACTAATGATCTTCAAAAGAAGAATGATAATTCAAAGGTCTATGCAAAATGTGGAAATAATATGCACCATATGAAAAATGTAATCATTGCAATAGATTTGGACACAAGGAAGAAAAATGTTGGAATATTTATCCTTGTAAATTTTATGGAGGCAATAATCATCCTCAAGAAGATTGTTGGCGCAAAGAAAACAATTATAATGATAAATGGAAAAGAATATTGATGATGGCATTAGGCAAACTTCTTCAAAAAAGTATCTTTCAAACAATTCCAAAAGCAATTAAAGTCATTACTAAAACCGAAGCAAAATGGTCAAAGATAGAACGAACACAGTACAAATATTCCAAGCAGCATCAAAGTCAAAGAATGAAGACAAGAGAGAGAGACTGAGAGATTGAAGGCAAGAAGCCTTCATATCAAATAATGTAATAAGGGGGGTGTTGGAGGTATTACATTATTTCAACTCATTGTAAATATTTAGATTAGAGTGAGTTCGATTTTTATGTATAAAGTATGTGTCAAGTGAGGACTGTGCATGTGTCATGTAGTTAAGTGTGTGAGATGTTTGATTAAGAAGTGAAGAGTTATGAGTGTAACGTGGCTAGTTTAGAAGTAGGAATTTATATGCAATCATAAGATACTTTAACCTTCTGTAATATGTGGGACTTATTATGTAAAAGGAATATAAAAAGTCAAGTTCTCTCGTGGTTTGAGAAGAGCAAAAGCCAAGAGTCATGTAATATGAAGAGTCTTATGTATCTTTATATTGGAGACAAATCCATGTAAAATGTAACTCAAATAAGCTTTTCTTTATGCATTGCTTGAGTTTTTTATCAATAAAGCTTTCAGTGTGATTTATGTGAGATTGATGTTCATTTGATATGTGGTTGAATATTGATATTATTATTGTAAATGATTTATGATCCTGTGATTGGATCCTATGAGATAATCTTGATTATTTGCTATCATATTTGTTGGACTTGTTGCAAGTGGAGAGGTGTCTCATTGTGTGAAGGAAAAACTTCTTATGGTTCTTTTTCTATTTAGGATTATCTTGGAGCAAAAGAGATTCCATTAAGGGCAATTTTTAGGAAAACCTTTAAGATTTATCACCTGCAAGAGGAAGCACAATAACAAAAATATAGAAAACAAAAACAATAACACAAGTGACACAGAGATTTACATGGAAACCTGCAATGTGCAGGAAAAACCACGGGGCAATAGCAACTTCTCTCTTTATTATTTTAAACAAAATTTACATCCAGGTATTTCAAAGTTTTCAACAACCTCTCTATTTAACATGCAAAGGATCACATCCCTTTTATAGAGCAGAAGGAAGACTCCAAAACTGTTAGTCTCCTCTTCCAACGGAAGCCTCCAAAAGGTTGTTTGTTTTTGCTCCCAAGACTATTCATCTTCTGCATTCTTGTCGTCTACCTAGACGTTCGCTCCTATGACGTTTGCTTGGCTTGACCTCAAACTGGACGTCTACTAGCCTAGACATCTGGCTGCCCAGACGTCTGGCTGCCCAGACGTCTGGCCTGATTGAACCTACTGCAATCTTATTTCCTGGCTGCCTGTATTGCATAGTGACTTCACTTCCTAACATTCTCCCACTTGAAGTCAATATTCAAGAATTCTTCTACCAAAGATCTTCATCCAATGCCAATTTTCCAATGTTGCCCTTGTTACGTTTTCAGCAAGCCCAGAGAAGTTCTGCACCATTCAAACTTCTCTACCTTGATCGGGTTTGTAAACATATCTGCAGGATTCACTTCAATGTCGATTTTTTGCAACAGGATCATATCTTCTTCCACCACATTTTTGATAAAGTGGTACTTGACATCAATGTGTTTCGTGTGATCATGGAATGTTGGATTCTTCACTAGCTGAATAGCACTTTGGCTATCACAATGCAACGTAATTTTCTCCTGCATTACCTTGAAGTCACCCAAAAATCGCTCTATCCAAATTGCCTCTTTACTGGCATGAGTTGTTGCAATGTATTGTACTTTAGTGGTTGATAAAGCCACAACATACTGCAAATTAGAAGCCCAACTCACCGCTCCTCCAAAAAGAGTGAAGGTATATCCTGTAGTGGATTTTCTTCCATCTCTATCTCCACCATAATCAGAATCCACAAAACCTGTAACTTGCAAATATGTCGATCCAAAGTAAATGGCAACATCTGAAGTGGCTCATAAATATCTGAATATCCACTTCACCGCATTCCAATGCTCCTTACCAAGATTTTCCATGTATCGGTTGACGACTCCCACTGCTTGGGCAATATCCGATTTGGTGCTCACCATGGCATACATGAGGCTTCCTACTACTGATGAATACGGTACACGATACATGCTTGTCTTCTCTGCTTCCATTCTAGGACACTGGTTGGAAGACAACTTTAAGTGTGGAAGAAGTGGGGTACTAACTGGTTTAGCATTTTGCATATTGAAGCGCTGCAGAATCTTTTCTACATATGAATTTTGACTTAACCAGATATTTCTTCCTTTTATGTCCTTGTGTATCTTCATCCCTAAAATTTGGTTTGCTGCTCCTAAATCCTTCATTTCAAATATCCTAGCCAACTGAGCCTTAAGATCAATGATTTTCTTCATGTTGGGGCCTGCAACCAACATAGCATCAACATACAACAGCAAAATAATAAACTGTCATCGTCAAACCTCTTATAGTATGCACAATGGTCAGCTTTACTCCTGCTGAAACCTTGGCTCTTCATGAAGGTGTCAAATTTCCTGTACCACATCCTTGGTGCCTGTTTCAACCCATACAGTGATTTATTTAGTCTGCAAACCAAATGCTCTTTGCCTCTTTCTTCATAGCCCTCAGGCTGATCCATATATATATCTTCCTTGAGATCACCATGCAAGAAAGCAGTCTTTACATCAAGTTGCTCCAGTTTCAAATCTTGTGCAGCTACAAGTGCAAGTAGAATTTTAATAGTAGTCATCTTCACAACTGGATTGAAAATTTCATTAAAGTCAACACCTGACTTCTGCACATAGCCCTTTGCCACCAAGCGAGATTTATAGCGTTCCAACAACCCATCACTGCTCTTCTTCACTTTGTACACCCCCTTGTTTCCAACATTCTTTCTTCCAGGTGCGAGATCCACAAGTTCCCAAGTTTTATTATTTCGAAGTGCCTTGATTTCCTCCTCCATGGATTTCCTCCACTTTCCTTCATTTTTAGACTCTCTAGCTTCCTGAATGAACTAGGTTCATCATCATTAGTTAACAAAGCAAAAGAGGACTGATAAACATGAGAATACCTTTTCGAACACTTTTGTGGACGTGTAGATCTTCTAACCCAATGATTTATTGGTTCTAGCTCTTGGTCTTGTGATCGTTGTGGCTGCTCTACTTCTTGTTCTACTTGTTCTACATGCTGATCAAAAACTTCAGCATGTTCATCTTCACTAAATTCTACTTCAATAGGTACAACATTAGGATTTTGTTGTACCTCCTTCCTTTGCATGAATTTTTCATCAACAATTACATCCCGGCTAATCATTACCTTGTGGGCAGTAGGATCCCACAGTCTATACCTCTTCACTATATCTCCATAGCCGAGAAAAACACATTTGCTTGACTTCGGGTCAAGCTTGGACCTTTTTTCTTTGGGTACATGGGCAAACGCGTCACAGCCAAAGGTGCGCAAATGAGAGTAATCAACTGGCTTACAACACCAAACCTCCTTTGGAATCTGACCATCCAACGTAGTTGTAGGTGACTTGTTAATAAGATCAACAGTTGTATTAACAGCCTCCACCCATAACTTTTTCTCCAACATGGTTGCGCTAAGCATGCTTCTTGCACGTTCCATGATTGTGTGATTCATCTACTCAGCCACACCATTTTGTTGTGGAGTGTATGGTACAGTCTTCTGGTGCTTAATACCTTCCTGCATACAAAATTTATCAAATTCCTTGGAGCAATATTTACCCCCATTATCTGACCTAAGACACAAAATTGACTTACCCAAACTCTTTTCTACCCGTGCTTTGAACTCCTTAAATTTCTGCAAAGCTTTCGACTCTTCTTCAAAAAGTAAACCCACACTCTCCTAGAATAATCATCTATAAAATTCAAAAAATAGATGGTGCCATTCAAAGACTGAGCGGGGACAGGTCCAAATATATCTGAATGTATAAGTTGTAGAAAATCATAACTCTTACTAGGACTTGCAGTAAATCGAACCCTATTCTGTTTACCAAAAATACAGTGCTCACATAAGTCTAAATTACAAGACTTAATCCCAGAAAGCATACCTCTGTCATGCAAAATGTTTTGGCCTTTTTTACTCATATGGCCTAGGCGTTGATGCCATATCATTACTGCATCCTAAACATAAGTTGTTGATGTTGTATGGTTTATCACTGTATCACCGCATAAACGGTATAAAGTCCCATAAGATTCTCCCTTTGCTACTACAAGAGCTCCTCTGGTAATCTTGCAGTAGTTGTTACAGAAGGTGACATAATACCCTAGCTTATCTATCATTTTGATTGAGAGCAAATTCTTCCTCAAATCGGGCACATGTCGCACATCACATAACATCCTTTCTCTACCATCATCCAACTTGATCCTTATATCCCCTCTTCCTACAATTTCTAAAGGATGATCATCACCCAAATAGACCTTTCCACCACAGTATAGCTGATATTTTTCAAACCAGTCTCTGTGGGGAGACATGTGGAAGGATGCACTTGAGTCCAAAACCTAGGTATATAAAACTGATTTGTTGTTACTGATACAAAAGGCTTCACATGTTGTCATCTCTCTTGAATTTGTTGCACTGGCTTCAGCTGATGGCTGATTTTGCTTTTCACCATTCTTTAATTGCCAACAGTCCTTCTTAGAGTGTCCTGGCTTCCCACGATACCAACACTTCCCTTTCTGCTTACGTCCTTTATACTTAGATTTGGACTACTTTCTACCTTGTTTACTCCCCTCGAACGATCGACCTCTCACAGATAGGGCTTCATTAGTTGAGGGTTCCAGAGACGTTTTTCACCTCAACTCTTCTGCCAACAAAGCGACTACCACATCATCAAATTTGAGAGTTCCTAATGATGAATTACTGATGGTCATCACCATATGATCCCAAGTATCCAAGAGGGAACAAAGTAGGGTGATAGCCCTATCTTCATCCTCCATCTTCACATTAACTGAAACCAGTTTACTGATTAGAGTATTAAACTCATTCAAGTGATCTACCACGGATGAACTTTCCTTCATCCTCAAGCTATAAATCTGTTTTTTCAAAAAAACCTTGTTAGTTGTTGATTTTGTTTCATACAATTTTTCAAGCTTTTGCCAAAGGGTTTCCGCAGTATTCTCTTCAGCTACATTGAACAAGACGAAGTCAGCTAGGCAGATACGAATTGTAGAAACCGCCTTCCTGTCAAGCGTTACCCACTCCTCATCTTTCATGCTGCTCGGTTTACTTGCGACCCCTTCCAAGGCTTGAGTTTGGTCATTCTGAACCATTAAATCCTCCACCTTCATCTTCCATAGAGTGAAGTTTCTGCCATCAAATTTCTCAATATCAAACTTGGTTACACCTTTTATCATTGTTGCAGCTCCCACTCGCACAAAACCTTAGCTCTGATACTAGATGTTAGGAAAACCTTCAAGATTTATCACCTACAAGAGGAAGCACAATAACAAAAATATAGAACATGGAAACAATAACACAAGTGACACAGAGATTTACGTGGAAACCTGCAATGTGCAGGAAAAACCATAGGGCAATGGCACTTCTCTCTTTATTATTTTCAGTAAAATTTACATCCACGTCTTTCAACGTTTTCAACAACCTCTCTATTTAACATTCAAGGGATCACATCCTTTTTATAGAGCAGAAGGAAGACTCCAAAATTGTTCGTTTCCTCTTCCAACAGAAGCCTCCAAAAGGTTGTTCGTTTTCGCTCCCAAGACTATTCGTCTTCTGCATTCTTGTTGTCTACCTAGACGTATGCTTGGCTTGACGTCAGGCCAGACGTCTGCCAACCTAGACGTTTGGCAGCCCAGACATCAGGCCCAGACGTCTTCCAGCCCAGACGTCAGGCCCAAACGTCTGCCAACCTAGACGTCTGGCCTGATTGAACCTGCTGCAATCCTGTTTCTTGGTTGCCTGTACTGCATAGTGACTTCATTTCCTAACAACAATGAAGATATTATCATTAATGTCTTATTTCATTGGCCCCTCCATTTAGATTATAGGTTGTTAAAATGTGTAAATTTCACTTCCTTGGTTATAGCTATCTTTGTATATTGGAATGTGCAATATACACTTTCTAAACTACGACAATCTTTATATGTTGAAATGTGCAACTTAGATTGTTTAGGATATGACTATCTTTGTATTGGGACGTGCCCACTTATGGCACCTTTTATAAGTGACCCATATACTTTTGTATCCACTAACAGTAATGCCATATTGATATTCATCAAGACTTGTGTACTTGTATCAAAGGCGTATTTATACACCTAAATGGATTCATTGTATTTAAACTCAAGTTGCTCTCATAAAATTACATCTTATTAGTATAGTGTTATTTCAACAATCTATATTATTGTGGTGTTATTGTGGTATCATATCATTCGATCGAATTGTAAGGTTAACATTAGGAAAAGATCATAGAGAACATGAGGGTGGAATTGGATCTATAATACAAGGACATTCAGCCTATAGTCGCTCAACCTAGGTCCATGCATAGTCATAAGTTCAACACATACCTTCATTTGTCTTCATGATTCTATGAATTATAACCTAGGCTTATGTGGTGAAACTCCTTGCTCCCCATCATTTGCCTGGAACCCATGGGATCATATCCTTGTTTTATGGCATGAACTTCTTGCTTCCTATTGCTTGCCCCAAACCCATTGGGCAATTACTCAAATATTAATTATACTAATTTATAAATAATGAATAATCAATAGTATAAATATTTATTCATTCTCTTACCAATGATTTTAAGCTTCTTAATTATTATTTTTTAATTATTATTATTACTCAATTGGCTATAGAGATGAAACATATATCATTTGTATAACATGTATCCCAAAAGAATTGTATTATCAAGAGTCACCCATCATGGTAGTGCCTATTGGTTACACTCATATAATTGCATTATATTTCCTTTTGCTTTGTAATACCTTGACAAATAAAATTATTATTTTAACTTAATACTTATTTTTATTAAATCTTGCAATTTTTAAGTACCAAATGACACCATTTATTCATCATTGACACAAAATTAGTGTGACATTTAACCTTTTTGATGCTATGTATATCGATTTGTGTCAATACTCTTAAGGTTATGCCCCTTTATTTTATACCAAGTAACCGTGGTAATTTACCCTTAAATTCCAGTTTTGATTCAAAAACGTTTTTGGTTTAGGTGACTCTTTTCTTCTTCTTTTTTTCTTTTAATTTAATATATACATAGTTTTTTAAATAGATAATATAGATGTACCTCTTAAAATATATATACATATAAAGATTTATACCAAAGTAAAGATGTAACAATTTCATAATTAATGGAATTCACATGACTTGCTAAATCATCCTCAAGTTTGGTTGGTTCTTGTTTACAGTTTGGTTAATTTAAATTCATGCCATTTCTGAAAATGACAAGAGTTTGGTTTGTTCTTGTTTATGATTTATGATAAACATTATGTGCACAAAGGGTGTGAATTGATGACAGCCAGATTTGCTAATTGACAAAAACATTTAACCTTATAATCATCAATTCGTTAACACATCATTTTTTTTTAAACTCTAAAGATCATAACAATAAGGAACATCTCTATCGCCCTGATCTGATTGTTTTAGTGTCCATCAAAAAAAACGCTAAAAAGCAGAACCAGGAAAACAAAACTGGGCTGTTAAACAAAGCTTAGCTAATTTCAGTGTGAATAGGCACCAACCTTCTACCAGATATAATCTTAATAAACCTGAAAAATCACCACTATTTTGTCTTGGAATTTTAAAGGCTTTAAATTCCTTTGTCAAGGAGCAAAAAGAATAACGAATGTCATTCCTTGTTCTAGCTAAGAGGGATGTTGAGCAACATGAACAAAGAATGTCGTTTCTTGTTCTTGCTAAGAGGGATGTTGAGTGCACTAAATTGGTACTGATTGATTCTTTTAGAAGGCCCCACATCTCACATTAGATGGCCAAGGTATAATATCCAATTGCAGAATTTTAGAATCATCCCTTTAACATACTGTCCAAGATAAACTGTGATTTTACAGCCACCCTCCGATATGGTGGGCTTCACAAATAAGAGAAGCTTTGTTTTTTATCCTTTCTTTGGATGGCTTCAGTACTATAGTTACCTGGTTTCTTTTTTATTTGATTTTGCTTCTCTTTGGTTCGGTTAGGGTATTTTAGTTCTCTAGTTCAATCATTTCTTTCTTATGTTTCCTCTGTTGATTCTTGCCTTAAATGTCTTTTAGCCTAGAAAGGTCGTAGTTGTGTTTTGTTTTTTTTTTTTCCTTTTTTTTTAGTTTTTCGAGGGGGGTGTTATTTTTTGTACGGTTTTGTTTTTGTGTTGTTTTTTTGTGTTTTTTATGTTTTTGTGTTTTTTTTTTTTTTGTTGTATTTATGTTATTTTTCATGTTTTTGTTTTTTGTATTTTGTGTTTTTGGTAAGTGTTTGTGTGTTGTTTTGTTAATTTTATGGTTTTCTTATGTGTTATGTTGTTATTTTTTATTTTATTTTATTTTTATTTTTATTTTTTTAATTATTTTTGAGTTCTTTGTTGTTTTACGCTTTTATGTTGTTTTTGTTTGTTTTGTGGTTTTTTTGTGTAGTTTTTTTTTGTTTGTTTGTCTTTGTTTTTTTTATGTTGTGTTTGTTTGTGTTTTTGTGTTTGTTTGTTTTCGTTTTTGTTTTTTTAGGCATGCTCGTTGAGTGTGCCGAAGGGGCAGGCCAGGTGCGAGCCCTGGCCGTTTTTGGCGTAATAGATACCCGTCTCCTTGGGACTTACCCAAAAGTGGCATCCCATTTGGGGTGTTTTCCACGAACAAAAAAAAAGATAGATTATCTAACTGAAAAATGGAAAGACAATATTCGGCTGTCTCTACTTGTATTTGTCAAAGTCATACATAACTTATCACTAAGTCCAAAGAAAGCAATTACTCACATTTTCATGCATTCGCTCCATACAATTCATAGATCCAAATATTAATGAACATTCTCAACAGAATAGAATGATTAATTGCAGGCTCAATAGATTTCATCCTTATGTCAATCAACAGAATAATGTGTGAAGGTTTTAAGTGTCACTTAACAGGTCAATCGTGGAAGAAAAATTCTCGTCCTAACCTAATTACATTCAAGGAAACTTAACAAAGTGCACATCTTATCAATGACACATAACTCTTGGCCAGAAGGATTCAATTTTATTTTACAGCATAATGTTTACATCCCTGGACTCCGCTCAAAAACAAATAATTACATATGTAATGAAAATAAATCAACCAAAATTTGAGTAGATATTAACAAGGTGAATCAAAAGACAAATGTTGATATAAGCCTCAAAAACATAGGCTTCAGGAGTAGAGATTCCCACACTGCAAACTCCGATTACATTCGGAAATATAACAGGTAGCACTGAAAGCTCATTCAAATGTGAAGCATGAAGATGCTTTTGACATTAACAGTTAAAATTTTGAGTATAATAGGTAGGAGCAGCGCTCGGAGGAATCCCTCCACCTGGCATGGCCATTTGTTGGTGATTGTATGAAGGCATTGGAGGAGCTAAAAGGTGGGAACTTTGACCCACAATGGGCATTATACCTGAACCCATGTAATTTGATGAAGCCAAATGAGTCTGCATGGGAGATGGGCCAGGAAGAGGTGCAGAAGAGTATGAAGCAACTAATGAAGGTGATTGTCCAGGAAACCCTGCAGCAGGAGGTACTGCTGCAGGAGCCATGTACATCTGGTAAGGTGCAGATCCTGGGAGAAGCATGGCTGAATGAATGTTGCCACCTGGCCCTTGTGACTCCCAATCTTGCATTGGATGAACTCCCGAAAAACTAAAACCATCTTTTGGTGGTGGAGGTGCACGACCTGCAAAATTATTTCCAGCATACATTAATGGAGAAGATTGAGGAACATGCATTCCACCAACAGCTGGGATAGCTGTTGCTGGATAGGTAGATGGTTGCTGGCCTAAAAGTGATGGTTGATTTGGTAACAAGCCAGAGTTTGGATTAGTGTAGTCTCTGCTTCGATCATTATTAACCTGCAGAAAATGATAGAGATGAATAAAGATTGACATGGTGTAGACACATCCTAGAAAAGGCTTAACTTACAAAAAAAAACTTTAGTAGGCTGCTATCACACTAGAAATGAAATGTTTTTGAAAGTGAATCCCTGCAATAACCCTATAAAACAAAACTACCTTTACATTGAGGTCAGTGTGACGAGAGTATGAAAGATGGAGTTTACAATATCCTCCATCATATATGCAATGCCCTTCTAATGCTTCTTTTGCAGTAACAGCAGTTGCTACATCTGCAAAAGTAACAGACCATAAATAAAATGCATTGATTGAAAAACTAATACTGCAGCCAATACTATGCAAGCTAAATTCCAATGAGAACTAGGAAATATTTTGGAAAAAAATAAGGCTCTAATTGGAAGCCAGCTTTTGTGATTGTGTGTGCCAACTGCAAATACACGCATGAAATGCCCAAAATTAGGGTGAGCCCAGCAGATAGATATATATATCCAGCCTCACCACTGCAACACAATTAAAAGAATGTACAAACTAAAATCTGAAAAAAATGAAATGAAATTACAGATATAATGAATGTCTATGTTCATCTTTTCGTTTGAAGGATTGGTTTCTTGATTTTGATGAGGCTCTAATATTATTGTCTCTCGTCTCAGTGGCTGTTTTGTCCTCCTTTCTATACTATTTTGCATTGCTGCCACATTACATGGATAGAAGTAATTAAATTGTGCTCGCATAAGCATGCAGGATGTAACCCAACACAGGAAAGGGCAGTGAAAGAAACAAGCATGAGAGGGGCAGGAAGAAAGATAGTGGGCTAATGAAGGGACGTAACATAATAAAAAAATAAAGAAGTCTAAAAAGAATGGTAAGACAACTGAGATGAAAGGTTGAATCAAGAATGAGGAAAAAACATCGTGAATTTTTGGTTTTTCATTCAAGTAAACGCATAAACGAAAGTAGCAACATCCCACCCTAGATGCTTCTGGAAATGCCAGATATATTATGCACAGTGCATGGGTATTCCTTTCTACTCTATCCCATTTTTAGGAATTGATGATGTGTCCCAACCTTACAAAGTTGCCTCTATCTCTAGGGAATTATCTCCCATGCCACACAGCTGGAAGGACCACAACTACATGGGTGGTGCAAGATATGGAGCACACAGTTCAGACCCCTAAAACTTAGGTTGGTGGTGAGAAGCTGCAACTGTGTACTACAAATTTAATAATATTATAATAGTAATAATAATAAGATGAAGAAGAACAAACATATATGCGTATAACATGTCCATGAATTATAACCAAAAACAAATAAAATCAAGATAAACTTTTTTTCATCTCTAATTTTTTTATTTTTTTTATTTATCTTTTAAGGCTTACATTTTCTTATGATTTTCATTTTTTTAAATTCAAACTCTATTGTGGGGATTATGAAGAGGATAGGATATGCATCAAGAGTACCACGTGTTGCTCAACCAATCCACCCTTACTGGACCCAGTGCATTTGGGCGCCTCAGCAAGTGTCATTGGGTGCAATGCATGCATCAAGTGCAGATGCCTCACAGATGCAGCCCAGTAACTGTAGGGGTGCAACCACCCACACAATTCTCCAAAAGACAAATACCACATCCACAAGGATCTCTCCAAATTCAACTAAAATAAATTTAAATAAAAAGTGGTTCAATGAATGCATCTAAGCCTAGGAAAATTTTATTCTCCCAGTCAATTTAAGGGGCAATTACTGATCAAAGGAGGCTTATTCATTCAATTTCCTTTGATGCCTGTGATATTGCAAATGGTATCCACTGGAAATACCTCTGGGAAACATTGCGATAGCAAACATGCTCGATGTCTCAATACAATTGCATCTCATTTTATGCTCTTGCAGTTGTCCTTTCACTGGGGAATGTGAAGATCCATTCAAACTAGAATTAACGAAGATTGTGCTGATCTTAAAGACAACTACATCAGATGGTCAGCTCTGCAAGAACATTCAGCCACCACTATATGTAGCAGTTGTACTAACACAGCAAAAATTATTGAAGAGAATCTCAATACTGCAAGCAAAGCATCGAAATTGGAAACTATCAAAACAATTTGAAGAGAGATCATGGTTTAATCCTTAGCCAATCATGAAAGCCTATTATCAATGGCTAATTAAACTCTAGTGGTACAATATTGGGGCACTTTTATCTGTGTTGTTCTCACCTATATAACCTATACCTCTTATCCTATCTATTAACCCACTTCATAATCCATATTCAATTCTCTATTCAATATGTGATTATTTGCATATTTCTTCTGAAAAGATGTGTTGGTCTCTTACAAGTTGCATCAAAGCCACATTTTGGACCTGCTGTTTGTATTCTGATTCTCAATCAAAAAGTTTTGTTATACTTGTTGCTGCTATCACTAGCTTGTGGCTAGATTCAAAACAACCTCGCCAAATGCAAAAATATGTGTGTATATTATATATAAGCTTCAGCCCACGGTTGGCTTGCCTACGCTCTTCTACTAAATGTAAAATTCTTGAGAATTTAAAAAATAATAATGCAATACTAAAATATACAAAAAGAAGGGAGAATATTATGCGCTGTTACTTAAATAAGAGAATTGTGTGTGAAATAACAACTACTTCAAACAAAATTAGACTATGGAAATACACCGTTCAGACCTATGCATTCCATGCCTCTTTTTTGTTTTTTAATCTGCACATTAAAGGCTGACAAGGCAAGGAATTTGTGAAATCTATCCCTCCAACTTTGCTTTCATCATTTTTTTTTGTTATTTCCTCCATTCCCACAAGCCATTATTCGCCTTAAGGTATTGGTGAAAGTCTGGAACGTACAACATATAATAAGACAAGCTGGGGAACAATTACACTCATAGCCAATGTTCATCGCTTGTCACGGCTTGTTTTGTGAGGACATATATCAGTTCTTTATATTTGGTTTATTTTGTTGGGATGTAGGACATATGTCAGTTCTTTATATTTGGTCTATTTTGTTGGATAGAGGACTTCTGTACATAATGCAAATTATTAGGAAAATGCTTTAACCTGGGGAGAAAAAATGAATTTCCTCAAGCATATTAAATTACAAAAGCAAACTGCAAGCCAGGCGCGAGTGGGAGCTGGGAGGGAGTGAGAACCAAGAGCAAGCCCCACTAGGTAGTATGGAAGGAATGTCATATTTGAAAGCCCTAATGGGAAGTCAGAATGCCCTAGCTAGAAATCAGGATGCCCTAGCTAGAAATCAGGATGCCCTAGCTGGAAGTATGGATGCCCAAGTTGGAGATAAGTAGAAGAGCAAATATATGGCAAGTTCGATCCAGGTAGCAGATGTTACACCAAAAGTGATTATCAAGGATGAGATGATCGAGCATGATATAATGGTTCTTAAAAGTAGAGGATTAATATGTAAATTCCATGGATACTAGTCAGGGTTTTCGAAGATCCAAAATTGGATCAAGTGGAAGTGGGGATTGAATTCAAATTACTCTGTGACTTTTCTTCCTAAAGGTTTTTTCCTCATCATCTTTTCCAATTCAGAAATCAAGGATAAAATAATGGGTGGTGGCCCATGGTTTAGGGGAAGAGATACCCTTTATTTAAGACCATGGAGTGAAATTCTATTGAGACAGAAACTATTAAGAAACTTCTGATGTGGGTTAGGTTCTTTAGACTTCATATCAGCTTATCAATAAGGATGTAAATACCCTAGGGGAATTCCTCAAGGAGGGACTAACTATTAAGGAGCAAAAGCATTCTATATGTACCCAAATATGTGTTGCTATGGATATTTCAAAACCTTTGCCACAATCCATTAAAATTAAATCTGAATCAAGAGAATGGGATCAACAAATGGATTATGAAAATATTGCATTTCAATGCCACAATTGTTATGAGACTGGACACATGGCAAGAGATTTCAAAGTGAAAACTATGAAGAAAGAGAGAAAAAATTTTGGTCATGAGATAAACTTCAAGACAAAGCAAGGAAATCATACTATAATAGAAGCTAGATTAGATCAAGGATATTCCACTCCAAAAGAAGAGGCAAAGAAAGCCTATCTACAACATCATATGGCAAAGGCCACCATAGCTCACTTGGATCAACCGTTAGAAGAAACAAAGAAAGATACAAGGGAAGAGAAAGTACAATGTGTAAGTTGAAGTTCAGAAGGAATTAAAGGTGCAAAGGAAGATGTGGAGGAAATCCTAAACAAAGACGACAAGAGGTCAAGTTTATTCTAGGTAAATCATCTTCATTTTCTTCGAGTAGTAAGAATCCTCTCCTCGTAATAAAAGTGAAAGTGGTGTAAAGGTTATCCCTTGCACTTTAGGGTTTCAAGAGCAGCATAATAAAGAAATAAGGATGAAGAAAGTCCTTAGCAATTTAGGGTTTTTAGGGCAGAATAAGAAGGTAATTGCTATGGAAGAGCATCCTTGCACTTGAAGGGTTTCCTAGGCAACATAAAGAAGAATGTGCTTTTGTGGTTATTCCTTGCACTTCGGATCCTTTAGAGCAAGACAAACCTATAGATGATAAGTCTTACTCTGAGCAGTGTGAGAAGATTGAAGAGATTGATGAAGATGAAAGTGTTGGTGGAGATGTAAAAAAGAGAGGAAGACCCAAGAAGCAAAAACAAAGAGCAAAAGAAACACAGAGGGATATTAATATGGTAAAACAAAAGCAAATATCACTAGTGTTAACAAGAAGTGGGGCTAAACCGACAAATAAAAACATAAAATTATGATGAAAATAATATCTTGGAATATTAGGGGCATGAATAAGAACACTAAAAAAAAGTATTAAGAAATTGTCAAGTTGTTGTAGACAACATATTTATAGATATGGAAAAGGGGCAGCAAAATATTTTAGCCATTCGCGGTGTTGTATTTCATCTTGACAAAATTTGATTTCAAAAAGCAACTATAAAAGTGAGATTTTATCAAGGAGTTGATTGCAGAAACTTAGCAGTTTGAGGAAGATGGCGAAAATCTTTGATAGAAAGGCAAATAAAGAATATCTTTGATATGGTGTAATTAACATGACAGCAATGTAATGAGAGCAATGTAATGTTTTGTTTTTTTTAATGGGAGTGGCCCCTAATAGAAGCCACACATAGCTTGTTAAAAAAAAAATTTACAAAAGCGAACGATTAATGAAACAAAATTCAAAATGTGGACACCAAATTCACAAAGATTTTAATAGCACAAAAAGCTTAAGCAACATCCAAATGAAACATCAAAAACACACAGAAATGCAAGTGCAATTGGAAGCTAAACAAAGATATTGACAAGCAAACTTTACATCAGAAACTCGACTGGTATCAGTATTTACCTGGATACTGTATCAATGCCTGGAACCCAGCATTCTTCTCAAATATTGCTATCTTTTGAACTGAACCAAATGTTGAGAACACCTATATTTTAATTGCAAACTTCTGGTTATTCAAGTGTTTAGTAAATATTCATCAAAAATGGCATTAACTCAACCGGTTAGATTCCTCAACATTCAAGGAGGAGACTCAAGTTCGAATCTTGCCAAGCGATACATGGATAATATCCAAGCTGTTGTAATACCACTATGTGGTGATGATGTAATACGGGTGGGGTCCGTTTCAATCCCATATAAGTAATTGAACAAAAAAAATTAAGTGTATTGTAAATATTTTGACTCCATGTGTCACCAATACAACTTCATCATACCATGCGCAAAACATCAAGTGTCACTGCATACTGCATATTTTCAATGGATGCTAGAAGAACATTGCTTTCTGGCTCCTTTCTTTTCCCATCGGGGCCTATGCCAAACTACAAGGAACCCAATTCAAGAACATATCAAGTGTCAACCTCATTTTGAAAGCCAACAGGCACACCAAGTTTAACTTTGTCATTCTTCTTCTCGAATAAACAAAAAATTATAGTTCACATGCAAACCAAGTGGGATGATTGAGTGTCAACAAATTTCAAAAAACTTTGGGTTTTTCAATTCTTGGGGGAAAAAGCATACACACACCTGACCAGTCCCATCTATAGCAGAGGGAGCAACAGGCAAGTATGGATTAGTATAGTCCCTGTTCAGATAAATATACAAAAGAAAATAATGGTTGTTAACCTTTTGAAAATAAAAAGAGACCATTTAATGATTAGTAAGAAAATGTTAACCTATTTAAATACTCCATTAGGCAATTATAAATGACATCATTATCAAAGAGGATGCCAAGTAATTACGTCTAGCTACCAATCACACTACACATACGATTGAAACTGCATGCATGTCTAACAGATAACAACAATATTAGAATTATGTATTAATAGAAGTTAATTTGCATGATATTAGTCTAACAGGAGACTCCTTTGAGCACTATTTAAAAAGAGAGCCAAGATATCCAAGAAAACAACATAATAATAAAAGAAACTAAATAGATCCATTAAAATAGAAGACACTAAATAGTAAAACAATGATCTCATAGAATTTGGTAGAACCATAATAGTCTTTGGGGTGACAACTTGCACAAAACATGAGAAATGAAGAATTAAAAAAGCAACAATAGAAAAACTGTGTCACGCCAAAACTTCAAGCAAACACGTGATATCTTGGAAACTGGTATATCACTAGACCTACCTAAAAGTACTTTAAAGTATGTACACAGCTAAATTATCAAATGGTAAAAGCTCAAACCGCGTCACGCCAAAACTTCAAGCAAACACGTGATATCTTGGAAACTGGTATATCACTAGACCTACCTACCTAAAAGGACTTTAAAGTATGTACACAGCTAAATTACCAAATGGGAAAAGCTCAAATGGTTAAAAACGTGACTTTTCAAGGCAGGGACCCAGATTCAAATCAGGCGAAATACGCATAATTGCCATATACCACACTGTGGTTTGTTAAAACACAATGGTAATGTGGTCGTGATGTAATACAAGTGGAGCCTATTTCAATACCATATAACTAATTTAAAAAGGAAGAAGTGTCAATAGTTAGATCAATGACCAAAAAAATGCGTTCCGTCAATAAACTGCCAAAGGACATAGACACAAACCCCACATAATATTTTGCTAGCAAATGTAAAGTGGCTGGTCTGGTGATTGAAATATCCCCCAAGCCTTCAAAGCAAGAAATTACAAAAATGTTGTTCATTCAATGGAAAACCAAGAGTTTCAGGGTTTAAAAATGTTTTTGTTCCTAATTACTAGAATTTATATTAATATAAATACATCCAACATTACTGTTAATAGATATGAATGCCTAATTTTTTGGGGTATGAGTTATGATTATATAAATAAGTTACCTAAGGAACATTTCCTCAAACCAAAGATGCTTGAGAAAATTTCAAAATCACTCATGGAACCACAAGAATTAATAAGAATTTAGAAAATTACTAACATTGTACCCTAAAATATGAATTGTAACAGGCCTGTCAATACCAACTTATATACATGTTTATGCCTGCAACAGGAGTTAAAATTACTGCTAGTTTCATATGTTGTAATAGTTTTGCCTTAGTTATGAGGGTATATTTTTTAATTCTCAACTAGCAGAATGCCTCTCTTGCACGTATTTCACTTTGTTTCTTCTTCTCCTTTGACATGTTTAGATTATCACTCGAATGAAATAGTGCAACTCATTGACATCTACTTGTTAGGAATCTACTTTATAAGACTAGCACCGTACTGACTTTGAAATAAATCAAGAAGACATGAGTGAGTTTGTTGATGCTTATATTATAGTTGCACGACTCTTTGAGACAAGCACAAAACTCATAAGTTCAAGTGGTGAGTGACCCAAAATAAGCTGTAAGGGGTCAACCAGCCAAAATTCTCTAAATTTCAGGGTATCAATTTGAGTTTTATGAGACTAAGGGGCAACGCATGAGACTTGAGCACTTAAAAACCAAAAGAAAATAGCACTGTACTAACTTTGAAATAGATCAAGAAGAGATCAGTGAGTTTGTTGATGCTCATATCACTGATAGAAAACTCTCCGTATTCTCGCGAGTTCCGAACTCTCACAAGAAATTCGACTCACCCAGAAATTGCCGAGAATTTGGCAAAACTTGGTCACATGGCAGAAAACACAAAACATAAAACTCGTTGAGAAATTTTATATGTTGTATTTTGTTGGTTTTGTTGATCAAGAACTGTAATTGAACTCTTGTTATAAAAATCTAATAGAAATCAGCTTTCTGGCTCTCCATATTTTGTTTTAAATGTAAATTTTTAATTAAATTATTTTCTTCAATTTTCTTTTTTGACTGAGTTTTCCCGAGTTGCCAAAAAACTCTCCAAAATGGGAGTGCCAGGTTTTTGCGAAGTTGCAAGTTTTCCAACTATGGCTTATATTATAGTTGTATGGCTCTTTGAGACAAGTTCAAGTGGTTAGTGACCCAAAATAAGCTGTAAGGGGTTAACTAGCCAAAATTCTATGATTTTCGGGGTATCACCTTGAATTTTATGACTCCAAGAGTCAAAGCATGAGACTCGCACACTTACAAAGCAAAGAAAAATCGCCGTCATTTGCAGTTCAAAGACTGTTGGAATAACCATTAGGGGTGAACCGAGCTTTAAGTTTTATTTATGGGACTCCATGTTGATCCATGTCATTGAATAGCAGCCCATGGATTACTAATTTGGGGTATCTTGGGATTTGTAATTCCAATATTTGAGGTTTATAAATAAACTAGCATGCACCCACCTTCCCTAGCAATCTTTTGCAAACCTTTGATCAAGACTACTATTTGGTGTCCATAGCCACTACCATATGTTCACGTACTTTTAAATCCTTTGGTTGCTTTGCTTTACAGTTCAATTTAAATCCATATTCCAAACATGCTGAAATTCAACACTGTATCACACCAAAGAGTGTGAACTCTTGGCTCCTGATTTCAACCTCATCAGGATAGGCAAGTAATCAAGACCTACACCAAACACTGGGCTATCATGTTGAGAAAACTTGTGAGGTTCCTAATCCAAAGTGATTAGAAGACTTTGTCAAGAAATTTGAAAGTCAAGCTTGTCTCCTTATAAAGAGAAAAGAACACGAGGAAAGATAACAGCAATAATGACCAACCGTTTTATGTTACAGCTAATTTTCATGCAATACCTCAAGAAAGAAATGGATTGTTGATTCTAGATTCTAGATGCCTGGTGGGAGGCAGGTTGGCAGCAGATACGAGGAATAGGGTTGTTTCGTAATGGATTCTTGAGAGAGGCACAAAGGGTCGGCTGAGAAGATATAAGACAAAGGCTATCCACAGAAGGACACTCTAAAGAAGGATAAGACAAAGGCTAGAGCTACCAAGAGGAGTGGATTGTCTAGAGGATCATGCCAAGGAGAGCACGGTGCACCTAAACCTATGTGTGCAAGGATGTTGCTTGAAGAAACCAACATTTCTAAGCCAAAGTCATCTTGCACTCATGATCAACAGCATACACAGACAGATGAAGCATCTAAGGAGACAAAAGAATGGAAGGATTTCATGAATAAGGAATGCAATTGCTTAATGAAGAACCAGAATTGAAAATTGGTCCCTTTTCCCATAAGTAAAAAAAGAAAATATCAAGCATAAATGGGCCTATAAGGTCAAATACACTTCAAAAGGAGAAATAGACCAATACAAAGCTAGGTTGATTCCCAAATAATTTCCTTAACAAAGAATTGATTACAAAATGAACACTATCAGAACCATCCTATAATTGGGCACCAGATATGGATGGGAAATACATCAAATAAATGTCAAGAATAGTTTTAAAACTCAATGCAAATCATGAGTACTTACTGTCAATTAGTCCAAATGAGTAACTCACACTCAGGATTTGCTGCCAATTCTGCTGAGTTTTGGTAAGTAACGCATAATCTTTTTCTAAGTTGATGACAGGGACAACTTTAAATTTTAGGTTCATGAATATCTAATAGAAAATCAACTTTTAAGCTCCCTAAAATAATACATGTTTTTAACAGCATTTTATATGTTATTCAAACTTTTTAATGAAATAGATATTTCACAGTTTATTTATTGAGTCCCAAACCTGAGACTCTGTTAGTTTGCGAATTTAAAAAAATTCCCTCTATGGACTTATAGCCCCGAGAGTATAGTATGAAAATATTAATAGCTCATTCATCTATGTCCTATATGTGGATGACTTGATTGTCACTTGAAGTGACACCAAGTTGATTCATGAACTAAAGACAGATCAAAAATGCCTTTGAGATGACTAACATGAGACTTCCTCACTTCTTAGACGTCCAAGTACTTCAAAACAAGGATGATATTTTCATTTCTTTGCCAAGATTTGCCCTCGGCCTCTTCCATAGGTTTTAAATGGAAAATTGTAAACCATGCAAAGCTCCATACCAATCATGCATCAAAGATGTTCAAGATTGCAATTCTCCCTAAATTGATGCTGTCCTGTACATTCAACTTGTTTGCAGTCTTGTTTATTTGCCTCATAATTAACCTAACATCACTTTTGTTGCATGTTTGATTTGTTGGGATTAGGTGTCATACACCTTGCAAATCCTAACGCTGAAGTTTAATTAATTATGTGTACACATCCATCCCACTTGATGTGGCAATTTTTTGTTATCCTATGTATTATGTACTAAGAGCATGAATAGAGGGAGAAAAAAATAGTGAACTAGAAAAAAATCGCTGGTTAAGCCCAAGCTTGTAAATTTTCCAGCTCTAGATAACTGCTGTCCTATGTTATTTTAAAATAAATCAGATCTGAGAATAATTTATTCAAACATGCAACAGTCACACGGATGGCTGGAAAAATAAACAGCGTGAACAGCAGAAGTTAAATATATTTCTGAACCTGAAATATTACAAATAAAAGAGGCTACAGCTACAGCATTACACTTCTGCTCTCTTGCTGCTTTTCTAGCCAGTAATCACTGTTCTTCTCCTCCTAAGCTTGTAGTTTTCCTTCTGCAATCTGTTCTCCCATTATTTTATGTGTGTCTAAAACACTCTTGATCTTCTCCTTTTATCCTTGAAAAAGATAACCCTAATATTTCTAACCCTAAGATTAGATCTCATCTCATATTGAGATGTAAGGTTAAAAATAGAAAATCACTTAAGTGAATTTCAAAATAGAATTAGAAATGTCTCGAACCACTTCTAACACGTTCATACTGAAGCCTATGCAAGAAGTTCCTGTCCGAGCTACATTTCTCAACACTCCCTCTTAGCAAGGAAGGAATTCTGCACCAATCCAAGTTTGTCTCTGAATGCTTCAAACTTCCCTTTCACTAAGGGCTTGCTCAGAATATCAGCTACATGCTGATTGTGGAAATATACTGGAGCTTTACGGCTCCTTTCTGAATCTTGTCTTGTATGAAGTGATATTTGATGTCTATGTGTTTGGACTTGTCAGGAAATACTGGATTCTCATAGAGTTTGATACAACTCTAATTATCACAATATATCACCGTGGGATCCAACTCCTGATCAATCAATATTGTAAGCAACTTGCGAAGCCAAATGGCCTCACAACTAGCAATACTGGCTGCCATGTATTCGGCCTCTGTTGAGCTAAGTGCCACAGAAGTTTTCTTCCTGCTGAACCAGGATATCATGCCTGATCCCAAGCTAAAGCAGCACCTTGAGGTGCTCTTCCTGTCTGCTACATTGCTTGCCCAATCTGAGTTTGTATACCCCTGCAACCTCACTTCACCATCTCCAAGATATCTTAGACCATACTCCATTGTGCCCCTTAAGTATCTGAGCACATGTTTGCTGCTACCCAATGCTCCTCATAGTCCACTCCCTCTTTTTGGGAGAACCCTCTTGCCACAAACCTTGCCTTGAACTTCTCGATGTTGCCATCTACAGCATGCTTAATTTTGTAGAGCCACTTGGAACTCACAACTGACTTCCCCTTTGGTCTTGGCACTATGTCCCAAACATCATTCTTCATGATGGAGGTGTACTCCTCTACCATGGCATCCCGCCAAACCTGTTGGTATGTTGCCTCCTGAAAACTGGTATGCTCTGAATTTATGATGTTACTCATCAATGCCATGTAGCTTGAAAACTTCCTTGGAGGTCTGCTCTCCCTAATCATGTTGCTAGGAGCCTCAACATACTCCTCAACATCCCTCAATGTTTGTGTAAGCCATTGAGGTCTCCTAATAGAACTGGAAGGGGCTAATGTCTCCACCTCCTCACCTGAAGGTTGTTGTTCTGAACCGGAAACCACTGGTGTCTTTGGTGACCCTGGCTCAACCTTCGGAGCTTCTTGCTCCTCATTCTCTATCACTGGAATAGGCTCATAGGACTTCCCGGATGCAACGTCCTACTCAAACTTTACATCCCTCGCTCACTACTCGTCTTCCTCTTCTCTCGGAATATAAACTCCGTAAGTTTTTGAAGTCTCACCTGTATCCTACAAATAAACCCTTCCCACTCGGAGGGCTCCAACTTGGTCCTCTTCTCTACCGAAACATGGATATAAACTGGACATCCAAAGATGCGGAAATGACTCACCTTTGGCTTCACACCAGTGAATTCCTCCTCTCGGTGTCTCGTCCTCCAAGATCCTGTGAGGACACCTGTTCTGGATGTAGACTATTGTATTGCATGCTTCTGCCCAAAGAAACATCGGCAAGCCCTGATCATGAATCATGGCCCTAGCAGCCCCTATGATGGATCAATTCTTTCGCTCTGCAACCCCATTTTGTTGTGGGTTGTATGGAACAGTCAGCTCCCTCTTGATTCCTACTTGCTTGCAAAAACCATCGAACTCCTTGGAGGTATATTCACCCCCATTGTCTGATCTCAAGACCTTGATCTTCTTCTCTGTCTGGTTCTCAACTAGAGCTTTTAACTCTTGAAACCTACTAAAGACTTCATCCTTGGTCTTTAAAAAGTAGATCCATGTCTTGCGAGAGAAATCATCAATAAAGGAAACATAGTACATGCTACCTGAAATTGATGCTACTGACATCGGTCCACAAACATCCGAATGTACTAGATCTAGTATCTTCTTAGACCTATGCTCGTTGTTTGGGAAAACAGCCTTGGCATGCTTGCCAAGCGTGCACCCTTTGCATACTCCTTGTTGCTCAATGCTGAACTCTGGAAGACCTGTGACTATCTCCCTCAGAATAGGCAACGCTCTATGATGCAAGTGCCCCATCCTCTTGTGCCACAAATCACACAAGTTGCTACTGCTGTGAACTAGGGCACGAACAGGTTCATCCTACAACCTATATAGACTGCCTTCTCTAACCCCTATTACTTGTGTTGTCTTTGGGCTAGATTCTTTTGGTCTAATAAGGACATGTTGGTTCTTGAACTCCATTGCATAACCCTTATCCTCCATAATCGAAACCGAAAGCAAGTTCTTCCCGAGACCTGGAACAAACAAAACATCATCAAAGTCTAAAGATTTCCCCGACTAGAGTCGAAAATGAATGGTACCAATTCCTACAACTGGATATTTGGTATCATCACCAAGCTCAACCTAAACCCCTGAGTCCTGCTCTTGTAGATTGGTAAAACATTGTCGGGCTGATGTCATGTGCCGAGATGCCCCACTATCCACATACCAAGCATTCCTTGGAACCGTGCTGGTAGAAAGGCAAGAGACCAATGAGAAATCCTTCTCAAATTTGGCAACAAACTCACTCATCTGAGTTTCTGCAAAGGCTGCTACCTGCATCTTCTATTGCTTCCCTTTGCCCTTCTTGTCTGGACACTGTGATGCATAATGGCCGTGCTTATGACAAATGAAGCACTTGATCTTTGCTCAAGTCCTTCTTCCCTGACTGTGAGGTTGACTCCTCATTCTTTACCTTACCCTTGTTGGGTCCTTTACCTTTGCCCTTCTTGGTTTGCCCAAAAAGAGCTAGGTTATCATCACCACCTTTCTTGCTGGCCTTTGACTCCATCCGAGTCTCCTCCTGGATGAAATCATCCCACAGTTTCTCAAATTTGGGAAGGTTCTCACGAGCACAAATGCCTTTGACAAATGGTTCCCATGAAGCTGAGAAACCATTAAGTGCCATGTTCACCAACTCTATGTCTTCAACCTTCTCCCCTACTGCTGCCAGTTGATCACGAATCTGCGTGATCTTCATCAAGTAACTGGTAATCTGGTCATCTTCATAGATCTAAGTTTGTTCCGCAATATCATCTTCCTGTTTATGTTCTTGCTCTGGTAGAGGCTAACTAGGGCATCGAACATCTCCTTTGCCTTAGTCTTCTCGGATATGTGAGGAATCAGGTGATCCTTCACTGCATCCAAGATCATCCGCTTGGCCTTCACTTCCTTCTTTTTGTGAACGGCCAATTCCTGCGGATCTGTAGGCAAAGTCACATCAGCCTTGACAATGTCCCAAAGATCATTCTCTTCCAATAAAAACATTACCCTAACTTTCCAGTGCAAAAAATTTGAGGCACCTTCCAATCTATCCTCAAATATGAGGCTAGCTGCTGCCATCTTTGAGATCTGCTGAAATATTAATGACTAAAAAAAACAGTCCTGCAAATAAGCTTAGTCCTTCAAGCCAAAAAAAATATGAAACCCTAACTGCTGTTTTTTTTTTTATTTGCTTGAAACCCTAACTGCTGAAATATTAATGACTCAAAAAAAACAGTCCTGCAAATAAGCTTAGTCCTTCAAGCCAAAAAAAAAATGAAACCCTAACTGCTGTTTTTTTTTTCGCTTGAAACCCTAACTGCTATTTTTTTTTTTTTTCTTAATATCCAGCAGTGATCTACTGCTGTAAACCCTTGAGGATCTCAATCACAGAACCTAGCTCTGATACCATGTAAATTTTCCAGCCCTAGATAACTGTTGTCCTATGTTATTTTAAAATAAATCAGATCTGAGAATAATTTATTCAAACATGCAACAGTCACACATATGGCTGGAAAAATAAACAGCGTGAACAGCAGAAGTTAAATACATTTCTGAACCTGAAATATTACAAATAAAAGAGGCTACAGCTACAGCAGAACACTTCTACTCTCTTGCTGCTTTTCTAGCCAGCAATCACTGTTCTTCTCCTCCTAAGCTTGTAGTTTTCCTTCTGCAATCTGTTCTCCTCCCATTCTTTTTTGTGTGTCTAAAACACTCTTGATCTTCTCCTTTTATCCTTGAAAAAGGTAACCCTAAGATTAGATCTCATCTCATATTGAGATGTAAGGTTAAAAATAGAAAATCACTTAAGTGAATTTCAAAATAGAATTAGAAATGTCTCGAACCACTTCTAGCACGTTCATACTGAAGCCTGTGCAAGAAGTTTCTGTCCGAGCTACATTTCTCAACAAAGCTGAGGCGCCTATATTGATGGATACCTGCTGTTAATTCACCATGCATTCTGGGCGGCTGGATAAGACTAACTGGGACTGCCCAGATTTGGTGATAAGTGCTGTTAATCATCATGCATTAAGGCGTTGGAGAAGTCTAAATTTAGACTGCCTAATTTTGGTGATTCATCATGCAGTTAAGGCGCTGGAGAAGTCTAAATTTGGACTGCCAAATCAGTGGATAAGTGCTGTTAATCTGAACATGCAAATTGGGCGGCTGAGAAGTCTAAATTTAGACTGTCTATTTTTGAAGATAAGTGTTGTTAATCCACCTTGCATTCTAAGCGCTGGAAAAGTCTTTAAATAAGGCGTTTGGGGTGGAGATCTAACACACTACGTTCTTGATATTTGCAAGAGGATTAGCAGCCTGTGTATTTCCAGCTTTGCTGATTATTGGGACTGAAGGAGTGGATACTCAGTCATTGTATTGTAAATGCAGATTGTTGATTATGGAATAATACATTGAGTGCTCCTTGATTGCTGGGTTTTTTCCCGAAAGGGTTTTCCCAGGATATATGCTGCGTCCTATGTGAGTTATATGTGATTTTCTAAGTGCTAAGTCCTGCTGCAGTAAGTTTACATGTTTAATTTCTTTGCTGAAATTGAAAGGTCTAGGCCTGTTTTGCACTGTTTTCCTCTAAAGATTAAGTAGGAAGTTGTTCTGCACTTATCTAGTTTCCTTTCATGATTTTCTCATTCCTGCAAGATCCAAAGGAGACTCACAGGGGTGCAAAGACGATTTCACAATATATTAAAGGGGGCCTCTGACCTAGCTATCCTGTCTATAAAGGTAGACAGTGAGCGCCTTGGACCTGAGAAGGCTAGATTGCTTTGAATTATGGCAGAGATGCAAATGGTCACAAATCTACTTCAAGATAACTTTTCAGCCTCGATGAAGGGCTCGTTGTGTGGCATGCAATAAAATATTTAGTGGTACTATCGACTACCAACATTAAATATCGTAGCATGTTCAATGTGCATAGAGGTTGTTGGTACTAATATCTTCTTCTAGAGCATGGATTTGCACAATAGAAGCCAATAACCATTTTTTGTGATAATAAAGGCACTATGTTGCCCACAACAGAACAAAGCATATCAAAAACTACTGCCATTACATTTGAAAACTAAATCTAAACGGCATAGTTTCCATGGAGTTCTGCAAAATAGATGACTATATTCCTAATATTTTCACCAACCCACTTTTAGAAGCCAAGTTCATCAAGCTTAGACCAATGTTTGGGCTACGTTAAGTTGACATTACAGGGGAATGAAAGACAATGTCACCTTCTTATCCCACCAAACTTGTATGTCCCTTAATGTTTATTTTATAGGTTACTGTATTGTTCCCTATCGTTGTAAGACCTCCCATTTATCACCAACTTTGGTGTCTTGGGATCCATGATTCCAAATTAATCCTCTTGCATGCACCCACATTCAATATCAAGCTCTTGTGCTCTTTTCATTAAGATTACTATTTGGTGACTCTTAACACCACTTTATGTTCATGTACTTTCTGATCCTTTGCTTGCTTTGCTTTGGAATCTCCTACAACTACAAGTTTCCTCTAAGGGGTGAATATGTGTTCTTTCTTTCTTTTTTTGACCTGTTGCAATGTGCACTTCGTAAGCAAGACACTTCTAGCTTCCATTTCTTAACTCTGTCATCATGATCTCTGTTTTGTGGCCCTCTTGGATCTCATCAAAGGTTGATCTTCTAGTCATCACCTACCCCTCTAAACAAATTGCTTGATTTGGCTCCTATTCATCAATTTCTCAATTGCATACCCAAATTGTAAGAATAGTGCCAGAAACTTAGCAATGTAGCATGCAAAAGCTATTCTGATATAGAGCAATATAAGGAAGATCAGTTCAAAGCAAGCAATGTATCAAGCCATAAGTCTTTATTCATATCCATTCTCCACCCAGGTTCAACCATCACAACAAGGGGGCAGGAGAGAGAGAGAGAGAGAGAGAGAGAGAGAGAGAAGATCTTCCATTATTCTAAGGCGTATGGCTCATTGACAGTTTGCAGAGAGAAAAGAAGAATTTGCAACGCATGTAGAGGTTTCATCGTCTTCTCCTTGTCTTCTGCAAAGAAAATTTTTAGATGATCCCCATAAAACTTGAAAGAAATCAATGTCAATGAATGTGTGCAAATGAGACGCAGGCATAAGAAAGCAAACGTGAATTATGCCTAATGTCAAATGTATTGAGCATTAATGAACCCATTTTGTATAAAGAAGCTAAAGATTCTCCTCAATGGCAACAAGTTCTACAAGACAAGTACAGCGCTAACTTAAAATATTGTTAAGCTGCCTTCCAACAAATGGGCAAGGTTCCATCTGATCTACATGGTGAATTCACTCTACATAACTCCCTAGCAAAAATAAAGTTTGGGACATGCCAAAGTTTATGCTCACTTTCAGGGTATAATGAAATATTTACACCAATGGCAAAGATGACAACCACCAAAATGTTAATTAATCTTGTGACACAATTTAGTTGGCAGTTGCATCGAGTGGATGTTTAAGAGCATAGTCGCGAAAATCACAATTAAAATCACCTCGAATTGCCAATTCAGCGTTTTTTTGGTGATTTTTGAAAACATCAGCTGTAGCCGCACACACAGAGGTTGCGGCCGATTTAACCAAAAAGTGTTTTTTTTTTCAATTGTCTTTCATTTTACCTGTTGCAAGGGAAGAAAGGAGTCTGCCTACCTGCTACCACACCAACCCAAACACGCTAGGGCATCCTAACAGCAAGCAGATTGCAGTTTGAAGGAATCTGGCAGCCAGCAACAGCCACCAACGGCAATGCTATACATTATTAACTGATGAAATTCTCCATAAAAAGATGTTGAACTATCAATCCAAACTTATTGCTCAATATGCTTGTATATAGGAGTAATATTTAAAACCACAAATGATATGTTTGTATGCTTGTATATTGAAAAATTTAGTTCAAATAGCGAAGGTATTAATGGTATTAAATTATTAATGATATCTCCTGCCCCCTTGACCCCCGACACAAGTGGTGACCGGCATTAGCAGCGAAAGCACAAAAAGAGGCATGGACACAGCAACAAAGAGAGACTAGAGCTTCTACTAGGGCAAAGGGTAAAGGCATTCAAATATCTTGAGACATTGTATTTGTCATGATTCATGACACATTTTTTAATTTGCACCTTTTTTATATTATAAGCAATACAAGAATATTTGAATTTTGGACGCATTAAAATTTCTTTATTTAAGATGTGTTTTGTCACTTTCATGTGTAGTTTAAGGCTTTAAACTTGTATCACTTGCCACTTTCATGTGTAGTTTAAGCTTGTATCACTTACATTATTAATATTTGATTTGCATAATGTTAATTCATTGTGATATGCATGAAAAAATCTTTTTTTAATGAAAATTTGAGTTTTCTTTGGGTTTTTTTTTTGCCAATTTTTTCCAATTCCTGATTTTTTCTCCAGCCCAATTCCGATTTTCTCTACCATGTTTAAGAGTGCTTTTTCTCAACTGTATTCTTGATGATGAAGTTTAGATGGAACGACATTAAGGGTTTGTGCAAGTTGAGAAGAAGCATCTTGTTTGTAGGCTTAAAAAGGCCTTTGTATGGATTAAAACAAGCACAAAGTCCATTGGACTCCGGCATTGACCCCACATTGTATCTTCCATGGATTTATTACATATGAAGGAAATCACAATTTGTATGTAAAGGATAAGGATGACAAGTTACTGTTGTATTTATGTTAACAATGGGAATAGCTTTGTAGGGTTAGGAAGGCCCTGTGTGAAAAACAAACACCAGAAGCATGGTACTCCTGCATTGACTCATACTTCATCTCCCATAGGTTCACTGGGTGCGAAACTGATAACACTTTGTATGTAAAGCATGAGGATGGAGAGATACTGATTGTTGAATTTATGCTGATAGACTTGTTATCATTGGTAGTAACATTAACTTGACCAAATCTCTCAAAGGACTTTTTGAAGTTTTGAGAATAGACAATCTTAGAAGTTTGCATTATTGTGTTGTGATGGTAATTTAGCCAATGGGTGGCAGAATATTTTTCATAGTCTAAGAATTTTCTTAATCTTCTAAATGCTTTTTCATATGAAGGATTGTATGCCAACATTTACTCTTGTGGAAGCTGCTGTCAAGTTCACTAACAGAGGCATTTGGTAGGATATCATATAATTTGAACACCATGGGGCTTAACATAACTTTGTTGCCGGCAAAATGTCTTGATTTATTAGTTTTCCTTCCACTCATTCTAGGACATGTAAAAGCCACATTTAGATTTGCATTGGTTGTCCTGGCATGAAGAGTTCAAACTTAGGGGCTTAACTGGTGCAGATTGCACTGAAGACACCATTGAAAGGAAATACAAAATCAAGATGTGCATTCTCTTGTGGTTCTAATGTGATGTAAGAGGCAGGTCATCATTTTCTTGTCTTCTGCAAAGACAAAATACAAGACTGCAGTTTCAGCTTGAGGGGCATTCTTAGTGATCTTCACTTTATGCATATGTCTAATTTTGTTGTTAGAAAAATGTCTAAAATTATGAGTTTTCTTCCATTACTTGTTAGCAAGCAACAAAAAGAATTCTAAGACATGTCAAAGACATAATCAGATATAGACTCGTTGTCCCAATGTGAAGAGTTCAAACTTAGGGTTTTAACTGGTTCAGATTAGACTGGAGACACTGTTAAAAGGAAACGTATCTGAGGCTGTGCATTCTGTTTTGGCTCTAGGGTGATGTAAAAAGCAAGCCACTGTTTGTCTTCCACAAAGACAAAATAGAAGAAAGCAGTTTCAGCTTGAGAGGGCTTCTTGGCGAGCTTCAGTTGCCTCCAATGGTCTGTCTCAACTATTTCATAACAATTGGAATGTTTTTCATCTTCCAGAGAACACGATGTTCCATGCAAAGATAATGCATGTGGAGGTACACCATCAGTTCATTCAAAAGCCAGTGCCAAACAAAACACCAAGTTATTCTCTTGTCGTATTGAGGATCAAATGACCAAAACTCTTAGTAAGGCTAGTAGAAATTAGTTTAGACTGTTTGTTGAAGTGGAAAACAAAGACTAAGCATTATGAGAGTTGTTAAAAAGTAAAAACATTTAATTCATATGTTGTAGGACACCTTTTCCTTGATTAGCATTAAGAGTATAACGATATATATATATAGTACTTCAGAAAAAGTGTACCATAGTCTCATCCATAGTTACAAAAATCGCCGATTCCTGTTTTTTTTCCAATTCTGCCAAAAATATCGGACTTTTCCAATTTTCTAGCAAATTTTGGCCGATTTTTTGAAAAAATTGGGAATCGCGATTTTTTAACCGATGGAAAAAATCGCCAAAAGCCACACACGTAGAGGAATAGGTATAAACTCGTTTTTTTTCAATTTCCTTCATTTTCAACTGTTGTAAATTGGAGAAAGGGGTCTGCCTACCTGTGCTACAAACTTTTGCAAACTCTTTTTTTTTTTCCCCAAGTTGAAACTCTTTTGCAGTATGAGGTTTTTGCAAACTAGGTTTAGATTAAGGTTGTTTGCAAATGTTTTTGTTTTCTTTTTCAAGCATGTTCCCAAAGATTAAATTTAAGGTAGAAATTTAAAAAACTAGGTCTAGGGTTTAGGGTTTAGGTTTTATTTTTTTTTTCTCCTTTTAAGTAAATATTGCTGCCTGATAACTATGTATGCAAGCCCATTTTTCAGCTGTCAATGTTTCAAGTTTAAACCTTAAACCCTAGTCTAGGGTTTAGGGTTTAGGTTTTTTTCTCCTTTTAAGTAAATATTGTTGCCTGATAACTATGTATGCAAGCCCATTTTTCAGTTGTCAATGTTTCAAGTTTAAACCCTAAACCCTAGTCTAGGGTTTAGGTTTTTTTCTCCTTTTAAGTAAATATTGCTGCCTGATAACTATGTATGCAAGCCCATTTTTCAGCTGTCAATGTTTCAAGTTTAAACCCTAAACCCTAGTCTAGGGTTTAGGGTTTAGGTTTTTTTCTCTCCTTTTAAGTAAATATTGCTGCCTGATAACTATGTATGCAAGCCCATTTTTTCAGTTGTCCATGTTTCAAGTTTAAACCCTAAACCCTAGTCTAGGGTTTAGGGTTTAGGTTTTTTTTTAAGTAATTGTTTGTAACTTTGTTGTTACTTGTTTCCATGTGCAGGCATAAAAAAAATGTCGACAAAAAGAGATCCAGCATGGCAGTATGCAAGGGAAGGGGAAAAGAAAGGGGAAGCTTATTGCAATTTTTGTGACTCTCTTATTCATGGAGGCATTTACCACATCAAATTCCATTTGGCAAAGAAAATTGGCAAGGATGTCAAGCCATGCCAAAAGGTGCCGGAAGAAGTTAGAAATATTGTAGATGCCATGATCTCTAGCTCATAGGAAAAAAAGAACTCAAACAAAGACAAACCGAGGCCATCTCATCCCCCCTTCTTGAATTCCCTATACCGGCAACAGCTTTAGCTGGTTTCAGCACGAGAGTTCGAGTCCATCAGTTGCACACGTAGGGAGTGGGACGGATGAGTCCCATTTTGTAGAACATTCCACGCTAGGGGCACAACCCACGCTTGAGGGTATGGCCACGTGGAACCAGGAGAGGCACAACGCAGCGAGGACAGCCATTGCCACTTTTTGGTATTTTTCCAACCTTCCCTTCAATGTGGCAAGGTCTCCATACTGGCAGCGCATGATAGATGTCGTCGCAAGTTGCGGCGCAAGATTTAAGGCGCCAACTTTTGATGACCTTAGGGGCCCTCTCCTTCGACAATCCGTGGACAACATTCAGGTTGTGCTTAAATTTATACACATGCATGATTAAATTATGTTTTTAAAAAGCAAACTTCAAAAAAATCAAAGGGGATTAAATTTATACACATGCATGATTAAATTATGTTTTTATACTTCAGGTTGTGCTTGAAGACTAGCGCAGGGTGTGGAGGACGAAGGGTTGCAGTATCATGTCTGATGGTTGGACGAATGGGAAGGGAAGAACCTTGATTAATTTTTTGGTTGCTTTTGCAGGAGGAACTGCATTCCTCAAGTCAGTAGATGCATCGACACAAGTTAAGAGTGTCGAAATGCTTGCAGGGTTGTTGGGGGAGGTTGTGTTGGAGGTCGAGGAGGAGAATGTTGTCCAAGTCATCATGGACAACGCAACAACGTATAAAGCAGCCGGTAAGATTTTGGAGGAGAGATTCCCCACTATTGTTTGGACCCCATGTGCAGCCCATTGTCTCGATTTGCTCCTCGAAGACATTGGGAAATTACCTTGGGTGGCAAAGGTTGTACAGAAGTCTAGGGCTATCACAAAATTCATCTACAACCATGCATGGGTCCTCAACCTCATGAGGCAATTTATTGGTGGGAGGGAGCTAGTGCGGGCTGGAGTTACACGCTTTGCCACAAACTTCGTGACATTGCAGAGCATCTATAATGCAAGAGGGTCATTGAAGCAGATGTTTGTGAGCGATGACTAGAATTCCAAACAAGCTGCTAGATACCGATTCTCTAGTGAGGGGCAGAATGTATATGCCTATTTGTTTGAGGAGCCCTTCTGGATAGCCATGGATGAGGCCATCAAGGTACAAGACTAAGTTTATTAATTTATTTTTTAATTTAAAATATTTTTCCATTTGGGAATCTTGTATTGTAATTTGTAATTTTTTTTGTTGTAAAATATTTTCATTTAAATTATTTTTCCTTTTTTTCAGGTGTCAAAGCCTTTGGTGAAGGTTCTCCGTCTTGTTGATGGAGAACAATCTGCAATGGCATATGTATATGAGGCTATGGACAAGGCAAAAGAGGCAATTGTCACATTTTATGGATATGTCCGCACCAAATACGATCCCATTTGGAGAATCATTGATAGATGATGGACATCTCAGATCCATAGCCCTCTTCATGCAGCGGGGTACTACTTGAACCCCCAATTTTTTTATTTTGCTACATTTCATGCCGATTATGAGGTGATGCATGGCCTTGGAGCTTGCATTGAGCGCATGTTCCCTGATAGGGAATTGCGCGATAAGGTATGTGAAGAGATGCAAGCTTATAAGGAATGTCGGGGCCTCCTTTTCCCATCCAAGCAATGCAAGAGAATGAGGTCAAAATTGAGGCCAGGTAACCCTCATCGAATTATTATTTATTTTGTCTTTTGATTTTGTTTTAAAAAATAATCTCAATTTACTATTTTACATGTGAATTATTAAATTTATTTTTTGTTGTTGTTTCTAGATTTATGGTGGGAGGACTATGGTGGATTTACGCCCAATCTGCAACACTTGGCCATCAAAATCTTATCTCAACCATGCAGCGCTTCAAGTTGTGAGCGCAATTGGAGTATGTTTGAGCACATACACTCCAAGAAGCGCAATAGGCTTACACAAGAAAAGTTGAATGATCTTGTGTTTGTTCATTACAACCTTCGCCTCCACCATAAAAGAATTACAGAAACAAGTATCGAGGCCATTGACCTAAGTGACATTGATCCATCATCTGAATGGATCACAGATCCAGAGCAGGAGCAGCAGGAAGAGCCTCTCTTCTCCCCAGATGAATTACAAAACTTTGAAGACCTAGCGGAGGAGATAACAGCCAAGGCACAAGAAGAGGCATGGGCACAAGAAGAGGCACGGGCACATCAACAAAGAGAGACTAGAGCTTCTGCTAGGGCAAAGGGCAAAGGCATTCAAAGACATTGAGGCATTGTATTTGACAATTTGTCATGACTAATGACACATTTTGTAATTTGTACCTTTTCATATTATAAGCAATACAAGATGTGTTTTGTCACTTTCATGTGTAGTTTAAGCTTGTATCACTTGCCACTTTCATGTGTAGTTTAAGCTTGTATCACTTGCCACTTTCATGTGTAGTTTAAGCTTACAATCTTACATCATTAATATTTGATTTGCATAATGTTAATTCATTGTGATATGCATGAAAAAAAAACTATTTTTCAATGAAAATTTCCGTTTTCTTCGGTTTTTTTTTTGGCCAATTTTTCCCAATTCCCGATTTTTCCTGATTCTTTTTCCAGCCCGATTCCAAGCCAATTCCAATTGTCTCTACTGCTTATCTCTCATACATACTTCACGCAAATTCTTCTCCTTTGTCCACTAGGCATCCATTGTGTGAGACAAGCAACTCTTGTCCAATTTTTGGTTGTTACCTTACTAGATTTGTATAACTATGCACTATACCTCATTGGAATATATCAAAATGAGATGGAGTGAGTTTGCTTGTCGGATATCATGTAGGATTTCTCAATATTTTTATTTGATTCTTTCCATTATCATAAGAGTAAAACCAGGTAATCAAATAAGAATTAAACTTCTGTATGTCAAGCTATTGTGTGTGCATGTGTATGAGATCTTAATAAAATATACTAAGATGTAAAATTTAAAATATATTAGAAACTTATAGCAGTTGTGCCATATATGAACAATTAACAATCAAATGGCATTAGCTCAGTGGGTATATTCCTCAACTTTCATAGAGGAGACCTAGGTTTGAATCTTGCCAAGTGATACATGCATAATTGTCAAACTGTTATAATACCACTAAGTGGTCATGATGTAATATGGGTGGGGCCCATTTCAATCCCATATAACCAATCAAATATATATATTAGAAACTTGCACATGGATGCATTGCAAAAGCATGTTCATAAATGAAATTTTTATCTCTGAAAGGTGTTATATATAGTACGGCTAAGAGTTTTACAAAACCCCTATCTGTAACCACTTCAACACTAACACTAGAACACCTTCTCACCTGCTGCGATGACTCTGAAACTTAACATTTAGGTCACTATGAGCAGAAAATGTGATCCTCAAGCTACATGTTCCCACATGCTCTGGCAGAAGATATCTAAACCAAGCAAATGAAGAACAAAATCAATAATGTCAATGAATTATCAAATACAGAAATAGAACTCTAAGCACACTCAATAATACTACAAAAAACATGTACTCACCTTGGAATGCTCCTTCCATCTAGTGAATTTTTTGCAGTGGAAGCAGTGTTTGAATCACTAAACTGTACTAGAGCCTGAAAAAGTTGAACTCTATTAGGAATCATAAAAGTAATAATTCATGAGAACAAAGTACTTTTTACAAGTGGGAATATTGTATCTAGGCATTTAGTTGTGAACCTGAAAACCAGCACTTTTTTCAAAGGTAGCAATTTTGTGCACAAAGCCAAAGGCTGAGAAAACCTGTAGTAACACAGAATGGATAATAAGATTCTTGACCATATCGATTCTTGTGCTAGTTCAAGCAAACAGCTTTTAGCAGTTCCCTAAATTTCAAAATCATTATGTTATGGACGAGACAATAGATAAATCACCACATATTGCATGTATTCATCCTTATGCAGTGATATTGATAGCTCCAAGATCTTTATTTCCAAACATTTTCATCCCTTAATTTGTAAGAACAAAGTGTCTTAAGTAGTACAAAATGAGGGAAAATTTTCTTATGGAAAAGGTACCAGCCTCAGAATTCTTATTGAACTGCTTTTCACAGACAACTCAAGTCTCAAATCCAATATTTGCAAGATTCACAAATTTGGGTACTTTGGTACCCAAATCTAAAACCAAAAAAAAAAATCTCAGATAAATTCTAACTTATTTTACTGAACATAATTTGAATTTCATATGGCCATATTTCTTAATTTATGAGGGAAAAAGACCACATGTTGATTCTATTGCCTATTCAAGACATCAATGCAAAACAAACAAAATATATATCAAAACTTTTCTTGAATTGTTTGCCTCTATCTAGATCATACCGAATGCTTATTGATATCATAGAAATTTAGCATCAATAGTACAAAACATTTTCCCAAATTAAATCTCAAAGGCTTATTGGATTATCTAACATTTCAAATTAATATTGATATCTTGGTTTTAAAAAAGTAGATAATTTCCAATTAGGGAACACCCAAAGCAAGCAACGGTTCAACTTTAAAAATTCTTTTATGCCCTGGGTTGCATGGACCTAAACAGGACTTCAAATTTCAAGGCTATATAAAGGATAGAGAGAAGCGAGATGAAATCACAAAAATTTCAAATTGTCAGGAGGTAAGGTTAGGAGTAGGAGTAGGGTGAAGAGGCAGGGTTAAGCAAAGAGGAGGAAACAAACACACATGCGCTTTCTCCCAATGCAGTAGGCGGCCACCGAAGATGTGTTCGTGACATGGACCTGCTAATCCATCTACAGTTATGTCAAACACAAGCCATGCATCATGTATAACCCTTTACTTCTAACTGAAATTCACAAGAAAGCACATCAAAAATTACTTCATAAATTTTACACTGTTAGTGCAAGAATAAGAACTGACTAGAATGTACAGTAACTAGAAATGTATTTAGAGATAGTATACCTCTCCTTCTGCAAGTCCTGGAATTTCAATGCAAAAGTTTAAATACTTACCAAATGAAGAACATCAATGCTGACATCACCAGCCTCTACACCCTCAATGGTCACTAACAAAACATTGCTGGCAACATCCCCAGTGTTCTTGCTGTTAACAATTTCTTGTCTGTTGGAGTATTGGAGGTAGACAGTTTTACCACGAACCTGAGCTGGTTCAGATGATGAAGCATAATATGACACCATTGAAATGGCTTGATTCAATTCCACCTATAATGCATCACATAAACAGCCAAAACTAAACAAGGCTACTAAACAAAACTAAGAGAAATATTCCCATATCAACTTTAAACAAAATTGCTAAGATCGGATATGGCACCTATTTTCTGCTTAAACGGTGTCCCAATATTCTGAGAATCATCACTCTCAGGACAGTTAACCAATGCCTCAAGCTCAATGAAATAACACAACTGGAACCCCCCCCACAAAAAAAAAGAAGAAAGGCCAATACCAAGTACTTACAAATTCAACAAAAGCCTGATTACGATTAGCTCCGACATTGACTTTTGTGTTGACAATTTTACCAAATGGCTTGCAAACTTCAATAAGTTCCTCTTCAGTACATTCCCAAGGCAGATTCCTGAGATGTAGAACCTTGGAAGGGGGCTGGGTGTAACGGAACTGTGGTTGTCCAGCTGGAGAAGCCATGAAGTGATATCTTACGAAAAAAGCTTCAAAATCTTGCTCTAACTCTTCATCTATATTAAGAGAGTCTTAGAACTCCTCTTAGCGGAAAGTTCAAAATCATCCACTTATATCACTTTAAGTTAAATGCAACTCCCCCCAAAAAGTTTATTTTAACGAAGCCAAAATGCAGTGTCTCGATGCTAACTTGAAAATACAAATTTCGCCTAGACCTGCAACAGTAAGATAATCCATTAGTTAGAAAGTGGTAATCAACTTTATCATATAATACAAAGGGAAAATTCATTTATAAATAGATACATAGAAGCCATATTCATAAATAGAAAGGAAAAGAGAAAACCAATGAATTCAATCCCCATGGGTTTTATATAAGCAATGGGAAGCAAGAAGTTGCACACCGTAAACTAAGGTCTATGGATAAATCAAGATGGAGGGTTAGTAACATAGTGTTAGTGTATTAATACTGTTATGTGGTTAGTTGACATAGTGTAATAACAAGGTTATGATGTAATGAAATACTGTGATAACAGGGTTATGATGTAATGAAATACTGTGATAACAGACTACGATAACAGGTTATGATGTAATCCAGGTGAGAACATTTCAATATCATATATCCATTTTTTAAAAATAAAAAATAAAGGAAAAGAATATGATAGGATATGTGCAAATTCTTTCCAAAAGCAAGTTTGACAGGTAAAACCATGATTATAAGAAATTTAGGGCTGGTATATACAAATGAGTAAGCATTAACTGACGAGCAGGAAAACAGTGTTTCAAAAGATTTACAAAATGCACCGGTTACTCGAGAGCATGAAAACTGTGGGTTTCAAAAAGATTTGAATTGACTATATTTCTACTGCCCCACCCCAAAAACTCCTTTTAACTGAAAATAAATAAATAAAATTTAAAAAATCACCAAATCATATAAACCAGCAAAAATCTTAAATTAAAACATAAAGCATCGCATACAAAATCGTCAAAGAAAGATCAGCCAAACCCTTTCATTCCTAATTCCATCAAAAAGACTAAGCAGACGCCTTCAAATACTGTGATCCCTAACGGAAACAAATACAAATCAAAAAACTAACACGACTTCAACAGAACACCAAATATTATCAACTACCAAACCTTGGACAGTCAAACTCGCTGACACCACCAGACATATATATCAAAACCCAAGATTTTGCAAATTTACACAGAATCCGAATGACGAACGAAATTCTCAACTAAAACTTATATAATGTCAAATTCGCCACATAATACGTCAAAAATTTGCAGAAACACTTCACAAAAGAAATCTTAGCCCAAAACATTCAGTGGACAACACCGGATAGCTGCCAAGCAGAGGAAAGTCAAGAAATTTATCCGCTAACAAAAGCGAATAAATAAAAAACGATAAAGAAAAAAGAAAGGACGCCGAATAAAACCAGAAAAAAGTCTGCGAAACAAAGTTCAGAAAATCCTGCTTGTACCAAACAAATATGTTCCCCTCTGTATATAAAAGGGGTAAAAATAATAAATAAATAAATAAAAATGAAGAAATCATTCTATCTGATTTAAACGAAATTTCTCAGGGATCATACGAGTTTACTAACAACAAAGACAAAATAATTAAGACTTCGACAAAAATACCTAGAAATCAAACAAATTTAGCCGCTGAAAAAACGAAGCAGCTCGTAGTTGATTAAGTGAAATTTGCCCTCAGTGAAAAGTTCAGGTTCGATTCTCTGCATACGAGAAAAGTTCAGGTTCGATTCTCTGCATACGAGGTGCATCCGCTTACGTGAAAGCGATTGTTTCACTTTTCTTTCTTTTCTTCCTGGGCATGTGTTCCGTCTCACGTCCCTCTGATCATTACTATTTTTTTATAACTCATACCATTTAAATGAGGGCATTGGTAAAACGATATAAAGAGGAGTTTGTGGTAAGATCCGACTCGAATATCACCTGTGACTATTTTGGTAACGAGTGTTTGTTCCCTCCGTTGGCACTAGCGAGCACCAAACATTACCAGTTTACTATTTTGGTAATGATGATTTGTTTCTGTCCGTGGGTCTAGGTGGATTGGTAAGTGGGGCGTTTACCGAGACCTAGGTTCCAATCCCACGGGCTTGTCCATGCATAGACAGTAGATCCGATTCCTCTGAGTGGTGCGTCAGATTGATGACGACGGTGCAACCCCTGTGTGTCCAGCGGTCCCCATCTCACACCGGGTTACCATGTAGCGAGACGGTGGAAGTCCTGGGAGCCTTCCTAGATAGTTTAAACCCTATCAGCTTTGATTGTAACCATTACTTCTATATATCAAAAAATAAAAATAAAAATAAAATGATGATTTGTTCCTTCGGTGAGCACTAATTCCCAAAGAGGCCAGATCTGTTGGGTATTAGGTTCCACGTAATTACCGATAATGGGCGAGCGGCTTTGTGTGATTCGTTTGGCCTGGTATGGCAGATGAAATTTAATTTTAGTGAAAACTGGTTAGGTTTTAGTTTTTTCTTTTAAATTAGTCTCATGTATTTTTTTTTTTAATACAATGTTTTTCATCTTAATCAAATATAACGAGACAGTTTATTTTCATCTTAAATATTATTATATATTTTGTATTTTAAAATATTTTTGTTTTGTCTATAAAATATATATTTATTTATTTTACAATTAAGTTGGTATGAGCTTCACACTTAGATGGATCATAAGCATTGTTGTTCTCTAGTTGATGTTTGTTCTTTTATAGGGCTTATGGTCATAATCGGAATAGATTTAGGAAGATAGTGTTCTTTTTTTTCCTTTCTTCTTCCATATAGTTGTTATGGATTTTTTCTTGACAAATGACTTTATATCTTTGTTATTATTTGGGCATTCATTTTAGTTGATATTTCATTTGTTCATCCACTTATTTTACTTCATTTGTATCTTTTCTTTTGTCAAAATCTTCTTTTATTATAACTTTGAACGCCCTCTCAAATAATTTAGCTAAGGCTTATGGTATTCTTTAAGGTTTACAAGAGGCAACCAAAGTCCAAAGTTGGGTGGAATGTGATACAAGTGGAATCAAATTCATAAATGATTATCAACCAATTGAAAGACCCTACAAGAACTGCATTCTCAAATTGGAGATTACAAAGAGTGCTAGAGAAGATAGGCAATCTACAAACTAGATTTACAACAGTTGAATATATCTATGCTCCACATGAGCAAAACAAGATTGTGGATGCAATGGCAAATTGGGCATTGGACCAAGGAAATCTAACTTGCTATGGAAACCCACCCAGATGGTGGATGCAACAAATCAAGGAAGATCTTTTCTCTATTTTACGTCTTGATTATAAATACAATTGCTTGTTAGTTCGCGAGGGCTAGGTGGATTGGTAAGAAGTTGGGTACTTACCAGGAGGAGACCTAGGTTCAAACCTTACGGGCATGTCCAATTTAGGGTAAAGGTAGAAGTCTGACTTGAGTCCACTGAGTGTGCGCCAGTTTGATGACTGTGATACCAACCCCGAGCCACAAGGGGTCTCCCTCACTCCAGGTCATGTTTACCGAGGCGAGATAGGGGTTATAGTGGTAGCACCATGATTCGACGCTATGATCGGAGGCAATGTGACTTGACCCTGTGACCAGTTGTTCAAAAAGGAAAGGTAGTTGCCAATTACTCTATGTATCAAAAATAAAAATAAATACAATTGCTTGTTGCAAACAGAGTATTATTATCAATCATTTGTAAAATTGTGGCTAAAAACCCTATATGCTTGGAGGGGTAGGAGTTGTAAAAAGGTGGCTAAAAGCCTTGTATGCATGAAAGGGCGAGAGATGTAAATTACTTGATTTCTTTTAAATAATATAAATTCTTTTTACTTAAAAAAAAAACTTTAGGCCATTGTTTTCATTCATCTATATGATTTTTTCAGATATTTGAAAAGACAAACCATAGTAGGTGCCTTTATAAATAAGGAACTTGTTTATGCTAAAAGAATCTCCTATGAGACTGACTCTTTTATTTTGAATTTATTTATAATTAAATGTTTTTGAATCCTCTCTGTTTGGCTCCATTTTGAGTTTGATGTGTTGCTAGCCCACACTTCACCCCCATACTGCAAATCCCAATAAAACCTCGTATAGTCTTCCAGTCCTATAATTTTGTCTCTTTATTGTTTTGTAATACAAAAATAGATCTTCATCCTCTCAATTTCTCTCTATTTTACATGTTTTCCAACTAAGCTTATCATTGAAATCTAACCCATATGGCATCACTAGTATCTTTAGTAGCCCAATAAAAACCCATATAGTCTTCCACTCCTATAATTTAGTCTCTTTGCTATTTTGTAATGCAAAAATAAATCTCCATCCTCCCAACGTTCTCTTCATTTTACATGTTTCCCAACTATGCTTATTATTGAAGTCTAACCCAAGATATTTGTACATTGTTACTTCTTTTAGAAGACCCTATTCAAAATTAAAATTTAACTAGTTCTTCTTCTTTTGATTGGAGAAGATCATGATCTTGGTTTAATTGATATTTGCTTGAATGTCTACCTCCTTGCAAAAGTGCTTTAAGGTCTTTAAATATTCTCTAAAACCTTTAGTTGACCTTTGTTACTTCTTTTAGAAGACCCTATTCAAAATTAAAATTTAACTAGTTCTTCTTTTGTTTGGAGAAGGTCATGATCTTGGTTTTGTTGGTATTTACTTGAATGTCTACCTCTTCGCAAAAGTTCTTTAAGGCCTTTAAATGCTCTCTAAACGCTTTAGTTGACTTTACAATTAGAATGAGATCATTTGCATATAAAAGAAGCCTCAACATATATTTTCCCAAATGAACACCATTCCCTCCATTCATGCTTTGTCAATCTTCTAATTTAGAAATGTTTTAACTAAATAAGTTAGGGGATAACGAGCATCCTTGTTTAACCCTTATGTCACTTTTAAAGTATTTTGAAAAGCTTTCTTGTATTATGATTTTAGTCGAACTTCCTCATAGAGTCTATGAACTATTGCTCTATACTTTTATAGTATACCTAAGTCTTCCATTCTACTCCATAGTTTACTTCTAGGCATTGTGTCAAAAGCTTTCTTGAAGTCCATAAAACAACAATAGGCTTCTCCTTTTTCATTCCATATTTTTTCAATGATATCTTAAAGTGATGATATGGTCTATTGTCAAGTGTTTTGGTCTAAAATTGCTTGTCCTTTTGCCCTCTTTCCTTTTTCTTCTACCCACTTGTTGATTCTACTCTCAACCATGCTTCCAAACAACTTTGCAAAGAGGGGATAGACCAAAATTATTCAATAATTATAGGAATTATGTATATCTTCACTCTTGAAGAGAGGTATTATTATAATTATTTTTAAATCCTTAGAAAGCCATGTGAGATGATATTGTAAAATATCTTCTTAATGTGTGGTACTATACTAAGTCCTCTAATCCCCATTTTAAGTATCTTGTCTATAGTCAATCCACATCACTAGCCTTACTTATTCCTAGTGCTTTAATACCTTCCTTGACCTCCCTTAATGTATAAAAGTTTTCTATTATGGTGAATACAAGAGAGGCCTCTTCTTATTCCTCTCGTTCATACAATTGTTTTCCATATTCTATCTGTTGGATATCTATAATATTATTTTTGTTTTTTTTTCTTGCTCAAGTTTCTTCCATAATAAATTTGGGTTATTCTTCCCTAAAAAAATCTATTCTTCTCATCTTGTACTCGTATACTCCTCTTTTTTTGTCTTCATTACTTGCTTGTGCAAAATTTTATTTTCCTCTTATTTACCCAATTATTTAAGAACTAAAAACTCATTTATCATATTAAATGTATGTTCACATCACACAATTATATTATCTTCAAGATCTTTAGTTCTCCTTACGTGTTGGTAATGTTTTTCTCCTTCTAATGAGATTTAGCTTTCAATATCTCTAGCACCATTGTTGGCTCTTGGTTTGCTTCTTGTATGTTTGGTTCTCCCCTATCCATTAAAGGTAACCCATTGACATTATCGGGTTAGCATGCTCTAAGAATTGTACTAGACCTTTTTGTTTGGCTTTATGTAGGTCTAAATAATATAGTTACTTGATGAAGTATGATGTTATTATGTCCAACCGGCTTAGGTCCAATGGATGGGCCTTAAAAAACATCTTCCTTTCTTTTTATACTACCTATGTTTTAAAAGTGGGTGGATATTCTATGGTCATGTAGTCACCTATAAATATTATATCCACTACTTGTGCTTTTCATAGATATTCAATTATAATATACATGCCTGCTAGCACTAATGGTCTAATAGTTTTTAGAGACAATCAATTAGAACAACTTGGATATTGGTTTCTGATATTTCATGAGCTAGGCTAGGGGTACTTGGAGTTGGGTGTCAGAATATACTTCCACCTACAAGGTTGTACACTCTAAAAATTCTACTACCTACTCATGTGTTTAGGTAGGAGGTGGCATTGCTTACTTAAGCAATTCAACATCTCTGGAAGACTACTCTATGGCCTCCAACTATTTCAACTTCCCAAATATGTAATAGTGGAAGGTGTATTGTGAGAAGAACATATGGAAAGCCATGTCAAACTTGATTTGGGTGGTGATGAGGGTGATAGATATGAATTCAATGACGATGAATGAGGTGGTGGGGCTAGGTGACATAGTGGTATGTAATAAGACATTGGTTGTAGTGGTGGTTGGACATGCAATATAGGCTTATCACCTTCTTTTCCTAGCAACATGATGATATATTCATAGGGCTACCTCATCCTCTTTGTTATAGGTTTTGACCAAGAGATACTTCATTTTTTCATTTATGATAACTACAACTATTTGTGATGGAGACAGAGGTGCAACAAAAAATGTGGAACAACAAAAGTAGGGATTTCAAAAAAATAACAAAGCATAAAGGAGAGATAGTAATGAAAGTAGAATATAGAGAAGGAGAAGATATTATGGAAAATATGGTTGTGAAAGCTTGAAGAGCCTCTAAACTAATAGCCTCAGTGTGTCACTTCATAATGGGTGTGGCTAGTCATTATTTTTTTGGAGCCTTCTTAGTGGTCATTAGGTCTTATTGAATTTGTTCTAGATCACCTTGAGCTTCTATAACTACACCTTCCACTAGCATTTCTTTCTCATGTGGGACTACCTCTCCAGTTTTGGATAGCAAAGGCTTTGGATCTTTGCTCTTTTATCTTTGTATCTATCCTAATGGTGGCTTGTTCATCAATAGTCCTCCCTCTAATATATCGCTTTGGCTACATCTTTAGTTAATCCACTCATTATAACCATGATTTCTTTACTAGTAGAAATTGGAGGATGGTACCTTAAGCCTTACCTATTCTCATGCATTCCTTCTTTCCTCCTCCTAAGGTTGCTTCTTGTCATAAATCTAGAAATTTTCCTTTTCAAATATCCATTTTATTAGTTTCCCTTATTCTTCTACTTTGATTTTAATCACATTATAACATAGGCTATAACTTTCTCCATGCTCTATTTGTACCTTATCCTAGAGAGGGAAGTCATAATTTGGTGGTTTATGGGACTATCAAGGACATGACCATCTTGTATTTCCCTCCACTCACTTATAAAAATATCCCCATAAAACCTAAACTATAGAAAGGGGTTATCCTTTAATGTCTTGTAATTATCTTCCTTGTCTTAGTTAGCTTTCACTTTTTGAATGGCCTCCTACTCCTTTAGGTTTCTATTAGCTTCTATATTAAGTCGAGGCTAATGGAATAATATGTAAAAATATGATTTGTAATTAATACCCCATGAACAAGTTGTTAAGATTATAGGCTCATTTATCATGCATGACTAATAAGTTAAACCTCTTGATCCACTTTGCTATGCCATTTACACATATTTTACTTAGTGAGCTCACAGTAAAGTATCTTCTTTCATGGTAAAAATGCTATCATTTTGTGTCTTTCTAAATATCTTGGTCACCAAGTCTATTTGTCTCACTACTTCAAGTGCAAAAATGGTATTTGGTACAAAGGGCAATAATATCTACATTTTCTAGAAGTACCCATATACCCTAACAAAGCACAAATAATTCCCCAAATATAATTAATTGATTTATTTCCCCTTTATTTGTATCAGTGTCTTGGCTTCTAGTGATAGACTTGGGGCTCCATCTAGTATCCTCTTCATAATAGTTTTTTATACATCTATATTGAAGTCATAGCAAATTATTTTAGGTATATGGCAAGGTATATCTTTACACTTAAAGATCGATAATGGCTTGTTATCATTCCCTTTCTTGCGTAGTTCAAGGTTTGAAAATCAATCATTCCATTGATGAAAAATAAGACATACCAACTATGAGTGAAATTAAAGACCTTGGTGTCTTAAAATAATTGTAGTGGGGTATTTATTATCTTTACAATGTACATAACACAATCCAATAGTTTCAAATGCCATACTATATCTCAAACTATGTGAAGCATCCCCAAGTATTCCTTCTTGATGTTGACAGCAGACCACATACCTATCATAATTGTTATTTTTAGTAGGATTCACTATGGTTCTTCCTTAAATAGAATGATTACTAGGGTATGAACCCCTCGTATTTACTAGGTTTTTCAATAGTTTGGCCAAAAAGTATTTCCATTCATGTTGAATCCTATTATCATAGAATTTGGCTTGTGTGTTTGCAAGCAAGGGGTCCACCCTATGTTGTCATCTTGGATCATCATTATCTCCCTAATAGCCATAGATATAATTATGATGAGAAATGCATCCCACTACTTGGGGATAATTGTATATTATTACTTGTTATAGAAAAGGCATATGTATGCACTAGCTTGAGGTGGTCTAATATATTGGGTAGCAAAGTTTGACCTAACCCAAATTTCCACAACTTGACCACTATCTAGGTATCACTTAAGTTCATACATAATCCTTGGAGAGCCTATGATTTTGATTCACTTGGTTTATATTTGAGGTCTACCTCCTCCTCTATATCATATAGGGTCTGGAAAGTCTAATTTGTGACCGCCTTATTCTTTTATTGTTTGGTTACTTGGGAGGTATAGGACCTACTCTTTTTCCTACTTTCTTAGGAGGGTTGGTCAACCTTCATGAGGTAGGTGGCTAATCCAAAGGTTATTTTGACTCATTCTTGGATTTCGTCTCAATGATCTTTATGGTTGGGTTGATACAAGTAGGATCCATGGTGAAGGGCTAATAGATCAAATTTTATTTAAAAGTAAAATATTTGCTAAGTTTTAAGATAAATGATCCACAGTCTAGTTGTCAAATTTCTCCTACAAATTATCAACCACAACACTTTTAGTCAATGAATTGCTAATCTTTGGACTTACAAAATTCTTTGGTATTTGAGATGGTTTCTATTAGATTATCACTTTTGGGCCAATGAATTAGGCAATTTGTTGATGAATCATGGGCTTTATTACTCGAAATGTTTTTGGATTACCTATCAATAGGAATATTGTTGGGAGGTCAGTGTATTTGCCAATGGATTGTTATTATTTTTATTGTCCTTGGATGCTACTTTTGGTTTGGGTCCCCCTAGGGTCCCTAATCTATGAAGTTAACTTTCTACTCAAACGTACTCTTGGTTGGGACTCAATGATGAAAAAATAACCATAAAGTGTATATAGATGTGATAGAAGTACACCTAGAAGTAGTAGTAGCAACTCAAAGGTGGGATTGTAATGCTATCATGGTGGTAAGCTTGTAGTTCCCAAAGATTTTTTTTGTATTTTTAGAACTTTCACCTTCAATTGTCCTATTTAGTGTGATCACTGGTATGGTTTAATACAATGGATGAGTTGTTATCTCTTATGCATGAATAACAATGGCTTTGGTTTCTCAAATTTGATCTTATTAGCATGGTAGGATCTTCTTCGATGTTTATAGTTTACTATTGTAGGATGTAGAGCTTAGTAGAGGGTCTTGCAAGGATTCCTAGTGAAAAGGAGGCTTTGCTTGTCCATGATCAACCTTGTGCATGCAAATTAAATTCAAAATGTGCACACGTCCAACTAACGAATTAACACATTTTTGGAGTGACATCATTATGTCATTATTTCCTCTATGCTCTACTTCCCAAGTCAATGGATTGGGTGCCTTTGTGATTACATCATACTATTATAATATTGCTTTCCAAATTTCTTTCTTCCTATTCAACCAATTAGGATTTATTCGATTGATGTCATGATGATGTGTCTTACTAGCCTTGTTTAATTTATTGTATCACAAATAAGAGAAATTTATACTTCCATAACTATGACATCACTTTATTTTATCACCTTTATTTTTTTCAATTGGTTATATGAGATTGAAATGGACCCCACGCATATTACATCATCACCACATAGTGGTATTACACAAAGCTTGGATATTATCCATGCATCACTTGGCAAGATTTGAACATGGGTATCCTCCTTGAGTGTTGAGAAAACTAACTAGTTGAGCTAATGTCATTTGATCAAAAATTTAGGGTAAAGCATGGCTTTTTGAAAGGGATTTGTTGGACATTTTGAGCTCATTTAGTTGTCATTGATGTCAAGGTGAGAAGTTGTCATTGATGCCAAAGTGAACACATGAAGCTATCATTAATACCATGGAGTACACCATCATTGACACCAGGAGCAATGCGAAGAGTTGAAGAAAAGTTGTCAAAATATTGTTTTATAAGGGTTTTTGTTAAAACCATGGTGGCAAATTAAAAGGTTTTTATTAAAACCATTATGATAATATAAAGGCTTCCTTAAACATTGTGATGGCAGAATTAAGGTTTTTATTAAAACCATGGTGGCAGAATAATTTTCATCAAATTGGAGGTACAAATAAAGGTTTAAATTTTATCTCAAGGAGGCTTTAATTTTTATTAAAGTCAAAGGTTTATAAATATAATTTATAAAATTTAAATTCTTTTAGAATTTAAATAATTTATAAATTATAAAGGTTATAAAAGCGCCGACGTCATCAAATTTAGTGGAGCACCGACGTCTATGTCAAATGGTGAAATTCGTATATAAATGCTATGCCAAAGGGGCATTAAAACTTACCCTTCATCGATTAATATTCATGCGATCGAGAAAAGTGTATTTCGTGCAATCGTTGAGGAAGAAGACAAAAATTCATGTTTGTCTTTTAGCACCAGGAAGAAGATGAAATGGGAGGGCTTAAGGCCTCACTCCCATTGGACAGTGTGGTCCATTGGCAATGCGTGTTTTGCGAGAGCGTTGGGAGTGGAAGTGACCACGATCGATTCGCATGGAGGTTGTTGGCATGTTTGTCTTGAGCGCTGAGGTGAAAAACTTTTGGCACACGCTCGTTTAGAGTGCTAGGCTTGGAAGAAAGAGCACGAGGTGCTCTTAGCCTTCCAAGCGTGCGTCTAGCGCACGTGGTGGTCAAGCCCACGGCTAGGGCGCACGAGGAGGCAGTGATTGGGGGTTCGAATCCCATAAGTGGCAAAGGTACTTTTTAGTTAAATAATTTTTTATTTGCCTAATGTTTTTCCTAAGGTAAAAAGGGAGTTATAAGGGTAAATGAAAAGTTGCTTGCTTGGTAATTGATTTATGTTATTGGAGTTATAAGGAAAGTGGATTTGATTTTTGCCAAAGTTCTTCTTGCCATTAAAATTTAATTAAAGAGGTTTTTGAGTTAAATTTTGGTGGATGTTAAATTTATTTTAATTGGGAGATTATAAGGTGTTATTGGAAAAATATTTTATGTATGTTGATGGTTGTTTTTATAGATGGAGTGATAAGGTGTAATTGAGTTTTTGCATTACATTGTGAGAGAGATTTATCTTCTAACCTCTTTGAGTTTGGCATAGAAGTGGTTGTGATTGTGACAGATATTTGAGGTTTCTTCATCATCAAGAAAAGGTATGAGCACATTCTTCCATAGTTGAGTTGATTGATTGGTTTTCTGAAAATAAGTTTGGAGTGAAAAGGATTTGATTAGGGCTTCCTTATTGAGTGTGTTTGAGTTAATGCTTCAAGGTTTTCTGGAATAAAGAGTTGTTATTAAAACCTTGTTTTATAAGCATTGTTGTTGAAGCCATTGGTTGAGCAAAGAACTTGAACTAGGGTTTGAAAAGAACATGAGTATCATTGTTATGTGAGAGTTGTTTTATAAGCATTGTTGTTGAAGTGAGTTGTTGAGCAAAGAACTTGAACTAGGGTTTGAAAAGAACATGAGTATCATTGTTATGTGAGATTTGTTGTTGAGCATTGTTGGAAATATTTTGAGTGAAGAATCATATGCTTGGACTAGGGTTTGTGAGCAAGGATTATTTCATTGAGTGATTGGTTGAGTAGAGTTGGTTGAGCCTAGTCAAGTGGGTGTGTGAAGTGATTGTTCAAGTTCCATAAAACAAACTATTCTATATTCTGAATTGAATTGAGAAAGTGATTGAGTTGAAGCATATTGAGTCTCTAACAATTCTCTGTATGTTTTTGAAAGAGTGATTGAAAGTGATTGAGCATTGTGATGAGTATAGAGCATATTGAGTCTCTAACAATTCTCTTTATGTTTCTATGAGATTGGACAAGTTCTAGTGTGGACTTGTTGAGCAGATTTGAGGTAAGTCTTTGAGAAGACTTGTGGACATATTTGAGTAAGCTTTTGTGGAAGCTTACAATACATATTGAGAGCAGATTTGGTTAAGTTCTTGAGAGGACTTATTGAGCAGATTTGGTTAAGTTCTTGAGAGGACTTATTGAGCAGATTGGACAAGTTCTAGAGAGGACTTGTAGATTGATTGGTGTGAGCTTTTGTGGAAGCTTACAAGGTAGATTTGAGATAAGTCTTTGAGAAGGCTTGAGAGTAGATTTGATTGATTGATTTGTTCAAACCTTGAGTTAAGGTTTGGGGTAGATCCAATAGAGTTGATTTGAGATTGATTCAAGCTTTGAGTTAAGGCTTGAGGATAGATATTGAGGATTGATTTGTGCTAGATCGAAGGACTATGTTTAGTACATATTTGAGGATAGATTTTGGTGCATATTTGAGGATAGATTTGTGCTAGACCAGAGATAGATATTGAGCATAGATTTGTGCTAGACCGATGGACTATGTTTAGTATAGATTTGAGATAGAGTTGAGTGCAATTTGGAGGTGATAGAGTATAGAGGATGATAGTCTCTAGTGGATAGAGATCCATTAGCTAGGGTAGTGAGGATAGGTCTTCTAAGTGAGGATAAGAGTCTTTAGTGGATAGAGATCCATTAGCTAGTGTAGTGGAGGCAACAGTTCTTCTAGAAGATCACCAACTAGAGCAAGAGGAGAAAGGAGTTCTCCTGTGGATAGAGATCCATAAACTTGATTAGGGGATTGGTATCTCCTTTGGATAGAGGTCCATAAACATTGTAATAGGGAAAGGATTCCCAAGAGATTTATTGAGAAAATTTTAGTGAAATATTTTCTCCATGGAGTAGCCCACATTGGGTGAACCACATTAAATTGGTGTCTCTATTGTGTGTGATGATTTGTGCATTGCTTTGGTTATTGCTATTGATATTGCTATCTTTATATTGCATAATATTGATTGGAAAGAAAAGTAAAAAGTGGTCTTATACTGTTCACCCCCCTCTCAGTATAAGCTTGTGTTCTTCAATTGGTATCAGATCTGGTTCCTTCGAAAAAGGTTTAACAGCTTGAAGGAAGATCTTACAAGAACATAAATGGCAAAGAAAGGCAAAGGGTAGAACCATGAGATACAAGAAGAAAATAACACACATGGTCATGAAAGAAAAAGAAGATGAATTTGATATTGTTGTTTTGGGAGGAAAAGTGGAAATAGATTCAAGAGATGAATCAAGCAGTGGAGAAAAGATCAGATGGATAAATTTTTGTACCAGATGTAGGAATACATGTCACCATGCAACTTATTGTCCACAAGAAGGTGAAGAATATTTTGTTTGTGGTCAACTCGGTCATGATGCAGGTTATTGCAATGGGTTTAGTAGCGGTGAAGATGAAGATGATATTCTTGAAAATGAAATCCTAGAGGTTGGTTCAAGAAAGGATAATAAGGACAATCAAAATAGGTATGAAGAAGAAACTCTACTTTTAGTATTAGAAGAAAATACTCCTATTGAAGATCAATTTAAAGAAGAGGAAGATTTAGAAAAATAAAAGGAGGAAGCCACTCTTAAGGAACTTGTTGAATTGAAAAGGAGAATTTAGAATTGAAGGCTCAAATACAAGAAGATGAGAGATGTAAGATAAAGCTTCTACAAGATCTCTCTGACTTGAGAGATAAGGTTGAAAAGGCAAGAAGAGTTGAAGAAGGTATGATTGAACAATCAAAGGTAAAAGAGATAGAATGTGAAAGACTTATGGTTACTCTTGAAGAATTAAAAAGGGAGAACTCAGGATTAAGGGTTCAAGCTCAAGAAGATGAGAAAGCAAAAGCAAAGTTTCTATAGGAACTCACCAACTTCAAAATCAAGGTTGAAGAGGCAAGAAAATTTGAAGAAGGTATGGCCAAAAAATTAAAGACAAAAGATCTAGAGTGTGAAAGATTAGAGCATGAGATAGTTTCACTAAGGATGGAAGTAAAAGGCTCTAAGGACAAGCTACACAAGTTTGAGGAAAATCCAAAGACTTTGGATAGGATTATCAATGCACAAAAGTCATCAGTCACCAAAACATGACTTAGTTCTAAAGAAGAACAAAGGAAATAAGAAGCAGAAAAAGGAGAGTCAAGCTCAAACACCAAAAAAGAAGAAGCGTCAAAAGAAGTAAGTAAAAGAGAGAGTGAGACTTCTAAGGATAAGTTGGACAATAGAAAGTTCAACAAGGAAAGGAACAATGCACAAGGAAGGAACAGATGGAACATCAATCAGAATAGGTAAGAAGAGACTAAGAGACCAATGGGGTCTAGGCAAGGTTTCTTCAATGGACGATGCTTCTCATGTCATAGGTTTGGGCACATGGCTTCATAGTGCAGGACACATGAAAGATAGGAATATGGGAACATACAACTTTTCCATGGGTATTGCTACTCATGTAATCAGTTTGGTCACAAGGCAATGAATTGCAGGGTTCATGACAGAAGAGGATATGGCTTCACTAGGAGAAATCCTAAGATATTTGCACCTCCAAGGAATAATAACATTAAGTGTTATAAGTGCAATAATGATGGTCACACAACAAAGTGGTGTAGAGCAGATATTCTAAAAATAAGTATGAACAGGAACATGAACGAGGAACAAAAATATGGATATGGACAGGAACATGGACATGGAAAGAAACAATTAGAGGAATCATAAGGATCAGATAAGAAGAAAATAGGATAAAGGTAAAGAACAATGCTTTATGGGAGTAGAAATACTCCCACCCCGAAATTAACCACCTCAAGAGGAGGTGGGGGAGGGGCTAAGCTAAGAGGCTCATTCTTAGCCCTGAGCCCCAAAGGTGACCCTTTGCCATTGATGTCAAAGGGGGAGAGATTTGGTATTTGAGAAAAGAGGAGAGAGCATTGAGCCAGGGGGAGCAATGTCCCAGGGGAGCAGAACAAAGGAAAGGTCAAGTTTTCAAGAAAAAGAATTTGGGTTGCCATCAATGACAAAGGGGGAGATTGTTGGACATTTTGAGCTCATTTAGTTGTCATTGATGTCAAGGTGAGAAGTTGTCATTGATGCCAAAGTGAACACATGAAGCTATCATTAATACCATGGAGTACACCATCATTGACACCAAGAGCAATGCGAAGAGTTGAAGAAAAGTTGTCAAAATATTGTTTTATAAGGGTTTTTGTTAAAACCATGGTGAAAATTAAAAGGTTTTTATTAAAACCATTATGATAATATAAAGGCTTCCTTAAACATTGTGATGGTAGAATTAAGGTTTTTATTAAAACCATGGTGGTAGAATAATTTTCATCAAATCAATGGAGTACAAATAAAGGTTTAAATTTTATCTCAAGGAGGCTTTAATTTTTATTAAAGTCAAAGGTTTATAAATATAATTTATAAAATTTAAATTATTTTAGAATTTAAATAATTTATAAATTATAAAGGTTATAAAAGCACCGACATCATAAAATTTAGTGGAGCACCAATGTCTATGTCAAATGGTGAAATTCGTATATAAATGCTATGCCAAAGGGGCATTAAAACTTACCCTTCATCGATTAATATTCATGCGATCGAGAAAAGTGTATTTCATGCAATCGTTGAGGAAGAAGACAAAAATTCATGTTGTCTTTTAGCGCCAGGAAGAAGATGAAATGGGAGGGCTTAAGGCCTCACTCCCATTGGACAGTGTGGTCCATTGGCAATGCACGTTTTGCGAGAGCGTTGGGAGTGGAAGTGACCACGATCGATTCGCGTGGAGGTTGTTGGCATGTTTGTCTTGAGCGTTGAGGTGAAAATATTTTGGCATGCACTCGTTTAGAGCGCCAGGCTTGGAAGAAAGAGCACGAGGTGCTCTTAGCCTTCCAAGCGTGCGTCTAGCGCATGCGGTGGTCAAGCCCGTGGCTAGGGCGCATGAGGAGGCAGTGATTGGGGGTTCGAATCCCATAAGTGGCAAAGGTACTTTTTAGTTAAATAATTTTTTATTTGCCTAATGTTTTTTCTAAGGTAAAAAGGGAGTTATAAGGGTAAATGAAAAGTTGCTTGCTTGGTAATTGATTTATGTTATTGGAGTTATAAGGAAAGTGGATTTGATTTTTGCCAAAGTTCTTCTTGCCATTAAAATTTAATTAAAGAGGTTTTTGAGTTAAATTTTGGTGGATGTTAAATTTATTTTAATTGGGAGATTATAAGGTGTTATTGGAAAAATATTTTATGTATGTTGATGGTTGTTTTTATAGATGGAGTGATAAGGTGTAATTGAGTTTTTGCATTACATTGTGAGAGAGATTTATCTTCTAACCTCTTTGAGTTTGGCATAGAAGTGGTTGTGATTGTGATAGATATTTGAGGTTTCTTCATCATCAAGAAAAGGTATGAGCACATTCTTCCATAGTTGAGTTGATTGATTGGTTTTCTGAAAATAAGTTTGGAGTGAAAAGGATTTGATTAGGGCTTCCTTATTGAGTGTGTTTGAGTTAATGCTTCAAGGTTTTATGGAATAAAGAGTTGTTATTAAAACCTTGTTTTATAAGCATTGTTGTTGAAGCCATTGGTTGAGAAAAGAACTTGAACTAGGGTTTGAAAAGAACATGAGTATCATTGTTATGTGAGAGTTGTTTTATAAGCATTGTTGTTGAAGTGAGTTGTTGAGCAAAGAACTTGAACTAGGGTTTGAAAAGAACATGAGTATCATTGTTATGTGAGATTTGTTGTTGAGCATTGTTGGAAATATTTTGAGTGAAGAATCATATGCTTGGACTAGGGTTTGTGAGCAAGGATTATTTCATTGAGTGATTGGTTGAGTAGAGTTGGTTGAGCCTAGTCAAGTGGGTGTGTGAAGTGATTGTTCAAGTTCCATAAAACAAACTATTCTATATTCTAAATTGAATTGAGAAAGTGATTGAGTTGAAGCATATTGAGTCTCTAACAATTCTCTGTATGTTTCTGAAAGAGTGATTGAAAGTAATTGAGCATTGTGATGAGTATAGAGCATATTGAGTCTCTAACAATTCTCTTTATGTTTCTATGAGATTGGACAAGTTCTAGTGTGGACTTGTTGAGCAGATTTGAGGTAAGTCTTTGAGAAGACTTGTGGATAGATTTGAGTAAGCTTTTGTGGAAGCTTACAATATATATTGAGAGCATATTTGGTTAAGTTCTTGAGAGGACTTATTGAGCAGATTTGGTTAAGTTCTTGAGAGGACTTATTGAGCATATTTGGTTAAGTTCTTGAGAGGACTTATTGAGAATATTGGACAAGTTCTAGAGAGGACTTGTAGACAGATTAGTGTGAGCTTTTGTGGAAGCTTACAAGGTATATTTGAGACAAGTCTTTGAGAAGGCTTGAGAGAAGAGTTGATTGATTGATTTGTTCAAACCTTGAGTTAAGGTTTGGGGTAGATCCAATAGAGTTGATTTGAGATTGAGTCAAGCTTTGAGTTAAGGCTTGAGGATAGATATTGAGGAATGATTTGTGCTAGACCGAAGGACTATGTTTAGTACAGATTCGAGGATAGAGTTTGGTGCAGATTTGAGGATAGATTTGTGCCAGACCAGAGACAAATATTGAGGACATATTTGTGCTAGACCGAAGGACTATGTTTAGTACAGATTTGAGATAGAGCTAAGTGCAAGCTTTGGAGGTGATAGAGTATAGAGGACGATAGTCTCTAGTGGATAGAGATCCATTAGCCAGGGTAGTGAGGACAGGTCTTCTGAGTGAGGACAAGAGTCTTCAGTGGATAGAGATCCATAAGCCAGTGTAGTGGAGGTAGCAGTTCTTCTAGAAGATCACCAACCAGAGCAAGAGGAGAAAGGAGTTCTCCTGTGGATAGAGATCCACGAACTTGATTAGGGGATTGGTATCTCCTTTGGATAGAGGTCCATAAACATTGTAATAGGGAAAGGATTCCCAAGAGATTGATTGAGAAAATTTTAGTGAAATATTTTCTCCGTGGAGTAGCCCACATTGGGTGAACCACGTTAAATTGGTGTCTCTATTGTGTGTGATGATTTGTGCATTGCTTTGGTTACTACTATTGATATTGCTATCTTTACATTGCATAATATTGATTGGAAAGAAAAGTAAAAAGTGGTCTTATACTGTTCACCCCCTCTCAGTATAAGCTTGTGTTATTTAGGGTCTTTGTTCCCTTGTATCAAGATTTGAACTTGGGAATTTTGGATGAAAACCCAAAGATATACCACTATGATATCCTTTGTGGGACTTCCTTTTATCATTTTTATTTTCCCTATTAATGAATCAATTTTTTTAAGTTGAAGTCACTTCACTTTGTCACCTTATTTTTAAAAAAATGGTTATATGGGATTGAAATGGGCCCCACTCATATTACATCATCATCACGTACTGGTATTACATAAATATTAGATATTATCCATGTATCACTTGGCAAGATTAGAACATGGGTCTCCTCCTTGAGTGTTGAGGAAACTAACTAGTTGAGATAATGCCAATTGATCAAAATTTTAGGGTAAAGCACATGTTTTTTAAAGGGGTCTCGATCCCCTTGTACCCAAGTTTGAACTTGGGTCTTTTGGATGAAAATACAAGGACATACTACTATGATATCCCTAATGGGACTTCCTTTTATCACCTTTATTTTCCTATCAATGAATCTAAATTTTTTGAGTTGAAGTCACTTCATTTGTCACCTTTGTTTTTTTTCAACTGGTTATATGGGAGGCCCCACCCATATTACATCATCATAACATAGTGGTACTACACAAAAATTAGATATTATCCATGTATCACTTGACAAGATTAGAACACGGGTCTCCTCCTTGAGTGTTGACAAAACTAACCATGTGAGCTAATATCATTTGATCAAAATTTTAGGGTAAAGCATGCATTTTTGAAAGGCATATCGATCCCTTTGTATCAAGGTTTGAACTTGGGTCTTCTAGATAAAAACCCAAAGATATACCACTACGATATTCCATGTGGGACTTCCTTTTGTCACCTTTATTTTTTCTATAAATGAATTAATTTTTTTTGAGTTGAAGTCAATATGATATTTTATTTTCCCTTCTAGCCTTAGTTCTAGGATCACTGCTTACATCAACATGTCCTTGTCATTTTTAACTTTCACTCCTATGTTTATGGATTACATAGTTTTTCAATAGATTGCATGCTCTTGAAGGAGTTTCATTCATGAGTGTAAAATTAGTGCTTGCAAGCATTGGGAAAGCAAGGTTGGGAGGTGTGCGTTGCAAGGGTTGAGAAAGGATATAAAGGATTTTCGGCTGTTCAAACACCATCCAAGTCCAACGGGCATCAGTCTGTGTTTTACTGCAATGTCTTAGACTTGGAAAATTGATCCCATAGACTTGGAAAATTGATCCCATAATCATTCTTCTGGTGCAACAAAACAAAAGCTTGTTCAAGTAATTTGAATGGTGATATCATCCTTTTGATGATGAATCATAGATAATATAGTGAAGGAGAAGCTCTAAAAAATGGAAGAATTATGTGTATTTTTACTAATGAATGCTTGCAACAACTCCCTTGTCTAGTGAATCAACAGATCAACTAACAAATCATAAGCTTTATTACTAAGTAATTTTTTTTTATATATTTTCTTAGTTTTCTCTAATTTCTATAGCTAATCAAGATGATACCTATCAAAAGGGATGCAAAGGAGAGGGAAATTGAGTACCTTTTTTAAGATCTTCACTTGGATGTAAAGGAATTTTTTTTATTAGGGAAGGAAAATAATAAAAGGGAAAATAAGATTTAAAAAAAAGAAAAATATTCACTATGTACATAATTACAAAAGTTTTATCTTCGAGGGATCAAATAGGGCATAAATGCTTCCCATTCCTTGATATGGGAAAGAGTCTTCCATGCATTGTGATCAACTTGTAAGCATTAGGACTTGGAATCTATCAATCTAGTATGATCCACTCCAAAACAACTCAAAGTTTTTGTGCTTACTAGGTTTTTGATGGAGACTTTTGGGGTTACCTAGTTTGTTCATAATGAATTCTTAAGTTTGGTATGCTACTCTCTCTTAGATTCATTAATTATCTTATTCATAATCCTGACCATATTTTTATTTATAGATTTTGCTAGGCAATTACCCTAGGGATAATAATTTGACAAGGTTTTTTAGGATGAACCCATATTCAAGTGTAAATTATAGCAAGTTGGTTCATCTGAAATTAGTACATTGTTTGTAATTTTTGTTAGAGGTATTCTAGATCTAGTGATTATATATTCTAATAGATGAATAACTACCTCTTGGTTGGTAGATTTGACTAGAATGGCCTTAACCCATCTAATGAAATAATTCATAGCTATTAAGATCCAACCATGGTCTTCACTAGATAAAGGATTATTATTCCCAATAAAGTTTAGGCCCCAACATTAAAAATGTTCTATCACTACTAAAAATTTGAGAAGTATAAGTGTTTTTCTTCCTTAACCCATGAACATGCAACTTATCTTATACTCTTTCACCCATGGTATTGGAATCTCGTGAGTGGTTATTTGGGATGAATAATGACATCCTTAATCATGATATTTTTTCAACAAGCTTTTAACCCTTTCTTCTAAAACACACCTCAAAAGTACCTTGTCATATCCTTTTCACATTAATAAACTATTAATCTAGGTGTAGTTCCTAGCCTTCCATTTCAATCCATCTCTCTTTATTCAATAAATTTCTCTATGGACGATATATATATATATATATATATATATATATATTTCTAGAGAACAAAGGGTTGCACTCGGGTCCCCCACATTTGACAAATCACAACTCTCTCCTTTAGAGCTTGAAATTTTACAAAAAAATTCAATTCTCATCTTAATTGAGTTGCTATAGCTAGATACCTATAATAATTTTCATAAAAAGTTTGAATTCTTGATTTTTCATTTTCTGGATCTTCTTCAATTTTTTGTATGAATACAAATATTCCAAAGTTCAACATCCTTCTTCTTGATATTTTCTTGCAACAACCTTCACAATATTGAAATTCCACCTATATTGTCTATGCATTGCATATTAGTAGAGTAATATTTCCAAAACTTCACGCTATCATAATTTGCTTTACGAGATCTTGATTGTTAGTTTCCTTCCTGAAGTATAAGTGCAACCATAAGAATTGTAATAAATAGTTTATATGAAAACACATTAATGTTATAAAATAAAGCAAATATTACTAATGGAAAATATTAAATTAAATCTTAATCATTATTTGATTTAGGTAGTCAACATTTTCTTGTCAGCTTTAGCTAAACTTACTGCTCCTTCTAATCATGAAAAAAATAATTTAATTCATGATCCTTAATTAAAACCCCTCTATTGGCTAGCCTATATGTACATTTTTTCTTTCCCTTAACATATGTGTAAACATGGTTTCTTCAAACTCTATATAAAGGTCTTGTATTTCCACAATTATCTCTTGTATGTTCCATGGAGCCTTTACTTTCCTCAAAATTGTATTTATTACTATTAATGAATCACCTTCCATCCATACTTTGTTCCATTTCATTTGTCTATATATTTTTAACCCTTCCAAAGTTGCCCAAGCTTCAACTTCATTATTTGTCTTAAATCCACTATTGAAAGTGTAATAAGATAAAATCTCTTCTCTATTATTTCTAATTATTCCTCCTCCTGGTCCTGGTCTTGGATTTCCTTTAAATGCTTCACCAAAATTCAATTTGACCAACTCCACTTCTAGTGATTTCCACTTCATATTCTTTGCCTTCTTTTTATTTCTCCTATACCCAACATAATTATTTCATTTGATGTCTTGACTCCATCTATCAAGGTTCTTTGCTTCAAGATTAGGGACTAGGTGAGTTGATAGGGTTGGTTTAGCCTCCTTTATAGCTAAAAAAATCTTCCTTTTCATTACCTCTAAACTACTTTCCTTTCCTTTAAATATTATTCTATTTCGTTCCATCCATATAGTCCAAAGTATATATATTTTGATATATCCCATACTGTCGGTAAAGCCTCACTTTTAAAAGTGCTCTACCATTGCTTTAACCATTCTTCAATTTTACCATTTATCACCATGCATTTACCAAACATAATCCATTGCCATATTTTCCAGACTATTGAGCAGTGTCCCAAGAGAAAGTTTATACTATATTCCTCTTTTTTACATAGAACATATTGTGAGGGGCCATAAAAATCCCTTTTCATAAGGTTATCCCATGATAAAATTCGTCTATGACCAACTAGATGAATAAATATTTTAACTTCAGGAATGCTCAGGCTATTCCAAATATCTCTCCATATTCTTGTCATATTCATATTTTGTTGGTGTTTTACATTATATTCATTTCTTGTTGTGTATTCTCTTGAGCTATTCAACTCCCAAATCAACTTATCCTTGGCTCCCCTTGAAATAATCACTATTGTTATCTTTTTGCTCAACTACCTCCTAACATCGATGTCTTGAATGCTTGTAAAAGAATCTTCTTCCCAATTGTATATTCCTTCTTGATCCTTGCATATAATGTTTGAAACCCTATCACTATATTTTCTTGAAGTAATCTCATCCATGGTTTCCAAATTGGATTTGGAATGAGCGGTTTTTTATCACACCATGTATCCTTCCAAATATATATTTTTTCTCTAGTCCCCACCACCCATCTTAGACCTTTAATCATTAGATCATTTAATTTTTTAAAACCATTCCATAATGACGAACAATATGGTAGTGAAAATACAATAAATATCAAGCTTGAGTCATTGGGCTCAATGTACTTAGAAGAATTCTTGTCCATTTTCTTTGACTTTCTTTGTACAATTTCTAAATTACTTTTCCCTTGAGAGTGAAGTTTGCATATGTAAGAACTAGTAAACCAAGACCTCCCCCAGCTTTATCATCACACACCTTGCTCCATTTCACAAAAGGAAATTTCCTTTTATCATGTAATCCTGACCACAAAAATGATCGTATATTATAGATAAAACTTTTTCCTATCAATTTTGGCATAGTATATAAGGACATATAGTATGTTGGAATGGCTTGTAAGACTGATTTAACTAGTTGCACTCTTCCTACCAATGATTACCATCTACCTTTCCATGTAGGTAGTTTATTTTAAATTTTACTTATAACTATATTTCACAATTTTATCCCCGTTCTCCCCTAAAATAAGGGCATCCCTAGATAAGTTATGGATAAATTTGCCTCTTCCATTTGAAGTAACCTACATATCCCTACTCTGATTCTAACTGAAGTGTTTAGGAAGTAAATAATGGATTTTGTCCTATTAACTTTGTGCCTAGATGCTCTTTCACATATCTTTAATAATTTTTTTTTTAATGAGTTATATGGGATTGAAACGGGCCCCACCCGTTTTACATCATCACCACAAAGTGGTATTACAACAAAGTTTGGATATTATTCATATATCGCTTGGCAAGATTTGAACCTGAGTCTCCTTGAAATGTTGAGGAATCTAATCGGTTGAGCTAATGCCACTTGATATATACCTTTAATAAGTTATTCAAATATCTAAACTTATTTTTCCTTGCCCTCCCAAAAAAGGTTGTATCATTTACAAACTATTTATGCATGATTTTATTAATGTTATTACTAGCCTCAAGTCCATTTATTAGCCCATATTTGTAAGCCTTATTCAAGTTCCTACCTAATATACCTGCCATAATAATGAGCATATATGGTGATAGAGGACCTCTCTATCTAAGACCTCTCTTAGCTTTAAAATTTTATGTTACTAACACATTGACCAACATTGAATATGAGAGACACAAGCTTTAATCCATTTGACCCATTTCCCAAATCTAAATTTTTCTAATATTGCAAAAATAAAACCCCATTTAACCCTATCATAGGCTTTACACATATCAAATTTTAATATCATTGCTATCTCTTTTCTTGAATCTTTTGAATGCATGACTTCATGAGCTACAATGATCCCATCTAGAATTTGTCTTCCTTTCACAAATCCTCCTTGTTATTCTAAAATAATTTTATCTAACAATGGTTCGATTTTCCATCACTTTAGAGATGATCTAATATGACATATTACATAGGCTTATGGGCCTAAATGAGTCAAATAATTTTGCATCCTTTTTTGGAATCAGGGTAAGATATTTTACGTTTATTTTATAAGGGGTGTACTATTTTACCCTAGATTGTTTCACTACCACCAATAAAATATCCTTCACTATATCCCAATTATATTGATAGAATGCTACAGAGAGCCCATCTAGACTTGGGGATTTATCCTTATCAAAAGAGAAAAGATATAAATGAACTTCTTCCATAGTAATAGGCTCCATCAATTTTCTATTGTCTTCATTTGTTATAACTAAATGTACTTCTTGTAGTAGTTTATCATTAAGAACTTCAAACTCCTTTAATCCTAGAATATTATGGTAAAAAAAACTTTAACTCTTTTCTGATTTCATTCCGGTCTTCAATCCAAACTCCTTCTATTGATTTAATTCTACTAATTCTAGATGTTGATCTCTGTACTATTGCCATCCTATGATTTTTTTTGTGTTTTTATCTCCTTTTAACCAAGTATATCTTGATTTTAATCTCCAAAATTTCTCTTTCTTACTCAAAATATTATGATATTCACTAAAATCTTTTTACTTTGAGTTTAGATTATTATGCTCACCTTTTTGGAATTTTTAAAGTTTCTCTTTTAGTTCTTTCTTCTAAAAAATATTTCCAAAAGTGTTATTGTTCCATTCTTTTAATATATATGTCATGTTTATACAACCTACTATTTCCTAAAGAATTCCATGTTTGCGCTATCATGTCAACTAATTGAGGATAGTATTCCCACATCTGCTCATATTTAAAAGATGGTATTTTTTAATTCACTTGCCATCATTTTAACTCTTATTGGATAGTGATATGAACCAATCCTTGTCAAGGTATTAATTTTAGCATAAATACCTTCATTTAGCCAATGATCTAAGAGTATGCATTTGTCTAATTTTTCTACTATTAGGTTATGTCCTTTCCTTTTGTTGGTCCATGTATAGTTGTCAAATCATGAATGTCGATATTTTATTTTCTTCTTGTCATATCTTAATGCTTCTAACAATTTTATTATGGAAGGGTATTTAAGTACATAGGATGCCTATTCTAGGTATAATAAACCCTCAATAAAACTTGTAACTATTTTGTCCTATACCACATGCATGTACCTTGTGAGGTGTGGTTATACCACTTGACTACTCACATGGTCTATGATATATTAAATCCTAACATACCCCCTAGTACATCATAGTCAAAAGCTTTATTTTTCTTATGACTATAGATACCTAAAATTAGACCACCTTATTTATGCCAATCCTTGATGCAAATCCACAAAAGATCAATTCAACCATAACAATTGACTCAATAATGAATTTTTCACCTCAAGAAAAATTTGCCAAAAATCTAATATGCTTTCTAGTTGACGTAGTTGCAACCAGTTCAAATTTTCTAGCTTCCTGCCATATTTGACCTTTAATGGTCAAATTTTTGAATCCATTGAGATAGCAAATATGTTGGTGGCATATTTGCATTTAATATGAGAAAATTTAATTGCTCCTACAATAGCTAGTCAAGGTGCAAATCACTCTTGCCTACCCCTATGCCATTGTAGGAAATCAATAGGCAGGGAGGAAGGTGGTTGTAGACATGGAAAATTGACCCATTAAGATGAGTCATTTTCCTTAGATCCTAAGTTTTCCTCTTAGAAAAGTAGGGTCATCTTTGAGCCAAATTTTCCCCATTAAATCTTCTCCATTTCTTTCAAAACCTATACCATTGGATTGGGCTCAAAAATACATTTTCGACAGTATAGTTTTTATCATGTTCTAACTCCATTTGGTCCCCTAAAGTGCCAAAAAATTGCACATGGGTCTAGCTATCACGAATTCACGATCATCTAATATGGGGCACGAATTTTTCATCTTAGGTTTTTTCTCTCAAAAACCCTTTCTAGCATCGGCTCTTTGTGATATCGACCCTTGCTCGAGGTTAAGTTTTTATTTTCCCGCTCCAAACCTCTTATAAAAAGAGTATTGGATCCTCTTTTTTGAATGGATCCATAATCCATGAACCCAATGAATCTTCTTGAGAATCCTAATATTGACTTGCTATTTGTTCATGCTAATAAGTGCTCTTTTGTTGTGGGATTGCTATTTCGCTACCTTCTTCTTTGGTGTTAGTTGCTCTTGGTGGATAAGTGTTGGAGCCCTAAGGAGGAGTCTACTATCTTGGAGGTCTTCATCCTTTTGTCTACTTTTTTGCTACCACTAGGTTGTTTTTGCTCATTTGTATTCATATACTGTTAAACTAGGCATCTTTTGTTTGTTTAGTCACATTGTTCTGCTCCTCTTTCTTTCTATTACGAATTCACACCTTGTAATTACAAGGCATGATTTCGTCAGTAGTGAAATCATGGCTACCCCATATAGGGTGCAATTTTGCCTATGATAGGCTTGGGGTCAGTAGCAAAATCGCAATTGCCTCATATAAGGTGCAAATTAACCTGTGATAGGCTTGGGTGAAAAAGTTTACCCCTAAACCCTAGATCTATATTTCATGTTAGATCTAGAGCATAATTATAAAATCTACACTCTATTTATCATAATGTTTTTTGCATTGTATTCTATTTGTTCATCTTCTAAAAAGGTCAACTTTCGCTTTTGCATTCTAAAGATTAGCTAAAAGGACCTAGGGGCTTGATTTTTGTTCCTCCAAGTACAACCATACAGTGGCCTAAGTAGGCCCCCTAACGCTGATCATATTTTTTGAAGGGTTTTGTGAAGTTATTTTGCAGGATAGAAGTTGTGGGACATTGTTGGATGCAAGATAAAACTTGGAACAACCACCGAATATGATAAGTGCCCTAATAGATCTTTAGGTTATTTGGTGTTTGCTTTCTATTCATTTCTGATTCAAAAACCTAGATCATAAGTAAAGAAAAGTCATTTATCAAATTTATAGGCATTTGAAAGAATAAAAGCATATAGTGTGCATCTAGGGTTTTAACCTTGTTTGTGCATTTTCCTTGGACCCTTGCTCAAAGGCTTTGTTTTTCAATCCTAGGGTTAGTGATCATTCAAGCAAAGAATCATTCTAGGGATAGCTCTTGTCTTCCTGCATCTTGTATCTTGCATTGTTCTTTCCATTTTTATAGTGTATTTTTAGAAAGACCAAACATAGGTGCATGTTTAATTGACACATTCAAACACATTCCACCTTGAACTTGGAGTGAGTCCTAAAACCGTTCCTGGTGAACCCTTCCTCTTGTTTCCCATCGAGTGTAGAGTTATAACATACCCCATGGTCACCTAGGATCCCAATGGATCCAATCGAGAATCGTACACGGTAGGGAAGATTCCCCCTCTACATCTTTGGTGAACCCAATGTGAACGCACATCTTAGTGGCCAAAATAGGAAGCCTCTTCCTTTGCTCTTCTTGAAAACCTTAAACAAGACCACTAATTTTATTTGTTTAGATCAAAAAACATTTAATAACATCTTAAAAATCTTTTGTGTGCTTTTGTTAGTTTTTAGTTTTCCTCCTTTTTCACTCTATCCTTTCTCTCTCTCCTAATGGCTCCCAACCTTAGGAGTGGGTGAAGGCTTTTAGAGTCTGATGAGATTTTCCAAGAAGATGATCAAATTGATAGAGAAAATCATAATCTAGAAGAGGAAGAAAATGAAGAAAATCATAATCTACAAGAGGAAGAAAAGGAGAATAACATTGATCCTACTAAGGGACCCAATGGGAACCTTATCTTTAAATCATTTGAACATGTTTGGAGTTTCTACAAGCATCATAAGGATGCCTTGGATGAAGCTATGAAAGAGGAAGCCCGACTCAAGGAAGTTGGAACATCTCATCATCAAACCATTTCCTCTCGAGATGTTCATAACAACTACTTGACTAAATATTTGCATCATGGTAATCTTATTCATAACCCAACATATGCTACTACTGTGACCACCAACGTTGGAAGCAAGTCCCTCCAACTAGTAGTGCATATCAAGATTATGTTCAATTTCCTCCTCATTCTGCTCATCTCAACATTCATGCTTTTGTTCCACCAAATTTTGGTTATCCTCTCCAACAAGATACCACATATCACAACAATATCAATATCTCCAACATGGGCCAAGTATCCTTTCAACAACCTACCTATACCCCTCCCTTAGGGAATCTAGGGGTATTGCACAACAACAATATCGAGGTGCAAAGTTTAACTAATATGGTGAAACAATTGGTTTTAAGAGTGGATATGATTCAATCCCCTAGTTTCACCTACAACTATAAAGAAATGTGCAATCAGCCCTTAGACTCTATCATTGCCACTAAGCCCTATCCTAAGCATTTTTCCATACTAGTTTTGCCTATATATAAGGGAATGAAAAGATCCAATTGAGCATTTGAGAATATTTAGAACAACTTGTCATGATATCATATATGATGACATGTTGTTGCTAAAGACGTTCCCTAAGAGCCTTGGTGGCATGGCATTAGAGTGGTATTATAGGTTGCCCAACCATTCTTTGAGGAATTTTGAAGAGATAATTGAATTATTTGTGCAACAATTTGGTGCTTATGTTGAAAAGAATGTGACCATAAAAGATGTTTACATGTTAAAACAAGGTAAAGAGGAATTTTTTTCAAAATTTTTGTCTCGATGGAGGAGTCTAGTTGGATTCTTAAGATATACCTTACCTCCTCGAGATATGCTTGAGATATTTATTGGAAATTTGTAAGAGCAATTGTCTTATGCATTGGAAACTACAACTATCACATATTTTGATCAAGCAATTGACCTAGCAAGAAAGGTAGAGCAAGCTCTTATCAGAAGAGGACAACTTAAAGTGAAAGAAAATAGGACTACTAAAAATAAATATAAGAACAAGCATGTGGTTGGTGATGGGGTAAAAAATAGTAGATCTATTAATAGTATTGTTAACAACCTACAAAAGATGGTGCTTAACCAATCTCCAAAACCTCCACAAAGGAATTTCACGAAGTTCAACATGCCTATGAATGTGGTCCTACAACAACTTTTGGAAGTTAATATGATTGAGTTACCTCCCACAAGACAACTTGATATCATAACTAATTGGTATAAGGCTGGTCAACACTATGATTATCATAGAGTGGAGGCATGTGGTTCAGGACCTGATTGATGTAGGATGTCTTGTTATAGAAGGTTCTCATCCACCAAACAACCAACCTCCTACTCGACAATCACCCACAACTAATCAAGATATGTAAATCTTCTAAGGTCCCCTATATATGCATGGACAACATGCAATTAATCAAGTGTCATATAAAAATGTGTCACCTCCTTATGATAACAAGGTTGGTATGATAGTAACCACTACAAGGCAACAAGCGCAGAATCATCAAACCCAATGCTCTCAACTAGGGAGATGAGTTCTTCAGCCAAGATTGTTTTCTTAGAACTTTTATAAACTTCTCCTATTCATGGGAAAGCCTTGTTGAAACTTCTAAGACAACAATCTATCCCTACAAACATTTCCCCTAGTGCTATGGCTAATGTTGTAAGCTCTCTTGGGATACATCATATCACATTCTCGAATGATGATATTTCTTCCTCAAACTTACAAGGGGACTTCTCTCTACATCATTGCATTCATTGGGGAAAATTTTATCAAGAGGGTTCTGATTGATAATGGGTCTTCCCTCAATTTATGCACTTATCAATTTTTCCAAAAGTTTGGATTTAAAGAGGAAGATTTAACTAAATCCGATGCCATCATCAAAACTTTCAACAATGAGTCCCAAGAAGCTTTTGATATTATGTCCCTCCCCCTTAAGGTTGGACCTAATATTTTAGATATCTTGTTCTATGTGGTGTCTTGCCCTGCATATTTTAATCTGCTTCTTGAACGCCCTTGGATCCATGCGATGCGGGTTGTCCCTTCTACCTTTCACCAATGTTTAAAGTTTGAATTTAAGAATCAATTTGTCACCATTTCGGGCGATCCTCACCCATTTGAATATTGTTCACTAGTTGAACAAACTCAATAAGATTTTCATGTGTTAGATGCCTTGTCTCACACAACTAAGCAATTTGAAAATCTAAACGTGAGAGAGGAATCTAATCATGCATGTTCTGGTTTTGTAATACATGTTCTTGGTTTTACTTATGGATGAATGTTTAAAATATTTGATATGATGATATATAAATGCTTAAGTAGTGATATGGAAAATGTGTGACTTTTACTGCTAACAGAGGGACTGTGTTTAGTCTTAGAGGGGGAGAATGTAACATCCTTTAATTTTGCTATCTTTTTGTTTGCTATTATTTGTAGAATAAGGTATTGTTGATGAGTTTTATGAGTGCATAAACATATTTTAATCTTAGGGAGGCAGATCAATAGCTCCAAGTACCCACCTTCAAGCGGATAGAAAATGAATAGTCTACGTAAGGTAAGGTGGGATATAATGTAAACACGGTTCCCTATGAGTACATAGAAACTCACGTGAAAATACCATCATGAAGTTGCATTCACCTAATTAATTTTGCATATATGTTATACGTGTTCATCTTGTTAATTAATTTAATCACCAAAAACACTAAAGTTTTTGTTTTAAAATATACAATAAAGAAATACATTTTCAAAAAATAAAATAATAAAATTTAGGAAATATAAAATAATAAGTATTTTCAGAAACATACAAGTATGAAACGACTTAACAAATACAATGATAGCATCAAAATTAATGAAGACATTAGTTAAAGTAATTACGCATAAACAACACTCCCAGCTGGAGTATCATTGGGAAAGAGTTTTACATGAGTGTTTTCCATTTGTTTGAATAGATCGCAAATTTACTATTAATAAAGGGAAACAAAGGCAATTATATCATCTCTTTCCTGGCTTGGCTGTGTTGTGAAGTTGGTGAAGATTTCGACGAGCGTGTATTACTTGAGCTATTAGAGGTTGGTTGTTCTAGCCTTCTTTTGTAATTAGAACGTCTTTTTGTCTTGACACTGCATTGCATATGTATGTGATGAGAGAATTACAATTAAGTTAGCCTTCTTCTGTAAATAGAACGTCTTCCCTCTTAACTCTATTCTATGTATGAAAGTGGTGTTTTGGTTGTGTTTAACGGATATACTAAGACCCATTTCTATGATAAGAATAATTTTAGAATAAAATAGTTTGCACTTAAAACCAGTGAAACAACATTTTGACGATGTGAGCAATTTAGTGTATACAATATTATAGTGCTGGTTTATTAAAACTATTATAATAACATATTTAAGTAAATTGGCATCGATTGTTACAAATAAGCACAGATATTTCAAAACTATGTTATTAGTCATTTTATGTTTGAGGATTTTCATATCCGATTTAATATGTAAGAAGAAGGATGTCTTAATTAAAATCAGCATATGCTTGGGATTAAAAGTCTATGCTAAACTATAGGTTTACTATATGATGTGTTTTTTTTTCAATTAAACTCTTTAGCTATTGCAGTTTTCTAATGAGTAATATCATCAGAACCTCTAAAGTCTTCACAAAAAGTAGTTAGCAAGCTTTAAATTTTATTTAGTATATTTGTATACAACTCTTAGCAGTTCATTTTCTTAAACCAAAATAATGGGATCAACTATGGTTCCTGAGAGATGGGCTAGCCAATTACTTTTGGTCTAGCCGTCTAAACTAATCATGGTAAAGAAAATGCCTGTGATGTGGGTAGGTTTACCCTCATCGGCTTAGAGTAATTCATTTTTTATTGGAAACGATGTAATTAAATCAAATTTGAGTTCAAAGACTATCATTTAAATCTAATGAATCAACGAAATCTAGAATAACTTATATTCTGATGAAATTGAGAATACCTTTTATGTTGCCGTCAGTAAATGGATTAATGGTTTATTCTATGGTTTTAATTTATGGATTTATCACTACCGATGACGAAAAATAAGAGTGAGAGTAAACGTTTTATTTCTTGAGGAAGAATATATACACTTGTATTCTGATAAAGAAGTTATTTTCTACAACGAAAATATGTATTATTTTTCTCGAACAAAAAATGTTAAGAGAGATTAGACTGCAAACTTTTAAAAATATTTTTGTGTGGTTTTAAAATGTTTATACCATTAGCAAATTTATGAAGAACATCCTCCTTGTAAAAGGAGCAGAATGTCGCCCACATCGTCCGATGGCTGCGGTTGAGACAGGGTTGTGATGCTTCGTAAAACTTTCTCCTGTCCAACCCGGGACAACGCTGTCAAAAAAAGTTTAAACCTAATTAAAGTCTGTCGTAGAAGACTATACCTTAAGTTATGCATAACCATTCATTCACGAAGAAAGAGATTTCTTCAAATGACTGATTGTATAGTATATGGATTAACAAGAAGGAGAAAGATTTCTCCAAATGATTGTATAGTATATTGATCAACAAGAATTGAAGAATTGATATATGGATCAACAAGAACTGATAAGTTTGTTAGAGTTATAATGTGCACTATGCCTACTTACTTTTTGACACTTGTCATGTTACTTGACATTTGTCATATATTGATATAGGCCTCCTGCCTATATATTGTACTATCTTGTATCAATAAAATATCTCATTATTTTTACCTTCTAACATTTGGTATCAGAGCTTCAGACGTTCTCCTACCCCTATGAGTTTGAGGGAGGATTTCCCTCATGAAAATCTCACCCTCATTTTTTTTTCTCAAACTTTGATACCGTAGTTAACAAGAACGAGACAAATAAGTTTGCTGGAACTTTGCTGGGAGCAATCCTGTGATTTGAACCCTTCAGTGACTATTTACTAGAATATAGTGGTTGTAACCAACTCTCCTGTCTAATAAAAAAACCTAATGTATAGATCAAATAAGATAATTGTTAGTTTATTCCTTGGATGATTTTTATATTTTGATAATTTTAATGTTAGTTTATTCCTTGAATGATTTTTATATTTTTATAATTTTAATGTGCTTTAGATTAATTTAAAATCCTTTACATGTTTGAGATAAAAGTTATATAGGGTTATTATTTCTTTGTCATTCGTTTTTTGAAGGCATCATAATTTAGAAAATAACCATTACGGTAATATAAGTTTCCATGATTTGTTGTTTAGGTAAATATGGTCAAAACACATACATCTTTGTATTCAATGTATTTAGAAGTTTATCGGTTAAAAAAAATTTACCTTAGTTTAACAAATGGGCTCATTAAAAGTAAGATTAAATTGGTGTTTTGTCATGCCTCAATGGTCGTGCTTCCTCATCCCTTTGTCGGCGATAAAAACCTAGATTAGGCGTCAACCTAATAAGCCCATGATAATTATAATACAAAGTTTTATTATTAATAAGATCTCCTTTAATGATAAATTTTGGAAATAATCGATGATTTTTATTTGAAATAGTTTTTATGGAGAGTGGTTAGTTTTGGGCAGGAATAAATTAAGTTGTTTAATTAAATAAATGCATGTGAAAAGACTCGCAGAAAAGTCTACACTTGGTGATAATCGTTCGATTTGCGGAAAATATTTGTCGGAAACCGTCGAATTAAATTGGTTTGATAGAAATCATGGGTTTAAGTCAGTCTTGAAATACCAAATAAAAAAAAATCAGTCTTGAAATATAATAAATAGTGATTGATTGAATTTAAATATAGAATCATAATTTTAGAGTACATTTACTTTGTCTTATTAGTTAGTTTTGTCTTCCTCACATGATTTAGCAAATCAAAGTTTATAATAAAAGATCTAGCTTTCAAAATTGTTATGTAATAGTCTTTTGATATACATAATAATTTATTTGTTTTTGGGAAACAATGTGCTTTTCCAAGGGATTTGGATTGTTGTGTAATAGTCTTGAGTTTTTTATATACGTAATAATTTATTTGTTTTTGGGAAACCGTGGGCTTTTTCGAGGGATTTGGAATAATAGATTAAGTGTATTTTGTAGCATAAAATTAAGGAGTTTGAAATATAAAGATTAAAATTTTCCTTATAAGACGCTAGGGAAGTTTATAAAAGATGTATGGTTACTTTTTATTTGAAAGTATTTTAACCATACTTGAATATAATTAAAGGATGGTTAATTATTGGATGTTTTAGGATTTGCTTTTAAAAATATTATTTAATTTAGAAGTTTTGCGTAGAAAAATAAAAGTAGATTATATTTAGTTTGGTAATATGTGGTGGTAAAATATAGTGTGTATAACCATGTGATTGTACATTTTTCTATTTAAATAAAGACTTATCAAATATAATCATAAATTAATCCTAAACTAATTCCAACATGATCCAACCATATTAAATAAAGACTACTCAAATATAACCATAAACTAATCCCAAAATAATCTCAACATGATACAACCATCGAGGAGGATGGTAAACTTAAAATATAAACAAAAGATTATGAAGTTTAACCATCGAGGAGGATGGTATACAAATATTTTGATTTTTCATCAAGTAAGATGAGATCCACCCAACACCAACATTTGCAGGAAGGATAGATGTGATTTTGATTTCAATCATTATTTTATATAGACTTTCAATTGTTAAAAATAAAGTAAGTAATCAAATTAGGGAATGATTCCCATAGTTAAGGTTAAAAAAAATAATACTTTATCAGGGATGTTTTGTACCTTGAGAATAAATCATCTCCATAACTCTTTTATTCTAAACATCAAGCATGATGTGTTCATAGTTATCTCCAAGTTGGGAGAGTTCACTATAAATTTCAATGAATTGTCAATATGGATAATCCACCCAACACCAACTGTTTGCAAGTGGCAATTGCTGAGATCGAAGATAGTTGTTTTCTAGCAGACTTGCACGGGGTAAATGGTCCTTCTATGAAGAATGAATAACAAATGGTGGAATGGAACGTCATTCTAGGCTATCAAATGAGTAGTACCTTGAGGGATCTCACAATCACAGTTCAACTGCAAAATTGCTATTAGTAACCCGTTACTAGAAGTGCTAGTATTTGGGGTTAGAAGGTCCAACGATGGGATGGAATGAGATATCTCATTGTCAGTTGCAACGTGATTTGGGATACTTAGATTCAAAGCCAGAGAATTGGTGGGCCTTGGTTGTATCTATAATCCGATGAACTACAACTAAATACTAGGTATACTGATGCTATCCCTAGCATGGTTAATATAAACAAAAGCGAAAGCTAAGGACAAGCACGAGTCAGAAAAACCTATGTCCTCCATGCTATGGGGTGGGGAAACTATGCGTCCACCCTTCTAGGTATTATGGGCCCTATAAGGACAACCCCTTACCATGAACTTAGATCTCTAGTATGGAGTAGAAGGAGTTCACTAATTGGCACTTTTATGGGATCTAGCTAATCTCAACCACTCGAGAGGCCATTTGTAGCGGTCAACAGTCTTGGAGTGAATAAATTATGCCTGCATAATAACATGTTGGGTGAATAATAGTTTAACTGACTTTAGTTTCTTTTGAGTCAAAATTTTTTCCTTTCTTATTCCAAGGAGTAAGATTGGAATGGGAAACCAGGTGAGTTATGCCTGGGTTGTTACAGTTGATATCTCATCATAGAATCAAGTCAATATTTCTCATAAAGAGCCTCTTTTGAGGATATCTCATCAAGGTTTGGAGTGGATTTTTGAGTATGAGGGTCCTCCCTCTCCCTCTTTGTTAGTTGTGACCCCAAGGGAGTATGCTGAAGGTGACACTCCTCATGATACAGTTTATGAGGATGTTCTTTGTGGTGGTATTTATTTTAATGGGTTAGTCCCTTGCACTGCGTAGGTTGAGTCTTTTAGTTCTCAATAAGACTTTGGTTTTATGTCTCTTGAGGACCTTAAGCAACTAGGAGTGATTCTTACCCCACCTCCTCTTGAGGATGAGTCATCCATTCTCATTGAGGAGACCATAGATGTTAACATAGGTTATGAGGAGACCCCTAGAATCTTAAGCTAGAAAAAGCCTTATCTATGGACGAGCAGGAATTCATGATATTTTTGCTTGGTCATATGCTAACATGCCAAGGCTTGATCATTCTCTCGTTATGCATCATTTGGTAGTGAAGCCTAGTATTAAGCCTGTTAAGCAGACAATTAGGAAGATGCATCCTAAGGTTACCCTCTTAGTCAAGGAGGAGCTCCAACAACTTATTGACATCGATTTTATAATAGCCATCGACTATTCTGATTGGATATCCAATGTCATTCCTATAGCTAAGAAGGAAGGAACAATCAAAATATATATCAACTTTACGAATATCAACTTAGCATGTCCCAAGGATGATTTTTCCCTGTCCAACATAGATCAGATCATAGATTTCACCACAAAATATGGTATGCTTTCACTCATGTATGGTTTCTTAAGATACAATAATATTATGGTTACCCTTGAGGATTAGGCGAATATAGCTTTCATCACTCCATGGAGTACCTTTTATTGGAAATTCATGTCTTTTGGCTTGAAAAATGTTGGTGCCACTTATTAGTGGGCTATGACTTATATTTTTCATGACATGATGCATGATATTCTCTAGGACTATGTGGACGATCTTTTAGGTCTCTCCATACATCGATAAGATCATGTTCATGATCTAAGGTAGATTTTTGAAAGGCTTCAACATTTCAAAGTTTGCTTTAAGCTCGCTAAGTATGTATTTGGAGTCACATCTGGTAAGCTATTAGGTTTCATCGTTTCTAGGTGAGGTATTGAAGTAGAACCCTCGCTAAAATAGTGGCTATTACTGACATGCCTCCTCCTCGCACCGTAAATGAGCTGTGTAACCTACAAGCTAAAATTTAGGCTATTCAACGATTCATAGCCCAGTTAGTCGATAAGTGTTAACCATTTCTTAAGCTTCTTAAGAAAGATGTTATCTTTTAGTGGGATTTTGAGTGTCAAAAAGCTTTCGATGACCTCAAACAATATCTCACTTCCCTACCTATTTTAGTCCCTCTTGTACCTAGTAAGCATTTGATGCTTTACATAGTTGCCACAAATCACACTTTAGGAGCCTTGTTGGCTCAACATGATGATCAAAACAAAGAGTGAGCTATCTACTATATTAGTTGAACTTTGGTTAGCTATGAAACCAGGTACACCCCTTAGAGAAGCTTTACCTCACCGTAGTGTTCACTTCCCAAAAGCTAAGATACTACATGCTGAATCGTAAGATATTGGTAGTGGCAAAGTTTGATCCTTTACGCTATTTAATGTCAAAGCCTCACCTTTTAGGTCGAGCCACTAAGTGGGTTTTAGTTCTTAGTGAATTTAATCTAACCTAGAAAGCTATAAAGGGTTAGGTAATGGCTGATCAATTAGCCTCTGCACCCCTAGAAGCTGCCCATCCTTTGGTTGTTGAGTTTCCTGATGATTGCTTCAACATCGAAGTTGAAGAGTCAAAGTCTTGGAATTTGTTCTTTGATAGAGTCCGATGCATGAAGGGTGTTGGTTTTGGAGTCATTCTAGTTACCCCACAAAAATAACTCATTCCTTTGTCCTTCAAGCTTCGTTTCTCCTGCACAAACAATATTGTAGAATATGAAGTTTTGATCCTTGACCTTAGAGCAACCTTAGCTTTGCAAGTTAGATTCCTTTCGTTCTTTGGTGACTCTCAACTTATAGTCAATCAAATTAATGATATTTATTAGACTTGGGATGATAAAATTAAACCATACAAAGAGATTATTACCAAGTTGTGTTCGATCGAGTAACCATAGAGTATGTCCCTAGATCCTCAAACTACCATGTGAATGCCATAGTTGCTGCTACATCCTTGTTTCCTTTGGAGTTAGAAGATGATCAAGCATCAATTATCATTAGGTAACTCTGGGAGCCCATGTCGTTTGGTTCTTGTCTTGTCTTGTTAGATGTTTTGACCATCGAAGATGCCCCATATGAGCCATGGTACACCAATATATTTTATTTTCTTAAGGATGGTTTGATGCCTGATGGTTTAGATCGTAATAAACGTAAGCTTTTGTGCAAGAGAGTATGTCAATTCGTAATAATTAGGAATACCTTGTATCGATCTTCTTTTGAAGGCATCCTCTTATGATGTATTAACTCTAATGAAGCCCAACTTGCTCTTAGTTAGGTTCATGAAGTATCATGTGGAGGCTTTTAATGACAATGATATTAGCAAGAAACTCCTTTAGATGGGTTACTATTGGCCTTCCATGGAGAAATATGCGTGTGACCATGTTCGATGCTGCGATGGGTGTCAATGCCACAATAATATTGTCCATGGTCCTTCTCAAAACCTTTAGGTTATTTCTTTCCCTTGGCCATTCTCTATGTGGAGATTGGAAATTATAGGGAAGATTAACTCAGTGTCATCTAGTGGATACGAGTTTATCATAACAATGATAGAGTACTTCATAAATGGGTCGAAGTCATGCCCTTGGCCATGGTGAGTAGAACTTAGATTTCCAAGTTCATCTTCAACCAGATTCTTTGTAGGTTGAGGATTCCTTCAATGATTATTTCTAACAATGACACTCCTTTCAAGAACAAGGATATTCGTAAACTTTGTGCTAAGTACAATATTCAACACAGGTGGTCAATGGATAAGCCAAAGCATCCAACAAGTCTTTGATCAAGATATTGAAGAAGTTGGTTTGTAAGACCAATCGTGATTGGCATATCCAAATTAATCCTACCTTGTGGGCCTATTGTACTAGCATGCATACTCCCATAGATGCCTAACCCTATGTCTTGGTATATGGGTTTGAGGCAGCGTTTCCTTTCGAGCTTGAGGTTTTCTCATTGTGTGTATTTTTGTAAGATGCCTCGATCAACGATGAGTATCGCTTGGATAATTTGCACCAATTAGAGCTACTAGATAAAAAGCACATTCATGCTTTAGAGCATTTGTAAGCCTATCAAAATAGGCTCAAGCGATCTTACTCTAAGAAAGTTTGTAATCATTCTTTTGAAGTTGGGGATCTTGTCCTTAAAGAAAACCAAAAGAACACCAATGCTCATTTCGATCTTGAAGGCAAGTTCCAGGCCAATTTGTTAGGGCCCTTTGTCATAATGACGAAGTTTGGCTTAGGCACCTATCTTTCAGCTTATTTAGATGGTACAAAACTTAAAGAACCAATGCATATAATTAATTTAAAGAGATACTATGCATAACTTGAAACTCTACATCTTCATTTTACATATATTTTAGTTTTCATATTGCATTCTATTGGGCAACCAGAATCAACAAATCTAAAGGCTGAAGGAGCGTGGAAGGCTAGAGGTTGAAGAAGCATGGAAGGTAGAATGATGAGTTGATCTTTGGAGTGTCAAGGCTAAAGGACTGTGGAAGTTGGGTTGGTTTAAAGAGGGTGGAAGGCTAGGCTGGCTTAAGGAGCTACAATGAAATACTGGGATGTTGGGTGGAAGGTTGGGATGGTTGAAGTAACGTGGAAGGTCGATAAGGATGGAGCATGGAAGGTTGGTCCGACTAAAGGAGCTGTAGTGGAAGGCTGGGATGTTGAGTGGAAGGTTGGAAAGGCTGATGGAGCATGAGAGGCTACTTAGGCTAAAGGAGAATATAAGGTTGGCCTTTGTTGGGTGGAAGGCTTGTTTGAGACCAGATCAGCTGAGGGAACCATAGCAGTAGGCTGGGTTGTTGAGTGTAGTACAACAATAAGTCAAGTTATTGGGTGAAAGGCTGGGTAAACTAAAACCCCTTATTTTTGTCTTTGGTGTGCCTATGGGTTTGGAACCCACAGGTACTGGGGTGGTTTTTCCCCTCTTTACAATAGAAAAATGTGTGAAGGATTAATTTTTTTGAAAACATCTCATCTTTTAGGAGCCATATCTTCGTGAAGAGTTATCTAATTTAGCTGATTCTTGAACTAACTTGTGTGAAATTTGAATAACTTTAAAATGAGTGGTCATATGCAAAAATTCAAGCAATATTAAGGGAGATTCAACATTGTGAAGTCAACCATTTGAAACAAGGGTAGTTACATTTTTTCAAGTCACGAAAAATAAAATTGCAAATATTTGTCAGCTAGGGTTCGAATGATGGGAAGAGCAATGAAGGGCTAGGACTTTAGTGAGAAAGGAAACTAGCAATCCAAATTTGGTAAAGCGAACTATGATAGTGCAATATTTTAGAAATATTACTCTACTAAGATGTAAAACATAGATAGTAGAGGTGAAGTTTTGGTATTGTGAAGGCTACTATAGAAAAATGTTAAGAAATATGCTAAATTCTAAAATAATTGTATTCATACAAAAAATTGAAAATATCCAAAAATGAAAATCAAGAATTTAGATATTTTATGTAAAATGATGTAGGTTTCTAGTTATAGCATCTCAATTGAGATGAGAAGTGTATTTGTATATTTACTCTCAAGTTCTAAATAAGAGAGTTGTAATTTATCAAGGGTGGGGGACCCGAGTACAACCCCTTCTTATCTAGCAAAAAAAAAATATTGCATTTTGTTTGCTTGATCATTCTACATGGTTGCATGCCATATTTTGCATGGTTGCTTGACATTCTATTCTATTTGCATTTTTGCTTGTCATAAATTGCATTTCTACTTGTTCATATTTGCATGATTGCTTGTTCATATAGATTCTTGGGGAATTTGCAACAATGGCAAGTGATGACACCTAGTTAGGTCGTAGCTCACATGTATTGCACTCTCACTAGGGCTTTGATGCCTAGCAAATCCCCAACCTAGGGCCCACTTTCATGCATTTCCAACATTTCATCTGTTCATCTCATCTCTTCCTTATTCCTTGACCTTGAAAGTTTTAATTGCTTATATCTCTCCAAGTCAAGGGATATGGTTCTAATTTTTCTCCATTAGCCATGTTCATACACTTTATTGCACACACCACACCTCTATCAGGTAGTACTCATTTTTTTCATCACCTTTTTACACATAACAGATCCCATAATAGATAGCTTCATGGTCACCAGTGAGGTACAACCTCCATTTGATCATTTGTGAGCATACATCCCAATGGGTATATCTCTTTTTATCTCTAACCATATTAGCGAGCACTACACCCATAGCAGGTTCAACTTTACCTTATACATATTTGTAAACTTACAACCTTCACAGGTTAACTTCATGGCCACACACGAGGGGTAATCTCCATCTCGATCATTTTTGAGCATGCATCCTCATAGGGTTTTTTGTTTTCTTTTGGCTTTTTGGAGCTTTGTTTTCATTCATCCATGCATTTCATTTAGGCTTACACTTTAGTTGCATTGCAATTAGTTAGATTCATACCATTCCATATCATTCATTTAGTATTCATTCATTGCATCCATCATGTCTGTATTCACCATGCATACAAAAAAATAGAGCAAAGGGCACATGAAAGAGCTTAAGAGCCAGTCTATTTTTGTCTTTTCTTGCTCATCCTTTTCTTTTTCTTCTTTGTTTGTTTTTCTCTCTTCTTCTAGGTTCATCCTTTGCAAGTTCCTGTAGGAATTTTATATTCCTCCTAAAACTTGAGGGGGAACTCATAGTATTAGAGGTATTAATGGTAGTAATGCCTCGTTTTGCATGTAAATTTACAGTGTTTAGGCTAACATTCCTTTTTGTACTACCTCTTAGTCCAAACCCGACCACCCCTTTTTGTGTTTGTCATTTTTTTCCCATAGGTGTCTACATATTTCTTTGATGCATTTATTAGGCCATAAATGCATCAAAGAGAGGGAAAAATGTAGACATACAAAATCGACCCATTAATATGAGTTATTTTCCTTAGATCTTGAGTTTTCCTCCCAAAAATGTAGGGTCATATTTGAGCTAAATTATTCCCATTAAATCTTCTCCATTTCTTTAAGAACCTATACCATTGGATCAAGCTTAGAAAGAGCTTTTTGATAGTATAAGTTTTATCATGTTCTGACTCCGTTTGGTCTCCCAAAGTTCCAAACAACTACACATAGGTCTAACTATCATGAATTTGAGGTCATCCAATATGGGGCACGAATTTGCCATCTTGGATTTTTTCTCTCAAAAATCCTTTCTAGCGTCGGCTATTTATGATGTCAGCCCTTGCTCGAGGTTAAGTTTTTGCTTTCTCGCTCCAAACCTCTTATAAAAAGAGGATTGTATCCTCTCTTTTCGATGGATCCAATCCATAAACCCAAGGAATCTTCTTAAGAATCATAATCTTGACTTGCTCTTTGTTCATGCTAATAAGTGCTCTTCTACTGTGGGATTGCTATTTCGCTACCTTCTTCTTTGGTGTTAGTTGCTCTTGGTGGATAAGTGTTGGAGTCCTAAGGAGGATCTACTATCTTGGAGATCTTCATCATTTTGTTTGTTTTTTTGCTACCACCAGGTTGTTTTCGCTCATTTGCATTCATATACTGTTAAATTGTGTGTCTTTTATTTTTTTATTTACATTGTTATGCTTCTTTTTCTTTCTATTTCTAATTCATGCCTATAATTATAGAGCACGATTTCATTAGTAGTGAAATCATGACTGCCCCATACAAGGTACGATTTCACTTATGATAGGCTTGGGGTCAATAGAAAAATCATAATTTCCCCATATAGGGGACGAATTTGCCTATGATAGGCTTGGGGGTAGAAGTTCACCCCAAAACCCTAGATCTATATTTCATATTACATCTAGAGCATAAGTGTACAATCTGCACTCTATTCATCATAATGTTCTATTACATTGTATTCTTTTTGTTCATATTCCAAAAAGATCAATTTTTGCTTTTGCATTCTAAATGTCAGCTAAAAGGATCTAGGGGGCTTGACTGTTGTGCCTCCAAGTACAACCTAAGTAGGCCCCGTAACATTGATCATATTTTTTTTGAGGGTTTTGTGAAGTTATTTTGCAAGATGGATGTTGTGGGACATTAATGGACGCAAGATAAATCTTGGAACAACCACAGAATCAGATAAGTGCTCTAATAGATCTTTAGGCTATTTGGTGTTTGCTTTCTATTCATTTTCGATTCAAAAACCTAGATCACAAGTAAAGAAAAACCTTTGATCAAATTTCTATGTATTTGAAATAATAAAAGCATATAGTGTGCATCTATGGTTTTAACCTTGTTTGTGCATTTCCCTTGGACCCTTTCTCAAAGGCTTTATTTTGCAATCCTAGGGTTAGTGATCATCCAAGCAAAAAATCATTCTAGGGATAGCTCTTGTCTTCCTGCATCTTATATATTGCATTGTTCCTTCCCTTTTTATAGTGTAGTTTTAGAAATGCCAAACATAGGTGCATGCTTAATTGACACATTCAAACACATTCCACCCCGGACTTGGAGCAAGTCCTAAAACCGTTCTTGGTGAACCCTTCCCCTTTGTCCACCGAGTGTAGAGTTATAACATACCCCCATGGTCACCTTGGCTCCCAACGGATCCAACCGAGAATCATACATGGTAGGGCAATTTTTTCCCTTTATAGTGGCTAACTTTCCTCCACCTACCCAAATTAGCCTTAATAAGGGATAGTTGATTGTAGGTAATCACATAAGCCTTATCAACAACCAGTAAAACCTAATCAATAACTAATCAAATCATCTACCAAGCCACCTTGTCTGTCCTAATTGTAAAACCCCCAAGAGGGTCAATTTATATAAATTGCCCCCTTGGGTGGCATTTGTAATCATGAATTCTTTCATTAAAACTCAAATGGAATGCATATGGGCAAGATATAACTAGGTATCATCCCATGCCATAGTCATAAAGTCCCTATGCAACTATATGATCAAGAAATCATGTATGAGCAAGCAAGATATGTACAATATGACAAGCAATCATGCAATGTGATGAAGCAATCATGAAAATATATTATGCAAAGGTATATGGATGTGAAATGCAAAACTAATTATTGATTTGGCACCAATTACCTATGACAATGGTCATACATGTCCAATGAAGATATTATGACATTAGCCAATCAAGACTCATCAAAAATCTTGGTTATCCTCGAAATGAGATCAAGTCCATCAAGAATCGATGTGTGAATAGTGAGTTCATTTACTATATTGAGCTTTATTATGATGCAAATCAATCAAGAACCAATGTGTGTGCTTGTGAAGTTCATTTACCACTTTTGAGTAAGGTAATGACACAAGCCAATCAAGAACCATCGTGTGTGCAAATGATGAATTCATTTACCAATCTTGGATAGGGTAAGATTGAACCAATCATGGGGAGAACCAAAAATCTAGCTTGTCCTTATGTGCATTCAGAGGTCTCTTCAAGAGAGACATGTCACCATGCATGAGCATACTCCACTACCAATCAGGTGTCTATAGCCTCGATGGAGGTTAACTCCATAGTCCAATAATAGGATCTCAAGCTTTGGGGAATCGGATTCTCAACCACTCGAATCGAGTCTTGATGAGAATTGAACCCTATCCTTACTACTTGAGCTCCATTATTATTATGTATTTGTAAAAGAGTTAGAGCTTTGGGGAGTCAGATTCCCAACCACTCGAATCGAGTCCTGATGGGAATTTTACCCTATCCTTACTACTCACTCTTTTCTTTTTTGTATAATTTTGTAAAGAATATATATTTTTTATAATTTGTTGGACTATGTGCATAATGGGACAAGCAAGAAAAATTATTCGCTTCAAGGTTCAATCCAATCATGGCATCATCCCTCCCAAATGCAAGATTTTATTAATAAATGTAACATGTGTTTGGTTCAAGAATGGTAAAGTCAGTTCCCAAAACTCAAGAGTTTTCTTAGTGAAAATTGTGTTTTGGTTCAAAAAAGATTTTTGATCAATGTCAAGCATCAATATTTTATTAAAATGTGAATCATGTGGTTGGTTCAAGATGGAATCTTAATCAATCGAGGAGATCAAGATTACCTATGAACATGATGACATTTGTCTAAAATTGCAGTGGATAGGTATGACCATGTGACTTAGATAATTGAACTAATCAAAATTAGGAGATGCAATATGCAAACTATATTATGCAAAATGTATGATTATGACTATGCAATGCAATATGGAAATGATAGTTATGCAATATGGGTTATATGCAAACCTAAATGAAATGCATAGGCGAATGAAAACAAAAACTCCAAAAGACCAAAGAAAAATGATAAGAGGTGTTGAACCCGCTATGGGTGTAGTGCTCGCTAATGGTCAAAGAAAAGAAGAGATATACCCGTTGGGATGTATGCTCGCAAATGGTCGAATGGAGGCTGCCCCTCGCTCGTGACCATGAAGCTATCCACTATGGGGTGCTGAGATGATGGGAATGATATTGCCAAAGCGAGTACTACTCAATAGGGGTGTGCACTAAAGTGTATGAACAAGGCCAATGGAGCAAAGCAAGAACTATATCCCTTGCCTTGGGGAGATGTAATCAATAAAAATAATTTTCAAGGTCAAGGGATATAAAATGGCATGAGTGAATGCAATGATGGAAATGCAAACTAGATGAAAATGCAACACCATGCACAACTTTTGTTTTATTTTATTTTTTGATTTTTTTGATTTACATGGTGGAATTGGTAGTATATACAAGATGATTTGTGCAAGATGTTCTATGTACACTATACAAGGTGATTTATGCATAATATTTTCTAAGGTGGCTTCAAAACCAAAGGAGGTTTAGAAGAGGATCTCTTAGGTTTTTCTTGATGATCAAAATCACAAAGAAGCTCCTTTGTAGCTTTTTCTTTGGCAGCCATTGCACAAAAATCTTCACAAATCCTAACAAAGCCATATTTCTTAACAAAAGGAGGGGTGATCCCTAATTTTACAAGATCTTTATAAGATAGCGAAGCAGGGTCCCCTTGAGAAGCAAAATATTTACTATCAGAATGTGTAAAATTTATCATATTACAAAACAAAATATTAGAGGGATAAGGAGGTCCCTCGTCTTCTTTAGTCCATTCCATAGAAGGGTGCTCGGCATAGATGAAGATGGATAATGGATAGAAGGCGATGATGATGATAGGGTGGGATAGAATGGAGAATCAGATGGCTCCACCATTGCACAATACTCAAATGCTTGTGGGTCACCATGAATGGTGATAATTTGATTCTTGAATTTAAACTTCAAGCATTGATGAAGAGTGGAAGGGATACCCCCATCGTATGAATCCAAGGGTGTCCAAGCAGTAGATTATAAGATGCAAGGTAAGACACCACATAAAACAAGGTATCTAAGATCTTGGGTCCTACCTTAAGGGGAAGGACTATAGTGCCACAAGCTTCTTGGGACTCATTGTTGAAAGCTTTTATGATGATATCAGGTTTGATGAGATCTTCCTCCTTTAATCCAAGTTTTTGAAAGAATTGATGAGTGCATAGATTAAGGGAGGAACCATTATCTACCAAGACTCTCTTGATAAATGTTTCTCCAATAAATCCTATGATGTAAAGGGATGAATCTCCTTGCAGGTTTGAGGAAGGAAGCTCATCATCATAGAATGAAATATGATTAATCCCAAGAGAACTTACAACATTAACCATATCCCTAGAAGGAATATCTTGTACTTGTTGTGTAGGAGGTTGATTTTTTGTTGGAGGATCATGATCAGGAGTAGTTTGAGAGTCCTCTATAATGAGATGACCTGCATCAATCAAGTCCTGAACCACATGTTTCAACCTCTTACATGAGTGTGTCATGTGCCCATCCACTCTATGGTACTCACAATGTTGTTCAGGCTTATACCAATCAATTTGTGGTATCAGGTTACCTTATGGGAGGTAACTCAATCATGCTTGTATCCAATAGTTGCTTGAGGACCATAGACAATGGTTGATTAAGCTCGGTAAAATTACATGGTGGGGATTTTTGAGGAGCTTTGAATATCATTTTCCTCAAGGTATCAGTGGTAATAAGATTTAATGGTTGGTTACATGTCTCATTGTTGATGGTCGGTGCTACTACATTCCCAAAAGAGGTATAGTAGGTAGGTTATGAGACATGATATGGGTGCATGGTGGGAATGGTGACACTATTATGAAAAGGATTGGAAAAAGAAGGATTGCCTTGCTAAAATGGATATGTCATGTTGAAAGAAGAAGATGGAAATGGTTGTGATGACAATAATGGTGGGAAAGAATAAGGAAGGGAAGAATTATGGAGGAATTGGTTGGGAGGAAAAGGATGATAGAAGAGGAGGTTGTGACAAGGGTGATAATGTTGAATATGGATGACATTGTGGAGGGAATGGACTACAATCAACCAATGTCATTTGTGGAATTCCCTCGATATTGATGGTAAGGGAAGTAGCATAAACAAGTTTGTATTGGATTTGGTCATTTGTAGGACCCACAATTTCTTTACCACTTCTAAAAGTCATGGTCATGTTTTGAAAAGAATGAACAAGAATTGCTTTAAATAAATAAGTCACACAAAATATTTTTCTTATTTTACTCTTTAGGATTCCTTTGTTTTTTATTAATCTTGTTTATGTGGCTAAATTCCTTAAAGTGGTCTTGTTTAATGAAAATAAAGAAGAGATGATGAAAAGAAGGATGCTCTTCCAACCAAAATCCTCTCTCAAAGTTATCCCAAAGATGTCTAATATTAGTTGTCTAGCTTTCCTAGGAGTAGGAGGTGTACACCGCTTAATACCCAACTTTGACAAGTTGGAGGGTTTGACCCCAAACCCTCACCAAAACTTGGCACCACCTGATGCCAAGGGTGGGATGGAACTAGAACAAGGTCAGTACAGACAATCAATGGAAAAACTAGAGGGGGAAAATGAAAGGAAAAGAAGATGAAAAGAAGAATGATTAATGATTTGAACCTTTAGTGCATGAAATTCACGTCGGGTTCACCAAAGAATGTAGAGGGCAAATTTTGCACCCCTTTCCCTCTAGGTAAATGGATCCGTACCTAGAAGGGGGATGGGATGTTTACACTCTTACACCTCGATGTGAGGGGTACCTGGTGATGTACCTCCTTTGGTGATGGTTGAATAGATGTGGGTTCACCAAGAAGTATTTAAAGACTACTTCTAAGTCTGGCCAAAGATGTTTGTTTAGATGTGTTCTTTACTTTGCAAACACCTAGGTTTTGAGCCAAATGCAACTAGGACCTAAAACTATATGCAATTTCATGTTTCCTTGAAGACAAAGGCACACCAAATAGTTTCTAAGCTAATATGCACTTTCCCTTTCATTTTTATATTTTTAAATCTTTTCTCTCAATAATTTAAGAAAACAAAACATATATGATGCTAAAAATAAAAATATGAAACTAAAACAAATGCGGCAAAACACCTACTTAGATCAGATTTTTATCCAGTGTGAATTCATGGTATGTAAGCAGATTCATGGTCTATAAAATTGAATTTATGGCCTGTATCATGAATTCATGGCTTGCACAACAACTCTGTCAAAAAAATAAATATGACATAGGTTGGATCACTTGATTCGTAGTAGCAATGATGGCAACACGATCTAGTACCAATAATACTCCAGCAATTCGTTCATTCATTCAACCATTCATTAGCATCTTTAGGAGGTAATATGTGCATTTTATAATTCAGATCGATAGGGCTCAACCAAAAAATCACAAGAATCAGGACGTCGATTCAAGGAAGTTAGCTGATTTGGGAAAATTATAAATTTCAACGAATTTGTGGCCTAAAATTAGAGGTCGCAAATTCGCGAGATGTGGAAAAATGGGCCAAATTAGGAATAAATTGTTTGGCCATTCAAGTGGTTAAACGATTGCCTCTTTTAGCAAATTCGTGGCCTAAAATTAGAGGACACGAATTCATAAAAAATGAGCAAAAAGACAAGGTGGATGTTTGCAAATGGTTTGGACATTGCGAGGAAAAAGGTAGGTTGATGGGCAGGTGGGTTACGTTCTCTAGGAGAGGGGAAGGATTATAACTTGGGTCAAAATTCCTTGTCTACACTATAGGTAGATGAACCATGGTTTTACAATTTTACATCATTTTATCCTTTCTAGTCCTTGAAGCATATACACCACCTGTGATTACTATATGTGATGTATTTGCTATCTGCAAAAGCTTAAATATCTTTCTTGACCTAACATCCAATTTATTTGATCATGTTTTCATATATCATTTTATCAATATTAATAACCCCTATCTCCTTCCCTATCCACTATTAATTTGATTTCATCATCTTAATGAATTTGTCAGCTATAGGGTCTCTAGGTGACATATTCGCCACAAATATCTCAACATCGATCCCTAAGGTTTATCAGTTTTGATTTTGTGTATAAATAGGGTGCATGAATGTGCCAATAAAGAAGTTGCATGCTTCTTGCTACTTGGTAGGCCCCAAAATCATAATCCATATTTTTTTATTTCTTTTGTAGGTTTCAATGAATTTTCCAAGAGTAGGATTTTCAGGTGATGTATTAATCAAGAGACGTGTTTGCACTGAGCACCAAAACAAGTTGGTATCCAAAATCCTCCAGTATTTGATCAATAGTATAGGTTGATTGTTGATTGTCTAATTTTTTATCTTTTAATTTATCTTCTAAAACACTTGTAAAAAAGGAAAAATAAAAAGGAACTATATCATAACATTTTATTTGTGTTTCCTTAGGTATTTAAATTAAATTGCATGTAGTTTGCATTAGTATAAGTTGTGTGTTTGCATCTCCCTTGTACCCTTGAATCTTATAAGGAAGAAACAAAAGTTATTTCTAAAGCATAGGTAAGAATCATCAAAAGATAAATTGCATATAAGATAGCATTTGTATTCATATTGCTTTGCATTGTCATATCATACATCAATATTTAGGATAGAAGAAAACTTAGATGTTTGCTAAATTATACACATCAAACTAGATTAGGAAAATCTATAAGCCCTTGGTTAACCCAAATATCTCCTCACCAAAGATAAAACATTACACAAAAGTGTATTCATAACGATGGATTAGCAATAATGCTCTCCCATATGAGTGTGGACGACCCTTGAGGGAACACATTTTTGGGACTAGCATCCCCATGCACCTTTTGGCATTCCACATATTTGTGAGCCCAACATGAACATATCACATAGGCCCTATCCAAAAACCTTTGACTTAGGACATTATCCTTAATCAAGATAAAAGTTATTACACATAATCAAGATTACTTAATCTTTTTTGCTTAGTTAAATCACATTAAATCAATATAATAAGAACATGACCAATTTTTAGTCCTACTAGGGGAAGGTTAACAACCCCTTGAGTTACCCGATGTACAAACCTTGGGGGTTATCTCCCTTGGCTAGTATATTACAAGGGGCTAGTGGGAGTCATAAAGAGGGAGAAGGTTAACGACCCCTTGAGTTACCTAATGTATGAACCTTGGGGGTTATATCCCTTGGCTAGTATATTACGAGGGCTAGTGGGAGTCATAAGGAGGGCTATTTTTCCAAGGTGACATAAGGATATCAAACATCCTATATTATTTGCTATAAGTACTTAAAAAAAAAACTTAATAAATTAAACTCCTTTCCTTATTTGACTATGTTTGAACCCCCTTATATCACTTGAAACATTGCACAACGAATGGTGCAAAATATGAGCTCTTCATATTAACTTCCAGAGAAGAAACCTATGACAAAAACCTAATATTTGAGGAAGAAGAGGAATAAAATCCTCCTTCCAAAACTCTTTCTCTTGTTCATAATGAACAAGAAGGGGTAGTGTTTAAGTCTATGGATCACCTGGTTGCTTTCCTATGAGGAAGAAAAATAGAATTTATCTTTAGGATAAAAGAGATGCTCACTTATGCTATGGAAGAACTCTTCTTAATACTTTTACAACAATCTAGATCTAATCCTATGAGTGCTCAACAATGAGACTCAATAATTACTACAACCTTAGGAGGGAGATCATGAAGTATCTTATCCTCATAAAATTTGGGATCCATACCTCCCAACATAGATCCATTTAGGCTAAACCCTCCTGTATCTTAGTATATAATTCACCCACAAGTTCAACATGTGGATGTTCTTTCTACTATACCTAATGCTTCGAATGTGATTGCTTTCAATATGTTCTATAACATACCCATTTTAGCTAACATTCCTCCTACTAACATGCCTTTTCAAAATAATCCTACAATTAATAACATGAAGACCCCTTTCACATCATCCCAAAAAAATACTCAGTATTATCCTTTAATCAATCCTCAATATTAGCCTATAGCACCATCAATTCCTTATCCCAAATTCCAATATATAAATGCTAGATAAGAACAATTAGAAAAATAAAACTGAGTTTAAAAAACAACTAGCATCTATTAAAGAAGGTACACAAAAACATCACTCTTATAATGATTGCTATAATGAACCTATAGATCCTAACATGAACCTATAGATCCTAACTTGACAAATAAACTTTATCCTTAAGTATTTGTGTTACCAAAGTTTCAAATATATAAGGGAGAAGGTGACCCCATAAAACACCTTCAAGTTTTTAGGGTTGCCTATCATGACATCAAATATGATGAGATGTTATTGAAACTCTTCTCTACAAGTCTTGGTGGTGAGGGTTTAGAATGGTTTTATCAAATATTTTCAATGGATTATATGGGATTGAAACGAGTCCCACCTGTATTAAATCATCACCACATAGTGGTATTACAACAAAGTTGGGATATTATCCATGTATCATTTGGCAAGATTCAAACCTGGGTCTCTTCCTTGAAATGTTGAGGAATCTAACTGGTTGAGCTAATGCCACTTGATAGAATGGTTTTACCAATTGCCCCACCATTCAATCAAGAATTTTTTTGATATGGCTAAGATGTTTATTTAACATTTCACTATTTATATTGTGGAAAAGTGCATAGTTGATGACCTATATCAACTAAAACAAGGAAAAAATGAACCCCTCAATGAATTCTTACCTCTATGGTGAGCGTTGGTTAGGAAACTTCCTTTTGCTCTACCACCTAGAGAACTATTGTATATCTTTATATGCAATTTACAAGGAAAAAATGAATCCCTCAATGAATTCTTACCTCGATGGTGAGCATTGGTTAGGAAACTGCCTTTTGATCTACCACCTAGAGAACTATTGTATATATTTCTATGCAATTTACAAGAACATCTCTCATATTCTCTAGAGATGACCTGTGTCATATCTATTGATGAGCGATAGATCTTGAGAAACAAATGGAAGTTGTCCTTCAACGTAGAGGGCAACTAAAAACTAAGAAATAAGATGAGAAACCATCTTCTTCTAACACTAAAGGACAATATAAAAATAAAAATATTGTGGATGATGGTGTAACTGACTCTTTCCCCAACAACTAAAACAAGAAAAAAATAAATCTACTAAAACAAGGAAAAAATGAATCCCTTAATGAATTCTTAGCTCGATGGTGAGCGCTGGTTAGGAAAATTCCTTTTGCTCTACCACCTAGAGAACTATTGTATATCTTTATATTGAATTTACAATAACATCTCTCATATTCTCTAGAGATAACCTATGTCATATATTTTGATGAGTGATAGATCTTGAGAAACAAATGGAAGTTGTCCTTCAACGTAGAGGGCAACTAAAAACTAAGAAAGAAGATGAGAAACCATCTTCTTCTAACACTAAAGGACAATATAAAAATAAATATATTGTGGATGATGGTGTAACTGACTCTTTCCCCAACAATAATCCCAAGACAAACATGTTGAGCAAGGTGCAGCAACAGTATTGTCATTGTTGTCAACACAGTCAGACAGATCGGTTGATGTAGTGGACAGGAGTTAAGAGGTTCTTCAGAGTATGTACAATGATTTTCCAAAAGATCGAAGTGGCCCATATGCTAAAAATCAAAAGAAAATCACAAGGAAGAAAACTTTCGCGATATCACGACATGTTGAGCAAGAAAGAAAAACTGTCGTGATATCGTGACATGTTAAGCAAGAAAGAAAAACTATTGTGATATAGCGACATGTTGAGAAGAAAGAAAAACTATCATGATTTCACGACATGTTCAAAGAGAAAGCACAAGCAAGAAAAACTGTCGTGATTTCACGACATGTTCGAAGAGAAAGCACAAGCAAGAAAAACTGTCACGATTTTGCGACATGTTGGAAGAGAAAAAGGCAAGTAGAAAAAGTGTCGCGATTTCATGACATGTTGGAAGAGAAAAAGGCAAGTAGAAAAAGTGTCACGATTTCGCGACATATTGCAAGAGAGAGAGTCTGAAAGAAAAAGTGTCACGATTTCGCGACATATTGCAAGAGAGATTGTACAGACGAAAAAGTGTCACGATTTTGTGACATATTGCAAGAGAGATTGTATGGACGAAAAAGTGTCGCGATTTTGTGACATATTGCAAGAGAGAGAGTCCGAAAGAAAAAGTGTCACGATTTTGTGACATATTGCAAGAGAGATTGTACGGATGAAAAAGTGTCGCGATTTCGCGACATATTGCAAGAGAGATTGTCCGAAAGAAAAAGTGCCACGATTTCGCAACATATTGCAAGAGAGATTGTACAGATGGAAAAGTGTCACGATTTCACAACATATTGCAAGAGAGATTGTCCGAAAGAAAAAGTGTCGTGATTTCACGACATATTGCAAGAGAGATTGTACGAAAGAAAAAGTGTCACGATTTTATGACATATTGCAAGAGAAAGTCCGAGAGAAAAAGTGTTGTGATATCACGAAATGTCGTGTTTTTGTGACCCGAAGAAAAGAGAAAGAGCAAAGGAGAAAAAGTGTCGCAATATCGTGACATGTCACATTTTCACGACTAAAGGAGGAGAGAGAAAGTAAGAAGGCAGAAGTGTCACGATATCGCGACAAAAGTAAAGAGGAAGAGTACGGAGGCGAAAGTGTCATGATATCGTGACATGTGTTTTTGTAGGTACAAGCCAAGAAAAGAAGCAAGGAAGCGAAAGCATCGTGATATCGTGACATGTTGTGTTTTTACGGGTACAAGCCAAGAAAAGAAGTAAAGAAGCGAAAGTGTCGCGATATCGTGACATGTTGTGTTTTTGTGGGTACAAGCCAAGAAAAGAAGCAAGGAAGCGAAAGTGTCATGATATCGCGACATGTTGTGTTTTTGTGGGTACAAGCCAACAAAAGAAGCAAGGAGGTGAAAGTGTCACGATATCGCGACATGTTGTGTTTTTGCGAGCTAAGAAGAGAACCCAACTGAAATAAGATATGTGACAGTTAACTAAAGTTATACAACAGTTACAAGGGCCATTGTAGAAGAAAATCATGCAACTAAAATAAGAAGAGTTAACTAAAGTCAGTACGACAGTTACAGGTGCAGTTATAGAGAAAGATCATGCAACTAAAATAAGAACAGTGAACTGAAGTCAGAACGACAGTTACAAGGCCAGTTACGGAGTCATCAGTCGAAGACCAAACAAAGAGCCGTAACTATTAATAGGTTGCATGAGAGAATACTGTGTGATAAAGGAGTTACATATAGAATTTTCTATTAATAAGTTGCATGCGAATATATGGAAGTTAAAAATAGAGTCAGAACTTGGTTATAAAAGGAGGTCTGCGTGGAGAATTAAGTGAGCTGAAAAAGAGAGGAAAAGTGCTGCAAAAAGAGGGTTGGAAGAGTGTCGTAAGAGAGCGTTAAGCAGAGCTGTGAGAGTCGTAAGAGTGCAGTAAGCAGAGCCTTAAGTGTGTGTGGTGTTTTGGTGAATAGCGAGAGAGGTTGGGTTAGCAATAGACCAGTCAGGGTCTTGTATAAGCAAAGGCATTTGTATGTCAATATTATAGTTTCAAAATTGCAGTCCAAGTTGGTGCTTGGAATTAGGGGTTGGTGCTTCTTTCTGTTGGTGCAGATAAATTAGGGGTTGGTGCTCCTTTTTGTTGGAGCAGATAAATTAAGGGTTGGTGCTTCTTCCAGTGGGTGCTGGTAAATTGATTGTAAAATTGGTATTTTGCAAAGGTTGGATTTGGACGGGAATCCAAGCAGTCATTTTTGAGGAGTAGCCAAATTGGTGAACCTCGTTACATCTTGTGTTGTGTGATGCTCTCTTGTTATATTTTCTTTATTTGGTTTTAATTTTTCATTGTTTTGGCTTTAAGAGTTGAAGATTTAAGTTTTAAAGAGCTACACTAATTCACCCCCCCTCTTAGTGTCATTGTGAGACTAACAATTGGTATCAGAGCCAAGTTCTTGAACAAGCTTAATCGGCTAAGGTGATCTTGGAAGTGAGACAATGGCAGTTGGTGAAAGATTCTCATCAAAAAAAGCACCATTGTTTGACGAAACTAATTACGCATTTTAGAGACTCAGGATGTAGACATATCTGTGTGCTTTGGGATACGACATTTGGGAGTCAGTAGATAGTGGATACACAATACCCACCACTCCTCCAACCGATGCTATCGGTAAGAAACTATTTGAGAATAACTCTAAAGCAAAGAATGCTATCATGTGCGGTTTAGTGGACAAAGAACTGATAAAGATTATGAGTTGTAAAATGGCAAAAGACATATGGGACAAACTAAAGAGCATTCATGAAGGAGATGGCAAGATCAAGGAGGCCAAGTTACAAACGCATCGAGCTCAGTTCGAAGCATTAAATATGAATGACGATGAGAACATAGAGGCATACATGCTAAGAGTTAATGGAATCATTAATGCGATTAGAGGACTCGACGAGGAAATGGAAGATGTTGTTGTCGTGAAAAAGGTACTAAGATCTCTTCCCCAAAGATTTGATTCTAAAGTTTCAGTAATAGAAGAAGCTAAAGATCTAAATACTTTTAGTATGGATGAGATGCATGGTTCTTTGACTGCATATGAGATGAGAATAGGAAAAACTAAACCCACAGACAGAGAAGCTGCTTTTAAAGCACATAAAAATATAAAAGCAAAACAAGAATTCGAGGAAGAAGAGACATAATATGAAACGGAAGCAAACTTTTTTTGAAAACTAATAAGGGGAAAAGGAAAATACAGAGGAAAGCTACCATTTAAGTGTTGCATAAACTATTGGGTCTAAAATATTTAAAGTCCTTTACCTCAACCAACTTTGGAATTAGAGTCAGAAAAGTGGAATTTACCCCATAGGGAATAAACTTTATCCTTTGAATATATCTTAAGGCCTCTGCTACTTCGTTGCCCAAAATGTGTCAATACTTCTAAAAAAACAAATGGGGAATTCATCAAGTCCAGGGGCCTTCAACCCCTCCATAGAAAAACTGTAGTTCTAATCTCTTCATCATTAAAAGGACCAGTTAGTGAAGAATTTATCTAGAGTCACCAAATATGGAATATTCCTAAGAAGGTAACCCTCTGCCTCTCTATCCCCATAATATTTGACCTTGAGAAGAGCTTTGAAAAAGGATACTGCTTTCGCTCTAATTTCTTGGACCTTAGACACTTTGGATCCATCCTCCTTTGTGATTTCCCTGATTCTATTAGTAGCTCTATGCCTCAAAGTGGACGTGTGAAAGAATTTTGTATTTCTATCACCCTCATTAAGCCAACACAGTCTTGATTTCTATTTCCATATTAGTTCCTCCTATGCTAACATATTATGAAGATCTACCAATATCCATTTTTCTTTGATTCGGGTATCTTTAGAAAAGGTCTCTTCTTTCACCTTCGCTTCAACTAGCTTGAGTTCAGATTTTTGTGACTCTTTTCTTATAGTAACATTACCAAAAATGATTTTTTTCCATTCATCGAGCTTGGACTTGATGAATTTCAGTTTAAATGCCACTTGTGAAGCTTTAGGATCCAAAACTGCAACATTCCACCACTCCTTCACTCTATGTTCAAGGTCTGGATGATCACACCACATAACCTCAAACCTGAAAGGCCTAGGGAAGAAATCCACATCCTGTTGTGACTCAAACCACAAAGGGATATGATATGAGACTATTCTAGGGAGGGAATAAAGAAGAGCATTCCCAAAGAAAGAAATACACTCCCTAGAAAGTAAAATTAGGTCCAACCCGATCTGAATGAGTTGAGAGTCTATTATTCTATTACTCTAGGTGTATTTAGAACCCTTTAAGTCCATATCCATAAGTTAATTTTTTAAAATAAAATCCTGGAACTCTTCCATTCCCTCAGACCAGGATGGATTTCCCTTTCTTATCAACGAAAAACAAGGGGGAATTAAAATCCTTAGCCAAGATCTAGGCTTTAGACCTAAATACCTCTTTCATAGTGCTTAGATATGACCATAAAATACTTCTACCAATTATCAAATTAGGAGCATAGATATTTGACATTACCCATCTCCATAAAAAGGTCTTGCAAAAAAATAAAATGTGTATAACTTTTTCATTAGAAGAGATGACAAAACCATAATCTTAGGATTCTAGAAACAAAATAGACCCCTAAAAGCGCTCGGGGTTGGCCTAGCTACAAAACCTACCTCCTTCCAAATTATATTTCTTACTAAATATATAATGCCCTCTTCAATATTTGTCTCTAGAAGGAAAATAATATCTAGATAAGACTCCCTTCTAATAGAGTTAACCAGACGTTGTTTAGTAGGACTATTAAGTCCCCTGATATTCCATGATAAGAGTTTCATTTATGGGTTTTGGGGACCTATTTCTTACCTCCTAAAGCCACTAAGGCTTGTTGGCAAAATGATTCTATTTTAAGCTACTTAACTCCCATATCTTTTCCCATATTTGCTTTTAGGGTGGCCTAGGACCCATCAAAAATATTCGATTTTGACTCTTTCTTCCTAAGATATTTGTTGGAAGGTCTTCCAACCTTCTTCTCAACTCCAACATTGATTGATCATTTCCTATGGCTATAAGTTTTTGGACCTGGAGGTCCCTTAAATAGATTGATTTTTGGAAAACCCTTTGACAACTCAAAGGGATGAGCAACCATCTAAACAAGAGGTTCATCCTCCCCCAAACAACCAAAATAATTATGGAGGAGATCGTTGGACACTAAGACTTTAGTAATAAGATTCGAAGGACTTACATTAGAAATAAGAACTGAAGAAATTACATTTGGCTGGGTCAAGAGCACCAAGCCCTCATCAGAAATCCCACCTGATACTTCTTGGATCACATCATCAACCAACTTTCACCAGGAATATTCCTAGGGACCATGTCTCCCAGCTGGTGGGACTCCTTCAGCACCATTTGGAGCTCCAAGGGAATTGGGGAACTCCTAGGGTTAGTTGGTTTTGGCCCACCTATTTTATTCCCCAAGTTTCCATGAATCACATTTTTCTTAAAGAATTTGTGGATCCATTTGTTAGGGTTCTTCACCCCCCTGCATTAGGCTTTGGTATCAACCCTCATTGAGAACAATGCTATAGAGAATGGCATCATATTTTACATTCTTAACAGACACTAGGTCTATTTTTGTATACAATTACCTGAGTTCAGGAGCCCATAGGGGTTTCTATTTCAAATGAAGAGGGGAGCTCAAATTTTGGGTCTGCCATCATGCACATTTGGGCTGCAACCATTCTTGTTTTTGCTTTGGTGGTCGAATAGATCAAAATTAGATCCCTTGTTACCTTGGCCATACTTTTAAGAATATCCTCATGCCATAGATGGAAGGGCATACCCAAGAGATTAACCTAGAGGGGGATTGAGTTAATATTTTGGGTATTCAGGTCGAAATCAATCCCTCATTTTCTAAGAAATAATCCTCTTTTTCCAAAGAACTAGGGACCTCTGCATAGAATTTTCTTTGAATCATCTTCATAATTTATTTTAATAATAAAGAAAGCACCGCAACTATTTCCAATGATCCCAATGACTTCCATTTGGTTACTGCCCATTTTTGAATGGAATCTAGTTTCGATCGACCCCCTTGAAACTTTCCCACCAAGTTCTAGGTGCCTTCGTTCAATGTAATATTCAATAAATCCATTGGAACTCTAGTATTGTTTTGGATCGAGGGGAGATCAAAATGACACTTCGATCCATAGCTCTTACTACTTTTCACCATCAAAGCAAACAAATTTTCTAGGTCAAAAGACTTAAGAAGCATTTGATGACCCAAGCTATGGGTCCCATCCTCATAGGTGATAATAGTAAACCCATGATTAATTGCATGACCCACAAGCCCCTCCTGACATGCCACCTCACTAACTCCATCCACACCATCTACAGACACCACTTGAGAGCCCATCCCCCCAAAAAAAGCTGCTAAAGCAACCACCCCATAGTCGGTAAACCACCAACACCAAAGACCTCGTGGGGTTTTTTGAACCCTTCCACTTTGCTAGATTGCTCAACCTAAAAAACCACATTCCCATGCTTTTCCAAATAAAAAGCTTCATCCATCGACTCATAGTAAGCATCCAATTCCATTTTGTAGAAACCCTAAGTTGCACCCCAAAAGAACTTCAAAATATTATTATTATAATAATTTTCAATCTGCTACTTAGATCCCGCTCCTCCTCTGAAACCTCCACTCTATGCACCTCTAATGTTGCTGCTCAGATACCACTCCTTCTCTAATGCCACTACTAAGATCTTGCTCCTACTATGGAACCTCCACTCCGTGCACCTATAACATCGCTGCTCAGATCCTGTTCCTCCGTTTTTTGCTTAATACAATTATGTCAATGGGTAGTGAATTCATCATGGTATTTAATATATTTTATTCTTTCATGAATCATAGGATATTTTATTAACTTAAGAACTCCTTGGTTGTCATAATTTGGTATTGTCATACTTATTTTTATCCCCATATCTAAAAAAATATATTGTAACCAAAGTGCTTCACATACTTCATATCTTGTTGCTTGATATTCTTCTTTTGTTGATGAGAGAGCTACTGCATGATTTTTACTATACCAAGATATAGGTCCTAACCTGAGATAAAACACATACCCTAATGTTGTTTTCATGGTATATATAGATCCATCATAGTCAAAATATTAATATCCCTATAAGAAAAAATATTATTTATTTTGTAGTTCAACCTATACTTTGTGGTTTTGCTGATGTATTGTAGTATTATTTTTGTAATTTTATAATGAATTTATCTAGGTTCTTGTATAAATCAATAGATATAATTTATAGCAAAAACAATATCAGGCCTGGTATTTGTTAAATACAAAAGACTTTCAATTAAATGTCAATACATAGTAGTTGAAACTGGTGATGTCTCATCATATATAGATAACTACAATCCTTGCTCCATAGATGTGTCGTTAGATTTACAATTTGTCATTCTATATTTTTCAATAATGATTTTGCATAATTTGTGTGAGTGATTGTGATGCTATTATCATTTTGAAAAATTTCTAAACCAAGATAATAGTGTAGAATTCCTAGATCTATCATCTCAAAATCCTTTTCCAAATATTTTTTTACTTCATCTATAAGAGTTTTTGAGCTTCCTGTGACTACTATGTCATCAACATACACTATAAAAATTATTCTCTCTAATCCAATCCTTTTATATAAAGATTTGATTCTGTTGTACTTTGTTTAAACTTGTGTCATAGTAAATGATCATTAATCTTAATGTACCATGCTCTTGGTGTTTATTTTAAACCATATAGAGATTTTTTTAATTTGTAGACCTTTTGTTCTTGTCATTTGATGATAAAACCTTCTAGCTGAGTCATATATACCTCTTCTTCAATATCACCATTAAGAAATGCACTTTTGACATCCATTTGATGAAGTTTCCATCCAAGTTGGGGTGCTAATGCATAGATTGTTTGAATAGTACTTATTCTTGCTGTAGGTGAAAAAGTTTCTTCATAATTAATTTATTCTATTTAAGTATACCATTTTGCAACTAATCATGCCTTATATTTGTCAAGAGATCCATCTGCTTTATATTTTATTTTGTAAACCCATTTGCACCCTACCACTTTCTTTCCTTATGGTAGATCAACTAAATCCCATGTTATATTTTTTATTAACGTTGCATATTCTAACTCCATGGCTATTTGCCATTCTGATCATCGTATAACATCTTGTGTAGTGGTAGGTTCTTCTGCTAAACTCATTAATTCCATATTTTCCTTGTCATGTTGTGAGTTTGAGGTCTTGTGGGGGTAAGATCTAGCATTTCCTCAAGATTTGAATATTTGAGTGTATTTAAATACCATTTTGTCTCTTTTCTTTGAGGTGTCATTATTGGTTTTGTGTTCTTGATCGACCCATTAAATATTTCTAATTATGATTCTTCACTTGATGATTTTTCTTCATCTAAAATATTTAAAATAGGTATCAATTTCTTGATCTTTAACAATATCTTTATTTCCTTCATCAAAACTACATCTCTGCTCACGTAAATTTTCTTTGTGATTGGATCAATTACTTTATACCCTGTTGAGACATCATCATATCCAAAAAATATCTCACATATGGTTTTATCATCTAGTTTTGTTCTTTTTTCTTTTGGAACATGCACATATGCCTTACATCCAAAAATATTTAGGTGTTCTATTGAAGGTTTTCATCTTGACCATACTTCTTCAAGAGTAATATTTATGAGTATTCTTGTGGGTGATATATTTTGTATATATACTATAGTTTCAACAGATTCTTCCCAATACTATCAACCAAGATGTGCTTCTTTTAGCATACAATAAACCATTTCCATAATAGAATGATTTCTTATTTATGCTATACCATTTTGTTGAGGTGAATAAGTTGTAGTAATTTGTATTTTTATTCTATTAGATTGTAGAAATGATTCAAATTATTTTTATTAAAATTCACCTCTATCAAAACAAATATTCTTGATTGATTTTTCTATTTCTGCTTCTACAAGTTGCTTGAATTGTTTAAAGCAACTAAAGGCTTCAGATTTAAGGTTTAAAATATATCGTCATCTTTCTAGAGTAATTCTAAACAAGAGCTGAAAATATTTGTAAACACCAAAACTAGTAACATTCATTGGTCCACATAAGTCTGTATATATTAATTCCAATGGTTCTTGAGCTGTGAATTTACTAAGTTCAAAAGGAATTCTATGTTATTTTCCTGCAAGGCATTCTAGACAAACTGTAGATTCCCATGAAAGTTTGGGTAATCCTCTGACCATTTGATATCTATTAATTTCATTCAAAGAAGATGCACTTGTATGTCCTAACCTCTTATGCCAAATTTATTTGGTTTCTAATTTTTTTGATGCAACATTTGACAATGTGTCTAGAGCAAATAAACCATTTATGTAAGAACTAGATGATATAAGTTTTCCTTGTTTAGTAATAAAATATTTCTTTTTGTTATCAATCATTTTGAATTCAACTGCTAATTTTGATTCATCATTTGAGATACTGAAAAAAAATTAGTAGTTAATATAGGCACATATAATACATTTTTTATTATAAATTTTATTTTTTACAAATTGATGAAAATATCTCCTATTGCTTTGACCTCATATGTCCTGTTATCAGCTATGGCAAATGGTTTCTCACATTGTTCTTGAAAACTATTGAACCGTTGTTTGTTTCTTGTTATATATTTGCTTAACCCTAAATAAATATACCAAGAATTTTCTTTTGGAGTAGACTTACTTATCTCTCCACACTTTTAAAATTTTAATCCAACTTTTCAAAATCAAATATACAATTTCTATTGGATGTAGAGTTCCTTTTAACTCCCTACTTTTAAATTTTCTAATTTTCAATCTTTCTAATATCACCTTATGGCCCCTAATTCCTTTTTCTTTAAAAAACCTTTGTCCAATATTTAATTTTTAAATCAACATCCAAAAATAAACATATCCTTATGCGCGTGATTAATAAAGTCTAAATAGAAAATATTAATACCTTTTCTCATGTATTGTCATATGTGGCTCTTCTTTATAGCATTTTATTTCAAAAGGGCTCAATCTGTAACATGCAATAGGCATTTCTTTGGTGAAGGCATTCTAATTTCTAGCATTGCTCATGCTCCAAATCTAGCGATTCAACTTCCTTAGGTATTTTCCAACCCATAGTCTTCAATGGTGATATTTATCTTCTCTATCTCTAGTAACAAAGGATTCAATTCTAGTCACAAAGAATGACTCTTTCTATTGGCTCAAATTAGGTCACAATCTCACAGATTGCTCTCTGGTTACTCTCTTCTTCTACAATAAAGTTTTCATCTACGTCAACAAAAATAATTATGTCTAGCTTTGATCTCTAGTCTTTATCTTTATCAAGCATTGCTCAAGTCTAAATGTTTTCTTCAAATGCTACTTCTGGGATTTGGTGTTGCAATATATTTTGGACTCATCTTAATCTTGTGATTCTGATGGTAATAAGTATTCTTAGATAAATTTTCTTTTCTTTTGTGCTTTTGATGGCACTAAGTATTCTTAGAATTTTTTTTTTCTTTTGTGCTTCTGATGGCACTTGAATACTGTATGTTCTCTTGGAATGTTCCTTTGTCGTCCACTTCTACTTTAGGTAGGAAGATATTGGAGCTTCTCCAACTCGAATAACTTTTTCTTCTCACAAGCTCTTTCTCTATATATTTTTTTCTTTCACTGATTCTATTTTGACCAGTGATCAACTTCAGCTTCCTTTTATTTTTCTTAGGTTATTCTGTCTCGAAGATAGACCTATAATGTTGGCTCTTGGCCATTTTCAACTTGTTTTTATCTTCTTGAAAACAACTTCTTCAAAGTTAATTCTATTTATTCTATGTATTTGAGCCCACGTTCTTTTCAATGGACTCCAAAAATATTTTCTTGCAACTTTTTAATCTTTTCAACAATAATATCAGGATGACTAATAATTCAAAATTAATCGTAGCCTACATTTCCTTCACATGGTTTTTTCTCTAAATTCACACCAAAGTTTTCCTTTGATGCTAGCTTATCAATATTCACACCAAAATTTAGTTTTGATGCTAGCTTTAGAAACTATTCATAGTAGCTCAAAATCTTATCACTCCAAAATCAAATATTCACACCAAAAACTTTATTTTCTAATGCTAGCAATAGAGACTACTCAAAGTAGCTATAAAAGAGTCTACACAATGTAGCTCTAATACCACTGATAGCTTTTTAGCCAAATTATCATAGGTCCCAAATATCTAAGATCTTGAGTAATCTCAAATATTAGAGCAACTTAATATAAATGACCAAAATCAATGAACATAACATTCATGAAAATAACAATAATAAGATATAAATGGCCAATATCATTCATGTGAAAAATTACATTAATATTGCTCAAATATTGTATAAAATATTGAATATGATTCTACTCATTCAATGCATGGAGCTTTATCTCCATAATATACCCTTAGAAATATGGCTCTTGGATACTTGACTATTGCACTCCTCACATATCCGGGAGACACTTCCTTTCCTATTCTATGCATAAGATAAACCTCTCATGCCTCTTGGCTTCTCAACTTGCCACTTGTATACATGAATCTTGACTTTACATTAACTTGCACACTTTGATACATGATACTTGTGTACATCCTACACATGAACACATACATAAGAGAAAATATTAATCATACCTCTAAACTATATACTCACACCCTATTCTAATATTTACATTTGTACCATAAGGTACTTTTACATTCCAACCAAATAATGTAATATTCTCTAACATTTTGGCTTTCTTTATTTTTATCTATCTTTTTTCTTTTGCCCTTTCTAATCTTCTTATTTTGCTTCTTTGCTATGTTCTTTTCTGTCTTGGTCTTGGTCATTTTCTGTTGTCTCTCAATATTCTTTCTTGTTTCTGTAGTCTCATTTTCTACTGCTTCTATTTTGTCAATTAGGCTTTTTGTTTACTTTATTCAAAATTTTGTTTTTCTCTTTCATCTTCATTAGGCTTTTTCTTTGTTCCATTCACTATTTCCTAAAGTTTTTCAACAATGAGAATTGATTTCATTTTGTTTTTCCATGATGTAAAATTAGGTCCTTTCAAGAGTTATGATTTAGAAAGGAAAATTTTACTATTTGACATAATGGAACTCATTAAAAAATTTTAAATATCAATTTCAAATCAAAAATTCTGATAGCATACCTTAAATATCAAACCTTAAATATCAATGAAATAATGAGCCTTTTGTGTGATAATTTTGATAGCATAGTATCACACCTTCCAAATTATATCACAAAATGCTTAGAGAATTATGCTATCAATTTTTTTAAATTAATTTTGCAAATTGAAATTTGGAAAATTAATATTTTGAATTAAAATTTGGAGAAATAAGGATTTCTACTTCCAATAAATTGATTTGAAATTGATATTTAAAATTTTTTAATGAGTCCCATTATGTCAAATAGTAAACTTTTCCTTTCTAAATCATAACTCTTGAAAGGACCTAATTTTAAATCATGGGAAAACAAAATGAAATCAATTCTCTTGTTGAAAAACCTGTGTGATAATTTTGATAGCATAATTCTCTAAGCCTTGTCTTGAATTGAATGTCAATTTGTTAGATAATTCTCCAAGTTACTTGGCTTGAATGTAGCTCTCTCCACTTAAGGTGTCTCTGATACCATTGTTGGTTTTTTTTTGCTAGATTCAATCACAGGTCCCAATATCCAAGATTATATAAAATTAAATATTTGAGCATTCAATTATAAATGACCAATATCAATGAACATAACATTCATGAAATAATAATAATATGGATTAAATGGCCAATATAAATAACAATATGCATAAGCAAACTTACAATATAATTGCTCAAAATATTATATACAAGCTTTAATATTCTTTGATAAATCTTCTATTACAGTAATCTGATGATTCTTTGATACAGTACGTGGAGCTTTGTCTCCATAATATAACATTAGAAAGGCGACTCTTGACTACTTTAATATTGATCTCCTCACATATCCAAGAGATGCTTCCTTTTCTATTCCATGCATAAGACAAATATCTCATGCCTCTTGGCTTTACATCTTGCCACTTATATACATGACTCTTGACTAACCTAAATGACACATTGCACAAACTTGCACACTCTTACATCTACACACTTGCACACATTGTTACATGACACTTGGACTCATCCTACACATAAAAATATACTTTAGGGGATATATAAATCACACACCCTAAACTATAGACTCTCACACTAATATAATATTTACAATTATACCAAAGGTACCATAGGGGTACATTAGCATGTACCAAATAATGTAATATTATCCAACATGATTTTATTCATCAAGAAGATATCCTCATCGAAGGGCCTCTTTCTTTAGACACACATCAATCACAATCATCCAACATCGAACAATGGACTTTGGATGTCAATGAGCTTCAAAATTTGAGGGTCTTACCTACCCCTCCACAATATGAAGATGAATCAAATATCTTAATAAAAGAGACCATATATGTTAACATAGGATCAGGTAAAAACCCAAGGATAATAAAATTAGGGGAGATTCCAAATTTAGAAGAAAAGGAAGAGTATATAGAGCTCTTAACCAAATTTTACGATATCTTTACATGGTCCTACATGGACATGCCTAGATTTGATCCATCCCTAGTTGTTCATCACTTGGTAGTCAAGTATGACGTTAGGCCAGTAAAGCAAAAATTATAAAATATGCACTCTAAGGTTGCTTTGTTAATCAAAGAGGAACTCCAAAAGCTTATGGAGGTGAAATTTATCAAAGCTATTGATTATTTTGGTTAGATTTCAAATATAGTTCTAGTTGCCAAGAAAGAGGGTACTATGCGAGTATGCACATACTTTCGAGATATAAAAAATCTTGTCCTAAGGATGATTTTTTTTACCAAATATAGACATGATAGTCAATTTCATAGCCAGTTGCAGAATGCTATTCTTGATGGATGGATTTTTTGGTTACAACCATATTTGCATAGCACTAGAAGATCAAGCCAAAACAATACTCCTTGGCGTACCTTTTGTTAGGAAGTTATGCCTTTCAGATTAGAGAATGTTGGTGTAACTTACCAATGTGCCATGACACATATATTTCATGATATGATGCACAATATCATGGAAAATCATGTTGAATATCTTCTTGGACGATCAATAGAAAGAGAAGATCATGCAAAATATTAAGGTAATTTTTGAACAACTTAGAGAATATAAGATTCATCTTAAGCCCTCCAAATGTATATTTCGGGTAAAATCTAGTAAATTATTAGGCTTTATAGTGTCTATATGTGGCATTGAGGTATATTTCAATAAAATATTGAGAATAATTGATATGCCACTACCTCAAAACCTAATAGAGCTTAGAAGTCTACAAGATAGACTCCAAACAATTTAGAGATTCATGCCCCAATTAGCAAATAAATATCAACCCTTTTTGAGACTATTACGAAAAGGGATTGAGTTGAATTGGGATGAACAATGTCAAAAAGCTTTTGATGATTTGAAAACATACCTTCTATCTCTACCAATACTCATTCTACCTAATCCCCTCAAGTCACTATTGTTGTATATTATGATGACAATTCATGCCTTAGGTGTTATGTTGGCACAATACGATGACCTACATAGAGAAAGGACTATCTACTACATTAGTAGGACCCTTATTAGTTATGAAACTAGATACACCCCTTTGAAAAAGATGTGCTTTCCAATGGTCTTTGCATCCCAAAAGCTAAGACATTACATGCTGATCCATAAAATATATGTTCAAGGTTATGTATAGCGATGAATCATCATTAATTCACGAATATTAAGATTTTTAAAATTTGAAATTAGAGAATATAGAGACCCTTGACGAAGGCCCATTCACCCAAATTTTTTGGGTTGATTTTTTTTTTGGGTTGGTTCACCCCACATTAATAATAAATTTTTTTCTTTTTTTGAAATTGCCAACACTCTCGCCTAAATCATGGACCTTTTTTGCCTTGAAATTATAAATTTTTTTATTTATCCCACCAAATTTACCTCTTACACCACCAATATATATACCTAACATGAAAACCATACCCATACAACTAAAACATTCATTCTCATAGAAAAATAATCTATAGTAGTAAAAAATGATACTCAAAAACCTAATATGATCTATTATAGAAAGAAGAATAAATGATCCCTTAAGGAAAATAACAATCAATTAAAAAGTAGTAATAAATTGATAAAAGAAATGATCAATTACAGAGGAGAAACTTATCATCAAAAGAGTTAATCAATTATAGACTGCTCCTCTACAACCAAAAGTGTCAATAGGTTGCACCCCTACAAACGATCTACATTTGGCTATAGAGGTGTAGTCGAGTGTGGGTCAACTGTAAAATCAACCCACATTTGACTATAGAATTGCATCTAAGTGAGGGTTGGTTGTACTTTTGTAATCATTTTGCACTTGATTGTAGAGTTGCAGCTGAGTACAGGTCAATTGCACTTTGCAACCGACTCACACTCAACTATAGAGTTGCATATAAGTGCAGGTCGATTGCACTTTGAAACTGATCTGCACTCAGATGCAAATCTACAACCAAGCGCAAATAAATTGTAAAAGTATGATCAAATTGCACTCGACTGTAGATTTACATCCGAGTACGGGTAGGTTATACTTTTGCAACTAACCGCACTGGGTTGTAGAGAGTTGCATATGAGTGTAGGTAGGTTGCACTTTTACAACCGACCTACACTTGGCTGCAAAGTTACATCTGAGTACGAGTTGGTTGCAGGGGTGCAACCTATCAACACTTTTATTGATTGATTGCAAAAGTGCAACCAATTGATAGAAGAGTCGATTGGTTGCATAGAAGTAGTTGATTGGTAGAGAACCTTCGAGGAGGCGTAGCTTTTGATCTACAACTCCATTTTTAATTTTTTTTGAAACCATCTAGGTCGATGAGATCTATGCTTTAAATCAATCTATGATCAGTTTGGCACTTGGTAAAATCCTTAAAAAATCCTAGAAGACCTTCAAAGTGAGCTTTGAAGTTGCTAAAGTGTAATACTGGAGAAAAAACAAGTAGAGATCTAGTAAGGGTAATGTGTAGAAACCCTTAAAGGATGCTAGATCTAGGCAACCTAAAATTATGGATCTGGTAAATATTATTGTCTTATCACAATAATATATGAAAAATGAGTGGTAGCAAGATTTTGCAATTGATTCACCTTATTTTTATAATTTTTGGTGAAAAATAAAGGCAATTTGCCATGTCTTCTACATGAGTTTGGACATTATTCGCCTTGATTTTGAAACTGATTTGCCTTGTTTTTATAAATAGATTTTGAATCCGATCATTTATGCATAATCCTAATAATGTTATATTTAAGTTTGATCTGTTGTGATACCATATGTCTAAAACCTGCATTTTAGGTAGGATAGATAAATGGGTTATGATCCTTAATGAGTTCAATATTAAATTTACTAGTAAAAAATCAATTAAGGGACAAGTGGTAACTGATCAGCTAGTAGCAACCCCTTTGCCAACTAGTCATCCCCTGTAAATAAAATATCCTAATGATATGGTGTGCACTCTTGAGGCATCACAACAAGATTCTTAAACTCTTTTATTTGAGAGAGTGATATGCATTTGTTGGAGATATTACATCATTTGGCTCCCTTATAATATTAATTTGGTAGATGATTTATATTTTATGTATGTGTCAATATGAGAGAATGAAGAGTCACATTGATATATGGTGAGATGAGAGTTTTGTCTTCATATGAGGAATATGAAAGGATGCATCTCCCAGCTATTAGAGGAGATGCAACAATCAGAGTATTGAAAAGACATGTAATATTATATATTGGAGATCTCTCTCCAAGCAATGTAATCAATAAGAATCATCCTTGTATATTGTGCATATTTGTGTTGAGAGATATTATTCTAATATTGTGATTTATTGTTAGTTTAATATATTTGATTGATCTTGGAAAGAGCTTTCTATGAATTAACCCATTCAAAAAGCTAACAATGGTATTAGAGCTACAAAGTGCTTTGACAAGTCATGAAGAATTTGAATGAAAGTATTGGGAAAATCATCACCATCCGACCACAAGCCCAACTAAGAAGAGATTGCTACACTACAAATGATAATTATACTCTGTGTGCACATAAGTTCAAGTCAGGTTGAGAGGTATTTTTAGGTCTTTAATAATTTAGTTTTTATTTTTAAGATTGGAGCTATAAGGTTAAGTAGGGATATTTTTTTATTAGATGGATGAAGGAGTTTTGAAAGGATCTCCAAACCTTGTACAAAAGAGACTAAGCCCCGCCCAAAAAGAGGGAGCCAAAATTACTTACATTCGGTAATAATCGAGGAATGACCAATCAGAGGAGTTACCCCTTCCAAAGCCAAACCAATACATAGGTAAGACCATACATAATTTAAAACTTAAAACAAATTGAAACCAAATCAGGATGTCAGAGATAACCAATCGAACACAGATTAGTAGCAAGACCTGAACCATGAACCAAGCCATGCACCAGTCCCATTATCCCCCATGAGGTCATTGCTTTCCCAGGCCTACCAGCCCATCAGGGCAAGAATTTCTTCCGCATTGGAGATTGTGGCTTGCAGGGAGGAAATAATAGCTTGGAGATATGAAATTTGGTGCAAAAACCCAAAATCAACAAGCACCCCCAAGTTTTATAGCCAAGTCATCAACAACTCGACCAAAGCGAGAAAAGGCTAATTGTGTATGAGGTCATTATTGATAGAAGCAATATCCATAAAGAAATTATCCCACCACACCACTAAACCATTCTGAATAACTCCTTTGTTAGCCAATAGATCGGTCGCTCGATTACCTTCCCTGTATGTATGCTTAAATTGAACCTCTTCCAGATTTTGGATGTATCTCTGAACTTCCAGAAGAAGGTTCAAAATAGTCCAGGTAGGATATTGAGTCCCTCTTACCATATTTATAATATTAAGGGAGTCCCCTTCAATGATTAGTTTCCTACAACTTACAGAATCCAATAGAGAAACTCCTTGGAATAGGGCCCTGGCTTCGATGAAGTGATTGGTTTGATGGCCCAAATTATCAGCAAAGGCTAAAATTATCAAGCCATCATGGTTCCTTACAATCCCTCCAATACCTACAGGACCCGGATTCCCTTTAGATGCACCATCGAAATTCAACTTTAGCCAACCAATTGGAGGTGGCTCCCACTTAACCCTAGCTCTATCCAGAGGCACAACAGGTCTGACTAGTTGAGGATTGGTATTGAATCCAAGATATATCTCCACTGATCGTTCCTACTCTACAGTCACAACATTCAGATTTAGGGTTCTAATATTCTCCACGAAAAAAGAAATCGCTTGCAAAGCCACAAATTTAGCCGAATGAGCAGCATCCTTAAATGCCCTTGAGTTTCTTTCCTTCCAAATCCACCACCAGATATGAGGAAGGCTAAATTTCCAAAACCAATGAAGGTGGAGAGATAGGAAGGGAGAAACCCATTGGGTCAACACATCCTCTAGGCTGTTCGAAAACACCCATTGGATGTTCAAATATTTGAAAAAGTAGTTGAAAACCTCCTACGAGAAAGGACAACTGAAAAGAAGATGGAGCGGGGATTCCTCTGCATTTTTGCACAAGAAACAAGCATTAGGTAAAATCATACCTCTTTTTTTGAGATTTTCTAAAGTTAGAAATTTTCCTTGTACAACCAACTAGAAGAAAATGTTGATTTTTGGAGTCAGTCCTTTCAGCCAAATTTTATCTATCGAAAACCAAGGATCAAAAGGACCATCTACTACTAAATAAGCTGATTTGATAGAGAATTTCCCATCCTTCTCTAATCCCCAGATGAATCTATCCAAAATTTATCTTCTAGGAATTATAATCCATTTAATGATATTGAAAATTTCATCAAATGCCCTCCTTTCCTCCACCAAAAGTCTTGGGAAGTCAAATGGTTTCCATTAGGGGTGGTCTTCAATCCTTTCAATGAAATCACAAACCTTATTCCCCAAAAATGATCTGTAATTGGTTTGACTAAAGCCAACTCTGATCTTGACTCCAACGGAACCTCAATCGCCCACACGTCACTCTAGAAGTCGATAAACTTGCCATATCCCAAACACCACCTACCCCCTCTACGGATATTCGATATGCACCATATCAGGCTAGACCAGAAAGTTGAACCCTGGAGGGGTAACGGGTCTCTAATAAACCGCTTCCCATAATTTAGGTATTTGGCTTTGACAATATCAACCCATCCCACTTTCTCCTCTTGAACCAGTCTCCAACCCTGCTTGGCAACAAGAGCTTTGTTCATGGATTTCAATATTCTAAGGCCTAAACCACCCTCCTCCTTCTTGTTGCATACTTGGTCCCACACCACTAGATGAAATTTCTTTTTCTCACTTGCTCCTGACCAAAGAAATGAGCGTTGGATCTGTTCTATTCTTTCAAGAATCTTACCCAAGATTCGGAATAGAGAAAGGAAATATACCGGGATGCTTTGAAGGGTGGCCTTAACTAACATCACTTTTCCTACTTGGCTTAGGAGAGCCCCTTTCCAACTTGCAAGATTTCTCTGGACATGCTCCACAATCGGTTCCCACAGGGATGATCTTGAAGCCCCAAAAAATATTGGCATACCCTAGGTAGGCTGAAGGGAGAGACCCAATATTACATCCCAGAATATCCGTAATCCTCAACTGCCTTGTTGGAGGAGTATTGAAGAAAAAAATAACACTTTTCTTGAAATTAACCTTTTGACCCACCGCCTGTTCATAATATTCCAGAATACTTCTAACTGATTTTGCTTATGGAATTGAAGCTTGAAAGGACATAAGAGTATCATCGATAAACTGATGATGGGATATGGGACTGATGGGCATAGCCGGATTAAGGCCTACAATAGAACAATTAGCTTTGATGGCCCACCCCAAAGATTCCACTAGAAAAATAAAAAGGTATGGGGACAATGGATCTCCTTGATGAATTCCCCTACAACTCTTGAAATATCCCATCGGAGAGCCATTCACTAGAAATGAGAACTTGGCTGAAGAGACACATGATTTGATCAAACTTATCCACTCCTGACTAAAGCCAAATTTATGCAAGACTTTGAAGAGAAACTCCCAATCAACCCTATCGTAAGCTTTGTTCATATCCAACTTGAGCAAGGTCCTAAAATTACCGCTTTTGGTCACCGAATGGATGATTTCATGGACTGCAATGATTCCATCCAAAATTTGCCTCCCAACCACAAAACCACTCTATGAGATATCAATGATGCCTAGTAATAAAAGTTTCAATCTGTTCACTAGGGTCTTCATCAAAATTTTAAAAATAGTATTGCACAGACTGATAGGCCTATAAGCTGCAAAATCCTTAGCATCAACCATTTTAGGGATAAGCACCAAAAACGTAGAGTTGACATCTAAAGGGATCCATTTCGAATATTGAACATCTCTGATGGCATCACAGATATTCGACCCCAAAATATGCCAAAATTTTTGAAAAAATATTGGGGAAAACCCATCAGGTCCCGGTGCTTTGAGCCCACCCATTGCAAAAACTACTTTACTGATTTCATCATCTGAAAATAGAGTATCCAAAACATTATTCATATCTACAGAGACCAGAGGTGGTATGTTATTCAGTAAGTGAGCTTCAACCTGTTGATTTTTTGTTGATGTGGAACACAGGAGGTCCTTAAAAAATTCACTGCCTCGGATCTAATCTCTTCGATGTCTTCAGAGAGTTCTCCATTTGCTTTTGTAATCACCCTGATCCTATTGTTACTCCTATGCCTCAGCGCAGTGGAGTGAAAAAATTTTGTGTTCCGATCACCCTCCTTAAGCCACAGGGCCCTAGCTTTTTGCCTCCACATAATTTCTTCCCCTACCAAAACATTATGGAGCTCTATGAGAATAGATAGTTCTTGCCTCTTTAATTCCACAGAGTAACCCTGAGTTTCAGCTATCTGCTCAACCTCCTACAACTGGTTGCGAATATCCATCTTTCTAGTGATAATATTTCCAAAAACTTGCTTATTCCAATCCTTCAACTTAGCCTTTATAAATATCAACTTGGAGGCTATTTGTGCCATTCAAGAACCTAAAAACCTATGACTCCACCATTCCTCAATGTTGGATTCTATACTAGGGTGTTGAAGCCACATTGCTTCAAATCTAAATGGTTGGGGAAAGAAGGCCAAATCCTGTGTCTTCTCAAGCAAAATTAGATTGTGATCCAAGTCCAGCTTAGGGAGAGATCATAAGGATGCATCACCAAAAAATGGGATACCTTCTTTAGACACCAGCATTCTATTCAACCTAATATGAATATTTTGACTCCCAATTCGCTTGTTACTCCATGTAAATCTTGACCCTTTCAGGTCCAAATCCATCAGCTCCTAGGAGTAAATAAAAGAGGTAAATTCATCTATGCTACTGACCACTAGGATTACTACTTTTTTATCAGATAAATATAAGGGTGTATTAAAATCTCCTACAAAAATCTAGATCTCTCCTTTAAAATTTTCTCTCATAGAACCAAGGAAATCCCAAAGCATGGTTTTAGAGGATCTCGAATTTGGGGCGTAAATATTCAAGGTTATCCATTTAAATCTTGACTCATTGGAACAAAACAGGATACTGATCATTTGATTAGATATGAACACAGTCGATCCATCAATGGTTTTAGGGTCCCACATGCACAAGAGACCCCCCGAGGCACCGTTAGTCGAGTTAGCTACGAACTCAACCTCCTTTTAAACCTTCCTCTTAACTATTTCAGGCAGGGTTATGCATAAGGGGTCGATCCCAAAATATATTTATAAAATCAAGGTAAATTATCTTGGAATCCCGGTGAATTATGTAGAAGTATACATGGCGAATTACATTTATTTGTCTCCAAAAATTTTCAAACCGTGGAGAATTGCATTAATTTATCTCCAAAAATTTTTAAACCATGGCAAATTTTTCTATGTTGGGGGCTATGAATATCGGTTTGCAAAATCTAAGATTCTAAAAATGTACAGAAAAATTAGAAGCTTTAGGTCGACATGAAATACTTTTAGTCTTTATGCTTTATGATGATCGATTTGAGACATGTATGATGATCGATTGCAGGCATGACGATCGGTTGCAGACATGACGATCGATGGCATGCATGACGATTGGTTGTAGGTATGACGATCGGTTGTAGGTATGCCGATCGATTGCAACAATGTTGATCGGTTGTAGGTATGACTATCGATTGCAAGTATGATGATCAGTTGTAGGCACGATGATCGACTGTAGGAATACTAATCGGTTGTAGGTATGATGATCAGCTGCAGGCATGACGATCGACTGCAGGCATGACGATCGACTGCAGGCATGATGATCGACTACAAACATGATGAACGATGGCATGCATAATGATAGGTTGTAGGTATGACGATCGGTTATAGGTATGCCTATCAGGTGCAACTATGATAATCAGTTGTAGGAATGTCGATCGATTGTATGCATGATGATCAATTGTAGGTATATCGATCGACTGCAGACATGACGATCGATCACATGAAAGTCGATCAGGTTCAAATATGACAATCGATTACAAGAATGCCGATCGGTTGCATATATGATGATCGATTGCATGAATACCGATTGGGTGTAGATATGATGATCGACGATAGGTATGATGATCGGTTGTAGGAATGCTGATCAGATGTAGGCATGACGATCGGATGTAGGAATGTTGATCGGGTGCAAGCACGATGATCGGTTGCAGGAATACTGATCGGTTGTAAGTATGTCGATGGGCTACAATAGTGTCGAGTATCTAGTTGGTAGCAGCGATGCATCTATGCCACATGTCAACCATCCATGAAATTATTGCATGCAAAGGCCATGTGTCACCCATCCATGAGTTGATTGCATGTAGAAAAGTCTATATAAAGGGATAAATAATCATTTTTTCACCTTTTCTATCATAGTTTTAACCGTTTTCCTCCCATTTTAATATATTATTAACCCTTTTCCTCCCATTTTAATTCATTCTTAACCCTCTTCCTCCAGTTTTATCTTAGTTTTTAACCTTTTACCTTAATTTTTAAGTGATTTTTAACCCTTTTCCTCCCATTTGAACCCTTTTTTGTCAAGTGTCGCATACCATCCACTATATCTTCTGATCCATACTCGTACATAATGAAATAACCCTATGGCATCCCCTGTAACCCCTGGAATGTTTAAAATTAATTTTAAAAACTTGGTTTACCCCCTGATTTCTAAAATTTTATCAACACCGGGTTATGACATGTCATGGGTCATGAACTCTGGTCTTTGGGGTATAGTTTCAATTTCGCAGTTCGACACGGACACAAAACTATTGGAGAAGATCATTGCAGGTTATAATATTGATTCGAGCAAGGTAAATCTTGTCATCGATAACAAAAACATCGTTCTTTCTTTCACAGCCTTTGATGTCACCATATTGACAGCATTGCCCCATGTTGGTTGTGAGCCTATCACTTCAAAATACTAATTAACTGATGATGACAAACTCTACTTGGAGACCAACTTCAATGTGCAATCGGAATATTTTCAAGGTATAACTATTTTTTTATTTAATTGAATTTAAATTCTAGTCACTAGTGTACAATTACTGATTTTGTTTTTTTTGTAGTTACGTCCACCAAGTCCAGAAGGGGTTTGACTATACCAGCGATTGAAAACAAATTTCTTTGGGCATGTTGCGAATTCTTCCTTTCTAGACTCGTTCTACAAGGAAGACCGACAAAAATTATGATGTGGGCCTTAGCGTATTTGGTCCATTGTGTTGCACACCAGCAATTCGACTGGTCCAGCTATGTCTCACATCGGATCATATTGGAAATCCAAAATGTGATAACCCACGCTTCACCCTCGTTGACAGTTAGCACATGCAACTATATTATTTCTTTTTTTATGAATATTTTTATCATTTGCAGAACACTCAAGTACCAACATCTTGGCACTCAACCCTAGCCAATGCAACCATGATAGAACAACAGGTTCAGGTAATTTTTCATTAATATTTAAGTAAAAAATTTTATTTTTCATATGTTTATATTTTTATAATTTTGACATTTTATACCAAACACATAAAATGGCATCCTCTTCCTCTTCAAAGCGGGATGCTACTATCAGAGGTTATAATCCAGAGGAATCAGGAGACTTCAAAACACCTACGGAGGAAACAACACCACCGCTAAGGAGAAGATCAACAAGGAAACATAGAAGATCTAGTTCTCCTGATCATCGACAACCTCCACCTACGACTGCACGTCCACTGCCAATGGGCGTAGTTGCGCAAGAGGTTTCATCTTCGAGGAGTAAGTTTTAATGACTACCAAAACAAAATTTTTACTATTTTTAATTAATTTTTTTTTAGATGTACAACATGCCCACATTCCATTTGCATCAACAACTACGCAAGATGTTTTTTCTTCTATCGGTAATAACAAATTTTTATTTCTACCTTCATAATTTTTCTACCTTCACAAATTTTATAACTAATTTTTATTTTTATGTTTTAAGTTCCCATACAAAAATTTCATCAACAAAATCAACAAGCGATGTCGCCCCCTCCTCCACCATGCCAACCTCAAATGCGAGGTCAATGCTTCCCAGTTGGAAAACACATTCTTCCATCTAGGCCACAAAGAGAAGCAACACAACAATTTTTAGAGAAAGAAGCATCAAAGACATTTTCAAGATTCGACCGTATTTCTCTTGCTAATTTTAATTTTAAGGATATACCGGAAGCTTCTAGTGTTGGGTTGGATGAGGTTCCACTTGATAAATATTTATTTTTGCAAGAGAACACACCCACTACTTTTCAAGTATCATAATTGCTTCAAGATAAAGGAAATGAAGGAGCAGAATGTTCAAGCAAATCTCCTCCTAGGGAAACAAACACCCATCAGGCTCATCCTCGACCAGAGGATGAAAGATTAAATATTTTAGAAAAATTTGGTTTCTAATAACTTTGAATCTACCATTAAGGATTTACTACTTCCAGATATAACAAAAATGAAAAATGGGAGTATCGGGCCAAAGTGTTGATAAAGGAAATTAATGTCAAAAAGAGAAAATAAATTATGTTGTTGAAAATGAACCTAAAAAGATGGAGGCTCTACTACAGCAAGTAAAATCTGGCATTGTGAAGGTGAATACATCTTACACAGATGAAATTTTAAAGTTTATAATGAACAGATTGGAGAACATAAACGGTGAGGCCCAATCTTATTACAATTAATGGGCAAGTGATAAGAAAAAGGTTGTTGTTGTTGTAGCTACAAAGAATGTTGTTGAGGTTTGACTTAATCACTTTTGTGTTCAAAAATTTGTTGTTCTCTTTTTTAAAATGTAATTATCTATTGATTAACTATTTTTCCTTTTTGTAGGTAAAGTATGATAATCTCAAGAAGCAAGTTCAAAACCTGCAAGACTATCTCAGGATGGCAAAGGAGTTCTTAAATGCTTCCATGGCAATGAAAAAAGAGCACAGGAAGTAGTTTGACAAAACAATATTTTATGGAAAATCATTATCCGCAATGGATTGGATCCTGATGTTCTGCTAAAGGAGAAGGGTAAAAAGTTCAAGGACCAACATTTGAATATGTTGGCAAAGAAGAAAACACCCTTCTCGATGGATTGGAAAATATTGAGAAGATCCTTGTCAATTCTAGAGCAATTGATAGTACTATTACCCAGCCCGAGGGAAGAGCTATTGGAATGTAGAATGTGGAAATCGTGGAAGTAGTGGATGAGGAAAAAGGAGTTGAACATGGGAAATATGAGGGAGGAGCCGTTGCTATGGAGACTATGGAAGTCATTGAAAAGGCAAAAGGAGTGGTGGAAGGGGGAAAAGATTCTGAAGCATGAAATTGAATTTCAAAATTTGATATTTTGAAAAGACTATTTTATGACATTTCATATGTTTTCATTTGAAAACAAGATACTTGCTTTTATTATTTTACTATTACACTATTTACATTTATAATTGTGTGTTATTTTCATCTCTTGAGTATTATGGTGTTTCAAATATGCTTGAGTTTACGTAGAATATATGTATGCATAGGTTTAGATTTATATGTTATTCAAAGTTATTCATTTTGTGATATAAAAATGAGTATTTTCTTGTGTATTTTGTTATGTTGTTTTTATATTTCAATTTTCAAATGAGTTTATGAAGGATATATCTATGCATGGGTTTAAATTTTTAGTTTATTCAAAGTCATTCTTGTTGTTGTATAGAAAAGTGTTTTGTCTTTTTTATTATGCTATATTGTTTTCATATTCAATGTTAGTTTACGATGGAGATATTTATGAAGGGGTTAAATTTCAATTTCCATATATTATGCTATGTTGTTTTTATATTTCAATTTTTAAATGATTTTACGAATGATATATCTATGCATGGGTTTAAATTTCAGTTTATTCATAGTCATTCTTGTTGTAGTATAAAAATGAGTATTGTCATTTGTATTATGCTATATTATTTTTATATTTCAAGTGAGTTTACGAAGGATATATCTATGCATGGGTTTCAATTTTCAATGCATTCATAGTCATTCTAGTTGTTGTATAAAAATGTGTATGGTCTTTTGTATTATGCTATATTATTTTTATATTTCAAAATGAGTTTACGAAGTATATATCTATGCATGGGTCATGTTGACAATTTTGTCACATTGCCTAGAGGGGTAGTAAAATCAAAATTTTTGTAAAGTATTTCTTTTAATTTCATGAATTTGTTCCCTTGTTTTTTTAGAAACAACATTTTCAAGCATTGCAACAATTTTGGCTTTCATCGCCATCCCCCTTGTACATAGAATGAAGATGAAAGAGCTTCGCTACCGAGCAGGCTAAAGAAAAAATCTTCGCAAGAAAAAGAAGATAGCTTCACCAAAAGGAAGGAGTAGAGGATGAAAAGAGCTTCGCACCCGAAGCATTTCAAGCAACTACTTTGGGTGAAAGTTTTGCGAAGCGGCATTCAAGCAATCCAAAAGAACAGCTTCACTAAAGAAGGAAAGTCTAGATCACGGTCCAAGTTTGCTAAGGCGAGAGAACTACTTTGGGCCCGAAGCATTTCAAACAGTCACTTCGGGCAAAAATCTTGCGAAGCAGAAAGAGCGCAAACATGTAAAAGTACTTCGCCAAAAAATTGTCGAAGCACCCACTTCGGGCCTCTCCACTAGCAAATCATTTCTACTTCACCAAAAGTTGTCACGAAGCATCTACTTCGGCTAGCTTTCGTGTGAAGCATTTTCACCCAAAGTGGTAGCGACCATAAAGAACGAGACATTTTTCGAAGGTAAGAATGCGCTTTGGCCAAAATGCCCCCGAACCACAGTTTTGAGGGAGGATCGCGACGAAGCATTTTGAAGACTCACTAGTGAAGCATCCACTTTGGGTGGATAACCTCAGCGAAGCAGTTTTGACACGTCTCCTCAGCGAAGCAACGAGAAATGAAGAACCCCACCTTGAGGAGGAATACCTGCTTCGACACTCGGCACCCCCGAAGCTGCCTTGCGAAGCTCCACCATGTGAAGTATAAACCAAGAAGGAAGATCTGCTTTGGCTCAAGTCCATTGCGAAGCGGAGTTGCGAACGAAAATCTAGCGAAGCGCTTCAAGGGCACACACTCCAAGCCGGGTATTTTTTTGAGGCAATCAAGTGCCTCATAAATGCATTTTTACGTGCCCGATAAGACCGCTGCTCATTTTTGGCAATTGGAAATGAGGTATCAGTTCCTAAAGGAGAACCCGACGGGCATGGCGGCCACTTGAGCACTACACCCAGAGGCCAAGGATGTTTAGGTAGCTCATTAATGCATGTTTCCTCGACTGACTCGATCGTAGCTGCTAGTTTTGGTAAAGGATTTGAGAGCTCGATCACGAGAGTCATGAAGAGCCGACTTCTCGGGTTTCGAGGATGTACTCCTCCATTTTGTGCATTGATGGCTCAAAGGGTCGGGTCCTCTATAAAAACCCAGGCATTGTAATGTAAAAAGGGGGGGAACTTTCTGCTAAGAAAGCTACTATAACTTGAATCCCTGTGATTAATACTAAAGAGCTTTGAGCCTAATTTCTCTCTTGTATGCTGCCTTCTGTGTTTATTTCTTTCCTCTTTCTTCATTTGCATATTGTAATTTTGCATTTTGGATTTAGGTGTGCGATTGGGGATGAAACCCTAAAATTTTCTCGAAGGATACATAGGAGAGGAAAACGCTGTATTAGTTTTCTTGTATGCCGCCTGTGGATCGTGTTTCTATTATATTCACTTTGTCCTAATCATCGTAACTTTGAACTCTAAATTTTGACGAAAGGGGAGGGTAATCCTGGAACTCGTCTAGAGGATACATAGGAAGGCTAATATCGTGTTCTTTTCATTTTATTCTTGGTGTTTCTTGCTGCTATTTCAAGCTATTGGCCAGCGATCGTGCTTCTGGTTCTTTCCCACTTTAAATTATCACATCTCTTCCCTTACCCCTTTTATTTCTTTCCTGCACCCTTACTATTTTATCTCTTTCCTGCACCCTTATCTTAAACACCGAAGTAGTTTAGTATAGGAGCCGACCTTTCTCCGGAGATTGGCATGAGGGGCATCTCTTCCCTTCGGCCTTTCAATGTTGGTCCAGGTCTAGGGCATGTACACTTTCCCAAAATCCTTTCTTGGGTAGATTTGATGACCAACAGTTTTTGGCATGCCCGGTGGGACCCGATCAGTCTCACCTTGTGAGTGGTAGTGAGAGTCGATGCTCGTCTCATTGCCAAAAGACTCTTAGCATCTGGCGACTCTGTTTAACCGAGAATATTTAAGTCATAGAGATCGGTACTTAAGTCTGTGCCTTCATGCAAACAAGATGGAGAGTTAGGAATAGAGGAGAGGAAACTGAGTTCTTTGAGCTTGATATTGATGCCTTCGGGGAACATTCTAGGTTGGTCACCCCTGAGTCACTATTGCATGGAACATCCTCGCAAGAGGCTACTGTTGATGAACAAGGCTTAACTTTGGATAGTACAACAACTAGCTTTCCTCCTAATCCTCCCAACTCATCGAAGCATCCTAGTGCCTCCATTCACATTAGTCACCCTGTTAGCAACCAAGGAGGAGCTTCGGGAATTCCTATTTCTCAAAATCCAGGAGTAAATATGGCACAACAATAACAACAACAACAACAAAAACAAATGCAACAACAATAGTAGCAATCGCCACCCAGATTGTTCCCAGCATGGAATTCTTTGGGACCGCTAAATCTAGCGGGACAAGGGCAAGTTTCACCTGTTGTTATGAAGAAGATCCCCACGTTTGATGGAACTGGGAAGACTGCTCTGGAGCACATCCAGGACATAGTTTCTCTGGCGGTGATTCATGACATCACAGAGGAGCGAGTTATGGTAAAGCTTTTGGTTCTATCTCTTAGAGGGAAACTCCTCTACTGGTATAGATATTTACCACCTGATACTATAACGGGATGGGACCAGTTAGCCGGATAGTTGATGCGAAGCTTCAATGAGTCCGTCGATCCATATTCTCTTCTGCATCAGTTCACAACAATCCAGAGACATCCACAAGAAGAGATCATTGATTTCAATGTTAGGTTCGCTTGAACCTGGCAAAGAATACCAGTTGGACTTCGACCAACTGATGAAGCTGCAACATACTATTTCCTTCGGGCTTTCAACCTTGATATCAGTGTCATGGTAAGGTATTCAAACATTAATACCTTCCCCGAGTTATATGAGTTAGCCCAGAGAGCGAAGATGGATCTAATAGCTGTGGGCAAGCTTCCCCAAAGGATGTCGATGCCCATACTTCTCGATTTCCCTCAATCCCAGTATGCGAGCATAGCCACTTCGTAGATCTCTGCAACCCTTGCATACCCGATCTCATCTTGGAACCCGAATCCCATTGTATCACAAATTGCTACTCCACAAATCCATTTTCCTACATTCCCAATTTCATAGCCCACTATCTCTTCGGCATTCCCTGTATTGCCAACACCACCTCAACACCCCGCCCTACCTCCAATACCAACGATGGCTCCATTGCCACCTATCCCTAAAATCGATGATATGCAAGCCAAAATACTACAAGAAGTTTAGTCTCTGAACTCCATAGTGCAGACTCTGTCTAATGACATGACCATTATGAAGAAGAAGCAAGCGCAACAAGAGTTTCTATCGAGAAGGTCGTATCCTACATCCACGCTTACTAAAGATCAAGCAGTCCAGCAAGGAAGAGCATCAATGAGAAATGCTGTGATTGATGAACCTCCGAGCACTTTTGATTACATACATTGGTGCTCCACGTGTAATGACCCTCATGAAGAAAACACCTGCATGCTACACCAACATTATGTACAAACGCTGGCGAGCAGTAGTCATGGTGGTCAAGTCAACATCATCAAGAAATTGGATCAAAACCTAGTAATTGGTGAAGAAGAGCAAGTTGTAGTCCTTACCAGAGGAGGGAAAAGGTCGATAGAGGTAGATGCTACTCAAATGGCTCCTTTAAAGGTGCATGCTCACCATGAGAAGGGAAAACAACCTTCTCAGGTCTCGAGCGAAGCTCCTCAGCCTGCACCGGCCAAGGAAAAGGCCCAACAGGCCCCTACAAATCCACCTCAGGTGGAAACTAAGGAACAAGCTAGAGAGAAGCTCAAGCTTCCTTCACTGACTAAGCGACAAAGGGTCGAAGCTACGGAGCAGTATCGCACTAGGTATGAGGTGAAAAGAGAACCTGAGGTGCATAAATCCCTAGCTTACAATATAGTAGATGAGCTGAAGAAGATTTCGGCCAAGATCAGTCTGTATGACGCACTGCAACTACCCGATCAAGTGGACTTGCTGCAAGAATCATTGAAGATGACCAAAGCAAGAAAAGTAGCACCACTTGCCCTAGTGCAGACCCTATCCACATCCATTACGGGGAAGAATTGGCCACCTCCATTCTACCTATCTCTATAGATGGAAGGGTATATTGTTCACAACTGTATGATTGACTCCGGGGTCACGACAACAGTCATGCCCAAGGTAGTGTGCGAAGAGATAGGGATGGAATATACACGAAGCAGTCATGGTGTACTCCAGTTGGATGGTACTCCCATGAAGACTGTAGGAGTGATTAAGGATATTCCTATTCGACTACACAAGATGCCTCAGATCACGGTTATACAAGAGGTGGTGGTCATTGACTTGGAGCCATATTTTAGTATGTGCTTATCGAGAGAGTTTACGACGAAGTTGGGAGGATATCTATCTATGGATTACTCGCACTTGGAGATTCCATTCAAAGGGAAGAAGGTAAAAATCTACAATGAAAAGCCTTCTACCTTCCTTGTACAGAAGATGTCCGAAGAAGAGAGCAGTGATCCTATGCAGGCGATAGTGGAAGAAATAGAGCAAGTGGACCTGATCGAGGAATCCCTCGCATAGTTAAGTTGTGAAGATGAATTTTCATTGGCAAACTTTAATGCCATGATAGAAACCAATATGGGATGTTATGCCATCGCCAAGCCTAAGAAACACATTAAGTCAGAAGATAAGGTTTCTGCCCAAGGCGAGTTATGGAAGTTATTCTTCGATGGTGCCCGATGCAAAAATGGTGCCGGGGTAGGGATTCTTCTAGTATCACCTTATGGAGAGCAGAAGGAATATTGTTACCGGTTGGTGTGGAGTTGCACCAACAATGCAATAGAATATGAAGCATTATGCCTAGGACTCAAAAAAGCAAAAAAGTTAGGCATAAAGCATCTCCAAATCTTTGGAGACTCAGAATTGGTATGCAATCAAGTCACCAACAAGTGCACTTCAAAGAAGCACTATCTCAAGTCATACCGTAACAGGGTATGGGACTTGTTTGACCAGTTCAAATCTCTCAATATGTAGTCTATTCCATGAGAAAAGAATCGACATGCCGATGTTCTAGCATCCATCGCAGCCAAGTACTCTCCAGTAGAAGACATGGTGCATAAGCCCAAAGTTGTGAGGATGATTTACAGGCCCTCTGTCCCAGACAGAGATCTGCATTGGCAAGTTTTTGATAGTGATGAGCAGATTGTGAATTTTATGATTCAAGAAGCAGCCACAGTTGAGAGAAGAAGCCCAGATGATGAGGAATATGATGGGCTAGTTCAATTGAAGAATAATCATGTACCTAAGGGATTAATTACTCTTGAGAGCCTCTTTGATCAGAATGATCGAGCAATTTCTCATAGGATCAAGGTCAATGCAAAGCAGTATCAGGATTTGGAACTTGAACTTGGAAAAGCAATAAAAGTTGGAATAGATTGCACTTCGGAGGAGCTAGAATAGATCCGATCTCTGTGCAGAAGGTATCCCGACATAGTGGCTTGGTCTTATCAAGACTTAAAGGGATACGATCGGCAACTGATCCAGCATACAATTGAATTGCAAGAGGGAATCAAACCCTTCCGACAAAAGCAAAGGCTTGTAAATTTAAAGATCGAGGTCCTGATGAAAGTCGAGCTCCTGAAGATGCTCGAGGCAAAGATAATTTATCCCATTAAGCATTCCTCTTGGGTGGCGAATCTAGTCCCTGTTAGAAAGAAGAACGGAGATATATGACTATGCGTGGACTTTCGCAACCTGAACCAGGCTTCTCTCAAAGATCACTACCCTCTCCCATAGATAGATCAAATCTTGCACTCAGTGGTTGGGGCTCAGCGCTTCTCCCTACTCGATGGCTTCTCAGGGTACAATCAGATCTGGGTTAGGGATGAGGACCAACATAAAATTGCATTCATGACCAAGTGGGGAACATTTGCCTACCAACGAATGCCATTCGGCCTTTCGAATGCGGGGGCCACTTTTCAGAGAGCCATGGATCTAGCTTTTGGTGAACTCTTGAATAAGGTTATTGTTATCTATCTCGATGACATGACCGTCTTCTCCCAAAGAAGGGAGGATCATCCTTTTCATCTACAACAGGTATTCAAAAAATGCCAAGAGTTTGGCATTTCAATCAATCCAAAGAAGTCCATATTCACGGTCAACGAAGGGAAGCTATTGGGGCATGTGATATCAGAGAAGGGTCTCATTGTAGATCCTGATAGAGTTGAGGCTCTATTGAAGCTCCCAATCCCTATGAACAAGAAAGGACTTCAATCCTTTTTTGGCCAGATCAACTTCATGAGGAAGTTTGTTCCAGACTTTGCCTAGGTCATCAAACCGATGTCTGAACTTTTGAAGAAGGATGCCAAATTCATCTAGATGGAGGAGAGGAAAGAAGCATTTGAAGAGATCAAGGCCCGAATCGCTCAGGCGCCGGTCCTGACCAACCCTGACTACAATCGGGATTTCATCCTATATGCCATAGGAGAACCTGAGAGCTATGCTGCAGTCCTAACACAAAAGGGGGAAGATGGCGAAGAGCGCCCCATCATGTTTCTAAGTCAAGTGATAAACCCCCATGAAGAAAAATACAATTTCATAGAAAGGCAGGTGCATGCAGTAATGAAGTCTCTTAGGAAGTTCAAGCAATTCATTTCCCAAAGTCGGGTTACAGTCTTTGTCATTCACCCGGATGTGCGCAACTTCATTATCCAAGGAGAATTGGGAAGCAAAAGAGTCGGTTGGGTCAACAAGATACAAGAGTTCGACATCAAAATTAGGCCCACGAAATTGGTTCGCGGTCACGCATTGTGTCAAGAATTGGCGAAGAGCGTAGCGACCGAAGTGACAGCTTGCCAGTGGGATGATTCGCCAGCAGAAGGATGCTTCGCAAACCAGGAAGAGGACGAGAGGGATTGGGTCGATGAGATAGTTGAATACTTCAACATCGGTAGATGTCCTTCACATCTAAATGCTTTGGAGCAGAGGCATTTTAGGATGCGGTCCCTCCGATACACACTGTGCCCCAAAGGCCTATTTTTCAGAAATATTGATGGCATTCTCCTCAGGTGCATAAAAGAAGACGATAAGAAGAGAGTCCTGGGAGAATTTCATTCAGGGTTGTCTGGAGGTCACTTCGTAGGAAGAGCAATGACATTGAAGATAATCAAAGCTGGTTATTATTGGCCTACACTCTTCATCGATGCCTTTGCGGTCTGTCATCGATGTGAGCAATGTCAGAAGTTCATCGATCGAAGCAGAAGCGCTCCTATGCCTCTTCGACCAATACAAGTAGAAATCACCCTTTCAACAATGGGGGTTGGATTTCATAGGGGTTATATCACCAAACTCCTTTGTTGGGCATAAGTTCATCCTGACCGCAATCGACTACTTCACCAGATGGGCCGAAGCAGTTCCCACAAAGCATGCTGATCAAGAGATCTTCATCGCCTTCCTTGAAGGATTGATCACCCGATTCGGCCTCCCAGAAGCAATCGTAATAGACAATGGTCCTAGGTTTTCAGGCACCAAAATCAATGAGTTCCTCTACCAATATGGGATATACCATAAAGTCTCCTCTAACTACTATCCACAGGGTAACGGCTTGGCAGAATCAACCAACAAGACTCTGTTAAGGGTGCTAAGAAAGCTCATGGAGGATGAACAAAAGAACTTGGCACCTCCTTCTAGATCGGGCCTTGTGGGCCAATCAAATTTCTATCAAGAAGTCAATCAAGACATCACCTTACGCCCTAGTGTATGGCAAGGAGGCCATCTTACCTACTCACGTAGAGATCCCTGCGTTGCAGCTGCTGGACGATGAAGAGGAAGTTGATCCTATGGAAAATAGGTTGGCTCAGCTTCTGCAGCTAGAGGAGGATCATGAGAAGGCTTACCAGAGCTTCGCTAAACATGCCCAGATCACCCGAGACTGGTTTAAGAAGAAGTCCTCCGACCGCACTTTCAAAGTAGGAGATCTAGTATGGAAGTGGGATTCTTGGAAGGCCAAGCCTAGAAATCATGACAAATTGGATGCATTCTGGGATGGACCCTTCAAAATCATGAAGGTAAACTCAGCCAATTATTTCATCCTCAAGGATGCAGATGGCTAGGTATTGCCAATTTTTGTCAATGGTCTTCATTTGAAGACTTTTCATCACTGAAGATGTAAAAAAAAAAAAATGAAAAAATGTTCAAATTTTGCTTTTGTACATAGTTTCTTCATTCCTGTATATACACCCTACTACAGGATTTCCGAAAAGCTAAGTGTCACAGTGACAAACTCCAGCTTCGCTAAGCATAGCCAGAAGCTCCTTCGGGAAGTTTTGCTGCAAAGAAACTAATGCAAGATGCTTCATAGTGAAGCTCTTTAGCTTGGAGGGAGTCACAAAAGAACCAAGCAAGAGCACGATGAAGGCATAAGAAGAGACTCGTACCAAAAGCATTTCAAGCAGCTAATTCGAGTGAAAGTTTTGCAAAACAGTTTTCAAAAGGAGCCTAGAGAAGCATTTTCCAAAGAAGACAAACTTCGGGGGAGCCAACCTTTCACAAAACAAGCAGCAACGCGACGAAGTAAAAATACTACGGGCCCAAAGTATAAAAAATGAGCTCGCATCGAAGGTTCACTATGAAGCATCTTCAGCGCCAATTTCAAAATTTCCAACCCAACAAACGCATGAGGTGGGAACATTTGAAACATGCCTAAAGGAACCCACCAATGACAACCTAGGGGAATGTCTGTAGCAAGTGAAATTAATGCAAGGGTGGTGGAGCACATCCCAAGAGAATTATGTTGTGAGAAATCTCATGCCTAGGTACGAGGTGGTAGAAGGTCGAGTTCCCGATATAGGAGAAATCATCGAACCACATGGGCCCATGTACCACGTCACCGTAGAACCAATCAAAAGTCACGGCAACCTTCCCAGTTCGGGTTGTAATATTTAATTATGGTAGGTGCCATAAATTAAGGTAGTTGCCTTCTAAGGCTATAAAGCTCAAGCCCTAGCAGTGAGAAGGTTATTCACCTATCGGTTCATGCAAGACTAAGAGCCTTCACTGTTACTCTACAATTCTTCCACCCTTTGCATCGAAGTCCTTTGCGTCAAAGCCCTCTATATCAAAGACTCTGCCACCGCCCATATTCACAATGGGAAAGAAAAACTCTAAGGAGAAGGGGAAGGAGCCTGAGGTAGCAGCCCCGAAGAAGGGTATGGGATCTTATTTGCTACTCTAAACATGATGATGAGTCTTGCTTTTCTATCTGCCTTGTCAAAATTTATTTGATCTTCTTCTTTTGTAATAGGAGAGAAATTGCTTCCATATACTACTTGCCATACTTATTCAAACTCAAGTTGTGTCATGAGTTTGGTATTCCAGGTAGCATAATTGTTTCCCCTCAATAATTGGGAATATAGTAACAAAAACTTTGGTGCTCCACTATCCACAGTAAACTTTTACAAAATTTGAATATTTTTTTTACTGAATTTTCCTTGAAATTCTCTTTTTGATGAGTATATATATGCATATACTCATATTTTAATTGATGCTTCAAAAGTGTAAGAAATAATGTCTCCTTGAGTAAAGGTAGACGAAATGTTCTTCCTCTATGAAATATTCCTTGGAATATTCCCTTCTTTCAAAAATTTATTTTTCTTTTCACCTTGTTTGGAAAATATCCACATTTGTAATTTTGCTCTGTCCACATGTTGTTATATTACAAGACTTCTTTTTAAACATTGAATTTTATGAAAGGTACCTTGATACTATCTACTTTCTACACTCGTTAAAAATATTGCTACTATATTTTGTGATTGCTTCTTTATGAAAATGCTACTACCGTATTCTATGATTACTACATTCTAAAAATATTGTTGTCTTTTGACACAATGACAATATTTAAATGCTTGATATATTATTTTTTCAATCACTTCCTTCTTTAAATCATCTACTATCCTGCTTGCTTTCAATCACTTGTTTCTTTCAATCACCTGCTATCTTGCTTTGACGATGGCTACTAAAATGTCCTATCTACATTTGGATGTTATGTCTTATTTCACACTCACCTTTCTTTTCTTGTATATTTTTGTGGTCATCTTCTTTCCATCATAGTTTCTTCTTTCATCGAGTGAGATGACACTGAAGGTGAGAATGACTTCATATGTGCTCAGGATGGTGCACTTCTATGGATGTGTTTAATATTCACTAATTTTTGGTGATTAATGCATAGTGCTTTCTCAAAAAAATTTATTTCCATGTTTCACACCGTCTTCTCTTGAGAACGTCTTGATGTCTCTTACCTTTATATGTGTCTCTTTCACAGAGTTCTTAATCCTATTTTGAGAAGAAATTTCCTTCTCTTATGAAGCTTATTCACATGACTTCACAAGATTTCAATGTTTTTAATTTCCAAATATAAGTTTATTTGCTAGTTCCAACTGTAGTTCATAAGTCTTCAATACCTTGGACGTTCCTTCTTTTGTTTTGGGAGGCAGATTTACCCTATTCCTTTTTGTCTTTTTCTCAATATAAGATATTGCTTCCTCTTGTCATAGGGTTATTCCATTATATATATTATTTGCTCCAATGGTCATTCCAGTTGGAATGTTTACTTCAATGTATTTATGAAAACAAATTAGTTCTTTCATTCTTTCTTTTGCTTCTATGTTCTAAATGCCAAGGTGCCTTTCAAAAGGCTATTTGTTATAAAATTTTATTATTTTCCTCGTTTTTATGATATGCAATCTCTTAAGAAGCTTAAATTTATCTCTTTTCCTTAACACATTCTCTTGGAGCAGTTATAATGTTACAAATGGCTTTGATGGGCTATATTTTTATGAGCCCTCTATATTTATTCAATTTTGTTTTTCAATGCCTTTCAAAAAATGGATTAAATGGGAAATATTTTCATGAGCCTTTTATATTTCTCCAATATTATTTTCAATACCTTTGAGAACCTCTTACACAGCTTGGATAGGTATTAAAAACCTTTAAATGCTTCAAATTAGTATTTTTGCTCTTGTTTGGTAGGAACTTATTGTAATTTTCTTATGAAGCTTCAATGGCTTCCTAATTTTTAAAAAATATTTAAGGAGCTTCTATAGCTTAATTGTTATTTTTAGAAGATTATTTTTGGATTTATATATATTTTTTAAGAAAAAAACCCCTTGCGGGGCCGCCTTGGTCTGAGAGACCACGAACAAGGGGTTCTACACCATCAAAGTCACCTAGGAGTCACACCCGACCCTACCCGCACCAACATTATCAGTTGGATTTTGGATACCCAATTCAACTTTTTGTTAGGGTGGAGATTTGAACCTGGGACCTCCCTTGGAGGATTGCCCTCTCCTCTCCAACTCACCTACAACACCTGGGTGGATTTATATCCTGTAATTTGTAAGGAGCTTCTATAAATTTCTTATTTGCCCTTTTGAAATTTCCTTTTCTTGCTAAGCTTGACTTAATTTTTTTCTTGCAGGCTTTATGAAATTTTTGGTCTTGAAGAAGGGATTGAGATACTTTTTTTAATATTAGAAAGGATTTTGCTTTTTTTTAGGGGTTTTTCACCCTGAAACTTCTTGAACGTTCCATAAAATTTTCCTTCATGATCACAATTTTAAACAGGGTAACTTGTCCCTTGAAACTACTTTTCTCAAACTTGAATAATTATTTTCTCAAACAGAGTGCACTTTGACTTTCTCTATATCAAACCTAGAGAAGAATTATAAGGATAATTTTTTCTTCCTTCTACCTACTATGATACCACATGTTAGATCTTAATGCTTTGAATGATTGTATTATGGTAGTAAAGGGTATTTAAGTACATAGGATGCCTATTTTAGGCATAACAAACCCTCAAACAAACTTGCAACTATCTTCTCCTATACTACATGCATGTGCCTTGTGAGGGGTGGTTATACCACCTGAATAATCATATTTTATATGATGTAATAACTCCTAACAATTCTTCCTTGTCATTATTTTGGTTTAATATAACCACCACACTTTCATTAGTGTCCCATATAGTAAATTTTTGTTTTGAAAAATTGAGATTGATAAGAGTATATTCCTTAGTGATAGCCTCTTTTATTTAATAAAATGTTCTCTTACCTTTTTTATCCATATAAAAGTGGCATATTTCTCCAATATTTTTTGTAGGATTAGCCATTTGTGTTAAATTGGTGATGATCTTGGAGATAAACTAGATTTGGCCTAGGGAAGATCTAATGGCTTTGACTAAGAATGGTAATGACAATTCCTATATTGCCTTGATGTGATCTATATTAATAGGCAATACATATTTTTCTACCACATATCTAAGTAGTTTTCCTTATTGGACAAAGAATATAGACTTGTTAGGGTTTAAAGATATTTCATATTCCCTACATCTCTTAAAAATTACTTTTGAATACTTAGTATGCTTGGATCTATCTTCATATATGGTCAAACATAAAGTTATATGAGGATAATTTCATCAATAAATATTGCAAGGGTGATTACCCATAGATCTCTTAAATGTGGCATCTAAGTTATACAACCCAAAAGTCATCCTTTGGTGTGTAAAATTTTCCCAGTTAGTTGTCAATGCATTGTTGTCTTGATCATCATCCTTTATGCATATTTTATTATACCTTCAGTAACCATCTATTAGTGATAACATCTACAACCCTAATACTTTGTAATATATGATCTATTGATGGCAAGGGATAATGATCATTAAGAGATGCCTTATTCAGGTTTTTAAAATCAATGCATAATTTGATGTATCCTTTTTTTATTTTAGATAATAACCAAGTTTTCCACTCATGAAATGTTCTATGGGGAAGATGATATAATCCTATAACAATTTTAGAAGCTCCTTCCTCACCATTATTTCAATTTTTAGATTTACAGGTCTTTGCTTTTGTCTAAAATATTTAGCCCTAGGCTCCAAATAAATTGTGTGATAAATTAGGTTACAATCATAAATCTTAAGATCTTCATAACTCTATGTGATGATGTCATTATATTTGTTACACAATTATTTTAATAGATGATTTTTTTGCTCCATGCATTCCTTCCTCGTTAGTAGGTTTTTGCCTTCAGTGATCTAAATAAGCTAATAGGATGATGGTTTCACCTTGATGGGAGAAAGAAGTATGTGAAAGTGGGTGCCATGACCTAAGGTGGACATACCCATGAATAGCATACATTCGCCTAGAGGTCCAATCTTGACTGATACTATTTTTGAAGCTCAAAGGTGAACCAACCTTGATATTAGAATTTTACAAGTGAGCCCCTTCATGAACCTCTAAAAATACATAGCTTACCTTTTTTGGGGTATTTATGAGACACTTTGATCTTGAATCTATAGTTGTAAGCTTGTTAAGGGATGTTATAAGCATGGGAGAGGAGAGGAGTTCAAAGTGGGCCATATTTAATCAATATTGGAAGCACTTTTATTAGTTCCTTTTAGCCCTAACCTTAGAGGTAGGTCATCTCTATTACATACACACCACAAATCGATTCTTGATTATAGATAGATAACACACACACATTATTGTCTCTACATTATAGATCATGCTTATAGATAGAGAGCATACACATGCTATTATCATTACATGATAGAACATATACTTGATTTCTTTATTAGAGTGAGAATATGGTTATCGAGATCCTCTTCTCTCCTCAATTATGGATAGAGAGAGAGCTTAGTTATGGTTTTCTTTGAAGAGATCTCATATCCTCTCTAAACATGAGCATGAGCATGAGGGGCTCTTTAAGGGGCAGCTGGGAGATAGGGAGAGGGATTTTCAAAACTAAAGGCCCTCAGCCGAGACCAGTGAACTTATCAAAGGAGATCGCTTACCTTACCTTAAATATGAGGAGCTCTTAAGATACTTTTAATTCTAAAGCGGGGAGATAGCCCTTTAATTAGGCACCATTGTTCTCCCGGAGAGACTTAAGATCTCAAAGTGCCTACTTGTATTTATGTTTTTAACTAGAATTATGTGTCACGTCTCTATTCAACCAATCCCCACTCTGCATGTCCCATGTGGACATAAATCCTACTGTCCTATGTGGACCCTTACGTCTTCCTCTCGGCTCTGTGTTTCCCCGAGTCTTCGACCATTATATGCGGTCGAGCCTGGCTCTCTATTTTAAAAGGGAAACCACTCTCTATTTTAAGGTGCCTCTCATTTCCTGAATAAGAAGGGAAAGAGCTTAACCACTTATGACATGAGATGAGCTACTAGGAACAAGGCTACTAGATAAACATTTTTGAAGTTGTGCTTGACCTACCTTTTTGAGTGAATGGATCTAGGGTGTGTAAGATAGTGTTAAAAGTGGAATCAAATGTTGAATCTTCATTATCCTTATCAAAGGTTGAGGACATGAATATTGTAAGACATATATCATTGCCTTTAAGGCAAATATAAGCTTAAGTATCTATGCCTCTTTCAAGAGTTATTATCTCATGCCCACCCTTGGATGTCATCTATTTTCTCTGAGGCCACACCTCATCTTGTTGACCTCAAGTTCAATGATCTCCTTTCGTTCGTGTGAGTGGATAAGCCAGAGCGAACCCGAGCTAGAGTAGAGTGTGCGAAAGCTAGAGCTATCTCCTATATAAATTAGTGCTTGAATCTCACTTTTGAAGAGGCATACCCCATCCATGAGTCCCTATTTGTATGTTCTTGAAGCTATCTCCTAAAGAAGCTCCTTTCACTCTTTATTTTAATTGTTTTAACATGAAGAAACTTGATAATAGTTATTTTAGTGAAAAGAAGCTCCTTTCATTTTACAATTTTCATGGTATCACAACTTTCAATGGTATCAATCACAGTCTCCATGGTATCAATCCCCTCTGCCTTCATCTTTTTCGGGCCCCTATGTCCTTGTGTCCAAACCGAAGGGTAAAAGCTCTTGTGTCCATGTGTCCAAATCTCCTCCGCCTTCCCCCATGTTTAAAAGGGCCTTTTAAAATAGAGAGGAGAGTTATTAGGAGCTATCTTAAAATAAACCTAAGGAGAACTCTCTATTTAAAAGGTAAATACAAAAGTCATTTTTTAATAGACATAGACAGCATTTTAATTTGAAAGCTCTTCTCAATGGTTATGGGTCAAAGTATGTTGATCCAAGTATGTCGATCTAAGTCCGTTTGTGCTAATCCAATCCCGTGTCATGTTACCATCATGTCTCCATGTTGCGTATATAATATAGACGGTCGAGGGCTCTCTATCTATAATCTTGAGAGGTCATTTATGCTTATAAATGGGAGAGGGAGATAGATATTAAGATAGATGTTATTACCCACATCACTTTTTGTTATAGGGGAGAGCTCTCTATTTGAAAAGGGCGCTCGACCTATCAATAGGGAGATAGAGATAGAGATAGCCCCCACTTTTATAAGGATAAGCGCCTCTAGGCCGAGCACCGGCTACAGCTAGATTGATTGAGGCCTACTGCTTTCAATTCCAAGCGGGAGAGCACTCAACCGACTACAGCTAGATTGATATTTACACATGATTAACGTAACCTTTCAATCTTAAGCACCCTCGATTATAGATAGGGATCCCACCCCCACCCCCACCATTTTAAAAGATAAATGGAGAGGTATTTTTAAATAAGGAGGAGTTTGGAGAGGGAGATATGGATCCTCAACCTATCCTTTTGCCCTTTTAAACGGTGGGGGAGAGGGTCGAGTGCGTCGTCACACTTAAAATAGAGAGCCCTCTATTTTATTTTAAGGGCAGTCTTATTTACGAGATAGGAATATACACCCGCCCGCCCACACATTGATCTTCTCAACCTCCAAAACCGATCAGCTCTTCTCAACCCCCTTCCTTGATCAGAACATTCCACGCCTCTCTATTTTCAAATGAAGAAAAGAAAGCAAGGACTAGACTTATAGAATCACCCTTCCATCCTACAATAGACCCAATCAGACGATCTAGTTACCTCACTTTAAGACGATATGCATCAGAGATTATCCACACCTTATTATTTGGAGAGGAAAACTATCAGACCTTCTTATTAACAACGGTAGGCGGTCGGCCCACCTGCTTTATCACATTCATCCGAAGGGGTGCCCTCCACAACTTGAAGCGACTTCTCACCTTATAGAATTGAGAGCCAAACTCCTCCTTCATAAACTCCGGAGACAAGTCCAGGTTTTAAAGGAAGGGCGAAACCACCCAACACCCAAGACGATTCTATACAGACAAGACAATTCTATACAGACAAGACGATTCTATACAGACACAGAACCAAGAGCTATACTTCCTACTTTTAAAAAGAGAGGAGAGCTTACCACAAATCAGTATCCAACCTTCTACCCGGGGAACCATACCCAAGTTTCTATTTTAAAGAGGCTCTTTAAAAAAACAATGAGCCCTTTTTGATTTTAAGAGCCTTTTCTCATTTTTAATCTGGAAAGGATAGATGGAAAAGAAAGACAGACGGGGGAATAGAAGGATAGAAAAGAAGGAAAGACAGATAGAAAGATAGAAAGAAAGGGGGATAGAGGGATAGAAACATACCCAAGTTTCTATTTTAAAGAGGAAAGGACGGATAGGGAAGAAACATACCCAAGTTTCTATTTTGAAGAGGAAAAGACAGATACTCTATCCCTACCTATCAGTACGCCTACCTACTCTTCATCCAGCATTTATCATACCAGAGGACATATTTAACACCTTCAAACACTTTATTAAACATTTAATGACCCTCTTTAACTTCCAAAGGAAATTCAACCTACCCAGGTGTTGTAGGTGAGTTGGAGGAGAGGGCAATCCTCCAAGGGAGGTCCCAGGTTCAAATCTTCACCCTACCAAAAAGTTGAATTGGGTATCCAAAATCCAATTGATAATGTTGGTGCGTGCAGGATCGGGTGCAACTCCCAGGTGACTTTGACGGTGTAGAACCCCCTGTTCATGGTATCTCAGGCCAAGGCGGCCCACAAGGGGTTTTTCACTTAAAAAAAAAAAAAGGAAATTCAACCTCGAAAAGAAGAAAAAATGGAATTCTATACCCTCCCCTATATTTTAAAAGGATAAAAGGCCCATAGAGGAAGAGCTTTAAAATCATGGATGAGTCAATTGAGATAAAAGGGCCCTTGGGTTCTTATGAGAGGAAAAAAACAATTATAGATAAGGAGCTCCCATCTCCTCCCTATTTTAAGAGCCAACACAGCTCAAATTTTAAATTAAGCCTTTATATTTTTAAAAAGGAGAGAGCATTATTTGGGTTTTTTTAAAGAGTAAAAAACTCTTGGATTTTTTATAATTTTAACTCGTATTCCTTCTATTCTCTAGAAGCTTTTCCTCAACCAAGTCCTTTTTTTTGGAGAGGTATGGTTAAGTTGTTAATTCATATATAAAATGATCCATATTTAAATGAATATGAATATCCCTATTGAGATATGAATAAGAAAAAATCTTTATTTCTTCAAGGCTATCTCATATATCTTAAATTAAATAATTAAATAAAGATGGGGGAGAAAGGCTCTCTCTTCCAACACAAGCCCTTTTTGAACAACATAAGAAAGGTGGGGTTCTCCTCTCAAACCCAAGAGAAACTCTCTATTTATTTTAATCCCTTGGGTAACTAATATTGTATTTAACTGAATGAACCCATTTTTAATATAATTACAGTAGTCATTATTTCATTATACATATTGTACTTCTTTCATCATCTACCAATGGTTAGCATTATCTGGAACTATAGGTTTTTTTTTTTGCTGGAGACCAAAGGGTTGTACTTATGTCCTCCACCTTTGAAAAATCACAACTCTCTTATTTAGAGCTTAAGAGTTCACAAATAGATTCATTTCTCATCTCAATTGAGATGTTATAGCTAAAAACCTACATCATTTTACATAAAATATCTGAATTCTTGATTATCATTTTTTGGATTTAAAAAAAAAAAATTGTGTGAATACAAATATTCTAGAATTTAGCATCCTTCTTGATATTTTTCTATAGTAGCCTTCATAATACCATTGCATCTTAGTAGAGTAATATTTCCAAAAAATCACACTATCATAGTCTACTTTACCAAATCTAGATTTCTAGTTTCCTTCTTGAAGCACAAGTGCAACCACAACAAATATAATAAATAGTTTATATAAAAATACATTAATGTTATAAAATAAAGCATATATTATTAATGGAAAACATTAAATTAAATCTTAATCATTATTTGATTTAGGTACTCAACATTTTCTTTTCAGCTTTAGCTAAACTTACTACTTCCTCTAACCATGGAAAATAGAATTTAACTTCATGATCCTAAATTAAAACCCCTCTATTGGCTAGCATATCTACATATTTATTTCCTTCCTTTAACATATGTGTAAACCTAATTTCTTCAAAATATTTAGCAAGATCTTGAATTTCCATAATTATCTCTTGTATGTTTCATGAAGCCTTTGCTTTCCTCAAAATTGTGTATATTATTATGAGTGAAAAACCTTCCATCCATACTTTTCTCTATTTTAATTGTTTGCATATTTTTAACTCTTCTAAAGCTGCCCAAGCTTCAACTTCACTATTTATATTAAATCTACTATTGAAAGCATAATGACATAAAATATCTCCTATATTATTTCTAATTATTCCTCCTCCTCCTCCTGTTGGTCCTGGATTTCCTTTAGATGTTCCATAAAAATTCAATTTGACCAACTCCACATCTGGTGGTTTCGACTTTGCATTCTTTTCCTTATTTTTGTTTCTCCTATACCCAACATCATAATTCCATTTGATGACTTTAATCCATATACCAAGGCTCTCTACTTCCAGATTAGGAATTGGGTGAGTTGATAGGGTTGTATTAGACTCCTTTATGGCTAAACATATCTTCCTTTTCATTACCTCTAAACTGATTTCCTTTCCTTTAAATATTCTTCTATTCCCTTCTATCCATACAGTCCAAAGTATTGTATCTTTTTATATATCCCAGATTAGTTATAAAACCTTGATTTTAAAAGTTCTCTACCATTGCTTTAACCATTATTCAATTATGCCATTCATCACCATGCATTTACCAAACATATTAAGAATCCATTGCCATAGTTTCCATACTATTGAGCAATATCCTAAGATATGGTCTATACTCTCCTCCTTTTTACAAAGAACACATTGTGAGGGACCATGAAAACCCATTTTCATAAGGTTATCCCAGGATAAAATTCTTCTATGACCTACTAGCCAAACAAATTTTGACTTTAGGAATGCTTGTACTATCCCATATATCTCTCCATATTCTTGCAATATTTTTATTTTATTGGTGCTTTCTATTATATGCACTTATTTTTGTGTATTCTCCTAAGCTATTCAACTCCCAAATTAATTTATCCTTGGATACCCTTGGAATAATCATTGTTGTTATCTTTCTGCTCAACTAGCTTCTAGCACCGATGCCTTGTATACTTGTAAAAAAATATTCTTTCCATTTATATCTTCCTTCTTGATCCTTGTACAAAATGTTTGAAACCCTATCACCATATTTATCTTGAAGTAATCTCATACAAGGTTTAAAAATTAGATCTATATTGAGTGGTTTTTTATCATACCAAGTATCCATCCAAATAGTTTTTTTTTCTCCAATTCCCACCACCCATCTTAAATCTCTAATTACTAGATCAATAGATTTTTTTAACCATTCTAAATTGTATTACTAGTCTTAAGTCTACTTATAAGCCCATATTTGTTAGCCTTCTTAAAGTTCCTACCCAAAACCTCTACCATAATAATGAACATATATGGTGATAGAGGATCTCTTTATCTAAGACCAACTATAGGTTTGAATATTACTTTTAGCTCTTTTGTTCTATTACACATGTCTATGACTAGATCAAACTTAGAAGCCAATGATGCTAATTCATTTACTTTTATATTCATTCCCCTTGATATTGTGAATTTTTCATACTTATCAATACATTGTAGCACATCCTAGAGTTGATGCATGTATGACTTAAGGTGTTTATTCTTGATAGCATAGACATAATTAACTTGATTTACTACTATTTTTGAGTCACCAAATATTTTGAGGTTCTTCTAGCACATCCTAGACTTAATGCATGTATGGCATAAGGTATTTATTCTTGATAGCATAGATTGAATTAACTTGATTTACTACTAGTTTTGAATCACTAAATATTTTGAGGTTCTTCATTCCCAATTTATCAACTTTTCTTAATCTAGCGTATAGGGCTTCATATTTGAATATCATGCATAATTCATTTGTTCTCCTTTTAAAATTATAAATTGTATGTCTATACTTACTCTATTTTTAGACCTAGCACCATCATGCACCTTTTGACTCTTGGGCTTGTTCTCTTTTCAATGATAAGATCATAGTTGGTTATTCAAAAATTAGATAATTACCTAGTCTCCTCATATGATAATATGAGTAGGCCTAATGGTGGATTTTAGAACTTTGAATGGAGGTCCAAGTTTTGAATCCTATGAGGGGTAGGGTTGTACACCATGCTTCTATAATTGAAGTATGGTTGGATAACCATAAATTGGGTAAACAACATCTTTCATGAGTAGGGTTATGCATAAGGGGTAGTACCAAAAAAGTAATTATAAAATCGAGGTGAATCTAGGCTAACGGTGTATAAACTTTGGGGTGAATTTTTCAAAATTTTGCAAAAAATTTATCAAAATATGGTGAATTTTTAAAAATTTTGCACAAATTTTTCAAAATTTTTAAATGGCGATTGTCACAAGGCGACTGATAGAAGAAATTGGTACAAGGTGACTAGTAGAAGTGACTAGCACAAGGTGAGTGGTAGAAGGTGAATGACACAAGGTGATTGGTAGAAGACAACTAGCAAAAGCAACTAGCACAAGGCGACTAGTGCAAGATGACTGACACAAGGAAACTAGCATAAGACGACTAGAATATGGTGACTATCACAAGGCAACTGGAAAGAGGTGAGTGGTAGAAGGTGAATGGTAGAAGACGAATGGTAGAAGGTGACTGGCAGAAGGTAACTAGCACAAGGTGATTGGTACAAGGTAACTGGCATATGGCAACTGTCACAAGGCAATTGTCACAAGGTGAGTGGCATAGAGTGACTGGTAGATGGTAACTGGCAGATGGTGGGCGACAGATGGTGACTGGTAGATGTCAAGTGGCATAGTGTGACTGGCATATGGTGACTAGCAGAAGGTGACCACCAAAGATCATCAATAAGAAGCTACCACGTGTGCTCACCTCTACCACGTGTCACGCATCCATCGACTTCAGCCATGCAAACTTCTATAAATAGAAATGCAGGGTCATTTTTCACCTTTCCCACAATATTTTCTAGAGCAATTTTAGAGCATTTTCCAACATTTTTAGAGCATTTTTTACAACGGTTTTAAAGCCTTTTCAGATGGTTTTTAGAGCATTTTCAAAGGGTTTTTGTAGTATTTTTAGAGGGTTTTCCCAATGTTTTTAGATGGTTTTTAGAGCATTTTCTAGGGTGTTTCAGAGTGTTTTCAAGGTGTTTTAGAGTATTTTCTAGGGCATTTTAGAGCATTTTCTAAGGTGTTTCTAGACCATTTAAAGACTATTTTCAGAGCCTTTTTCAGACCGTTTTAGTGTAGAAATGGCTAGCTCTTCCTCTCCTCTGCCTTCCAAAGTGACATTCAAGAACTACTATTGCCCCAACATCAAGAATATTTTTAGCACTCCTAGGAGAGATTTTGAATGGCTTTACACCTCCGGAGTTGTTGGAGTAATGAAGATGCCACAGTTGAACATCAACATCCCCCTGATGCAATGGATAGTTAGTTGCTACAACCATGATGTGTCCACTGTTCAGATCAAAGTGGATAACAAGGATATTGTTTTTACTATGAACCCCTCGGATGTGCAACGACTAACAGGGCTACCATTTTTGGATGGTCACCTAGTGAACAACCAGTACGCCTTGATCGAGGATGACAAATCAATGCTAGCATCCAAATATGTTGTGAATTCAGACCATTTGAAAGGTATGTTTTTAAAATTTAGTTTTTATTTATCTTAAATTTTGATGTATTGTAGTTTCCATTCTCTAATAATGTTCTCCCTATTGTAATTTTTGTTTTCTAATAATGTTCTCTCTTTTTTTAGTTAATTCTTCTAAGTCGAAAAGGGGTTTAAACATTTCCAATGTTGCAGATAAATTTCTTTATGCCTACATTGAATTTTTCTTGGCAAGGCTTATTTTGTAAGGGTGACCTATAGAAATACCATTTTGGGCATTGTCATTATTGATTTGATGTATTGATGGAGGTAGATATGATTGGTCCATGCACATTTCCAACCGCCTGAAATAGGACCTTCTTAGTGCCCAAAAAATTCAATCTGCATATACAGTAACAACCAACAACTTTATTCTTTGTCTTTTTAATGAAGCATACTTCAATCTTCAAAAAAGCAATCCTCCAACTACATTGCACCCAAGTTTGTTGGCTATTGGCATGATTGAGAATGAAATACAGGTAAAATTATTTATTGGAATAATCTCTCTTTTCTTTCTTTTCAATCAATCTTGTTATTTTCTAATTTTCTTTTGAAAATAGAGAAGAGCAGCTCATTCTTCTAGTAAAAGGGATGCCACCATTAGGATTCAAGAAGCGTCTATCGATTCTGACACGCAATCACAATCATCACCAGTAACTCCCATCACTAAACGTAGGAGGTCTCCTGTTCAACAACATACACGTACGACTCCTGTTACTTCTGGACATGCATATTTTGTAGTCGACGTTGAAGAAGTAACCTCCAACTCACAAGGTAACCTTATTATTCAAAAGTACTATTTCAAATAATGTATTTTAATGATATAAAATTATATTTAGTTTGAGAAAATATTTTAAATGTTTTCAGAGCAAAGGCAAATGGATGCATCATCAATGACAATGGTTGTAGAGTCTGAGTCTGGTATGTTTAGTTAAAATTAATCTCTTTTAATGGTATTGTTTTTAACACTAGTTTTAATTTATATTTTCATGTAAAATTTTGTAGATGGATCGACTAGATTTAAAAGATTGAGAAAATAGATGCCTCCATCGGTTGCACAATCACAAATGTAACAACAACAAGTGCTAGTGCCACCTCAAGTCCATCCATAGCAAGTTCATCCTCCACAACAAGTCAACTCCACAATAGGTACCACCGGTGAGGAACCAATATTGCATGCATGGGAAATAGTTCCTCACACCACCGCCTCTAGGAACCAAAATTTAGGTTGAGACATAGACTCAGACTGTGTCTCAGTCTCTTGTTTTAGCGTTCCCAATGTTAACCCTTGAGAATTTATCAAATGTAGAGAGCGCATCTCAGATGCCCTCTGGGAATCTTGATGATGATTTTCTTTATCAGGATATGAATAATTTCCCACTAAAGGCAAGTGATGTGCTTCAGGGTCTAGATATCGATGATGAAGTAGAGGAGAATGTTGAAGTAGATGTCATCGAAGTTTCCTCTTCCTCCCACCAGCAAGTCGACACCCATCATCATCCGAACGATGATGATAAAGTTAATTTTTTAGAAACTATTTTATTAGCTAATAGATGTAAGGCTACAGTTAAGAATAGTCTACTTGTAGATATTGATACATTAAAATAATGGGAATATCAGGCCAAGGTTTTGATAAAAGTAATAAATGGTCGATACAAGAATTTTGCACATAGAAAGGAGTTATTTTCAAAGGTAGAGAATGAGCCACAAAAGCTCGATGCTCTATTACGTAAAGCTGAATCTGGCACCATGCAGGCTGATTCTACATACAATGATGAAGTTCTGGCCATTATGCTAGATCGATTAGAGAACCTCAATGTCGAGGCCCAAGCATATTTCAATGAATGGGAACTAGATAAGAAAAAAGTAGTAGTTGCAGAAACTGCAAGACTTACCATTGATGTAAGTTTTACATATAACTGAAAATCATTTTTTTCTTAAATATATTTTGTTTATAAATATTAACCTTTTTCTCTTCTATTTTGCAGTCTAATTATCAACACTTAAAGCAACAAGTCACTGCCATGAAAATTTTGATCAAGACTGCAAAAATTAGTGTGAATAATGCTATTGAAGTGAAGAAAATATTACAATACACTGTTAGAGAAAACAATTGGTTGAAGAAGTTTATCAAAGATAAGGGCCTGGATGTGGAGGTTGTATTAAAATAAAATGAGAAAGAATTGAATGCACCATTTAGAGAAGATCCAACGAAGGAAGAAGGTTTATTGCTATCGGGGATAAACACTACAGTTGAAAGTTTGGTAAGGGTTGGTGCATTGGAAGCAAAGGATATTGAGGTAGATGCAGCTAAAACTTCAGGCACTATGTAGGAAGAAAAGTAGAACTATTGCTTTTTTATTTGAGGAGAAACCAAACATGTTGCATAGTTTTTTTTAAATTGTAAAAGAATCGTATCTTTTTGAAATCAATAAAAGAGACAATTTCCATAAATTTTGTATTATCTTTTTGATATTTTGTTTTCAATATTGTGATGTTTTGATTAGTTGTGTGGATGCAATAAATAATTTTGAATTATGTGGATGCAATAAAATGTTCTTTTATGTTTTATGAAATAATTTGAAATGACTAAAATGTAGCACAAATATTTAGTTTGCCATACATGGTTTATTCAATATAAATCTTCTAAATAATTTGAATATCATAGACTAATAATCCAATAACAAGACTTAAATAACATGATATACAAAATATCCAATAACACGTCTATGATATAAAAAATAATCATGTTCCATAAGCAACATATTTGTAATCAATATTTTGTTGAAAACTGATAGCATAATATGTGAAATCAAAATACATGTGAAAATCAATAGTATCTGTAATCAATATTCTGTTGAAAATTGATAGCATAATATGTGAAATCAAAATACATGGCAAAATCAATAAGTAATCAATATTCTATTGAAAATGATAGCATAATATGTGAAATCAAAATACATGTGAAAATCAATAATATGTAATCAATATTCTGTTGAAAACTGATAGCATAATATGTGAAATCAAAATACATGTGAAAATCAATAATATCTGTAATCAATATTCTATTGAAAACTGATAGCAGATCTGTAATCAATATTCTATTGAAAATTGATAGCATAATATGTGAATTTGAAATCAAAATATCATGTTCCAAAATACATGTCTCAAAATATAATCAAATCTCAATATTCTATTGAAAATTGATAGCATAATATGTGAAATCAAATCAAATGAAAGAATCAAATCTCAATATTCTATTGAAAACTGATAGCATAATATGTGAAATCAAATCAAATGAAAGCATCTTTGCATCATAATGTTGGAAGCTGGAACAAACTCTTTTCAGATTGTACAAAATCTTCTGCACTCATACCCAAAATTTTTGTCATCATAGTCTGATCAGTGTTACCATTATCCTCATCATCCTGAGTATTCGTGACACCTCTTCTCTCTGCTAGAGATTTCCAATATGACAAAGCTCTTTCATAAGGAAACTTCTCTACCTCATAGGTCGACACATATACTCTCAAACAATTTTCCAAATTTTTGTCCAACCTATTTCGAACTTTAGATTTTACATATGATAATGCACTAAATACCCTTTCATCTTCCATAGATCCTAAAATCATCATTTGACATAATTCATATAAATTAAAATATTCACTCATAGTATGTTGTAAGATACTACTAGGATGTAATTGTTTCCACAAATGTGAAATAGAACCTGTTTCATGATGGTTAGTGAGTTGTGAAACTTGAGCAGACATTGTTGTTCCAAAATAGTTTGATTGTTTTGTCAAGAGATCTTTGTTGAGAATGCCATTGATTTCAATACCATTGACTACCACACGTTTAGTGAAATGGCTAGCAAGAGTGCCCATGTATTTGAGAAACAAACCATTTATAATCTGGTATTCATTACAAGGATCCCAAAACATCGGGTTAACCACACCCATAGCCTCAAGCAATTCATCTCTTTCAAAACGGTCTCTGATTTCTTTTGTCAATGATTCTGCTATTTGTTTCAGTTTAATTTTTGTATCTGTTACAACTACATGAAATATGTTGTATGTTATGGGCATTTGTTCAACTTCATTTGTAGCTATATCCATTCATTGACCAAAATAATATAAAGGAATTTCCTTTCCGTGGACATTAATACATAGATGATCATTTATATTGAACTTCAAAAATTTTTGAGGATCATTCATGTTTGTCAATGCTCTCCAACTCTCAAACATGGGATCCATAAAACTTTGACCAGATGCGTACATCGTATCAATATGTATGCAAATTTGTTTTCTCACCTTGATGAAATCCACAATATAAATCGATCTTTCTTGTGCAATTTTGATCAAAGTATTCATTTCTTCCAACATTGGAAGAATACCACACAATGTGAGAAGTGTTTCAAAGTCACTCATTCAAAATAGCAAATCTTTAGCCTTATCAATTGCCCTACGATTTGCATACATAAACCCTACCAAGGATTGATATTCTTTGAAAACTCTATATGTCAGTTGATACATCGAAATCCACCTAGTATCTACATCTTTTAAGAGTTTTTTACCTTCAGTAACTCCTAGTGCAAACTATTGAAACTCTGAAAATATTTTTGGACTACGTAAAAAATAATCATGAATTTCATGGACAAGCTCTTCCACTCTCACTACATTTGTAAATGTATCCACAATTTTGTATGCAAGATTCATTCTATGAGCCATGCAATGAATAGGGATCAAATATGGGGTAATAGATGTTTGTAGTCTAACACAAAGACCATTCCTGTGTCCTTGCATTGTAGCAACACCATCAACTTCGACACATATTAACTTAGTGGCTATTTCCATTTCATTCATTCCTACTATTTCCTTTAAACTAGATACAACAACATTGTAAATGTTTTCTGCATTGCAATTTTCCACCATCTTGCGTAATCCAAGTAAATGAGGTTGCCTTAAATGATTTTCCAATGTGTAAACATGCATGCAAATCCAAGATGTGTTGTCAATAACAGTCACCTCATCAATTGAAAGTGAAATGAATTTGGCCTTTTTTACTTTCTCTTTGAGGTCATCCTGCTCAACCAATGACAAACATTTTACCATTTCCCAACCACTTCGATCTGACCAATGGGCGTTGGGTAAGTTCTGCACATCAGCTAGTCGAAATAGAGATTTATAATCAATGAAATCAGACATAGGTCTACCCTTTTTAAGAATAGTGAGTACAACAACAAACTATAAACTTTTTGAAGCTAAAGTGCACTTATTCATTTTTTGAAATTGGGCTTGAATCGTTGCACCTTTCTCAACCAAAGTTTGCTTTTGTTTCATTTATTTATCATATTCTTGTGCATATCTGATATGTGCACACTCTGATGCATCCTTCCACCTATAATTTTTTGGTTTTTTTCCATCACCATCACTTTCTTTTGTTTTTATATAAACCTTTCCAATATGTTTTTCTATTGTATCTTTCTTAACTTGCAATCTATGATCCTTTCTGTATTTGATGCAGGAGCATCCAAGGGCAGCAGAGCAATATTGCATCAACAAAAATGTTCTAAGTGTTTTGGCAAAGAAAAAAATAAGGTGTCGCGATATCGCGACAGAAAAAGTGTCGCGATATCGTGACATGTCGTGTTTTCGTGACTGAAACAGAGAAGAGAACGAGTGGAGGAAAAGATGTCACGATATCGCGACATAAAAGGTGTCACGATATCATGACATAAAACAGAGGAAGAAGTCAACAGGAAAAGATGTCGCGATATCGCGACACAAAAATGGAGAAAGACGCTAGCAGGGAAACTATCGCGATATCGCGATAGGTTTCATAGGAGAGGCAAGGAAGATAAAGATGTCACAATTTTGCGACATGTCACAAAATCGTGACATCTTTGTCTTTCGTACGCTCTTCTGCTTTCGGGTCGTGAAATCGTGACATGTCACGAAATCGTGACATCTTTGTCTTCCTTGCCTCTCCTATGAAACCTGTCACGATATCACGACAGTTTCCCTGCTAGCATCTTTTTCCATTTTTGTGTTGTGATATCGCGACACATTTTATGTTGCAATATCACTACATCTTTTCCTGCTGACTTCTTCCTCTATTTTGTGTCGCGATATCGCGACACATTTTATGTCACGATATCGTGACATATTTTCCTCCGCTCGTTCTCTTCTCTATTTTGGTCATGAAAACGCGACATGTCGCGATATCGCGACACTTTTTTTTGTCGCGATATCGCGACACCTTATTTTTTTTCTTTGCCAAAACACTTAGAACATTTTTGTTGATGCAAGATTGCTCTGCTGCCCTTGGATGCTCCTGCATCAGACATCCGGGGTAGATTGAGAAGTGATCCTCACTTCTAAACTGTTAGAGGGAGACCTAGGTGGTCAACCTCCATTTTAGACAACCAAGTTGCATCTTCTACCGGTCTACCCTTCCACTTGACCAAATATTCAAAATACTGTCTGTTTCTGGTACTTCTGCATTCTCTTGTGTCCAGTATTTACTCTATCTCATTTGTGGTTGGAGTAGATGTTGGAATACTCCACAAATCTGCACTTGGTGCCTCACTACTATCCCCTTCATGGTATTTCACCAAATCTAAAATATTAAACACGGGTGATATGTTTAACCCACTTGGCAATTCTACCTCATACGCATTGCCTGAATCCCGTTTTGCTAGGATTCTGCATGGTCCAAACTTCTTCATATTTAGTTTGTTATAGGTTTTAGCAGGAAATATTTCTTTTCTCAGATGGACCATCACTTCATCTCCCACTTTAAATTCCTTAAACCGCCACTTCTGGTCTGCTTTTGTCTTATATTGCATATTCATTTTAGCAATATGCTTCTTCACTTCTTCATGCAGGTTCTTCAGATGCTTTGCAAAATCCTCAGCTTCGACACTGCACTTTTCCCCTATATTCATCTTCCTTAACTCAAAAACATTTCTTGGACTGCTTCCATATATTATCTGAAATGGAGATTTGTTGGTACTCTTATTGATAGAATTGTTATATGCAAACTTTTCCTGCGGCAAAATTAGATCCCATCCTTTGGGCTTATCTCCTATCAAGCACCTCAATAGGTTACCCAAACTTCTGTTTACCACCTCTATTTGCCCATCAGTCTGTGGGTGGTATGCTGAACTGAATTTCAAATCTATCTTTAGTTTCTTCCACAGGGTTCTCCAGAAATACCCAACAAACTTGGTATCTCTATCGAAAACGATACTCTTTGGTAGACCATGTAGTCATACCACCTCTTTGAAAAATAAACCTACAATATGAACTGCATCATTAGTTTTCTGACAAGGGATAAAATGTGCCATCTTTGAAAACCTGTCAACTACCACAAATATAGAATCATTTCCCCTCTGTGTCCTTGGTAGACCAAGAACAAAATCCATGTTGACATCTTCCCATGGTTTCTCCAGTACAGGTAATGGCTGATATAATCTGGTGTTCTGTCTCACACCTTTCGCCATCTGACAGACTCTACAGCTCCAAATAAATTTCCGCACATCTTGCTATAGTTGCGGCCAATAATAATTCTCACTCACAAGGGCAATTGTCTTATCTCGACCAAAGTGCCCAACCAATCCTCCACTGTGTTTTTCTTTGACTAGGTTTTCCCTCATGGAACTTCTTGGAATGCATAATTGGTTTCCTCTAAACAACATTCCATCTTGGATCAAAAAATCCAACCACTTGGTTCTGTCCAAGGTAACTGGTGCCAAGCAAGCCTTCCAAGCTTTTGCAAAATCGAGATCTTCAGGGTACAAACCCTTCAACTCATCAAATCCCAACACTTCCACCTTCATTTCTATCAGCAAAGTTTGCCTTCTACTCAAGGCATCTGCAACTCTGTTGGACTTTCCACTCTTATGCTTCAACACAAAGGAATAACTCTGCAAAAACTCAACCCACTTCAAGTGCCTCTAGTTCAGTTTTCCCTGGCTATTTATATACTGTAAGGCCTTATGATCAGTTATAGCACAAACTCTTTCAGCAGCAAATAATGTCTCCACTTCTTCAGGGCCTAAACTATAGCGTAGAACTCTTGATCATACACTGAATACTTTTTCCTGGCATCATTGAGTTTCTCATGAAGTAAGCAACAAGCTTACCTTCTTGACTCAGCATAGCTCCAATGGCACTACCACTAGCATCACAGTCTACCTGAAATACCTTATTAAAATATAGAAGTGCTAAAATAGGTTGCTCAATGACCTTCTTCTTCAACATATCAAAGCTCTTGTCAGCTCCTAAGGTCCACTTAAAGTCTTTCCTATCCCCTCTCATTGTTTCTGTAAGGGGTGCATAAGTACTGCTAAAATTTTTGATGAATTTCCTATAAAAATTGGCTAGACCATGAAATGATCTCACTTCAAAAGTGCTTCTTGGAGTAGGCCATTCAATGATAGCCCTCACATTTTCTGGGTCCATTTTCAGACCTTCAACTGAGATGAAAAATCCTAGGTATACCAACTCCTTCACAAAATTGCACTTCTTCAAGTTGATCAACAAATGTTCTTCCCTCAGCTTCTCAAAAATCCTCCTGATATGCATCAGGTGCTCTTCCAAGGTTTTGCTGAATATCAAAATGTCATCCAAATAGACAATAAAAAATTTGCCTAAAAACTCCTTCAGCACTTCATTCATCAACCGCATGAATGTGCTTGGTGCATTGGTTAGCCCAAATGGCATGACCAACCAATCATACAAACCTTCTCTAGTTTTGAAAGCAGTTTTCCACTCATCTCCTTCTATGATCCGAATTTGATGGTAGCCACTCTTCAGGTCAATCTTGGTGAAGTACTTGGCTCCACTCAAACAGTTCATAATATCATCCATCCTTGGTAATGGAAATCTGTATTTTATGGTGATCTTGTTTATAGCTCGGGAATCTGTACACATCCTCCACTCCCCATCCTTCTTTGGTGCTAGTACTATAGGTACCGCACATGGACTCAAGCTTTCTCGAATCAGTCCCTTTTTCAACAACTCATGGACTTGCCTGCTTAGTTCCTCACTTTCCACAAGAGTCATTCTGTGGGCTGCCTTGTTGGGTAAACTAGATCCAGGTACCAAATCAATATGGTGACTAATCCTCCTCATCGACGGTAAACCCTCATGCACATTATCTGATATGATGTCTGGAAATTCTTCTAACAGGTGTTTGACCTCTACTGGAACATCTGTGTACTGTTCTTTCTTAACAGTAGAGATTAATGCATAACACATTGAATCCCTCTTCAGACACTCGGATGACCAATGTCCCTCTTCTCCACACTGGAAATAGGTTCCATGGAATACCCATCTTCTATACCCATGTCTAGGTCTACCTCTTCCTCTCTAGTAGCCATTATTTTGATCATGCGAGTGGTAGGTATTCTCATTTTTTTGTTCCTGGGGTTTGCTTGTTTCACCAGTCTTCTTTTGGTCTCGATAATTTCCTCCATCGGTTCTTCCATCGGTTCTTCCACCACGATCCCTTCCTCTCTGTTTGCCTTCGAATCTTCTATTTAGTTTCTCTTCTACCTTCAAGGCCAATTGGTATGCATCTTCTATGGTGGCTATTATGATCAAGCTAAGTTCTTCCTGAATGTTCATTCTCAACTCGTTGATGTATCTGGCTACTTTCTCCTTATTAGCCCCTGAATGGCCAGTTCTAATGGAGATCTTGTAGAATTCTTCTGTGTATTCTTGTACAAACTTGCCTGACTGCCTTAAAATTTGCATCCTCCTTAAGAGGTCCAACTCGTAATCTGTGGGAATAAATTATCTCTTCAGTTTCTCCACCATTTGGTCCCATCTGGTTATTTTCTCTTTTCCATTTTTATTTCTTTTGAGTTGTACTCCTTTCCACCATAAACTAGCATGGCCTTTCAATTTTGTTTTTGCAAATTTGATCCTATCAGGATTTGCAATCTCCTCATACTCAAAGTATTCCTCCATATTGTTGATCTAGTCAATCAACTCTTCTGGGTTGAGATTCCTAGAATATGTAGAGACATCAAACTTTGGTCTCTTCCCAGCCTAAGATAGAGATTTCAACAATCTAGCTTTAGAAGGATCCAATGCTTCTTCATCATTTGATGGACCCTCAGTTTTCTAGGCTTCATCATCACTCTAGTCTTCTCCCTTTGGTTCGACCCTTTTTTGCAACTCTTCCTACAAGGCTTGCACTTGCCTCTGCAATGCTCTAAAATCTTCATCCTGTGCCATATTTCTCCAACAACCATAATTTATTTTTGGAGGCATTCTGCTCACTTCTCTCACAAATCTCAAACGGTCCTGGTGTAGCCGCCTCACTTCCGACGATCCGCTCACACGCTCAGGGACCCTCACTCTCTCTTCTCAGAACCCTTCCACAGATCCTGGTGCAAACTGCCTCACGTTCGGCACTCTGTTTGCACACTCAGGAACTTCTAGCTCTGATACCACTTGATCGAGAACCAAACTCACAGAGAAGAAAAATAGCTTTATTTTATTCAAAATACAGCAGAGATTTACAGTTACACAGAATATTACAGAAGTCGCAGAAGAGTTGCGCTTTTACAAAATTTTGAAACTCTTAAAATACAAAAATAGGTTATCATTCTCAAAATTTTCTAGCCCCTTGTGCATGCCTTTGCTCTCCTTTTTAAAGGTTCTCAGGTGACACTCCATTTCCAGTTGGTGGCCCTTCGTTTCCTCTTCCAGAACCTTTCGTTTCACCTTCCCGTGTCGCTTCGTCGTCTAGGTATTCGAAACATCTCCCTTCACGACTCTTCATATTTGGCTTGTCTTTTGGGCGCAAAAATATGACATGTCGTGATATCGTGATATTTTTCTGTCTCGACCACTTTCTTTGTATTTCATCACGAAGATGCGACATGTCACGATATCGCGATGCTTTTCTATCTTCGGCTCCTTCTTTGCCTTTTCGTCGTGAAAATGTGACATGTCGCGATATCGTGACACCTTTCTGTCTCTGGCTCCTTTTTTGCCTTTTCGTTGTGAAAATGCGACATGTCACGATATCGCGACACTTCTGCTTCCTCGCTCTCTCTCTCCTCTTCGAGTCACGAAATCGTGACATGTCACGAAATCGCGACATCCTTGCTTGTTGCTTCCTCTTTCCTGTTTGGGTCATGAAATTGTGACATGTCATGAAATCATGACATCTTTGTCTTCCGTACGCTCCTACTTTCGGGTCATGAAATTGTGACATGTCACGAAATCATGACATCTTTGTCTTCCGTACGCTCTTTCTGCTTTCGAGTCACGAAATCGCGACATCTTTGTCTTCCGTACACTCTTCTGCTTTCGGGTCGCAAAATCGTGACATGTCACAAAATCGTGACATCTTTGTCTTCCTTGCCTCTCCTATGAAACCTATCACGATATCGTGACAGTTTCCCTGCTAGTGTCTTTCTTCGTTTTTGTGTCACGATATCGTGACACCTTTTATGTCGCGATATCACGACATCTTTTCCTACTGATTTCTTCCTCTATTTTGTGTCATGATATCACGACACATTTTATGTCACGATATCGTGATATCTTTTCCTCCGCTCGTTCTCTTCTCTATTTCGGTCACGAAAATGCGACATGTCGCGATATGCGATATCGCGACACCTTATTTTTTTTCTTTGCCAAAACACTTAGAACATTTTTGTTGATGCAAGATTGCTCTGCTGCCCTTGGATGCTCCTGCATCAGTATTTCCAACTGCAAATTATGCATCTTAATTATGTTATTACCTCATTACTATTCCATAGCAGCAGTGGCTCAATAAATGAACATTCTGAAACCCAATCAGGTTGAAATTATTTGTTAATTATCCACCTAGATAACCTTACACGTTTATGTTTTTTAGAATAAGATTCTCTAGAAGTAGGGACTGCATAAGAACTATTATTTTATTTTCCATTTGATGTGTTAGTTTCAGGAATCTCTTCATGTTGTTGTTCTATTTCATTAAGAAAATTTTTATCTGTGGACTTTTCATTATTGTAGATATGTGGAAGTGGAGGTATACCAGGGTCAACCGTGTTTTCTATAGAGATAATACTGGGGTCAATATGAGGGTCATTATGATTATTCCATTTAAAAGCATACCTTCTATTAAAAATACAGATAAAAAATGGACAAATCCATCAACCAAAAAACACCCTTCTTAATGAATGAAGATATTATATATAAAATTAACAATGTACAAAAATTAACTGGTTAGTAAGTAAAGACATTCATACCTTTAGTTTATGTAGATGTTGATGGATGACTGGATTTCAAGATATTATAAAAGTATTTGAGGATACTCCTAGTCCTTTTATAGGAAGATTGGCCTCCCTTATTTCCACTGCCAGTAGGTGATATTTTACCTATATAAATAGAAGAGTAACATGAATAAAAATAACTAGTAAAAGAGAGAACTACTGTTCAAGAAAATAAAATATTTGACCCAAATAGGCTTGGGATTAGTACCCAAATAATAGAAAAACCTCCTTATTGAATGTCCATGAAAAAACATATTTAAAAAATGAACATTAATGGTAAAATAAACTTACTAGTAAATGGCTATCGTTGTATGTCACTTGCCTTCTGCCACTTACCTTCTGCCACTTACCTTCTACCACTCGCCTTCTACCACTCATCTTCTAACAGTCACCTTCTGCCAGTCGCCTTATGCCAATCACCTTACGCCAATAACCTTATGCCAATCACCTTATGCTAGTTACCTTATGCTAGTTGCCTTGTGCTAGTCACCTTGTGCCAGTCACCTTGTGTTAGTCGTCTTATGTCAGTCACCTTATGTCAATCATCTTGTGTCATTTGCTTTGTGTCATTTTCCTTGTGTCAATCACGTTATGCTAGTCATCTATGTTAATTACCTTCTATCAATTGCATTATGCCAGTCATTTGTGTCAGTTGCCTTTTGTTAGTCATGTTGTGTCAGTCGTATGCTTTGTTGCTATCAGAGAAAATTAATGTTTTAATTGTATGAGTGTCGCTATCAGAGTTACCTATATATAATGGGGTACAAGAGGCAAATTGGGTGGGATAAATTTTTTAAATAATTTTAAGGCAAAAATTAGGCGGGAAACCTTATGGTATTGGGACGAATTTAACCTATAAAAAAATTGATCCCAAAATTTTTGAGCGAATGGGTCAACCTCTAGGGTCCCAAAATTTGTAAAATTAAAATTATGAAAATCTGAATATTCACGTTAAATTGCAAAATTCACCCCTGTGCATAACCATATTCATGAGGGTCATCTCATATGGTCTATGACCTCATGAACACTAAAAATTGATTTATATTTTATATTAACCTATATTTCATTACTTTCCCCCTTCTTAGAACATCCAATGAATCATAGTTTGTTCTAATATAATCCCACCTTCACTAGATTCACCATCTACAAACTTAGGGATCTCATTTTAGTTGATTGTTCCCTCATTAGTAAAATTATGTAAGAGGTAACTGCATGGAGGTTGATTTTCAATCTTGATCATTTTTTCATCTCATGAAACCCTCATGTGTCTATAGTTCATCACCAAATATCCATCTCTTGATAGCTTCCTAGTCCATTTCGTAAATAGTAATATTCTAAAATATGGTAGGAGATACAAAACTCCCACTTTTTGCACTATGACAAATTGTGGATGTTTATCCCTAGTCATCACTAGGTCCTTTAATATACCAACTATATTCACTTTAGATCCATCCATATGGATAGTCTTGTTGGTTATTTTTTTAATATGGTAATGTTAGGAACCTTCTAGTTAAAATAAGCACATCCACATAAATATTGGAATTAAAACAGTAATTTATAAAAGAACAAAATATTGCAATACAAATTGGAAATATAAAAATATATATTAATCTCAAAAAGTCACAATACAAAATTGTTGGCTTCTTAAAGAGGGCAACCTCCTAACAAAAATTTTATTCAATATGCAAAAAAATACATCCTTCTATGCCACTCGTATTTTTAAATACTCTTCATTACCCTAAACATAACACTCATGGGTTGGCTTAAGTGTAGAATGACACTTGAGCTAGAATCTTCTACCAAACAAAATAGGTACATTCTTTATAATAGTTACGTTACACGAAGCCACTTGTCTAGGTGCCTCTAGTGCCCTAAACTATTATAAAATATTACATAATATCATCAGGATGGGATCCCCATGTTAGAAAGGGATTATTATATAATAGCGTTAGGATGGGATCTTAACATGCCCTTCCCATTAAAAAAGCTTTGTCCTCAAAGCTGAAGATAAGGAAACTACTATTGGAGCTATTGGAGGGACTCCAATATGGTATCTTTAGGTTGTAATCCTCACCATTGAACAAGAACATCAATGATAACACAATGGCTAAGGGTGCATTATCTCCTAATTTAAATTTGTTCAATCTCAAGAATTATAGATCCTTCTTCATCCAACTCTTGTAATATGGGTTGTACCTATACCTTGTTGCTAGTAACCTTCTTTAGGGAGGAGACATGAAAGTGTTAGCTTTTTATGCTTAATACTTAAAGCAAAATAACCAAAGATCTAAAATAAACTTGCTATAAGAAATATAAGTTAAGGCCAATATTCTAAACATATAAAACTCATAAATAACTTTTGCAACAACTCATAAAAATACCATTAACAAATGCTCATGAAAATAGTATCTTGATAGAATAAATATCTCCAATACACCATACTTCCACACACTCTCACTCTACATTATGTCTCTCTCTCACACACACATACACATATATAAAGGAATGTGACTCTTCATATGGAGTACTCTTGGCCTTAAATCTTCTTAAGACTTTTCACTTTCCTACTCTATAGACTGATGTGCACATGGACTATTATGCACATTTACATTATTAAATACTTTGCACATTCTAATAATACTCATGCATTTATTACATTGCATAAAGTAAATACTCACACTCTAATCTAAGGCACACTCATAATTTAAAGATGTACCCAAGGTAGTGCATTAGCATGTACCAAATAATGTAATATATTCCAACAAAAATATTGGATGAATACTAGAAGTGACCGAAAGGGGCAATTTGTAGGCCGTTGAACCAATCCATTGTAACACCTCATAGGGACTATAGTATTTGGTTGTATGTTTTTGGCATCCCTAGATCTAGAGAGATGATAGTTTGTAGGGATGCAAGAGAAGAAGAACCATGTCCACCACTCCAAATATTTACTTAGAATGGTGTTGATCGGCTTGCTGATGCATATGATTTTGGGCCAATTAAAGAATTATCCTAAGTTGCCATATGATGGCATCATGTTTTCTTAGAGTGGAATCGATAACTTGAACCTTGGATCTTCCTAGAATGTAGAAGAAGGATGATGGTGGAGGAAGACCATATACTACTTCAAATGGGATAACCTTGGTAGCAGTATGATATGAAGTATTATACCACCATTCAACCCAAGGAAGCCATTTACCCCATTTTGTGGGATGTTCTAATGTAAAGCAACAAAGGTATATTTCAAATCACTTGTTAACAATATTAGTTTTTCCATCAGTCTAAGGGTGATAGGCCAAAATAATTTTGAGTTGAATGCCCTACAACTTAAATAGTTCCTACCAAAAGTGACTGGTAAAAGTAGGATCCTTATTTGACACAATATAAAGTCTAAAATGATTTGGGCAACTATAGAGGATGTATATGGATGGGATAAGGTAAAATATAGAGTCTAGAAATATTTGGGCAACTATAGAGGATGTATATGGATGGGATAAGAAATAGAAATGAGTATACTTTGTGAGATGGTCCACTACCACCAAAATAACCAGTTTTTCTTTGATTTGGGTATCCCTTAAATGAAATCCCTAAAAATATCTTCCCATACTTGTTCTAAGATTGGAAAGAGTTTAAAAGTTCTAGGGAAGCACAAAGATTCACCTTTTATTCATTGAAATATATCACATTTTGCTACAAAAGTTTAAATATACCTCTTCATTCCCTTCCAAAAGAAAATATGCTTGGTACTTTCATAGGTTTTTAGAAACCCAAAATATTCAACCATTGGTAATGCATGCATTTTCTACAATATGAGTTCTCACACTTATGATATATGAGGAATGACAATCGATCATGATATCTCAAGTATTGACCATCCCAAGTGTATCCAGGGCATAAGTTAGGCTCTATTTGGAATTTGTTGATCAAAGTTTGCAAACCAAAATCCTTGGTTGTTTCTTCTTTGAGATGATTGATCGATTGAGGAAGGGGTGTAGATATAGCATTTAATATTTCTTGATCTTCATATTGTTGAAATAGTGCATTGACCACTATATTATCCTTTATTTTTTGTATATGATTTCATAATCATAGCCCAACAATTTAGATACCCATATTTGTTGTTTAGGTGTGGCTACCCTTTGCTCTAAGAAATACTTAAGATTTTGATGGTTGATTTAGATTGAAAAGTGATGCTCTATGAGATATAGCTTCCAATTATTAACAACATATAAGAGTGCTAAAATCTCATTTTCAAAAGTATATTTACCCCAATTCCAACCCAAAAGTGCTCTACTGATGAAGGCCAATGATCTTGTTTCTTGCATAAAAATTCCCTGATTCTATTGCTAAAAGCATAAATTTCAATTACAAGAGGTTTAACAAAACTAGGCATTGCTAACACTGAGGTGGTTGTCATAGATTGCTTTAATTACTTGAAAGCTTTCTCTACTATTTCTAACCAAATGAAGGAATTATTTCTTAGCATGGCTATCAAGGGAGCCACTATATTTCCATAATTCTACATAAATTTATGGTAATATCCAGTGAGTCCCAAAAATCCTTAAAGTTCCTTTAGGGTTTGAGGCTTTGGCCATTCTTGAATAGCCTAATTTTTTTAGGATCAACTTTATATCCTTTGGTGACAATGCGACCCAAATATTCTACTTCTTGCAACCCAAAAGAATATTTTGATCTCTTGGCATAAATCTAATTCTCAAACAAACACTGTAGGGTTTGATACAAATGCTAGAGATGCTCCTCCCACAAGCGACTATAAATTAAATATCATAAAAGAAGTCTAGAATAAAATTGTGAAGGAAGGACAAAAAAATGGTGTTCATAAAACTCTAAAAAGTGGAAGGTGCATTGCTTAAACTAAATGATATAACCAATAATTCATAATGCCCTTCATGAGTCCTAAAATTAGTTTTAGGAATATCCTCATACTTGATTTGAATATGATGATATCCCAATCACAAGGATATTTTATAGCAATTAACTGATGGTCCTTGTCGCCATCATATGGAGTTTGTACAACAAAAAATCAGGCCACAACTCCACGGGATGACTTTTTCAATAGTTTCTCCATCTTATGAGATGAGATAAGTTGAGTAGCCCTGACCTTCATGCCCCATAAGGTGTACTCAGTTCCCTACTAATTGAATTTCATCCATAATCCAAAATAATTTTTAATATTGGGCCCAAAATCCTCAAGCAATATGCTCCCAAAATAACATCACACCCACATAGGGGTAAGGTAAACATATCCACCTTAAGATTATATTACCTTATTTGTATCTTGACATTTCAACACTTTCTTTACAAGGCAAAGTTCCTCCATTGGCAATCATGAATTCAAAGGAGTTACAAGTATTAATATAACAATTCCTATATTTTTCAACCCTTGGTTCAATAAATTAATGTGTGCTCCCGGAGTCGATAAGAATTATTATTCATTGTCCTTTGAACTTTCCTAATCACCTTCATGGTCTAGGTAGTTGATATGCCTACTAAGGCATGCACCAAAATTTTTGGTTGGGATTCTTCTGAGGATTTTGATTGTTCTGTGTTCCTCTTCCATATTTGAATATTTTATGGTTGTTATCTCATCCACATAAAGCAAATACAATTTTTGGTACACAAATTTATGTCCAGAAGAGTACTTCTCATCATAGTTATAATATAACCCATGGGCTCTTCTAGCATCAATATTTTTTTTGTTTCAAATTTTTGATGGGAGGAGATTTGTTGGGAGGATTGGATGTTGACTTAGATGAAAAATGTGGTCCGGATTGAGAAAATTTGGAGGTGTACCCTTGAGCCTTAAATTTTTATTCTACCATTTTAGCCAATGCTATTGTCTATTGTAATGTTTGTGGCCTTAAAATTTTGACTTCATATTTAATGTTATCCTTCAAACCACTTACAAAACAACTTTGAAAGAATTTGGGACTCAAGCCCATTTTTCAAAACTGAGCTTGATAGTATCGAATAGTTGGAATTTGTTTAAGTTTAGAAAGGGCTCCTATAAAATCTTCATACTCACTAGGACCAAATCAAATGAGTAGTTGTTGCCCAAATTCAATCCAAGTAAGATTGGTGTTTACTTTTTAGAGCTACTGAAACCATTGTAGGGCATCTAATTCAAAATTTAAAGAGGTAATTGTTAGACACATTTATTGAGGAACATTATGAAGAATAAAATATTGTTCTGCTCAACACAACTATCCTTCTATATCCTTTCCATAAAACTTTGAAAAGTCTAATTTGGATAGTTGAAAGCCATTATTATTGTGGGCTTCCCACTCTTAATTATTAGGTCCTTTGGCCTTACGATCATGAGAACCAAATTGACCATATATGTGGGTGTTACTAGTTAAAAAATATTTCAAGTTTGTAATTTTTTCATTTAATTCCTCCTTCATGTCCTTATATTCCCATATCACATAGGCTAGGGAGTTATATAAATATTATATTTCATCCCTTAATTGATTTAAACCATCCCTTAACTTACCTCCCGAATTCTCTTCCCATGAAGTTACTTGAGCAACAATTTTTTGATCCATTTCTTGTGCCTTTTGTTTTTTTCCTAGTGCCTATAACTGTACTCTATAATTTTTGACCTTCAGAGGATACTTATTAAAATTAGGAATGCTAGTTTGATAATTACTAGTTTTAGTAATGATCCTAAAAAAGTGTTTAGGTGCTATATATCAAAATGATCACCCTCAAAAAGATGATCAGAATGGACTAAGTCTTTAGATATTTTTTGCCACCCAAGACTTTTTCTCTAGTAAAATGTTATCTTCAAGTTTCATCTATTTCTTTCTCGGAGTCTTAAATTAACTTAGAAATTTGACTTTTGTTTGAAAACCCCCTTAGTAGGCCCTACTATATTCATTATTGATAACTATTTTGTCTGACTTTGTAACTCACTATTTTTGATGACTATCTTGGTAGATTTTGTTACTAACAATAGCATTGACTACTATGATTCCCAACTATAATTGACAACTACATGATCATACTTTGTCTTGACTGTTACTAACTATAATACTAGCTAAAATGATATCTAACTATTACTTTCACCATAATATCTTTTCATATGTTTTCATTTAGTCAATTCTATGATAGTGTAGTCTCTTCATTATGCTTATTTTTTACAGTAGGGTTATTGGCATTTAGGTTAAATATTTGATAGAAATAGGGTACTCAAGGCAAGGGTGTATGCATTATTTATAGCCCTCTATTTTACCACAATGATGAATAATAATTCTCACACCAATATTTCAAGCCACTACTCAAGGAGGATTCCTTGCATACCCTTGAGTGCACTACCCGCCTCTTTGATAGTACGAGAGGATGTTTTTTTAGTTTTGTGCTAGGTACACAATGGGTAGATACACGATCAAAAATATTCCTAGGGATAAAGATTTTTCCTAATCCTAGGGGTCTTCTAATATACCTAAAGATATGTGGGAGCTCAAGTTCATATACGGGTGTTTTCTGAGGCTTGGGTATTGGAGCCTAATCACCCCTCACTTCACTAGATGCTTTATGGGTAATCTAGCTTAGCCAATAATGAAAACTCCTCTATGATATTTTAAAACCCATGGCACAGGGTTTCTAACCTATTAAACTAAAACAAAAAATGGATTGAAACTTTTTTAGTAGGATAATAAGAAAAAAAGGCAAGAACTTGTAGTCACATTAGAACACAGCCCTGGAAAGTTCTCAGATACCACTTGTTAGAAACCTTCTAGTTAAAATAAACAAATATTGCAATAAAAGCAATAATTTATGAAAGAACAAAATATTACAATAGAAATTAGAAATGTAAAAATATATATTAATCTCACATAATCACAATACAAAATCATTGGCCTCTTCAAGGGGGCAACCTCCTAACAAAACTTTGATTCAATATGCAAAAAGATACATACTTCTATACCCCTTGTATTTTAAAATACTCTTCAGTACCCTAAACCAAATGCTCAAGGGTTGTCTTACATGCATAATGCCAGCCAAGCTAGAATATTCTACCAAACAAAATAGTTATATTCTTTATAATAATTACATTAAATGACGCTACTTGTTTAGGCACCTCTAGTTCCATAAAATATATATAATATTACATAATATCATTAGAATGTGATCCCCACATTAGAAAGGGGTTATTACATAATAGTGTTAGGATGGGGTCCTATCAGGTATCCCATCTCCTTGCAAAATACTTTAGGCATGACCATTACCACTTCTAAATTCACTATACGACTCCTCAAAAGATATTTACCATTTTTTAAGGTGATATAAAATGGTGACGACTTCACATTTTTTGGTTGAGGAGCATTGAGTATGTCTACCATATTTACTTATTTATCAAATGGGTCCTATATGATAAGGTTTTATTGTTTAATTGGATTAGACTAAATATTTGAGGATGTGAATGTGATAGATTTCATATAGCTACGTTCCTACTCTTTCATTACTTCTTACAATAAGTCCCTTTACCTAGACAAAGCCAAAACTTGTAATATGCTTACTTTTATTGTTGTCTTACTTAACTCTTTGTTAATGTTGAACCTAGTATTTGATGGATTATTCTCATTACAAGGTATAAACCTCTCAAATTGTTGTGTTGTCACTAATCTACCTTTACTAGTCAATAAGGGTTATTTCATGTTCCTTTTAGTCTTTTTGGGTAATATTTTCCTCTCAGTATGATTTTTTATCCTATTTATTTTCTTCCTAGCTATAGGCACATTTGTATCTTGAGTATCAACCTATGGGGTTTGTAATGCAATCCTCCATTGCTTATTTTCTATCATGGTCCCTTTTTTAGTCATAATTGGTCCCTTAAGGTGCAATAGAGGATGACCTCTTATTAGGATAGTAATGTTAGTATTTGGATTAGTCTATTTAGGTGGTTCTACTTGATCATTTTAGGATATAGGTTTTCCATTCACTACCTTCCTCTTACTTCTAGGTGTAACTCCTTATTGTTTGTTATTAACACTACTAGATCTTCAAAGGGAAATTCATTAACATGTTTAGGAGCATTTAAATTTTCCAATATGACATTATTTGTATGAGGTAAGGTTCCAATCTATTGTTATACCAGCCCTGATGGATCTCTCATATTATATTTATGTATTGTAGCTTTTTTAGGTATTAGTTCCTAAGTAATCATTACCTGATTCATCATCTTATTTTGTTGTTCTTAGCACTATTAATTATATATACTGGTATAAGTATTCCATAGATCTAGAAGATATTCAAGGGATTATGTCCAACATTACAAATAAGGCATCACAAAGTGTTCATTTTTGAGTTGATATTTATTATATTTCATGGAGTTGATTCCTTCTTTGGCTCCCTATTAGGACAAGAATTTAGTCTTTTGTAAGGTATGGGGTCCTTTGTTGTTGGCAATTTCATAATTGTTTCCTATATTTATAAAAAGAGCACTAATAGCTGACTTTGCAGATGGTGGAGAGTCATGAACTCCTATATATGGGATAGGGGTAGACTATATTTGTTAGTCCTTGGATAGAATAACAACTAGCCATGTTTATTGATGGTTTTGGTTCCATTTCTTCACCCAATTGTTACTTTTCCACCATATTCCATGACATTTTTGCCTTCTAAATTTTATAAAACTTAAAAATAGGGATAGAGTCATGATTAAGGGATGTTTTGACATGCATCCCCCAAAGTGTGCATCCTAAAAATTGGTGGTGCCAAGATTTCCGCTTTAAGTAGGGGGCTTGGTTGTTTGATTAATTTTATATTTTTTGATGCATGATCACGATGCTAGCATGTTTTTAAACCTAGGATTTGAATGAAATATTGTTTAGACGAACGATTATGATTTTATGGCCCTTAAAAAGGAGAAAATCAACCATAAACTAGAAAGACAAAGTTATATGCTATAAATACTCCTTTGAATTTATCATTTGCTCACCATACATTCAACATAATTTCAAAAATCAAAATCATACATTCACTTATTGATAATTATACTACCAAAACTACTTTCATACTCTTTGCCTCCATTGCTATCACATCACACACCCTATTTTAATCTCTCTTTTTTTCTCTCTATCTCTCTCTCTTTTCCTTGTAGGTACTACCAAAGATATTGACCACTACTTTTCTATCTTCCATGGAGGAGGATGAGATGCTCCACCAATATTTGTAACCAAAGATCATTGATTATTGTTCAAGCGCTAGTTTACAAGGTAGGTCAAACCCTCTTTGAAAATCTCAAATGTGGTCTCTCTCCTTATTTATTGTGGTGATATTGCAAGCAGGATAGGGTAGGAGCTTCTTTATTTTTAGAGTAGTATGGCCTTTGATGCCCTAGGTGTCAAATATTTATTTTCAATGCATTAGGATTAGCCCTCGCTTGTTAGAATTTTGTGCATGATTTTAGTGTAGCTATTCTTGAATACTTTATTTTATTCATGCTTGAATTAGGATAGCTTATAATATTTATTATTAATTTAGTACTTTAGTATATTAGTTTTAGCATATTGGTTTATTTGGTATTAATTTGAATAATTGTATTAGATATCCCCTTTTTTCTACAAATATTTTGGTGAACTCAATGTAAATCCACCTTTTGAGGTTCTACCCATTTTTTAGCCCTTGGGGTTTAGTAGGTTAGCTAGCATAGGTTTTATGTTAGTTGTCACTTTTTTCTACATGTTGAATAAAACTGCTATATTTTTCTCTTTCTCTTAGGCATTTCCAAAAATCTAAATTTTATTTACTATAAGGGTTTTTTAGTTACACTAGTAAGATACAGTGTGTAGACAATATATGTGGAGTTTTGGTATTATGAAAGTTGTTGTAGGAAAATGTCAAGAAGAAGGATGCTAAATTTTGGAATATTTGTATATACAAAAAAAAATGAAGATCCAAAAAATGAAAATCAAGAATTTCGTATTTTTATAAAAAAAATGTAGGTATCTAACTATGGCAACTCAATTGATATGAGAATTAAATTTGTTTATAAAATATCAAGATCTAAAGGAGAGAGTTGTGATTTATCAAGGGTGTGGGACTTGAGTACAACCCTTTTTCTCAATCAAGAAGAAGAAGTATTTAGTAGTTTATTTGCTTAAGGGTAGAACATTTTGGTAAAAATCCTAGTTGCTCTTGAGTAGATTTTTTTCTTACCCTTATGGCTCCTCCAACTTCTTCCAAGGGCATTGGAATGACTACTAGGTCTAAGAAGAAGCATGTTCCAAAATCTATAGAAATAGAAGAGGATCTTCCTCATATTACCCTTCCAAATTTCATCAACCATAATTTTTGCTTCCTCATGATGATGAATCTAAGGTTAATGATTGGAATAGTAAAGATTATGATTTAGAAGGAGGAAAGACCCTGATATTGACTTTGAAAAACCATACATATCTACTATAGGGTCACAAAAACCTATGAAAACTTTGGAATTATGTAGTGAATATGAAGACCATGATGAACCCAAACCACCCCTTAATTATGCATTCATAGCATGACCATGATTGCTTTGAAATGTGATGATCATGGTGAGATATATGTATATGCATACAACATATTCCAAACACTAGTTCTCAAAATTTAGCATTCATTTTGATCTTCATGAAAAAAATCTAGCTATGTACATGATGAACCTTAAGTAATATTTGGCTTACTATCTAGATAGTCATAGACGTGATACTAAAAAATAATTAGATGCTTCTAGGAGGGAAATAATTAAGCAAATATAGGATTTGATAACTAATATAACTCAAATTTTGAGTGATAATAGAAACCTTGTAGTAAGGCTATCATTCCTCCATAAATTATGAACCCTATGCTCCTTCTCCTCATCTTCCCCATATAACCATGGGAAGGATTTACCCATATGAACTGATCCAACCTTGATAAATTATAAGAGTCAATCCCTAGCCCCTAATGTAGAAGCTATTGACCTATTTGGGCATGTACCTATGTTCTTTCATGATGAGAATAATGGGGTCCAAACTTTATAACAATGTCTTTCATGTGGCGTGAAAGTTGTAGCAAGGTATTTTTATAATTCAAGAAATTTATTTTACAATCCCCAACTCTTCATCCACCTAACCCGAATAAGCCATTTTTATTGGACACCTTAGTTATTCAGGTTTCCTTGGGAGATATCCTCACTCAACAAGATAATAATAAGGAGTATTACATACATTATATTAGTTGAAAAATACTTTTGATAGAGACTTGATACACTCCCATGAGAAATATTGCCTTACTATATACTTTGCATGTAAAAAATTAAGGTATTATATGTTGTATCAAACCATTTATGTGGTCATTAAAACTAACCCCCTAAGACACCTGCTACAAAAGCCTTACATCCCTGGTGATGCCTGATATAGAAAGTGGATCACTATGATGCAATATTTTGATCTTTATATTATTAAATAAAATTTGTAAAAGCTAAAGTAATTATTGATCAATTGGTTGTAACTTCTAACCCTATTAAACACTGCTTAAAGTTGGTTTTGCATGATTTGAACATAATTATCATATCTTGTGCCTCATGACTTTGTCATATTTCCTTTCTTTATTACTTGTAGTTTTGTTTAGGATTCTACTCCCTATGAGATTACCAATTGGAAAAGGCCTCTCTTAGAGTCTCACAAGGCTTCCAAGAGACATAATGATACAAATGCTAAATTCCAAGTCGACACATCTTCCTCTTCCCAAGAATTTGACAAAATATCCATCTTGATACTTGGATCCTTCACTTTGATGGAGCAAGGAATGATTTTGGGGTAGGAGTTGGTATATTTATCAAGTCTCTAAATGTCTCAACTATTTCTCTAGAATTTTGCTTAATATTTCGACATTATTAATAATGTTGCATAATATGAAGCTTTAATTTTAGAACTCCTAACTTTCTAATGTATGAATGCCAAACACATCAAAGTGTTAGGCAATTCTCAAATTATGGTTTGTCTAGTAGCCAGTAAGTATGCTATCAAAGTGCTTCATTTTATCCCTTACCACCAAGTGGTTATAAAATTGATTAATGCATTTGATTACTTTACCATTTGGCATTTCCTTAAGGGGAAAAATGTTGAGGTTGACTTTCTAGCTGCTTCAGCTAGTAAATTTGTACCATGTAAAAACATTTAAAAACTAATTTTGTGGTTAAAATTCATGATGAATGTATAATTTCTATCACTTATGGTCGATGGATGTGGATATAATTAAGATCAATATTTTTGATTGCCAAATCCCTCTTGAGTATCCTTAGTATGGCAACATTTTATGCTTTCTTAGAGATCAATCTTGTCCACCTATAACTAATGCTAAGCAACATACTCATATTCATAAGAGGACATTTAGATATATTGTTATTGATGGGGTCTTGTACTATTATAATCCTAATGGTGTTCTCTTATGATGCCTTACAGAGCTAAGGTATCCAAGGCTCTTTTTTATATTTATAATGGTAACTATGGAGGGCACTTTAGTGGTCATTCTATAACATGTAAACTGGTAAGAATGGATTATTTATGTCCAACATTGAAAGCTTATATAGATAAATATGTAAGATCTTGCGATCAATGTTAATTCATGTCCCTACCCAAGTTCTTCATCCCATTGATTCTCCTTGAAATTTTTCCACTTAAGGTATTTACCTTGTTGGATCCATTTCTTCCATGTCCTTGGACAAGCATAGATTTATTATTATAGCCATAGAATATTTTACAAAATATGTGGAAGCTATGCCATAGATAAATAAAGTAGCTCTCATTGTTTTCAAATTTATCTTTAATTAGATTGTGTGTCACTTTAGTGTCCCATATAATTTCACTTTAGATAATTATACTCCTTTAAAAAGTAAAGAAACACAAGAGTTGACTTTTTAATTAGGGATTTAATATCATTTTTCTACACCTTACTATCCACAAGGGAATGCTTAGGCTAAATCTAGCAATAAAATTTTGGTAAATTTGAAAAATATAGTTAAAGAATCAAAGAAATATTGGAACTTAAAGCTATATTTTGCATTATGGATGTACCACAATAGTATTTAGACAACTATAGGGGCAAAGCCTTTTTCTTTGGTCTATGGCACTAAAGATATTTTTTTCTTGAAATTGTATAACCTTTGTATATTTATTTGAAGATTTTTTTGAGTCATGATGAGTACTGTGGGTAAAATTATTCACCCACATCCATATTCGGATAGGGAGATGAATATTTTAATAGAATACCCTATTATTTTTACTAAAAAATGCTACTAGATACCCAAAATAGTAATTGAATCAAAGAAATATAAGGTAAGTAAGAAAAGATGTAAAATTTTTCCAAGTAGAAGAACTTTGTCAAAATATTTAGGGTGATGATGTCAGCAACTAGTATAAAAATATCTGGTACTTGACAGTTGAAGTCAAGAAAGCCTTGACTGAAGTTTTGGCTAAGTGAAGGAAGTTGGCTAGACATTTTGAGTGTTGATGTCAGCAAAGGGGCAATAAAAGTCTGATTTTTGGCATTGAGATAAAAGGAAAAGAAATGCAACGTATCAGGACATGTAATGATGATGATGTCAATAGGGCAACACAAAAAGTTTGGTATAACATGAAAAATCATCTGACGCCTTGAAACAAGAATTTTGGCCAAGTATGAAAGTTTGACATTTGGCACAATAAAAAATCCTACCAAGTATAATAACCCCTAGCTATGTAATTTTAGATGGTTTTGAATGCTTATGTTAGCAAGTGTATCATAAAAACTTGACATAATAGAAGAATATAACATCAAGATCTAAGGCATGAAATGCATTTGACATTCAACATTCAACAAAGTGTTTCACCAAGCTAAGAAATCAAAGGAGCACCAGGAATTTTGAATTTTGATATCAACATGGGGAAAAAAATATTTGACATAGATAAATAAGATACTCGAAACCTGGTGAAGAAAAATATAGAGTTGAAAGGAACATAAAACTAAAAGAGGAGTCAAAAACATGCTTATTGCATAATGATGACTGGACCTAGCTAGATTTCCCAAAAATGCTTTTGATAAGTAAATTTATTGTTAGAGAATCCTAACAACCCTAAGCTCTCCTAGATGATACCTATACTAATACAACCAAGGAAGTAGTGGGATAACTAAAATAGAATGAACATGTCAGCTAATTTAGTGCACCAGATGAAGACATAGCAGCTGCCACTCCCTAAGATAGAACAATATCAAGCCACATTAGCTCCATAATGCTATATTAGTTGCAACATAATGAACTAAAGAAGAAACCACATATGCTATAGCATCCTTTCGGACCTGCAATCCACTCCCTGAGCTATGATGATAGAATAACCAATTGTAATTGCAAATCTATATATACTAGAATGTAATCAATTTTAATAGTTGGCTCTTTAGTGTTTACAATTATCATATTTGTATTTATTGATGCTATATACCTTTTGAATGAATATTGGATTGCTATCTGACCTCTTGCTCAAGTATTTTGTAAGACATGTATGTATGTCTCACTCAGTATCTAGGCATTTCTATTAAAGATATGAATGAATAATTTTGTTACAATTATTTCTACATTCTGAATTTCTCCTTGGATTTACTGTTCTAGTTCTGGAATGACTTAATAATATTTAAAGTTTATTATGATTAATTGTTTTAAAAGCATAAGGAAAGTAAGCTGGTTTGTTAGGCAGTTTAGTCTAAGTTTAGATTGTGAGACTCTTTGTATTATGTCTCTTGATGTTGTTGAATCTGTACCACTTTCTACTTAGTATTCTAACCCTTTGCATTCCTTACTTTAGTCTACAAACCCTATTAGTTATATTAGCTAGGACCAAAAGGATCCATCCTTCTCTAGAGGTTGACTCAAAGAACCATTTCAGAGGCATCCAATATTGGTCGAGGTATTGAGGGTGCAACTCATCCACTTAGGCAAATTTTAGACCAGGAGTTTTTTGGCACGTCTAATGGGACCCAAATCCCATAATAAACTAATTAGGTAGCATTTATTTGATTATAAAGATCAAAAACTCAAAATATATCTAATGTGCCAAGATTTTTTTGGCACTTTCATGATTGAGTAGAAATTTGGTGATATTATGCTCTAACATATCTAAATCCTATCACCTAGATATTTTTCTAAAATAAAATTTTAAAGAAATCCAGCTACCATTTATCTTCTAAGATTATGCTCACATGAGAAAAACCTAATAAACTGGAGGAACCAATGTTATTTGTAGAATTACCACCTTTAACATTCAAAAGAAATAAATACACATCATTCACTGCATCACCATCTTGTATAAGCTCTACATAAAGTCAAGGATCTACTCATTTTACATATCCAACTTCAATTCACTTAGCCGGATCCAAGAAAATGACTCAAAATTAGCCTCTATCAAACTTTCCAAATTGGAATCATATAGGACCACTTAACCTACCCAACCAGAATCCCATTCCTCTTGTAGCTCTTAAATATTTGCCAATATATGATGGTATTAGAAAAATAACCTATGAGCACTGCCAAGATGTAGTCTTATTAGCTACAATTCATAACATTCATGATGAAGATGTTATGATAAGGTTGTTAATCATATCACTGAAAGGAAAGGTATTGTATTGGTACTAGAATATTTAGGATGGTTGCATCAATTCTTGGGAACAACTTGCCAATAGATTGGTACAAGAATTTAATGAACAAGTAAATTCATTTTTGTTGTCAACCCAATTTATCACCATTCAAAGAAACAGAGAAGAGGCAAAAATGGATTTTAACATCAGATTTAATAAAACATGGAAAAAAGTACCACAAGAAATTAGGATAATAGATGCTCAACACTGTACTATTATTTATGGGCCTTCAAAATTTAGGTTTGATGATTTGATAATTGAATGTGTTGACATTTTTGAAAATATATCAAGCAATTATAGTGTTGGACATTTTGAACTCATTTAGTTGTCATTGATGTCAAGGAGGGAAGTTGTCATTGATGCCAAAGTGAACACATGAAGCTATCATTAATACCATATAGTACACCATTACTATCACCAGGAACAATGCAAAGAGTTGAAGAAACAGTTGTCAAAATATTATTTTATAAGGGTTTGTGTTAAAACCATGGTGAAAATTAAAAGGTTTTATTAAAATCATTATAAGGATATAAAGGCTTCCTTAAATATTGTGATGGCAGAATTAAGGTTTTTATTAAAACCATGGTGGTAGAATAATCTTCATAAAGTCAGTGAAGTACAAGTTAAAGGTTTAAATTTCATCCCAAGGAAGGCTTTCATTTTTATTAAAGTCAAAGGTTTATAAATATAATTTATAAAATTTAAATTATTTTAGAATTTAAATAATTTATAAATTATAAAAGGTTTTAAAAAGGAGCGCCGATGTCATATTAAAGGAGCACCGACGTCATCTTAGTGGAGCGCCGACGTCTATGGCAAAAGGGAAAATCATGTATAAATACCACGCCAAAGGACTTTAGAACTTACCCTTCTTCGATTATTTTATGCGACCAAAGAGAAAAATAATTCGTGTGATAGTTGAGGAAGAAGACGAACTCATGTTGTTTTTAGTGCCAGGGAAAAATATGAAAAGAGAGGAGAAGGCCTCACTCCCATAGGACATGGTGGTCCATTGGCAGCACAAATTTCATAAGAGCATTGGGAGTGGAAGTTTCCATGATCGATTCACGTGGAGTTGGTGTGTTTGTCTTGAGTGCTAAGTGGAAAGTTTTGGGATGCACTCATTTTGAGCATAAACTTAGGAGAAAGAGCATGAAGTTCTCCTAATCTCTCAAACGTGCGTCTAGCACACACGGTGGTCAAGCCCATGGCTAGAGCGCTTGCGAAGGCAAATATTGTGGGTTTGAATCCCACTAGTGGCAAAGGTATTTTTAATTAAAATTTTATTTGCCTAAGGTTTTATATAAAGTTCTATTTGGAGTTATAAGGGTTTATGGAAGATATTTTGATTGATAATTGATTTATGTTATTTGGAGTTATAAGGGTTTATGGAAGATTGTTTGATTGATAATTGATTTATGTTATTTGGAGTTATAAGGGCTTATGAAAAATTATTTGATTGATAATTTATTTATGTTATTGGAGTGGATTTGATTTTTGCCAAAGTTCTTCTTGTCATACCCAGGTGTTGTAGGTGAGTTGGAGAGGAGAGGGCAATCCTCCAAGGGAGGTCCCAGGTTCAAATCTCCACCCTACCAAAAAGCTGAATTGGGTATCTAAAATCCAATTGATAATGTTGGTACGGGCAGGGTCGGGTGCGACCCCCGGTGACTTTGACGGTGTAGAACCCCCTGTTCGTGGTCTCTCAGACCAAGGCGGCTCCGCAAGGGGTTTTTCGCTTAAAAAAAAAAAGTTCTTCTTGTCATTAAAATTTGATTTAAAGAGGTTTTGAGTTCATTTTGGTGGATGTCGAATTTATTTTTAATTGGGAGATTATAAGGTGTTATTTGGAAAATATTTTATGTATGTTGATGATGGTTTTGAAAGGAGGAGTGATAAGGTGTAATTGATTTTTTACATTACATTATGAGAAATATTTATCTTCTAGTCTATTTGAGCTTGGCATAGAAGTGTTTGTTGTTGTGACAGATTTATGAGAGCAGTTCATCATCAAGGAAAAGGTATGAGCACATTCTTCCATAGTTGAGTTGATTGATTGGTTTTATGGAAAATAAGTTTGGAGTGAAAATGAATTGATTAGGGTTTCCTATTGAGTGTGTTGAGTGAATGCTTCAAGGTTTTTTGGAATAAATAATTGTTATTAAATCCTTTTTTGATAAGCATTGTTGTTGAAACCATTGGTTGTGTGAAAAACTTGAACTAGGGTTTGAGTATCATTGTTATGTGAGAGTTGTTTTATAAGCATTATTTCTGAAGTGAATTATTGAGTGAAGAAATTGAACTAGGATTTGAAAAGAATATGAGTATCATTGTTATGTGAGATTTGTTGTTGAGCATTGTTGGAAACATTTTGAGTTGATATACTTGGACTAGGGTTTGTGAGCAAATATTATTCCATTGAGTGATTGGTTGAGTAGAGTTGGTTGAGCCTAGTCAAGTGGATGTGTGAAGTGATTGTTCAAGTTCCATAAAACAAACTATTCTATATTATGAATTGAGTTGAGAAAGTGATTGAGCATTAAGTTGAATTTGAAGCATATTGAGTCTCTAACAATTCTCCTTATGTTTCTAAGAGAGTGATTGAAAGTATTTGAGTAGATTTGAGGCAAGTATTTGAGGAGACTTGTGGACTAATTTTGTGTGAGCTTTTGTGAAAGCTTATAATATAGACTTGGATAAGTTATTGAGAGGAATTATTGAGAAGATTTGGAAAAGTTCTAGAGAGGACTTGTAGAGCAGATTTGAGCAAGTTTTGTGTGGAATTTTTGAGCAAATTTGAGCAAGTTTTGTGTGGACTTGTTGAGCATATTTAAGCAAGTTCTATGTGGAATTGTTGAGCATATTTGAGCAAGTTCTGTGTGGACTTATTGAGCAAATTTAAGCAAGTTTTGTGTGGACTTGTTGAGAATATTTGAGGATAGAGATTGAGAATATATTTGTGATAGACCGAAGGACTATGTTTAGTGTAGTTTTAAGAGGAGAGTTTGGTGCAGATTTGAGGATAAGTTTATACCAGACTAGAGATAGATATTGAGTAGATTTGTGCCAGACCAAAGGACTCAGTTTAGTGTAGATTTGAGATAGATATTTGGAGGTGATAGAGTAGAGAGGAAAATAGTCTCCAGTGGATAGAGATCCATTATCCAGGGCAGTGAGAAAAGATCTTTTGAGTGGGGACAAGAGTATTCAATGGAGAGAGATCCATGAGCCAGTGCAGTGGAGGCAGTAGTCTTCTAGAGGATCACTAGCTAGAGTAGAGGAGAAGCTCTCCTATGGATAGAGATCCATGAAATTTATTTAGGGGATTGGTATCTCCATTGGATAGAAGTCCATAAACATTGTAATAGGGAAAGGATTCCCAAGAGATTGATTGAGAAAATTTTAGTGAAATATTTTCTTCGTGGATTAGCCCATATTGGGTGGACCACATAAATTATGGTATCTCTATTGTGTGTGGTGATTTATGCATTGATTTGATTACTACTATTGATATTGCTATCTTTACATTGCATAATATTGATTGGGAAAGAAAAAGTAAAAAGTGGTCTTATACTATTCACCCCCCTCTCAGTATAATATTGTGTTCTTAAATTGGTATTAGAGCGGGTTCCTTTAGAAGAGTTTAACATATTGAAGGAAAATCTAACAAGAACATAATGGATTATAAGAATGTGTCCTTAGATAATTCAAAAAATGACTATATATATTAGAGTTTGAGAATGAAGATCTACCTGATGGCACTTGGCAATGAAATTTGGAAAGCAGTTGAATTTGGATACGATCCCTTGATTAATCCTCCTACAGATAAGGAAGGTAAGCTCCTACAACATTACAATTCAAAAGAAATGAATGCACTTTTGAGAGGTTTGCATAGAATAGAGTCTATAAAAGTTATGCATTTTCAAACTGCAAAAGAAATGTGGGATAAATTGCAAAATATTTATGAAGGAGATAAAAGTGTCAAGAAAGCAAAGATGCAAAATCTCAAAGGACAATTTGAAGAATTAAGAATGAATGATGAGGAAAAAATTAGTTCTTACCTACTTAGAATTTATGAAGTTGTTAATGCTATGCAAGGACTTGGAATGAAGATTGATGAATCAAATGTTTGTGATAAAGTCTTAAGAACTCTTCCAAAGAGATTTAGTGAAAAGGTTTTTGCTATAGAAGTGTCAATGGATGGTGATACTTTGACAAGAGATATGTTACTTGGTATGCTCACACCATTTGAGATAAGAATAAAAGATCTTATTCCCTAGAATGAAGCAACATTCAAAGCCATAAAGAAGACAAAGGGTAAGAAGTCAGAATCAAGCAATGAGTCATCCAATAATGAAGAAGCAAATTATGGAAAAAGGAATAAGGATTCAAGAAGATCTAGAGATACAAGATCTATTAAATGTTTCAATTGTGGAAAGTATGAAAATTTTGCAACAGATTTTCAAGAATCTAAGAATAACAATGGTGAAGAAAAATAGGATCACAAGAACAGGGAATCAAAAAGATACAAGCACCAGAAGAAAAGCAAATATGGACAAAGCAGATATGGAAAGAAGTTCTTTCAAAGACAAAAGAGGAGCTACTATGCGGATAAGGCAAGTAAGTACTCAAGTGGTAGTGGTGCTAGTTTTCCAGATAATGATAGAGATGAAGTCCTCTTTATGATTGAAGAAAAAGAACAAGTTAAGAAAAGGACTCCAGTAATTCTCAAGTGTTTTAGATGTGGTATCTTTGGACATCTTGAAGATGATTATACAAGGGATGGTTATAGTTTTAGTGATGATGAATATGAAGATACACTTGAAGGACTAGAAGAGAATATTCTAATGGTATTAGAAGAAGGAGAAGGTGATCCTATAGAAGATAAGCCAACAGAGAATAAAGATGTAGACAAAGGCAAACAAATAGAGGAATATTCAGAAAAGGATGGATATGATCTCAAGGGAGAACTTATTTATGCCCTTGATATGGTAAATAAGGTAAGAAATCAACATTCTAAACTTGAAATTTAGTTTCAAGAATGTGATGAAGAGAGAAGATTGCTTATAGAGGATTTAGAAAAATCAAAGGCTAAGGCAAAAAGGTTCAAGGATAAGTTAGAAGCAAATATCTTAGAATGTGAAAAGTTAACACAAGAAGTGGCACTACTAAGAGAATATTTAGAAGACTCCAAGTTTAAGCAAAAAGGATTAAAAAAAAGCTCAAAGAACTTGGATAAGTTTATCAAGACACAAAATACTACATCAAGCAAAATAGGTCTTGGATTTGAACAGGTTCAAAAGAAATGGGAAGGAGAGTCAACCTCAAGTTTTGGAGGAGAAGAAACTTCAAATGAAGATATTTTAGAAGAAGACAATGTAAAAGAGAGTGAGACATCTGAGGATGAGTTGGACAATAGAGAGTTCAACAAGAACAAGAACAATGCACAAAGAAGATACAGATGGAACAACAATCGAATAGATCAAGAGAGACTAAGAGACCAATGAGGTCAAGACAAGGAAACTTCAATGGAAGATGTTTTTCATATCACAGGTTTGGGCACATGGATTCACAGTGCAGGACACATGAAAGACAGGAATATGAGAACAAACAAATTTTCCATGGGTATTGCTACTCATGTAATCAGTTTGGTCACAAGGCAATGAATTGCAGAGTTCATGACAAAAGAGGATATGACTTCACTAGGAGAAATACTAAGATATTTGCACCTCCAAGTAATAATAACATTAAGTGTTATAAGTGCAATAATTATGGTCACACAACAAAGTGGTGTAGAGCAGGTATTCCATAATAAAAAAGAAATAGGAACAGGAACATGGATATGAATAAGAAAAGAAACAAGAATAGGAACATGGACAAGAATGTAGATATGGACAGGAACATGAAAATAAATAGTTAGAGGAATCAGAAGGATCAGATAAGAAGAAAAGATGATAAAGGTAAAGAATAGTGCTTTATGGGAGTAGAAATATTCCCACCCCAGAATTAGCCACCTTAAGATAAGGTGGGAGAGGAGCTAAGCTAAGAGGCTCATTCTTAGCCCCAAGCCCCAAAGGTGACCCTTTGCCATTGATGTCAAAGGGGGAGAAATTTGAGTAAGGGGAGAGATTTGAGTAAGGGGGAGAGATTTGGTATTTGAGAAAACATTGAACTAGGGGGAGCAATGTCCCAGGGGGAGAAGAAAAAAGAAAATGTCAACTTTTTAGTAAAAAGAATTTGGGTTACCATCAATGACAAAGGGGGAGATTGTTGGACATTTTGAGCTCATTTAGTTGTCATTGATGTCAAGGTGAGAAGTTGTCATTGATGCCAAAGTGAACACATGAAGCTATAATTAATACCATGGAGTACACCATTACTGTCACCAGGAACAATGCAAAGAGTTGAAGAAAAAGTTGTCAAAATATTGTTTTATAAGGGTTTGTGTTAAAACCATGGTGAAAATTAAAAGGTTTTATTAAAATAATTATAAGGATATAAAGGCTTCCTTAAATATTGTGATGGCAGAATTAAGGTTTTTATTAAAACCATGGTGGCAAAATAATCTTCATCAAGTCAGTGGAGTACAAGTTAAAGGTTTAAATTTCATCCCAAGGAAGGCTTTAATTTTTATTAAAGTCAAAGGTTTATAAATATAATTTATAAAATTTAAATTCTTTTAGAATTTAAATAATTTATAAATTATAAAAGGTTTTAAAAAGGAGCATCAACATCATCTTAAAGGAGCACCGACATCATCTTAGTGGAGTGCCAATGTCTATGGCAAAAGGGAAAATCATGTATAAATACCACGCCAAAGGACATTAGAACTTACCCTTCTTCGATTATTTTATGCGACCAAAGAGAAAAATAATTCATGTGATTGTTGAGGAAGAAGATGAACTCGTGTTGTTTTTAGCACCAGGGAAAAAGACGAAAAGGGAGGAGAAGGCCTCACTCCCATAGGACATGGTGGTCCATTGGCAGCGTGCATTTCGTAAGAGCATTGGGAGTGGAAGTATCCATGATCGATTCGCGTGGAGTTGGCGTGTTTGTCTTGAGTGCCAAGGGGAAAGTTTTTGGGACGCGCTCATTTTGAGCACTAGCTTAGGAGAAAGAGCACGAAGTGCTCCTAAGCTCTCAAACATGCATCTAGCACACGTGGTGGTCAAGCCCATGGCTAGAGCGCTCGTGGAGGCAGAGATTGTGGGTTCGAATCCCACTAGTGGCAAAGGTATTTTTAATTAAAATTTTATTTGCCTAAGGTTTTCTATAAAGTGCTATTTGGAGTTATAAGGGTTTATGGAAGATTGTTTGATTGATAATTGATTTATGTTATTTGGAGTTATAAGGGTTTATGGAAGATTGTTTGATTGATAATTGATTTATGTTATTTGGAGTTATAAGGGTTTATGAAAGGTTATTTGATTGATAATTGATTTATGTTATTGGAGTGGATTTGATTTTTGCCAAAGTTCTTCTTGCCATTAAAATTTGATTTAAAGAGGTTTTGAGTTAATTTTGGTGGATGTTGAATTTATTTTTAATTGGGAGATTATAAGGTGTTATTTGGAAAATATTTTATGTATGTTGATGGTTGTTTTGAAAGGAGGAGTGATAAGGTGTAATTGAGTTTTTACATTACATTGTGAGAAAGATTTATCTTCTAACCTCTTTGAGCTTGGCATAGAAGTGTTTGTGGTTGTGACAGATTTATGAGAGCACTTCATCATCAAGGAAAAGGTATGAGCACATTCTTCCATAGTTGAGTTGATTGATTGGTTTTCTGGAAAATAAGTTTGGAGTGAAAAGGACTTGATTAGGGTTTCCTATTGAGTGTGTTGAGTGAATGCTTCAAGGTTTTCTGGAATAAATAATTGTTGTTAAAATATTGTTTGATAAGCATTGTTGTTGAAGCCATTGGTTGTGTGAAAAACTTGAACTAGGGTTTGAGTATCATTGTTATGTGAGAGTTGTTTTATAAGCATTGTTGTTGAAGTGAGTTATTGAGTGAAGAACTTGAACTAGGGTTTGAAAAGAACATGAGTATCATTGTTATGTGAGATTTGTTGTTGAGCATTGTTGGAAACATTTTGAGTTGATATACTTGGACTAGGGTTTGTAAGCAAGGATTAGTTCATTGAGTGATTGGTTGAGTAGAGTTGGTTGAGCCTAGTCAAGTGGATGTGTGAAGTGATTGTTCAAGTTCCATAAAATAAACTATTCTATATTCTGAATTGAGTTGAGAAAGTGATTGAGCATTGAGTTGAATTTGAAGCATATTGAGTCTCTAACAATTCTCCTTATGTTTCTAAGAGAGTGATTGAAAGTATTTGAGCAAATTTGAGGTAAGTCTTTGAGGAGACTTGTGGACTGATTTTGTGTGAGCTTTTATGGAAGCTTACAATACATATTTGGATAAGTTCTTGAGAGGACTTATTGAGCAGATTTGGACAAGTTCTAGAGAGGACTTGTAGAGCATATTTGAGCAAGTTCTGTGTGGACTTGTTGAGTAGATTTGAGCAAGTTTTGTGTGGACTTGTTGAGTAGATTTGAGCAAGTTCTGTGTGGACTTGTTGAGCAGATTTGAGAAAGTTCTATGTGGACTTGTTGAGAAGATTTGAGCAAGTTCTATGTAGACTTGTTGAGTAGATTTGAGGACATTGATCAAGGAAAAATTTGTGCTAGATCGAAGGACTATGTTTAGTGCAGTTTTGAGAGCAAAATTTGGTGCAGATTTGAGGATAAATTTGTGCCAGACCAAAGATAGATATTGAGCAGATTTATGCTAGATCAAAGGATTATGTTTAGTGTAGATTTGAGATAGAGCTTTGGAGGTGATAGAGCAAAGAGGATAGTAGTCTCTAGTGGATAGAGATCCATTAGCCAAGGTAGTGAGGATAGGTCTTTTGAGTGGGGACAAGAGTCTTCAATGGAGAGAGATCCACAAGCCAGTGTAGTGGAGGTAGTAGTCTTCTAGAGGATCACTAGCCATAGAGAAGAGGAGGAGTTATCCTATGGATAGAGATCCATGAACTTGATTTAGGGGATTGGTATCTCCATTGGACAGAGGTCCATAAATATTGTAATAGGGAAAGGATTCCCAAGAGATTGATTGAGAAAATTTTAGTGAAATATTTTCTCCGTGGAGTAGCCCACATTGGGTGAACCATGTAAATTGTGGTGTCTCTATTGTGTGTGGTGATTTGTGCATTTCTTTGATTATTGCTATTGATATTTCTATCTTTACATTGCATAATATTTATTGGGAAAGAAAAAGTAAAAAGTGATCTTATACTGTTCACCCCCCTCTCAGTATAAGCTTGTGTTCTTCATATAGTTACAGAAAGTACTCTAATATCCATAGGTATAATTCCTCCCAGGAATATCGTGCCAATATTCCTAGAAATATTGAAACTAGAATTTGAGAAATATATACCTGTTACGATTACTCATCTACCCAATGTAGCTCCAATACCTTCACCAAAATTTCCAACACTACCAAGTCCCACTTTGACTTCTAGTATGAATGACATCATGATAGAATTGAAAAAATTAACTAATGATATCACTACCATGAAGAGAAGAGAATCAAAAAGAAATTTCCAGCTTAGGATATTTTTGTATATGGTAAAATATCAAGGAGCTTATACTAGAAATTATAGAGAAAATACCACTAGAGTGTATAATAACTAGAAAGAAAATCCTTCTACCTCTGCATTAGAAGTGAAATATTAGTGTTTGACCTATAATGATCCACATGATGAAAGTACATGCATGCTTCATTAACATCAAATGTAGAATATTACACTTAAAAAAATAAAAAAGGTACAAAAAGGTCAGGTAAACATGTTATGGGAAGATGATCATAATCTAATGGTGAAAGAAGAGGAGTCAATTTATATACTAACATGGTTAGAAAAGAAATCATTATAGGTAGGTCCCAAAAAGTTAGATCCATTTAAGGTTTCAATCCAAAAAAACAAACAACTAGAAAGGGATACACCTTGACCAACTCAACCAAAAGAATAACCTATAAAAAAGCCTTCAAAAGAACAACTTAAGACAATGCAAGTGTAAGTGATTAAAACCTAAGAACAGGCTAGAAAAAGACTTCGGTACCCTTATGTCACTAAGTGATAAAGGATTGAAGCAACACAAGAATATCAAAAGAAATTCAATGAGCCAGAGAGAGCAGAAGAAAGGTATTCAAAATATTCCAACTTCAAAATAGTGGAAGAATTAAAGAAGACACCATAAAAGGTTAGTATGTATGACATATTGATGATTCTAGGAAAAATTTATTTTCTACCAGTATCATTGAAGTCCATCAGGTCAAAGGATCAACAATAGTAGAAAAGAAATATGGTGTAGGGCAAACCAATTCCTAAAGTAGGTAAAAATAGGCTGCCATATTTCTATATGTTCTTGTGAAAGGAAGGATGTGTTAAGAAATTACTTCAGCTTTTACACCTTCAATAGGACACACAATAACTAAAAATAGAAGGCAACAACATAAGTGACACAAATATTTACGTGGAAACCTACAATGTGTAGGAAAAAACCATGGGGCAATGTCAACTTCTCCTTTTATTATTATTTTAAACAAACTTTACATTCACATATTTCAATGTTTTCTCCAACAAAACATATGCAAGGGATAACATCCCTTTTATAGAGATGAAATAAGACTCAAAATTTTTATTTCCTTTCCTAACGAAAGCCTTCAAAAACTGTTCATTTTTGCTCCTAAGGAAAGCATATGAACCTGTTCATATTTTATGTTAGACGTCTATCGGGACGTCTACTTGGTTAGATGTCTGGTCTAGAAGTCTACCAACCTAGACATATGGTAGCCCAAATGTTTAGCCTAGATGTCTGCCAACCTAGATGTTCGATGGCCTAAACATCTAGCCTAGATGTTTGCCAACCCAGATATCTGGCCTAGACGTCTGCCAACCTAGATGTATGGTAGCCCAGATGTCTGGCCTGCTACATAGATGTTTGAACTAGATGTCTATAAGGTTAGACTTCTAGCCTGCTGCCTAGATGTCTGACCCAAAAATCTAGTAGGTCAGATGTCTGGCCTACTGCCTAGATGTTTGAACTAGATGTCTATCAGGTCAAACGTCTAACCTAGACATCTAGCTGGTTAGATGTCTGGCCTACTATAGTATTATTTTTTGTTTCCTGTACTTCATAGTGACTTCACTTCCTAACATTCTCCCACTTGAAGTCAATGTTTAGGAATTCTTCTACCAAATATTTTCATCCAGTGCCAATTTTCCAATGCTGCCCTTGTTACATTTTTAGCAAGCCCAGAGAAGTTTTGCACCACTCAAAATTCTCTACCTTGACCGAATTTGTAAGCATATATGTAGGATTCACTTTAGTGTCAATTTTCTACAACAAGATCTTACCTTCTACCATATTTTTGATAAAGTGGTACTTGACATCAATGTATTTTGTGCGGGCATGGAATGTTGGATTCTTCACTAGATGAATAGCACTTTGGCTATCACAATGCAACAAAATTTTCTCCTATATTACCTTTAATTCACCAATAATTTCTCTAGCCAAATTGCCTCTTTGCTGGCATGAGTTGCTGTAATATATTCTGCTTTAGTGGTCGATAAAGCCACAACAAGATGCAACTTAGAAGCCCAAATCACCGCTCCATCGGTAAGAGTGAAGGTATATCCTGTAGTGGACTTTCTCCCATATATATCTCCACCATAATAAAAATCCATAAAACTTATAACTTGCAAATCTATCGATCCAAAGTAAATGGCAACATCTAAAGTGGCTATTAAATATCTAAATATCCACTTTACCACATTCTAATTATCCGTACCAGGATTTGCCATGTATCGGTTGACTACTCCCACTGCTTGGGTAATATCCGATCTGGTGCTCACCATGGTATACATGAGGCTTCCTATTGTTGATGAATATGGTACATGAGATATGCTTGTCTTCTCTACTTCTATTCTAGGACATTGGTTAAAAGATAACTTTAAGTGTGGAATAAGTGGGGTACTAACTGGTTTAGCATTCTACATATTGAAGCACTGTAGAATATTTTCCACATATGACTTTTGACTTAACCAGATATTTCTTCCTTTTTTGTCCTTGTGTATATTCATCCCTAAAATTGGGTTTGCTACTCCTAAATCCTTCATTTCAAATGTCCTAGCCAAATGATCCTTAAGATCAATGATTTCATTCATGCTGGGGCTTGCAACCAACATACCATGAACATACAACAACAAAATAATAAAACTACCATAATAAAACCTCTTAAAGTATGCACAATGGTCAGCTTCACTCCTGCTAAACCTTGGCTCTTCATGAAGGTGTCAAATTTTTTGTACCACATCCTTGGTGCCTGTTTTAACCCATACAGTGATTTCTTCAATTTATAAACTAAATGCTCTTTACCTCTTTCTTCATAACCCTCGAGTTGATCCATATATATCTCTTCCTTGAGATCACCATGCAAGAAAGCAGTATTTACATCAAGCTTCTCTAGTTCCAAATCCTGTGCAACTACAAGTGCAAGTAGAACTCTAATAGTAGTCATCTTCACAACTGGAGAGAAAATTTCATTAAAGTCAACACCTAACTTCTACACATAGCCTTTGCCACCAAGCAAGATTTATAGCATTCCAACAGTCCATTGTTGTTCTTATTGACTTTGTACATCCACTTGTTTCCAATAGTATTTCTTTTGGGTGGGAGATCCACAAGTTCCCATGTTTTATTCTTTCAAAGTGCCTTGATTTCCTCCACTTTACTGCATTTTAAGACTCTCTAGCTTCCTGAAATGAACTAGGTTCACCATCATCAGTTAACAAAGCAAAAGAGGATTGATACACATGAGAATACCTTTTCAAACACTTTTTTTGACATGTAGATCTTCTAACCCAATGATATATTGATTGTGGCTCTTGGTATTGTGACAATTGTAGCTGCTGTACTTGCTATTCTACTTGTTGGTCTGCATGTTGATAAAAAACTTTACCATGTTCATCTTTACTCATTTCTACTTCAATAGGTACAACATTAAGATTTTGCTATACCTCCTTCCTTTGCATGGATTTTTCATAAACAATTACATCCCAACTAATAATTACCTTGTGGGTAGTATGATCCCATAGTATATATCCCTTTACTATATTTCCATAGTTGAGAAAAATACATTTGCTTGACTTCGGGTCAAGCTTGGACCTTTTTTCTTTGGGTACATGGGAAAACACATCACAACCAAAGGTACACAAATGAGAGTAATCAACTAGCTTACAAAACAAAACCTCCTCCAAAATCTATCCATCCAACGTAGCTATAGGTAATTTGTTAATAAGATAAACAATTGTATTAACAACCTCTACCCATAACATTTTCTCCAACATGGTTGCGCTAAGCATGCTTCTGGCATGTTCCATGATTACGTGATTCTCCACTCAGCCACACCATTTTGTTGTGGAGTGTATGGTATAGTCTTCTGGTCTTTAATACTTCCTGCATACAAAATTTATCAAATTCTTTGGAGCAATATTCACCCTCATTATCTAACCCGAGACATAAAATCAACTTGCCCAAAATCTTCTCTACCTGATATTTGAACTCTTTAAATTTCTACAAAGCTTTTGACTTATTCTTCAGAAAATAAACCCACACTCTCTTAGAATAATCATCTATAAAAGTAAAAAAATAGATGACACCATTCAAGGAATGAGTGGGGATTGGTCTAAATATATCTGAATGTATAAGTTGTAAAAAATTAGAACTCTTACTAGGAATTGCAGTAAACTGAACCCTCTTATTTTTACCAAAAATATAGTGCTCACATAAGTCTAAATTACAATACTTAATCCCAAAAAGCATACCTCTATCATGCAGAATTTTTAGGTCTTTTTCACTCATATGGCCTAGGCGTTGATGCCATCGCATTACTACATCTTGAATAGAAGTTGTTGTTGCTACATGGTTTGTCACCATATCACTGCATAAACGGTATAATATCCCATAATATTCTCCCTCCGCTACTACAAGAGATCCTATGGTAATATTGTAGTAGTTGTTATTGAAAGTGACAAAATACCCTAGCTTATTCATCATTTTGATTGAGAGCAAATTCTTCCACAAATCCGACACATGTCGCACATCACATCAAATACTTTCTCTACCATCATCCAACCTAATCCTTATATCCCCTCTTCCTACAATTTCTAAAGGGTGATCATCACCCAAATAGACCTTTCCACCATAGTATGGCTGATATTTGTCAAACCAATATCTATGGGGAGAACATGGAAATATGCACTTGAGTCCAAAACCCAGGTATATAAAATAGATTTACTGTTACTAATACAGAAGGCTTCACATATTGTTGTCTCTTTTGAATCTACTGCACTAGCCTCAACTGATGGCTAATTTTACTTTTCATCATTCTTCATTTACCAATAGTCCTTCTTGGAGTGTCCTAGCTTCCCACAATGCCAACACTTCCATTTCTGCTTATGTCCTTTAGACTTAGATCTGGACCATTTTCTATATTTTTTACTCCCCTCAAAGGATTGACCTCTCATAGATATGGCTTTATTGGTCGAGGAATCCAAAGATGTTTTTTGCCTCAACTCTTCTGCTAACAAAGCGTCTACCACATCATCAAATTTGAGAGTTCCTGATGATGAATTGTTGATGGTCATCACCATATGATCCCAAGTTTTTGGGAGGGAACAAAGTAGGGTAATAGCTCTATCTTCATCCTCCATCTTCACATTAACTAAAACTAGTTTACTGATAAGAGTATTAAACTCATTCAAATGATCTACAACGGATGAAATTTCCTTCATCCTCAAGCTATAAATATGATTTTTTAGAAAAACCTTATTAGTTGTTGATTTTGTTTCATACAACTTTTCAAGTATTTACCAAAGGGTTTCTATGGTCTTCTATTTAGCTACATTGAACAAGATAGAGTCCGCTAGGTAGATACATATTGTAGAAACTGCCTTCCTATCAAGTGTTGCCTACTCCTCATCTTTCATGCTACTTGGTTTACTTGTAACCCCTTTCAAGGCTTGAGCTTGGTCATTCTAAATCAACAAATCCTTCACCTTCATCTTCCATAGACCGAATTTCCTACCATTAAATTTCTTAATCTCAAACTTGGTTACACCTCTTGTCATTGTTGCAGCTTCCACTCACACAAAATCTAAAGCTTTGATACCAGATGTTAGAAAATTACTTCAGATTTTACACCTACAAGAGGAAACACAATAACAAAAAATAGAATATAGCAACACAAGTGACACAGATATTTACTTGGAAACCTGTAATGTGCAGGAAAAACCATAGAGCAATGACAACTTCTCCTTTTATTATTATTTTCAACAAACTTTAAATTCATGTCTTTCAATTTTTTATCCAACAACACATATGCAAGGGATCACATCCCTTTTATAGAGCTAAAAGAAAACTCAAATTGTTTGTTTTCTCTCTCGATGAAAGCCACACAAAATTATTTGTTTTCACTCCCAAGGAAAGTGCCTGAACCTATTCATCTTCTATGTTAGACGTCTATCAGGACGTCTACTTGGTTAGATGTTTGTCCTAGATGTTTGCTAGCCTGGACGTCTGGTAGCCCAGACATCTACCAACCTAGACATTTGGCCTAAACATCTACCAATCTGGACATATGATAGCCTAAATGTTTGGCCTAGAGATATGGCAACCCAAACATCTAGCCTGATGCCTAGATGTTTGTCCTAGACATCTAACAGGTCAGATGTTTGGCCTATTGCCTAGACATATGATCCAGACATCTAGTAGGTCATACGTATGGTTTGTTGCCTAGACATTTGACCCAGACATCTAGTAGGTTAGACATCTGACCTAGATGTCTAGCTAGTCATACATATGGCCTATTTTAGTCCTATTTTTTACTGCTTGTACTTCATAGTGACTTCACTTTCTAATAGGTTGAGTTGTGCACAACTACATGTTATATTGTGAAGCAACAAAAATAGTAATGCCAAAAGCAATATGCGAAGCAATGGGCATGGAATATACTCATTCCAATTCTAGAGTGCTACAACTAGATGAAACTCTGGTAAATATAGTTGGGGTGATCAAATATATTCCTATGGTGTTGCATAGGATGCCTCAAATAATGATGATACAAGAGTAGTTGTGGTAGATTTAGAGCCTTACTTTGGTATGTGCCTTTCCCATGAGTTCACAACTAAACTAGGTGGATACTTGTCCTTGGATTATTCACACATGGAAATTCCACACAAGGATAGAAAGGTAAAAATATTTGCTGAAAAGCCATCCACCTACCTTATAGGGAATATTGAAGATGAGGTGCAGCAAGACAATAATGTTGGCATGATTAGTGAGGAAATTGATCCAATGGAGGAAATCATAGATGAATTGTAGACTGAAGATCAATTCTCACTTAAAAATTTCAATGCTATGGTTGAAATAGGGATTGACACCTATTCTATTTCAAAGCCAAAAAAGAAAAAATCTTTGGCCATAGAAAAATAAAATCTTTAGCATAATGAAATTTGGAAGCTCTATTTTGATGGAGCTAGGTGTAAAAATGATGCTAGAGTAGGTATTGTGCTGATTTTTTAAATCTAAGGAAGTTAAAAGATTATCATACATGCTGACTTGGAGTTGTACCAACAATGTGATAGAGTACGAAGCATTATGCATTGGGCTCAAACAAGTAGAGAATATGGGAATCAAGTTGTTGATAATCTATGGAGATTTTGAGTTGGTGGTAAACCAAGTGATAGAAAAGTGCAACAACAAGCAACATTATCTAAAAGCTTATCAAAATAGAGTCTAGGACTTGTTCAAAATATTTGATGCACTAAACATAAAAGCAATTCCTAGGGAATTGAATGTGCAAGCTGATGCATTGGCTTCTCATGGAGCCAACTTTTCCCAACATTTAATTTAAGAAAAAACTCAAGATCTATCAAATTGGCATTCAGGCCATCTATGCCGAGATAAAGAAACTTTTTGGCAAGTATTTGACAATGATAGATAGATAGTAGATTTCTTAATTCAAGAGATGGACTACATAAATGCAGTTGAAGAACTAATCAAGGATGAAATGGTCCAGCTAAAGAACAATCATATTCCCAAGGGACTTATCACCCTCAAAAATTTATTTGATAACAATGACTGGCCAATTGGCCAAAATATGAAGATCAATGAACAAGAGTTTAGAGAATTTCAATTGGAGCCTGAGAAGAGTTTAAAGGTTGGTGTAAGATGCTCTAAAGAAGTTCAACAACTTGTAAATCTATGTAGAGAATATAGTGACATCATTGCTTGGAGCTATGATGACTTAAAGGTCTATAGTAAGGAGACCATCCAACACACTATAGAATTACTACCCAATGCCAAGCCATTTTGGAAAAAGTAGAGGCCAATGAATCCAAAGATAGAAGCATTGATGAAATAAGAATTGTTGAAGCTACTAAATGCAAAGATCATCTACCCAATCAAACATTCAACATGGGTAGCCAACTTGGTCTCTATCAAGAAAAATAATGGAGATATCATCCTTTGCATGGATTTTAAGAACCTAAATAAAGCCTCATTAAAGGATCATTATCCTTTGCCCTAGATCGATCAGATCCTGCATATAGTTGTTGGGGTAGAAAGGTTTTCATTGCTAGATAGATTTTTAGGTTTCAATCAAATTTGGGTTAGAGATGAGGATCAACATAAGACTGCATTCACAACTAAATGGGGAATTTTTACTTATCAAAGAATACCTTTCAACTTATCCAATGTTGGAGCTACTTTCCAAAGGGCTATGGATTTAGCTTTTGGTGAGCTTGTAAAAAAAGTTATACTCATCTATCTTGATGATATGATAATCTTCTCTCATCAAAAGGAGAAGCATGTTGAACATCTCAGAATGGTTTTTCAAAAATACAAAGAATTTAAGGTTTCACTCAACCCAAAAAAATCAATCTTCGTTGTCCATGAAGGGAAGCTACTGGGTCACATAGTATCAAAGGAAGGTCTAGCTATTGACCCAAATAGAGTTAAAGCTATACTAGCACTTCCTCTACCTCAAAGCAAAAAATACTTACAATCATTTTTTGGCTAAATCAACTTCATCTGAAAATTTATATCTGACTTTGCTTAGATAGTAAAGCCTATGATAGAAATGCTAAAAAAGTAGGCTGACTTCACTTGGACAAAAGCTAGAAGGGAAGCTTTCATGAGCATAAAGGAATCTATTACCAAAGCCCTAATATTAGCTAACCCAAACTATAAGAGAGATTTTATTCTTTATGTATTTGGAGTGAAAGAAAGCTACGTCATTGTGCTCACTCATAAAGATAAGGATCATAATGAGTGACCCATAGCTTTTTTAAGCCAAACTCTACATGACCATGAAGAATGATATAATTTTATAGAAAATCAAGTATTTTCTCTAATGAAGTCACTAAAAAATTAAGACACTACATTTCTCAGAGCAGAACATTGGTGTATGTAGTACACCTAGATGTCCAAAGCTTTATAGTGCAAGGAGAACTGGGTGAAAAATGAGTTGGTTGGATCACAAAGATATAAGAGTATGACATAGAGATTAAGTTGACTAAGTTAGTTAGAGGGAGAGCACTATGTGAAGAATTAGCAAACTCTACAGCCCTAGACTCTAATTTCTTGATTGAACAAGAAGAGAAACATCAGTCAAAAGAGGCCTAGATGGAGCAAAACGATTGGGTAAACCAATTGATTCATTTTCTTAAAATCAGTAAGTGTCTAGATGGATTTATGGCCTCTCAAAGGTATAGGTATAGGTTGCAAGCATTGAACTACAAGCTAATTAATGGTATTCTATACCAAAAAAACTTTGATGGTGTGTTATTGAGATATGTGCAACCAAAAAAGGCAAAATATATATTAAAAGAGTTTCATGTTGGTTTCTTAGGAGGACACTATTTTAGATAAACTACGATTACTAAAATTCTTAGAGCTAGATATTATTGGCCTACCCTATTTTTTGATGCTTTTAAAATTTCTAATGCATGTGACAAATATCAAATATTCATTGGCAAAAGCAAGAATCCGACAATGCCCCTACAACCAATTATTGTAGAAGAACCCTTTCAACAATGGGGGTTAGACTTTATTGGGGTAATCAACCTAAATTCTTCTATCGAACACAAGTTCATATTGACAACCACTAACTATTTCTTTAGGTGATTTGAAGTAGAGGTAACCAGACATACGGATCAAGATATTGTTATAGAATTTTTGGAGAGATTGATTACTAGGTTTGGAATACCTGCTACAATAGTTTTCGATAATGCCAAAGCATTCATAGGAGATAAAACTATGGATTTTGCAAAAAAGTATGACATTTACTGGAAGGCATCCTCAAATTACTATCCTCAAGGCAATGGATTAGCAGAATCCACCAATAAAAATTTAATGAGGATAATTAAGCAAAATATTGGTGATAATAAGAAGAGTTGGCATTTAATGCTGAACCAAGCATTATGGGTGGACAAAATCACAATCAAGAAAGCTTTGAAGACCACACCATATGCTCTGGTTTATGGGAAAGAAGTTGTGTTGCCAATTAATCTTGAATTGCCTGCTTTGAAATGTATTGACCAATCAGAATTAGAGGATGTCGAGCCAATTGAAAAAGGTTGTCAAAACTATTGTTGTTAGAGGAAAAAAGAGAAAGGGCCTATAATGATTTTTGTCAGCACCAAGTAACTATGAAGTGGTGGTTCGATAAGAAATCATCATTGAAATCCTTCAGGGATGGGGACTTAGTGCTTAAGTGGGATTCAAATCATGCAAAACCCGAAAAGCATGAAAATCTAGAATCATTGTGGTTTGGCCCATACCTAATATCGAGAAGGAAAGAATTAAATGCATATGAGCTTCAAGATATGGATGGTCATATTTTTCCAATTTTGATGAACAACCAATACTTAAAGCATTATGCATAGAAGAGTGTGTCACTCATGTGTACATATGTAAATAGTGACACATGTAAATAATCGCATAGTGGCAGTAGTGGTAGTAGCGCTTTGTAAATAAAAGTATTTTGATTGGCTAAGGATTGCACCTAGTAGCCACCAAATTTTGAATTCTCAGTAATGTCATTGGCCCAAAAAGTTGGTAGTCTTGAAAAAGGACATGCACCATAAATGCTTACATGAACTTGCAGTTCCAAGATAATATTTTGTCATAGAAGTTTTGCACGCACAATCCTTGGCATTTAATTAGCAATGATAATTTTATACAAGCATTTCTTACTATATAATGAGGTCCAGTACAAAGAAATATGTATTTACACATTTATCGAAGAGGGAAAATACTGTAGAATTTTTGGTGTACTCTACAAAAATTATTGAATGACTCTGCAAAGGAAGAAAGTTATACAGTTGTTGGTGCCCATCTTCATAGAAGAAGTAGACTAGTGTAGAATGGCTAGAGGACAAAGAGGACATAAAATATAGAAGTATATGAAAGAGCTGCAAGATGATGTGGTGGACATCCATAACCTAATTATCATGATAAAAGTGAAGTGGAAAGGCTTCGAAGAAGGGTCACAATTAAAGGAAAAATATCAACCAATAGAATTGAAGCTACTTTGTGGAATTCATTCCTATCTAGATATATGCTCAGATTCATACACCCCTACCCTAATCTCATCAAAGTAGTAGTAAGAAATTATGATCCGGAGACAACGATAGTTTACAATGTGCAAAAGCAGAAGTTGTTCACCATCACAAAGGAGGTAATCCAAAATGCATTTGTAGTGGGAGCATAGCCAGGTACAAGACTTAAGCCCATTAGCATAAATGAGCAAAGGAGTTATTTATAAAAGAATACTTTCATATCTTGGTTGACTAAGCTTATAGGTAAAATTCCCAAGGACTTTCCAAAGAACCCTCTTAAGCTTGGAAACTTTAGAGATACCCTACAAATAACCTTTTCCATGTTGTCTGTAATTCTAGGGTTATATTTTGATGAATTTGTGTATGATTATCAAATATCCCTTGCATATGTGGTCACTAATGTGTGCAACTATGATGGGACTACTACTAGTAACCCTATATTCTTTGATTGGGCTCATTTCTTAAGCTCTCAAATTCACAACCAATTAGTTGCCCTAAAGCTAAAAGAAAGCAAGAAATTTTACTATCCATCATTCTTAGCTTGGATGTTTCTCTTCCACATACCCCTAGATTTGCATAGTATAAGGCTAACTAAAACAAATAATAATCAGTCATGCTTAGTAGTTTATTGGACTCTGATCCTTAAGGATACATCTCCTTATTTAGATTTTAATAGAATATTCTTAGTTGTCATCTATCTATGGTCCAATACCCCACCTTAGTTCTGAAGCCATAGATAAGCTAAGGGGTAAGAAAAGAGAAATAGGGGATTGGTACTTTTTGTTGGATGACACCATAATTTGGGTGTATGGTTTTCTCAAAACATCCTATCTACTGCCATACTATATCATAGACTAGATATTTGGCATGGAGTTGTGTAGGTAGATAGATGAAGTGGATGAGCATTTTGGTTCCTAGGCCAAAAAGGCTTGCACCTATTGCTACCCCTTCAGGTTTGAAGACATAGCAATGACAACAAGGGGACAAGCAAAATTTTTGGATGATAATATCAATGCTCTTCAGATTCCAATTATGCCTCACATGTGGCACTATGACCCAAAGGGTAAATTCAAAGTAAAATTGGCTCAACTTGAACAATAAGCCACCTGCATTTGACCATTTATCGTGGCCAAAAATTGAGCAATTCAAAAATAATGATGAGGATAGTGCTATGGAAATGAATATACTTAAGATGCAAGAAAGACCTCCATGGAGGACATGCTATGAGTACACATGAGTTTATGACTTGACAAGAAACAAAGATCAATGGATAAGTGATGACCTCATAGGTAAAATTAAGGAGGATTTGGATTGGGATGACAACATGATTAGAGAATGGTGGATATCATGTTGTGAATGTGGTAATTAGAAAAAGGCCTTCCCCAACACCTCTGATAAGTGGTTTGAGAGTGAATTCAAAGCTCAATATGAAAAATGGATGGATAAACACAAGGGAGAAATATATCTAGGTCTGATGATACTGAGGGATGAAGAAGAAGAGATATATCAAGAAGAAGAAGATGCCCCTTAACTAACTCCCACATAAGTAGGTTCTATGATAGGCTATGTAGACTCAGAGGAGGATGCGAGCATAGAATATGTGCCTCTACAAAGAAGACAAAGAACACAAGCCAAAAGAGTTGAAGTGCCTAAAACTATTTTGACAATTGAGGTTATATCTAAACTTGATGAGGAAGAACAAAAAAAATAGAATACTAAAAATGAAGAAGCCTAGAAGGTGGCATCCATAAAGAGAATAATTGATGCAATAAGTACAAAAAAAGACAAACCTTTGGTTTAGCAAGAAAGGCCTGATAGAATAAAAAACAAAAGGAACATCCAAGAACTTAAAATAAGGAAGAAATAAGATTGGCTAAAAATATAGAAAATAGAGCATGAAATACAAAGGAATGACACATAAATTACATTATTCTATGCAATAGTCCACAATATAACATCAGATGCAAGAGGAACATGTATGTTTTCTTCTCTCCCTTCTCATGATGAAATTGTTCCACCACCTCAACAACCTCTGCCTAAACAACCACCTCCACTACCTAGCCCTGCTAATGAAGCCACTCCCCTACCTACTATATCATCGACAATAGTTTCCATACCTCATGTACAGGAGGCACAAGCAACCTCAACTCATGTAAATATACAAACCCCTATAAAAACTACCATCATAGTAGTAAATCCTTCATTTATAATTTTCTCACCCTTTCAGTCTGCCTTCATACCTTCCCTTGCTATCGAGCATCCTTTATCAAAAGCATTCTTAGTGATCCAAGGTATCAAAACAAACATGCAAAAATGGGTAGAGCAGCAAGAACCACAAGATGGAATAAAGTTGGCAACCACTTGGACATACAATGGAGTGGACCCAATTGTCAGAGAATGAGTCAAGATGATTGCATACCCGAAGGTAAAAAATCTAATTGTAGAGATGACAATGAAGGACTATCACATCAAGGTACAAAAGTACAATATATCTAAAATCCCCAAGATAGATACACTCTGAGCTCTATGCACTGAAGTAGATACTTTATTCCTGCAAAGTAATCAGTCGAATGTGAAGCTTGCAATGATAGAAAGGAAGATCAAAGCTCTGGAACAAATGCTGAGTAAGGAAAAAGGTAGAGAAGGATAGTCTCAAGAATGAGATTCTAGACCTAAAGTAGATAATAGACAAATTTCTCTCTAAAGAATAATTGCAATAGAGGGATGAAAAATTACAAAAATTGGAAGAGCAATTACAACAAGAAAGCAACAAAATGCATGCACAAGGAAAATAATTACAAGAACTGAAGTTGAAGCTCCAAGGCCAAGAAGAGATCCTAGAAATAGTGCAAGCAAAATTGGAGAAGGAAAGAAGGAAGCCTAAGGGCCAAATGATCTCTAAGGATATGCTGAAACAATTTAGAAGCCAATATTGGATGAAGATAAAAAATGTTGCAATGGATGCATTTCCTCTGATAAGGAGAACAATCTAGTATTGTGAAGTTAATCCAGGATGCTAAAGAAGAGTTCAACAGAGCCAAGGAAGAGCTGATGAACAAAATAAAATAGGTAAAAATTACCTAGCATATGCTAAGAAACAAGGAAGAACACCCCCAGTTGCTCAAACACTCACAAAGATACCTGGAAAAGTCCAAGTTTTGTACAGATCAAATCATTTTTGGAAGCCAACTAATTTTAGGAGGTGAAATAATTAATCCACTAAAAACAAGCACTAATAAGGTGAGGCTGAAAATCTAGGAAGTCATAGATCTTGGATTTCTAGGATTTTGGGATGCAAATGGAAAATTCTATACTAAGGAGCAATTGAGCCAACTTTTAGACCAGTAGCTGAACAATGGAAGTGAGATTGACACATTGCCTAAACCTTTGCTAATAGATCAAATTATTGTGTTCTTCCATAGGCTCTCTACTCTACTATCAAAAACTAGAAAATTGACATGGAGATATAAGGATCCTTCTTATGACCACTATTATCAACTACAAAAGGTCCTCCAAGAATTTAGGGTAATACATGTTCCTTCTCAAAGAACATGGGATAAAATGTGTAGGTTATTTCAACTTCTAGGAGCACCTTCAACAATACAAGTAGCTAGTCAGTAATGAGAAACATCCATAATAGCTTTGGAAGAGCCAAAAAAATCCAAAAATAGGGGTAAAACTTCAAAAATCATGAGCATTTGAAAGGTTGACCCTTGTGCAAGAAAATTTTAAATTTTATTTTGTTTTTGACTCCATGGCCCAAGTGGATAAGGCTAGATGGGTTTGATGCTTTTGCAAGAAAAACCCCCCTGTGAGGTGCCAATAATGTGGGTAAAATTATTCACCCACATCCATCTCCAGATAGGGAGATAAATTTTGTCAATATAATACCTTGCCATTTTTTCTAAGAGAGGTTGTCGGACATCCAAAACAACCATCAGATCAAGGCGAGCAAGAAAATATGCAAAATTTTGTTAAGTACAATATTATTATTGAAAACTAGTATAATTTTGTTAAGTATAATTTTGTTAAGGGTGATGAAGTCAACAACTAGTATAAAAATATCTGACACCCAAAAACTGAAGTCAAGATAGCCTAGACTGAAGATTTGGCTAAATGAAGGAAATTGGCTAGACAATTTGAGTGCTAATGTCAGTAAAGGGACAATAAAAATTTGGTGTCCAAAATTGAGATAAAAGGTAAAAAATGTAACACATCGGGATAGGTAGTGATGATGATGTCAATAGGGCAACACAAAAAGTTTGGCATAACATGAAAAAACATTTGACACCTTGAAACAAGAATTTTGGCAAAGTATGAAAGTCTAACATTTGGCACAATAGAAAAATTGTTGGGTATGATAACCCCCAGTTGTGTAACGTCAAATGGTTTTGAGTGCTTTTGTCAGCAAGTGTATCATAAAAACCCAACACAACAAAATAATAGAGCAACAAAATATAAGGTATGAAATGCATCTAAAAAAGTGCTTCACCAAGCTAAAAATTCAAAGGAGAGTCAAACATTTTGAATGTTGATGTCAGCATAGGGTACACAAGTATCCAACAAAGATAAATAATATACCCGATGCTCGATGAAACAAAAGATAGAGTTGAAAGGAACATCAAACAGAAAGAGGAGCCATAAGCATGCATATTGTATAATGAAGACTAGAAATAACTAGATTACTCAAACATGCTTTCGACAAGTAAATATACTATTAAAGAATCCTAATAGCCCCAAGCTCTCCTAACTGACACCTATACTACTATAACTAAGGAAGTAGTGGGATAACTAAAGTAGAATGAACCTATCAAAATATTCAATGCACCAGATGAAGACATAGTAGCCACCACTCCCTAGGATAGAACAAGAGCAAGCCACATCAGCACCATAATGCCAAATTGGTTGCAACAGATGAACTGAAGGAGAAAGAACACATGTTGCAATAGCCTATCGGACCTACAATCCACTCCCTGAGCTATGATGATAGAATAACCAATTATAATTGTAAATCTATATATACTAGAATGTAAGCCATTCTAATGGTCGGCTCTTTAGCGTTTACAATTGGCATAATTGTATTGATTGAGGCTATATACCTTTTGAATGAATATTGGATTGTTGTCTAGCCTCTTGCTCAATTATTTTGCAAAACATGTATGTATGTCTCACTGAGTAGTTAAGCATTTCTGTTAAATCTATGAATGGATAATTTTGTTATAGTTATTCTACATTCTAGATTTCTCCTTGGATTTACTGTTCTAGTTCTAGAATGACTTAACAATGCTTAGAGTTTATCATGATTAATTATTTTAAAAGCATAAGAAAAGTAAGATAGTCTATTAGGCATTTTATTCTAAGTTTAGATTACAAGACTCTTTTTATTATGTCTCTTGATGTTGTTGAATTTATACCAATTTTTACTTAGCCTCCTAACTTTTGCATTCCTTACTTTAGTTTACAACCCCCCATTAGTTATATTAGCTAGGACCAAAAGGAGTTGGCCTTATCCTAAGGTTGACTCAAATACTTATTTTTAAGGCATCCAATATTAGTCGAGGTCTTGAGGGCACAACTCATCCACTTAGGCAAATTTTGGACCAAGAAGAACCATCAAGAGTATTGGGATACCCATCTTGTTAGGCTTACTACTATTGATGAGAGGCATCTACATACTCTTGAGCATATTTGAGCCTATAAGAATAATGTTTCCAAGAAATATAATAAAAAAAAATTGTCATCATGATTTCAAAGTCAACGACCTTATCCTCAAGCTTGATAATATGCATAAGAAATGCAAGGGAAAGTTTATAAAAAAACTGGCTTGGGCTATATATTATCAATAAATTGTTGGGATATAGAGAAATTCAATTATAAAAAATGGATGGATTTGAGTTGGACAAATCCACCAATTCTATGCATATTAGATGCTTTTATGTGTAGCCCCTTTTTTGCCTATTTGTACCTTTGTGTTTTCTTGGTTTTCCTATAGACTTTGGTACCCAATTTTTACTTTGACCACTTTGATTGTCTATTTGTGAGTGTCAGTACTATATATTATTCAACTTGACACATCTACATGTGTTTTGTTATGTCTCTTTTTGTCATTACTATGACTGTTCCCTTAAGCTATAATCTCAATCATTCAACTTGTCTACTATTTTTTTGCCATTTTGGTTTGTCGTTGTGTATTTTAAGTGGTTATCTCTTGCCTAATCATGAATACCCCTTAAATTAGTGATTCAAGTCACTCTAACTATTTAGCTCTATTATATCTAGTTTTAGTTCACTTTTAGTTAATTTTTGCTTTTTTTGCTTCATATTATTATTTCTTGGTGTTTTAAAGTTTGTTATTGATTGAATTTGTTTGTGCTTTAGTTTACCTTTCTTCATCATGGTGTTGATATTTTGAATAAGAGGGGCTAGCATACCTTCAAAGTCTTCCTTGTATTAGTATCCTTACTTTAGTGCCATAAAACAATTGTCTTATTTTAACCCATGCCATATTCCATATGGTATGTGGTTGAAATAATAAGGCAACATTCCTTTAAATTCTCATGCAATCAAAACAATACAAAAACTTTTTGATCAATCAATCTTGGTGTCTCACTATGATGGCAAGTGTGACTTGTTGAACAATGCACTTGACTAGATACTATAGTGATGAACCTCGTTATAATAGGGGTATGGTGACTTTATATTCCATGGGATCTCCCTATCCTAGGGTAAGCTATAGCATGTATCTAGCCCATATTTGACCACTTATATCATCTTTGTATCTTACTATGGTGGCAAGTGTACCTTGTTGAACAATGCACTTGACTAGATACAATAGTAGCAAACCCCATTACAATAGGGATATGGTGACTTTCTCTTGTATGGGATCTACCTATCTTAGGGTGAGTTGTAACATATATCTAGCCAATATCTGTGTACCTTATTGAACAATACACTTGACTAAATATTGTAGTGATGAACCCTATTATAATACAAGCATGGTTGATTTCTATTACATGGGATATCCCTCTCTTAGGGTAAGCTATAGCATGTATCTAGCCCACATATGATCTCTTATATCATATTTGTGTCTTACTATAGTGGCAAGTGTGCCTTGTTGAACAATGCACTTGATCATATACTATAGTGGAAAATCCCATTACAATAAGGGCATGATAACTTTATCTTCCATGGGATCTACCTATCCTAGGGTGAGTTGTAGCATATATATAGCCTATATCTAATAAATTATATCATTTTTGTACCCCATTGTAGTGGAAAGTGTTCCTAATTTAACAACGCACTTGAAAAAATACCATAATGTCAAATCCAATTATGTTGTAGTAGGGGCAAGGTGAATTTTCCTTCTATGAGATATCCCTATATTAGGGTGAGCTACAATGTGTATATATGCCACCCATTTATTTCTCTTATCTTTTTTCATCCTCTATCATGATGGATGTGCCTTATTGAGGAACAAATCCATCATCAACAATAGGATGTGAGTTGGATTTGGGGATATATACTTGCATATCATTCATGGAATAGGTTGGAATACCCTAGGTCACCCCATAGTAGTGGGTGAACATGATTTACTTTCATAGTGTCCATATATGCTTGTCTTGTAGTTTATTTTAGGATTGGGGTCAAATACCTATGTCTCTACATGTCATCGGTTGGTTTCTCCCAGTATGCCTATTGTAGTGATAAGTGTGTTTGTTGGTACTTGGAACTTGGTAGATATTGCATGTGGCCTACCTACTTTAGTGGCATGTATAAGTGGCACAACACACCATGCATGGCCAATCTTAGATGAAGTTAATATTTTTTAAGCATATCACTAAATGCTACACAAATCATACGTGTTATCTTTGATTATAATGCATGACTTTGAATGCTACTCAAATCATACATTCAAATCCTAAAATGACACATAATCAAGTGCTACACAAATATTAAGTGTATGTAATAAATATATTGACATGCTACCATGTTCTACACAATTCTCAAGTATATGTCAAATAAATATGGACATGCTATCAAATGCTACACAAATCATATGCATATACCATAAATAAAAAGAATATAATAAAATCAATACATTGAAATAAAGGCATACACATAAACAAAATATATTCTACAAATAATTATCAATATCTCTCAGATATATATATTAAAAATTAAGACACAATATGGTACATGGGGCATCGAGTGCCATCATCCTATATTTCCAAATATTTTACTACAAAAATTATTTTTTGCATAACTTCTTAAGAATTTTTGTAGGGATAGCAAAAGGATAGTGCTTCTAGGGGTTTTGGCATGCTCTAGACTCATCGACACATTTTTTTTTGGCTCATATTATACCCAATTAGCAATTTTTGTGCATTGGGTATTTTTATAGGTAAATTTATTACTAGTCACTTCGGGTCAGTAAAATTCAATTCCTTCTAGTCATTTTTTTTAGGCATACATATAGGTAAGTATCAAGTATATTTTCTTGTACTCTCACAATTTTGGCTCAATTTTTACATAATTTTAGTTTCTTATTTCAAAATAATTATATTTTGCATAGACAGTAGAATAAAAAATCATAAAAAATAATTTATGTTTTGTAGCAGAGAATTTTTATTTTTATTATTTTGGCTATCACATATTTGCTCTTTTTCTTTTCTTGTTTTCCTTAAGGACCCATGAGCAGGTATCCCTAATAGTACCATCCATGGATCTTAGATATGGGTAATATATATTTGTAAGAGCACTAACAATAACATGGAGAGCCTTGTCCTCCTATATATGGGACAATACTAACTTTGTTACTTCTCAAGTAGGGCAATAGTGAGCAATGTTGGCTAGTGGTTTTAGTTTTCTTTTTCTATCATCTTACATGAAGAGTTTTCCTTATAACTTTCACAAAACCCAAAAATAAGGATAGACTTATGATTAAGGGATGTTTTGATGCCCATACCCTAAAGCATATGTCCTAAGAATCGATGGTGTCAAGATCACCACTTTAAGCAGGGAGCTTAGTTTTTCAATTAGTTTTAGTAATTTTATGAAATTTCATGATGTCAACATAATTTTCCACCTATGGTTTGAATGGTATATCATTTGGGCTGATGGTTATGATTTTATGACCCTAAAAAGGAGAAAACTAGTTATCAACTCCAAAAGGAGAGTTATCTGTTATAAATACCCCTTTCACTTTCTTATTTTCTTACCATAATTTCACAATACTATCCAAATTAAATTTGTATATTCAATTCTTGATAATTTCACTACCAATACTACTTTGATACTCTTTATATTTGTTGTTATCACATCGTGCACCCTATTTTGCTCGCTCTCTCTCTCTTGTCCTTGTAGGTATAACCAAAGCCATAAATTATTGGTTTACTATATTTCATGGAGAAATATGGGACTCTCCATCATTATTTACAACCAAATATCATTGATTGCAAATCAAGGACTAGATTCTAAGGTAGGTCAAACCTTTTGTAAAAAATCCTAGGTGTGAACTCTCCTTATATACTATAGTGATGTCGCAAGCAAGGTAGGGTAGGAATGAGATTGTTTATTTTCTAAATAGTATGGTCCTTGATGCACTAGGTGTCAAGTAATTATATTCATTGCATTAGGATTAGCCCTCACTTATTAGAATTTTGTTATTTTAGCGCAGTTATTCTTGAATGATTTATTTTAGTCATGATTGAGTTAGGATAGCTTACAAAATTTACTATACTTTGCTATCTTATTTTTAGCATCTTGGTTTATCTGGTATTATTTTGAATAATTGTATAAGATATTCCCTTTTACTACAAACATTTCCATCCTTTGCCCTGTTGTTTGCCTTGATTTGTCTATTCTTCATATTTGTATTGTTGACAAAAATCCTAATCATTTCCCTTATCTCATTATCCTAGACTTGGATGGGATGTATAGATAGGGTTGGAACTAGACGACTAAGGAAGGGCTAGTAAGGTTGGCAATTGATGTTGAAAGACAATGGTATTTGGTATATTTTGGGTAAAAAAAGTTACCATGTATAAAAGGTTTGGATTATGGGTAAGTAGATATAGGCAAGGCCTAGGTAGGTTGGATTTGGAAATTTAAAATTAATGTAAGCCCTAGTATTTATAAATTTAATGTTGGATTTATATATGTAGGATAAGCCATTGACAAGGTAAGGGTAGTTTTCTAAGCCTTATCAATGCATCCTCTACATGGGGCTACCTCTTTGAAGGTTATAAATAAAGTGACATGTTTGGCATTATAGACCATTGGGACCAAGTTCAAATGCAATTGTTTGACATGGTAAGGAAAAACTTGTTTATTAGATAGTTATGTTCAATGTATCAAGTATTATATCCTCATAAACCTAATATTATAATCATATATGTTTTCTTAAGTATGTCTCTACATAAAATTCAATTGAAAAAGGATGGAGTTCTAGTTCCCTTTATTATGAAACTTTATCATGAATGACTCAACTATGGAGGTCCAATTGGTGACTAAGTTATTAGGAAGGCTCCTATACCACATATCAATTTTACCTCTGAATATATATATTAACAACTAAACCATGATATCTTCTTCTTGGATCTAATGCAAAAATTTGAATCTCGATAATTAATTCAAATGGTCTAAAGAAATATTGTTCCTATTTCCATAAAATATTGGTAGACATTTTATAGTTGCAATAGGTATTGAAGAATAAACCATTAAATTTAGGGGTCCTTGATATATCCAATCATGTAGTTGTTATGACCTTATTTGATGCATTTGATAATTGTGAGGTGGTTGACCATATGACATATATGGGGAATATAATATTTGGTATTAAGAGGGACCTGCATAACCTTATGGTTACTGCATAAATTTAACAATATATTAGTTTGGGATTGCTTATGGATTTTTGGAATAATAGGTTGTTGAGGAGAAATGGATAGTTAAAATTCTAAACCAGGGATGGGTTAGGAAATTCTTAGAGATTAGGGTTTGAGAATAATTATAAATTAAGCACAATCGGTTAATTTAGAGCGTAATGGGGTTGTTGATAGGAAAATTGATTTCAAGACAATGGTTGTGGTTATTGTATAATATGAACACCTAAGGATAATGACAGATTTTGGGTAGCACCCAAGGTAACTTGTGGTCTCGATGGTACTGGCAGTAATTAATAGTTTTGTACTATACTTTGATTTATTTTAAAATTTGGTAGAAGTTAACTCATTTGACTTTAAGTGACACTAGAATTTGGTGAGTTTTACAAGTTTTATTATGTGTTAGGGTTTCATCATATATGTGAGCTTTGAATCCTTGAGGGATTTTGTAGCATCTATTTGGACAACCCACTTGGTAGTTGAAAAGAAACATTATGAGGGTACACCTATTGACTTGACCATCCTAGTGATTGACTCATGTTATTCTATTGATTAGAACCAGTTTGTAAGGTTTGGCTTGGTAGAAAAGCTAGTAGGCTTATTGGTTGTCTAAGTGGATCTATTATCATTGCACTCACATTTTATTGGGATATTATGGGATGAATCCCCAAATATTGTGCATTATTGATATTCAATAAGGCTTGTAACATTTGAGGCATACCATATAGGGGATTAGTGATTGTATTTAGAAGAATATGCTAGAGGAAGCCTAGGTTTTGTTGGAATATATTACATTATTTGATATATGCTAATGTATCACCTTAGGTACATCTTTAGATCAGGAGTGTATCTTAGATTAGGGTTTGAGTATTTACTTTATGTAATGTAATAAATGCACAAGTATTGTTATAATGTGCAAAGTACTTGATGATGTAAATGTGCATGTTGTCCATGTGTACATGAGTCCATAGAAGAGGAAGATGAAGATTCATAGGTAGGTGGAAGGCCAAGAGTCACATCTAATTATATATAGGCCTTTGATAGATAAGATAAGAGAGAATGTAGATAGCATAAGATAGAGGAGTAGTATATGATATGCTAGATACAATGTAGATCATATAAGAAATATGGAGAGTATGAGACCTCAATTTTATATCATTGTAATATTTTTGTGAGCCTTCATTAATGGCATTTTTATGAGTAGTTATAGAAGTTTCTTATGAGTTTTACATGCTTAGTATATTACCATTATCATATATTTAATATTGCATGCTCATTTTATATCTTGTGGTTGATTTTTCATTAAGTATCTAGCATCAAAAGCTAATAGGTTTGATCACTATTAGGTAGAGTGAAATTATATATAGGAGGGCTAGTAAGGTAGCCTACTTTAGTTGAACCAAAATATGAAGGAGATGTAGACAAAGGATTATCACTTTGGTTGGTTGAATTTTCCATTAGTATTTTTAGAGAAGTGGTTGAGATAGTTTTGCTTAAATCTATAATCCACATAGTTGTAGTAGGTTTTCTTCACTTGTTCCCCTTTTGTTGATATTCAATCAATTTCAATTGCTTGATTTATTTACCTTTGTCATGTGAATTAGATATTTTATTTATAATAAATATGTGTAACTAATGTTTGTACCTCACTAATACTTGATGTACCTATAAAAATAACATTGCTAAAAAATGAGTCAGGTCGCTCATTTTTTTAACAATTAAGTCAACTTAGTGAAATGTTGTTTGAGTAAACAAATTGCTGAAAATCTAGTGAATCACTAGTTAAAGACTTAGTGCATAAAATATCACTAGGGAAGTCACATGGCTATTCATTAGTTAAAGCTAAAAAATTGCTAACTTAATCAACAAATTAACAAACAATTGACTTGGTAAATACTGGGTCTTGTCGATAGGTAGTGACATAATTAAAAATTCAATCGAGTTGATGAATTATACATTCAGTTAACAAATTAGCAACTTAAGGAATTAAGAAATTATGGATGGAATAATAGATAGATTTTATATATAAAACCAACAAATTGTTAATACCATGATGATTCATTGAGAGATAAACTTTAAAAATTTGAGTTTTCTAAGTTTAATTAATTTCTCAAAAAATGAATCTATAGGCCAATAGGTTTTAAAAATAGAAATATGAGTCTAATATTATCTATCATTTTTGGATAGATTTTTGGCTTTGATCATTAATGAAGTTTTTTTATACTAGAATTATAGGGGTTTACAATTATTCAAGTTTTAGGACCAAAGTGCAAAACTACTAGACCCAATTGAATTGCACATAGATTTAATGATTTTTTTCTAGGTTTTATCTAGAGGTATTACATTATTTAGTACATTTATAAATATTTATATTAGGGTTTGTGTTTAATATTTGATTTTATAGTATGTGTCAAGTTCTTAAGTGTGAGTATGTGTCATGTAAATAAGTGTGTGAGGTTTCTTGTTAGTAAGTGTGAGTTATATGAGTGATGTGTCAAGTTTAGAAGTAGGAAGTTATGTGCAATCATGAGAGACTTTTTTTTTAAGCAAAAAACCCCTTGCGGGGCCACCTTGGTTTGAGATACCACGACCAAGGGGTTCTACACCTTCAAAGTTACCCGGGAGTCATGCTCGGCCCTACCCGCACCAACATTATCAATTGGATTTTGGGTACCCAATTCAAATTTTTGGTAGGATGGAGATTCGAACTTGGGACCTCCCTTGGATGATTTCCCTCTCCTCTCTAACTCACCTACAAAACCTGGGTAATCATGAGAGACTTTATCTTTATGTAATATGTGATATTTATTATGTAAAAGGGAAATATGAAGAGTTGGTTCTCCCATGAGTTTGAGGAGAGAAAATGTCAAGAGCCATGTAATATGAAGAGTATCATGTACATATATTGAAGAAAAATCCATCTAACTTGAGGAAGCTTTGCAATTATGCATTACATTAGTAGTTTCAATAAAGCTTTCAATGTGTTTATTGTTCATTATTTGAGTTTGATATATATGCATGATTATTGAGTTGATTTATGATATTGGAAATTGTTTAACCTGTGAACATAGTAATATTTTGTTAATAATGGTATTAGAGCCACCACCTTGAGTGTGCTTGGAAGAACCATGTTGAGTGAGATAGCTATAGGAAAGAACAATTATAGGTTTGGAGGAGGAAGATAACATAAGAGATGAAGTGAAGAGATGATTGAGGTACAACATATATTGAAGAAAAAGTTGTTTGAAGAAGAAGTTTGAAGGAGAATCATGACTGGTAAGAGATATTCAAGTATGAAATTCTAGGCCAAAAGTTGAAGCAAGTGAGATCTTCATCTAGGAGAAAGGTGAGACTAGTTAGAGATAGTGCTGAATAAATCCATGAGAATTTGTAGTAGAACACAAAATCAAGATGAATATAATTAGTATCATGGGTGAGTCAAACAATAAGATGAATTGAGAGCAAACTGGTCTTTGAGGAGTGGTACTAGAAATATCCATATAAAAGAGTGCACAAGTAGACTGCCTAAATGAGAGAATGATTTATACACAAGAGAAACTTAGAGTAGTTGAAGGGAAGCAATGGAAAAAGATGTTTATAGCTGAGGAACACATAATTAAATATGTAGTAACACCTTGAAAGAATGTAGCAAATCCATAATATAACACTTAACATCAGAGATAAATTTGGAAGGAAAGGTTAAGCACCTTGACAAGACGTCTGTATGTGAAGGATGTGTCGTTAATTAAAGGTAAATCTTTTGATATTTAAGCTATTTGGATATTGAGGTGCACATTTAGTTTGAGACAAATTGATTTGTTTTAATAGTGGATTGATTTGATTTTGCAAGATATAAGAAGGCAAATTATAAATAAATTGAAAAGTGATGAATGATATAAATGGGAGATATAAGAAGAAAATTTATTAATGTAATATTGGAGAAAAAAATTGTTTGAAAGAACAATTGAATTTGAATTTTTTAAAATAAATTCAATTGGAATAATATTAAATTTGAAATTAAAGAGAGATATATGAATTTTATAAAAAAAATTAAATTTGAAATTGATAAAATGAAAGAATAATCTAAAGAAATTGAATTAAAGGGATATATAAGAAGATTATGAAAATTTGAATTTTAATTAAGAATTGAATGAAATTGAAATTTGAAATTCAATAGTTTGAAGATCTAAAAATAGAATTATGGCAAATACAAATATTTTCCTTTCTAAATCACAACTTCTAAAAGGACCAATAATTACTCTATGGGAAAAAAATGAGATCAATACTCATTGTTGAGAAACTTTGGGATGTGGTAAATGGAAAAAAGATGTTCCAGAAGATGAAATTGGATTACAAAAATTTAAATATGATGATGCAAAAGCTCTTATGTTAATCACATTTGGTATATCAAATGAAATTTAGGCACATATAAGTGAGGTAGAAACTTCAAAAAGTGCATGGAAAAAATTATGTACGATATTTGAGGGAAGGAATGAAGCAACCATTTTACACCTACAATCACAATTGTATTCTCTAAGAGTTCATGATGGAGAGTATAGAACATTTTATTTGAAGGGTAGAAAAATTAAAATCTAAATTACAAACTATGGGAGAAAAAGTGGAAGACAAGTTTCTTGTTCAAGTTACATTAAGAGCACTCCCAAAAACATTTAAAAATTTAGTCACTTCTCTTCAAGTGCTAAATAGAAACATATCCTTTGATGAATTGGTTAATATACTCCAAGAATATGAAATAGAAAATCTAGCCAAAGATGAAATGACAAATAATGCTCTTATGTCAAATAAAAAGGTGTCAAATAATACTACTTCATCATCTCAATATGAATGGAGAAAAAATATTATCACATATATAATAAGGAAGGTCATACCACAAATTATTGTAAATATAGTTCTCCAAGTCAATAAAATCAAATGAATAGACCTTTTCAAAGATACCAACTGGGATAATATTAGTCTTGATACCCATCAGTACAACAACAATATCTAAAATGGGAGAATAAAAAAGGAAACTTGGTCCAAGAAGTACAAGAAAAAAAATATCAATGAGGGAGAAATTAAAAAATTCATAGAGCCCTTATGGGAAAAATTATAGAAAATATAGAAAATGAATATGTGGACCAAATTGAGAAACAATGTGACAAAGATGATAATACAAGCCATTCAGAAATTTCTATTAGTAATGGCACTAATGTTTTTGATAACAAAGAAAGAGTTATTGAAAAAAGGACAAAAAAAAAATAATAATAAAAGGCATGAACCAAAACAAAGGATGCTCTAGAATTGTAAGATTTGTGAAAAGAATAAACCAAAGACTTGTCAAAAAATAAAATTGAAGTACATTATGGTTGGATAAATAAATCAGAGTGGAACAAGATTATAGAAATGTTAAAATGTTTTTACAAAAATAAAATAAGTTTGGCATGTATAGATTCAATATGTACAAAAGAAGAAAATGCAAATCACAAGTTTATAATGCCAAAATCTCAAGCATTATAAAATAAAGAGTCGAACAACCAAGATAAGAATTAGAGATTGAAGGCAAAAGGTCTTCATACCAAATAATATAATACAAGGGGTGTTGGAGGTATTACATTATTTGGTACCTTTGTAAATATTTATATTAGGGAGTGTGTTTAATATTTGAGTTCATAGTATATGTCAAGTTCTTAAGTGTGAGTATGTGTCATGTAAATAAGTGTGTGACGTGTCTTGTTAGTAAGTGCGAGTTTGAGGAGAGCAAAGGTCAAGATTTATGTAATGTGAAGAGTCTCATGTATGTATATATTTAAGATAAAGCCATGTAATATTTAACTAAAGGAAGTTTACATTTATGCATTGCTATAGTTTCAATAAAGCTTCCAGTGTGTTTATTGTTCATTATTTGAGTTTGATATATATGAATGATTATTGAGTTGATTTATGATACTGGAGATTGTTTGACTTGTGAGCATCGTAATATTTTTCTAACATTACTAGTTTTAAAGTCCTAAATAAATCCTTTTTTAGATCTAATGAGATTCATAGTGGATTGAAATAGATCTAAAAACAAAATACTCTAGGACCTATGTGCTCATACCATTGTATGTTCCAAAAAAATAGTTTATCTATAAAACTATATAATAAAAATAACACTTGTAATCCCATGAAAATAACTAGTAAAGGGAAGGTTTAATTCCCCTTGAACTCCATATTTAGGCTAGATATACATTAATCTAAACTAATATAAATGCATTAAAAGTAAATTGGTAGATGTAAGGGTATAATGGATAAAATTAAAATGTATAAAAGTAAATATTACTAAGACCATTAAAATTTATTGTGCAAACAATCAAACCATTAATATAAAATCATGATCATCATTCATTAAGTATGCAAATTTCTGGAAAATGGGACTAATAGGAGGTGATAAAGCAAGGCCATAAACACCATTTACCCATGTATTAAGAGGTCAATATAGAAGACACAATTGACACACAAGCACCATGCATAATTTTCCATCAATGGCTAAAGTGTTAGAATTATAATCACAAAGCATAGTTCTAGTATTTCTCCAATTGGCCAAAAGATATTATAAATTAGCCCATGGATTTTATTTATAGGAGGGATTTAACATTCTTTTTTCCCTAAGTAACTAGGGTTCACTTTTATGTTTACAACAATAGACAAACAATATATTTTTTAGGCTATTTTACTAGACATCTCCTTATTGATTCTTAGGATGGTCAACAAATTAGAACTTGTTCAAAGAATTGCCAATTATGTTAGTTAATAAAATCACTCCAAAATTAGTTGATTTTAAGTTCTCCTATTCTACTTCCTTCTCGATTATTCCAAAATTGACAACACTCGAGCCTCTAACGATTATAAAAACTTGACTCCTACTCCTTTTCATCAAGATTTTTCCATCTCCATTGCTTGACACCTTCTATTAGTCATCTATGTTGGAAGATTTACATCAAAGGTAGTACCTTGTACTACACTAATAGTTAGATATAAATAAATAAATAAATATATATATTATCTCTTTAGATAGTTTGGTACAAGCAAGAACAAATAACAAACCAATTCTCTTGTCATATGGTTTGTTCACTAATGGTAATTCAAAGTCATTTTGATGAAATTTGGTGATTATCTTTGCATGTTTTATGTGAGACCTAGTTCTATTCAAATTGTCAATTTTGTTATCTTTTGAAGCTATAAAATTAAATGAAATGCATCCACAAGTAATGAAATAAGCATCCAATGTTATGACTATGTTAATGGTAATCTAATAAGCAAGTAAATAGCATGAGAAACTTTTGAAATAACTCATGAAATAGCCATTATTGTAATCTCACAAAAATATGAATTGGATATCTACTAGTGCATGCTATGAGCAATGCATGCTTCAACTTCAATTACAATGCTTTTTCACATATATATACTAGTATGTGACTCTTCACTTTCCTACCCTAAAGACACATGTGCATTCTGCATGATAGACACTTGTGCACATGCACACCTAACTAAGGACACTTATTATTCCTATTCTAAAGGACTCATGTACATGTGGATTACATGTACATTTACATCATTGCACATTCTAACACTTGTGCATTTATTGCTTCTTCCTTAAGTAACTACTTAACCTAAGATAAAATCATAGTCTAATAATATACCCAAGGTGATACATTGGCATGTACCAAATAATGTAATATACTCTAACACCCCCCTATATTACATTATTTGGGTATTGAAGACTTTAGTATTCAATATGAATATTTGTATTTGTCTTCATTCTTCAAGTGACCTTGAATTTGATCTTCTACTTGAGCTTCATATTTTTGCTTGACTTTGTATTCTAACTTTGGCACTGTTATTGTTTTCCTTCTAATTTTGTTATCGAAGAAATTCATACCTTTCTTGTGCCCATATCTATACCTTGAGAAATATACTTGAGAAAATTCATTAATGAAGTTTCTTGTCATTGTATATATCCAATCAAAGAAATGATTTTATTTGTACCAACAATGTCTTTGAGAATGATTGGTTCCTCCACAAATTTTACAACTATGGAGATTCCAACATCTCTCTATATTATGCCCATATCTGCTACAATGACTGCACCTATTTTCTATTACCAAATCCCTTTGACCATTCTATCCTTCATAGCAACTATTTCTATCAATATTTATCACTGATTTGATATCACTATTTTCTGTTACAAATTCAGTTCCTTGCTTATTGTTGCTAGTTTGACCTGTATACTCAAGATCTTCATGCTTTGATCTGATTTTTGATGCAATTGGTTCTTGCATTCCCTGTTCATGTTTTTCCAAACCTATATCTTCATGTTTTGAACAAAAACCATTAGTATGACCAATACAATTAGTAGAATGATCTTTGTCAGTTCAATATAATCTTGAGCATCACCATTTGTATCCATACCTTCATCAATTCTAGTAGCATGAAATTTTTCTAAGTAATCATGAACTATATCTAAATCACTTGTATTGCATATAGCATCAATATTTGTAACAGGTTCTTCTATATTAGTCAAGAATTCTAAATCACTAGTGTCAATGCTTGTATAATCAATGTTTTTGATTCTATAGTATTGTAACATGAATCTACCATCACGGGCCTTAAATCATTTGTAAATCATTTGTATCACTAGATGCATATTTCATCTCTATTTTGTTCTTTATCTCATCAAAATTTTCTTTTTTTCTTATATTAGAAATATTAAGAGTGACAATTCCTTTGTAGATTATTCTCCATAGATTGATAGGTATAGTAACAAAATCTTCATAGCAATCATTAGCATTACTAAGAACACTTTGCATGCATTTTTGAAGTGTAGAATAATATCCTTTTTCTATTTCACTAGTAATATCAACAAGCCTATTGTTCAAAGCATTTGCTTCATCAATATACTTGTTCTTCAAATATTCTATCATGTCCTCTTGTCTTCTATTCTTATCTTTGATAACTTCATTAGAAATTAATGCCATATACATTATCTTCTCTATATCATTAGGTAATGTGAAAATATCTTTTGAGTTTGTTTGTGCTTCACCAATTTATGAATTTAAATAGTCTTCTAGTTTTGAAAAACTTTAATTTTTGTCCTCTCTCATGACTGATTGCAAAACCTTCTTTTTCTTTATTGATGTATTCTCTTGATTTTCAATTTTTTCTATCATCTTTTGTGTGCAACCTTTTAATAATTGCAACCATTTCTTAATCTCTTCTAGTGAGTCATCTTGAATGTAAATTTATTCTTCTTGAAAACATAAGTCTTCTCCAATGTAAATTAGTTCTTCTTGTAGACATAGGTTTTCTTCTTCAACTAATTCTGACAACTCATGAAGTTCTAGTTTTTGAGTTTCTATTTTTGGATTACTTGTTTTCTTTTTCATTTGCTTTTTCTTTGCCATGTTCCTTTGATGTAGACTACCTTATGACTCCCTATTTATTTGAGTATATGATTAATACTATCTCTCAAACCTAAAAATTTTGTAGTATTATTTGTAGTATTTTCCAATCTCTAGGTACCTTTTAACTCCCAAGTAATTTAGTAAAAGATCAAGTTTGATAAGATCTTTTTATTTTCCAAGTTTTGTAAAATACTTGAATCTCCCAATATGTTTTGAAAGTATGCTTAGATTTCTTATTTTGAGTTGAATCCCTTTTATCTTCCTAATATTCAACTATTATTTTCCACCTTATTTCTCCTATCAATGGATAAATAGAAAGCTAAAAATAAATCACCTTCAAGTTTTGATAAGGTTCTTTTCCTTCAAGACCTTTTAGTTGGATAAATGTCTCATAAGTTAGTCTAAGAGACTAATGAAAAATACAATTTCCAACTTCTAATCAATTAATGGTTTTATTTCTTTTTAACCTTCAATTTTCAATGGGATAGTTTTCTAAATTTCAATAGTTCAATGTTTGGTGTAGAACTCCTTATATCTCCCTAATTTGGAAATTTAGAAAATGATAATATTTTTGCAAAATATCCTTGTACTTTAATTTAATTATACCCTTAATCAATGCTTAATTACCCCTTATAAATCCTTATTTTAGAAAGATAATAATTGGATTAAATAATACCTCCAATGAATGTGCTATTTGTGCAGTCTTCTACTTTTGGCTTCCTAAATTAGTGGTGCCCCTCGTAAATGGCATATAAAGTGATTCAATGACTCTACTTTGCTTGATTGTGCATTTCTTGGATGGTGAATAATGGCTAGTATTATTTCAAAATTCTCCAATCATAGGTTTCTATTCCTATTCAAGTATGCTCCTCAAAAAACATGTACATCCACCATATGGATGGCTTCTTCCTTTGACCTCCATTGATTTGTCTATCCTATGGAAGCAAAATGTAAAAATTCTTACACAAGTGCTCTACAACACAGACCCTAAGTATTTTTTATAATGGTTATCTTCATGTGGCACTTCTTCTAGAATGTTTGAGATGTGCACAAGACCTTTGGGTTTCAAATCCCAACTTAATAAATGTCACCAAAGCCCAATGAAAGTGCATCTTTATTTAGTCACCAAGCTAGGAATATAATGGTTTTATTGATAGTAACTTAATTATGCTCTGAATGTTATGTGGCTTTCAGCTGACCATTTATTCACCTCTAATTTGGGTTCCTGTAATGACTATGCATTGGCTTCTCTTCTGTTCTAATGTAACGCCTTCCTTTGGCACAAAAAAACTTCTAACACTTTACTTCTCAAATGGTTCTTGAATATCTATGTGTGGACTCAAAATAATGTATTTGTTGTATCTTTTGTGCATCCAGTCTAGTGATAGTTAGACCTTGTGCTCAATCCATCAATTGCCTTTTGTATATATTCTTCACGCGTGGTCTTCTAGACATATCATAAATCAACAATGCTTCTCTTGTTGCCAACTCGCGTGGTCTTCTTTGACATTAGACTAATTGAAAAATGGTGGCTCCCTGATGGTTATCAAATTCCTTGATGGCAAATACTCCTTAGGTAACGAATATTCTTGATAACACCTTCACAGTCTCCTTCATGACTAACTCACTGGTGAAGTTTATTTTGAACCAACATCACTCCTCCTGAAGCCTTTCTTTGTGCATGTGAATGTTGTAGATGCATCCAATGTTGGGTTATTCACTGCTTTGAGAGTGCCTTCTATCATTATAAGTTTTATAATCTACTACACTTGAATAGTTCCAATGACTCAAACTCCTAATATCCACCCTTGGCACTACTTGCAATGGCTCGTTGTCTCTTGACATGGCTAAGTGACCTTTCTTCAGATTGCAATTGTGTGCTGTGAGATGATAGGACTTGTCCAAAAGTGGTTATATTCCACTTATTTGTCCTTGATTGAATGGTGATGGTGTTCTATATAAATACTTACCCCCCTGTGCTTCTGTTCTACCTTTAGCTTTACTTTCACGAAATGATGGCAATGATGGACACTTTTTTGGATGTGATAATGGTGCCTTGTAGATGATAATACTATGCACTTTTGTATATGCAATATAGCCTTTAGAATGAAGTTTTCATTTTATAATTTTCTTTCTATTGAAATATATATAACTCCTATTCTTTATGTGCAGGTTTTTATACTGCACTTCCTTGAAGACTATAATATGAAACCTTCTTATGCAACTTTTAATTCTTAAATTTGGTTCTTAATAACTTAATAATGAACCAAATATAAATGTTCAAATAATGAAATTTTTACCTTGGTTGCATACCTTTTTAACCTTGGTTTTATGATGATGTTCTTGGTGATTTGGATCACCTAAATTCTGCCCCTTGTTGGATGAATTTGCAGCTCTTCCTTGCTGTCCAAAACATCTCTTTAACCCACCTATTTGCAGCTTTGAAACTGATTACTTTGCTGCCCGAAATTGTATTTTTGTGGCTTCAACTCTCCTTTAAGATGCACCCTAAAAATATAAAACTTAGCAGCTATTAATGCTGCCCAAATTGCTACTTCCATGCTATCCTCAAATATAAAAATTTTCAGATTGTAAAGTAGTCAATTTCTCCTCCAATGTTTGGAAAAATTCTTGCCAAATCCTTCTCCCTTGGGCTTGTTGGATGTTGATAATTGTACCAATTTATTCACTATCAGGAACTTCTCCTTGAGTTCTTCTCAAATATTATCCAATGGAATTCTTCAAGTATCCTTCAATGAGGTTTTCCTAGCCTTCTTCTTGTTTCTCTTTTCAAGTAGCTTGAGGCCTTCAAATTTCTATAGCTTCTCTAGTCTTCTCAATGAGACTTTTCATTCAATGGTAGTTTTGTAATGATATCTCCTTAGATCTTTAAAATCTGCTACTTTTGGAATGGGACATTTGCTAGTCCTTCTCTATCTTCAAGCTTCCAAATCTGGAAGTTCTTCAATGAGACCAACTATGGGTCTTCTCTTCAAATTTCAATGGATATCTCAAATATCCAATCTTCTCAAGATTATTTTCCTTGAGTCTCTTCCTCCTTCAATGGGGTCTTATTTCTAGGACCTCCTTCTTGATTTGTAGTCTTCAATATTCAATGGAGATCACCAACCTCCAATATTCTCTTGGACTCTTATTTGGAGTCTCTTCAATCTGCAATAAGGCTCCTCTAGCCTTTTTCTCTCTTATACAATCTACAGGTCTGCAATCTCTAGCAATGAGACATTTTCCTTAGGTCTCCAAATATTTAATCTTCAACTTATTATTTTAGGTACTGGATTAATTCCAAAGAATATATTATTCCTAGCTCTTTGTAGGAAGCTTCCCAAATTTCTTTGAATCTCCTTTTCTTGCAACAAATATTAGAATTTGCAATGGAGAAAAATTTAAATCTAGAGATAATGAATCTTCACTAGTTGATTTGTCAATATAGTGGAATCAATGCCGAGTCCTAGTCTTCACAAGTTTTTTGTAACTCTATGGAAATACTCCAACCAAATATATTTTTAGAATTTTTGAAAATAAGATTTCTAATCTCCTCTCAATCTCTCTTGTGGCTCTCCCTATTTCCTATTGATCTATCGTGTGCTCTGATACCACTGTTAGCTTTTGAAGCTATAAAATTAAAGGAAATGTAGCCACAAGTAATAAAATAAGCATCCAATGTTATGACTATGTTAATGGCAATCTAATAAGCAAGTAAATAGCATGAGAAACTTTTGAAATAACTCATGAAATAGCCATTACTGTAAACTCACAAAAATATGAATTAGATATCTACTAGTGCATGCTATGAGCAATGCATGCTTAAACTTCAATTACAATCCTTTGTCACATATATACTTGTATGTGACTCTTCAATTTCCTACCCTAAGGACACATGTGCATTCTGCATGATAGACACTTTTGCACATGCACACTTAACTAAGGACACTTGTTCTTCCTTTTGTAAATGACTCATGTACATGTGGACTATATGCACATTTACATCATTACACATTACAACACTTGTGCATTTATTGCTTCTTCCTCAAGTAACTACTTAACCTAAGATAAACTCCTAGTCTAATAATGTACCCAAGGTGGTACATTGACATGTACCAAATAATGTAATATACTCTAACAAATTTGAAATGGAACATGATGAGAAACAAGAAAAATCCTCTAAGAAGAGCCTCTTTGATTAATTTATGAGCTTATATTTTGACCAAAGATATAATGATAACCATATCAACTTCATTTACCTTGATGATGGATCTTGACAACAATTTTTACTACCACAATTTTAAAAATTTGGTTAAAAATTCTAAGTATATTATTGAAGCCAATATATACCTTAATTTGATTGTGAAATTTAGACCTGTGCCTAAGATATTAGTCCAAATGTTGAAACTACATAGTAGACTTACGGAAACCATGAATGAATTTTCAGAAACCTTATAGTTACAAACTATTAAGGATTATGTTCTTGACTATTGCTTGCATATGTCAAGTTCATAGCTGAATGTAAGGATGTCTAATTGATTTTTTATTGCTATATGAATGTGACTCTTATTGTCTACTAAAGAAAACCATGATGCCATGGTAATATATTGAATATATATGGCTACAATAAGTACATGATGTAGATATAGATAATTTAAACCAAATTTATTGTATAGTGCATATACTTGACCATGTAGCTCATACAATAACATAGCATTATATCTATTCCTTGGGTAGAGAAGGAAAACCATAGAATGAGAAGTGTGGTATATTGGAAATGGAATTTTAATGAAGGCCTTATATTGGTGAACACAAGGGTGGCATGCTAGTAATATTGATATACCTTCATAATACAAAGTAACTATGCCTAATAAATAGATCAAGTAGATTGTATAAACAAATGCTTAGCCAAACTTGATTTAAGTAATAACTAAATTCTCAAATTTTGCATGATTTAATGATTGACTTCATGTAAACATGTTGGATTATTATAAGTTTATTTGTATGATTTATATGGAATTCATATAAAAAGGATGGATCTATTATGTATTAAGCTAAATAATTTTACTAACTTCATGTAGATAGAATGACACATCCACAAATTTTTATTTCTATTATGCTGGTTTCTTTTATCTATTTTCCTCACCAAAGGACCAATTCTCTTGGGTAGGGATAACAATTGAGGGAATTCCTTACAAGAATTCCATGGTTGGTTAATAAATCACCCTAATAATGATCTTTCTCCTAGATCAATAGGTAAAGGTATATTTTTTATGCGATATTAGATGAATTATGCGTAAAGGGTTTATATATCTCATATGCAATGACTTAAAGATGACTGGTTCCTTGTCTAAATTGATTAAAGTAAATAAAAAGACTATTCATGTAAAGTGGAAGGTTTGTGTTTGTTGGTCACCAACAATAATTGTATCCACTACTAGGTGATTGATTCATGGTTGGTGATTGATGAACATAAATCTTATTTGTGCATGAATTAGAAAACTCATTAGTTCAATAATGACAAACACCATCAACATGGTTACCTCCTTTGCAACTACCATGGTATGGTTCATGTAAAACTCACTTGCCCATCTTAACAAATGATGGAATGATAGAGATTTGTCATTGAATTATGTTCTTCTCTAGAATGCACATTTATGTACCCTAAGGGATTTGATCTCTTGTGTATTTTTGTACACTTCTACATAGACCTTTGAACTGCACCTAGGATATTTTGATTATCCCTTTTGGGTGCTAAAATTAACATTGATGAGATGTATTGTGGTCTAATCCTTTAGATTTTTTGGTGATGGGAAGATAGTATGGGAAACTATACTTTAGTTGTATGACAAAAAAGTTTAAGATCTAAAAGTTATTACTTCTCAAGAATGTACCATGTGTCCCTTATATTAATTTATTATCAATATTTATATTTTTAGATATATATTTTATTTGCATTGTAAGTTGTAAGAGTTGCCTTGTATACTGTTATAAATTGCCATGATACCTCCTTTGGAGGACTTTTGATATGGATTACTATATACTCAATTGTGTGATGCAAACTTGATAGATTTTGTATATGATTTCTTTAGATAAGCATTTATGGAAGTGTTTGAAGATTTATACAATTTTTTTACTCTCTTGAAAGTAATAATATTTTGCATAACTATAAACACGTTTTTTTAATTTACATGGTGGAATCGATAGCTGCCATGAATCTAGGCAGGTTGTCTGAATTTTATGGCCACCATAGTATTCTGCGTTGTTCACCTCGAAAGCCGCCACATAGATCTTCGTGCAATATACCCCTATATCCACCATGCCACAATCATTTTAAACCTTTTATTTCACTGAAATCACTAGGAAAGGGACAAGTGTTTAGTACAATGAGGCTTGAGATTTGAACCTTAGACCTTTACCCCCCTTATGGGGTTTGGTCAAACCAATTGGTCTACACCTCAGACCTATAACTATAAACATGTTAACAAGTAATTGAGCTATAGATGAATATGTGAAAAATTCTATCATAATTATTTTAATTCTAAACTTAAATGCAACAATATATTATTCAGATTGTCTAATATTATCTAGAAAGGATAAGAAGGTAATTTTTTTAATTCCTCCTATTATGCACTATTGAAAATTCTTTATAAATTGTATTCATTAATGAATCTAATATGCATAATAGTTTGAAGATGGTTGAATCTTGTTTCAAAACTTAATTGAAGTTTCTTCCTAGATTGATATGATCCTTAATGGTGTATACTACATTGAACATTACAACTTGTAAATGGATATATTATAGGAGATTATATTGATTTATTTCATAGATCCATGGAATAGACCTATTGTATGACTAATTCTTACTAATGTTGTTATGAAAATACATGGAATATGAATTGGATTGAACTAAAACTTAATAACTTTTTACAATGTAAAAGTAGTCTCCTCCACATACAAGTGAGAGTGCTCTATTTTGCATAGAAGGAATGCTTTGGTATATTTAGTGGTTAAAGCTGCTGTGTGTACAATTCTCATGTGAGAACCTAATATAATTTATTCTTCTTGGGTATGCTAATCTAAAAAATAGGGTTGTCTAGTTCTTATACATGGAAAAAATGTTATCCAAGTAAAGAATATAACTCTGATGGTACAAGATACTTCATGTGAGGACCATGAGCATGTTATACTCTATTTTTAGTCCAAAATAAAAAATAACCATATGGTCATTTTATTCAAACCATGACTATCATCTGGGACACAACCATGTAACCATAGATTGAGTTGAGTATAAAATCATAATTGGATAAAGGGCTAGTTATAGTATTATTGAATTGGAGAATTATATTGAATTCTTAATTAATATTTGTACCCCAATTCTAGTTTTTTAAAAGTTGTAAGGGATTACCAATGGCTTCTCCTAACATTTGGATTTAGTCCAACTTTCCATTGTCCTTTCAAAATACTCCTATGCTAACCTACACTAACTTACATTGAAAGTAAAGTGCAAAAATGTAAAGTACAAAAATAAAATTGAATGAAAGTTTAAGGGTGCGGGTCAAAGAAAATATGAGTTTAAACTATAGTGAGAAAAGTGTGTAATAAACCAACACACAAGAAGTTGAATAACATCCATCTCCACCCATTAATTAGATATAAATTTGATAGGAAAATGGTAAAATGGGTTAAAATGGCAATGCCACAATTGTTGTGCACTTAGAAAACTATGAGAGTAGTGACACAAATGGAATGCATGAGAATTTATCAATTTCTTACAATCTCATGAGATCAAAGTACAATACGAGTTTCACACAATGTAGCTCTAAATGATCATGGCTAAAATATGAATACAATGGATTCCTAGGCTCCTATATATAGTTGGAGTTTATCTCTAAGTCATCTAGGGTAAGAATGTATTACTTCTAGTAAAAGTAAATATTTGGGAGTATTCTTAACAAAACGATGCATCTCCAAATATTACATGCTTGTGAAAATCTTAGAAGACTTCCAAAATGAAGTGCACCACTAAAATATAAAAGCTATTGTCCAAAGATTCTCCTTAGGGTTCATGCCTTTATTTTTATCCCTCAACTTGTTGAGAATTTTTATCTAGTTAGAAAATAAATCACTTGCTTTAGCAAGCAAATAACTTGCTTTTACAAGAAAAATGCTAGTTGTCATTGAGTGGTTTGCTCCATGGAGCTAATTGGGTCATTTTTCAAGTGAATTGGTCATGATACAATTGACACCTAAATGAATCGACACTTGAGTGAATAAAAACTTGAGTGAATTTAAATTCATGAGTGAGTTTGTACTTGAACAAATTGGCACTTGATCAAATCAACACATATAAGCAAATTGGCACATGATCAAATCGACATTTATGAGTGAATTGGCACCTAGGCAAATCAAAACTTATCATTGGGATCTCTAAGCAAATTATGCCACTTTAAAAGGAAACATATCTTGAGGCAATGGGTATCTAATCCAGTTAGCACCTAAACAAATTGATCAATCTTAGAGACAATCAAATTTTATCAATTTTATAAAATTTGCTATTTGACAATATTGGTCTTGGGTTTGCAAAATCTATTTTTCTATGGCTAATTATTTGGATTAGAAAGTAGTAGCCTACCTACTAAATTTATGGTGACTTAATGGACCCTAAGCTTGACCAGTAAGAGATCCCAAATATTATATTTATCCTTAGGCTAAAGTCTTTCAAAATTGGAATCCTTACTACAAAATTATAAAATTGTGGGCCACCTTTGTTTAGCTCTAAGGTAATAGGTTCAAAATTTTATACCAATTAGTATGCAAGGGTACATATTGACCATCCAAATTTTAGCATTCAATTCCTCATATTGATCCTATGAGAGGCTCTTTCCTTGATCCTATTTATTTTTTTGATTTTCTCAATTGGTTTTCTAGTTCAATTATCTCTTTTGAAACACTAAGCAACATTATCTATGGATGTATTTATTGTAGATTTTTATTCATAAATAGCATTGAAAACATCTATGGTATTATCCTTGATAGGAGAGTACCTTAGATAATCCCTTATTTAGTAGTTCTTGCATATCCTTTCTCAATTCTTCAATTATAATTCTGAGAGCATCATAGGTAGCTTGCAACACTAGAGTCTCCCTTGCTTGTAGGATATAACCTTTAACTATGTAAATTTTATATTATTATCTTACTTGTCTATATATTTTATTTATTTATTAGATAAGGAATTATTTGGTGTATTTTTCCTTAGATGTTACCTCCTCCTCCACCTACCTATTTATCTTTGAAGATCAAGGTCTTTCACTTATTAAGATATGTGGGGTGCATCTTATAAAAATGGACTTGACCTAACAAATATTAGGTGCACCCTAACACACTTGGTCCTAAAGGTACTTGTCTTGTCCCACCATTAAGATCTTGATTTTTATATTTTGTATTGAAAGTACCTTGACAAACAATAGATATCTTATTCATTTAATTATCTAGAATTGGTAGATCGTGGTTATAGTATATGCTGAAGCACCTTGCATTGGATTTGTCTTGATCAATCATAATTTTTTTTCTCTTGTAGTTCATGATATTTACTCTCCATATTTCCTTTCAAGGGATCCTTTTTCACCTAGTGAAGGTATGATTGATGGAGGTTAATATCAAGGTGTTACTTCATAGTGTTGATTACCTTGAATAACTTTGATGCTATTGGAGAGATATGTATCATTATACTTGTAGCAAATGATGGACCAATGAAGAAGAGAATATAAATTTGACATAACAACATGTATGATGGTGTGGAATAAGTGGTTATGGATTATGAGAGAGATTGAGATGAGTACATGTGGAGTGACATGATGACACTTGCAATATGGGGATACCCAAAATATGAGTGCAAAGGGGATAGAATAATTGGTGATGGTGTGAATGATAATTTGGAGATGACAAGTGAGATGATCCTACATTTTAAACATGTAAACCTATGATAGATATAATATTAGGGCTATGCTTATTTTATATGAGATAGGCACATTATAAGAAGTTAGAGGGATTAGAGAAGTAAGAGTAAATAAAAAAGGAGAGAAAGTATAGAGATGGAAGTAGAATAAAAAGAGATGGAAGTGAAGTGAAATATGGTTGTGGAAAATATGGTGGAAGAAATTTAAACTCCTAGATTAGCAACCTCCATTATTGCCACTATTTTCCTTATTTGTGAAACTTATTTTATTTTGGATCCTTTATCTTCAGTTTTATCTACATTTCTCTCTATTATTTTATCCTTCATTTCCTTGAGTCATCAAAAGTCTCATAGATTGAGCCATTTTTATCAACTTTTGTATTGATAGTCATTTCATGATTACATGATTGAAAATTTCTATCTTAAACTACCTTATCCATTGGGCTACAATGTCAAAAGGAAGAAAAATTCTACCTTCCCTAAAAATAATCTTCTTTTTTTTTATTTGTGGAAAACATCCCAAAAGGGATGCCACTTTCGGGTAAGACCCAAGGAGGCAGGGGTATCCATTCCGCCAAAAATACCTAGGACTCGGACTTGGCCTACCACCTTTGACATACTCAAGGAGCAAACAAACACACAAAACCAATTTAAAAATAAGTAAATAACAACAAAAGTAATAAAATAAAATAAAAAACATGCTCCTTGAGTGTGTCAAAAACAAAAGCACAACCAAACATTGCACAATAAGATAAAAGAAACCACAACATGAACCACATAGAAAAACACAAGAACCACATAATAAAACACAAACAAGACAAAAAACAAAGAACACTACAAAGACATAACCCAAAAAAAACATGAAAAATAAACACATCCAAAACATAAAAAATAAAAAATAAATAAAAATAAAAAACAACCAACAACAGACAATAAAAAAAAACAAAAAACATAGAAAACACTCACACATAAAAACATGAATTAACAAAAACAAAGAGAAACTCAAGAACAAGAACGAAAAAAAAACAAAAACAATAACAAAGAACAACAAAAAATAACACAAAGAACACAAAAACACAAGAACAACAAAAAATAACACAAAGAACACAAAAATAAAACAAAACAAAAGAACCCACCCACATTTAAAAAAAAAAAAAATTGAACATCACAATGACCTATCTAGACCAGAAGACTATTAAGGCAAGAATCAATAGAGGAAACAAAACAAAGAATAGAATGAGCTAGGGAACTAAAAAAAATTGAATGAACCAAAGAGAAGCAAAAAAAAAAAAAACAAGAAGAAACTAGGTACCTTCAGAACTGGATCCATCCAAAGAAATGATAGAAATAAGAGCTTCCCTAATTTGAGAAGCCTACCATCTAGGAGGATGGCCATAAAAAGTAAGATCACCTTTTTCCAAAGTCCAATTAGCTAAAGCATCAGGACTCTTGTTTTGATCTCTGACCACATGATTGTAATCAACTTTCAAAAATCCCATCTGGATTAATTAAATCTTCTCAATAATTCTTTTTATTCTCCAATCCACCTTATGATTCTTAGGAGTATTCAAGAGATTAATCATAAGTTGAGAGTCAGACTCAACTAACACCTTTTTCCATCCAACCTTCGTAGCCTCCTGAAGGCCTTTGAGTATACCATACCCCTCAGCAAGGTTATTGGAAAGAATACCCAAATTCTCAGCAAAATTAATGATGTAAATCCAACTGCAAGAGGTCAGAACAAATACCTTCCATCACATTAAAATTGCAATTAATAGAAATAACCGATAAAATATTCCATTCACATAAAAACTGCAATGTGTGGAAATGGATCAATAAATATTTCATTTTCTCATTCCTGAATTCACTTCCCCCTTTTACAATGCAATACCAAGGGAATATATCCCCAAAGAAACCCTAAAAGAAAACCCTAAAGCTTGAAGCCCTAAAAGAAACCCTAAAATAAAACCCTAAAGCTTAAAGCCCTAAAAATAAAATATTACTATTTTTGGCAAATTGATTTTTCCACCAAAAACTGCCTTTTTAAGTAATTACTATTTTCGACAAATTATTTTTTCATCAAAATTTGTCGTTTTTAGTAATTACCATTTTTGGCAAATTATTTTTGCGTCAAATAATTCCATTTTTAGTAATAAAAAAATTATTTTAAAACGTCTTTAAAAAAAACCCTCTAAATATAGGCTCCTACATCAAGTAAAAACCAGGGAGCCATATGAAAGTCTACCAATTCCTCCCACACTGGCTTTTCCAGGGTTCCCTCTAGAGGCTCCATCAGTATTGACTTTTCCAAAATCCTTAGGAGGAGGTTGCCAATTTCTTGTCCTATCCATCTTACTAATACATTCCCTTTAAGTTCATTGCCCTTAGAAGATTTAATCTTCAATCTTTGCATCACTTGATACCATATTTAGTGGGAGTTTTGGGGGTGATTAAGGAGTTGATGGACTGATTCAACTAAGTTGGCTATGGTATTTTTCCAAATATAGTGAATATCCTTCCTATCTTGATTAAAAATTCGGTTGTTCCTTTCATTCCAAATATTCCAAAGAAGAATGGTAGAACCCATCCAAACTAATTGCCTAATAAAATGATCAACACCCTCTTGATTAGGCCAATCCCTCCAAAGATGTTCAAAAGTAAAATAATTGGACCACTGTAAGCCAAGTAAAGTGGCCATTCTCCTCCATAGATCAGAGGCTAAAGTACACTCAATAAAAATAAGGTTGAGAGTTTCTACATTCTCTTCACACATTTCACATCTAAAAGGGCCATGAAAACCATGCTTCATAAGTTGCTCACCAGTAAGCACCCTACGATGCAATAAAATCCAATTAAAGAACCTCACCTTAGGCCAGAGCTTTTGATCCCACAATAGAGAAAAGATGTCAAAAGAATGGTTGGGATTATTATGGCATAAGGTCAAATAACCTTGAGCAACTGAATACTCACCCTTAGTAGTGTTGTTCTATCCAAAACAATCTTTTTCATGGGACCAAGAGAGGGATCTCATATGAAGGATGCCTTGGATATCTTGTCTTTGCCTTTATGGGATTTGAATAGGTCAGTCCTCAATAGGGATCCAATATCTACCAACCTTTGAATTGCTAGTATGGTATCGACAATAATTAGCCACCTTTATCCAGTTAGCTCGGTGAAGCTCCTCCATCCAAGGCCTCCAATCGGGAAACTGAGTTATCAAAGGCTTGTGACCATCCCAAGAATCTGTCCAAAAATTTGCCTCGTTGACCATTATGAATGATCCAAAATAAATTTTTCTTTATCAAATCCTCACTAGTCTTAAGAACTACTAAAATGGGAGAACCTTTGGTAGGAAGTTGATAGCGAACAAGGTCTTCAGGACTTTTGTTCTCGATATATTTAGCATGGAGATTATTGGCCCAAAGAGCATTGGGGTTATGCAATATCCTCCAATATAATTTAGCAACTAAAGCTTTGTTGTTATTAATAGAAGACCGGAATCTTAACCCCCCTTCATTCTTAGTAAGACATAAAGTATCCCATTTCACCAAGGCCAATTTTATTTTCTCCTTAGTACTCCCTAAAAATAATCTAGATCTTAGGTGTTTCCTTGTTATCATAATATCCCTATGTTGGCATCTCATCTTACTATCTTAGAAATAAAACCATGGATCTTAGTGATATCTTCAACCAATCTTGGAGGAAAGAGATAGAAAAAAATGGTAACCCAAGTATCTCTTATGATATTTTCACTCAGGTAAGATGGGGTTTTCCTCCCTATCCTTTTATTTTTTTTAAAGAAACTAAAATAACTCTCTAAGTTAAAGACAATCCCATTCACAGGTTTAGGAAAATACTCACCCACTCTTCTCATGTTGATGTTACACCTTAGGATTTTTCAATACCTATGTAAATATGTTAATCTAGATAGCATTAGTGGAGCATATGGAGGGCATTTTCCAAAATGAATTTCTCAATTCAAAGCTCCATGGGGATATTTTGAGGGATAGTATGTTTATTCACTAAAATAATTAGAACCTTGAGTAGGTGTCATAGTCTAGGAAGTTAGAACTACCTTTTTTTATCATTCCTTTCTTATCTATCTTTTGATGCTAACTATATTGGAACTAAAACCTCAGTTTAACTCTAAAGTGGTAGGAAGTATGAATGTGCATTGAAATTTCGATAACCTATGATAGCCTTCTCATCTTTTATCTCATTTAACGATAGAACTTAATGGTGATTATTAGTTTGCACAACTAACTTTATGCAACCTGGCAATACAACATCACTTAATAATAATGATTCCTTTTGATGTTGATCCCTGACCAACACAATATCATCCTTCAAAGCATCCAACTATTGGAATACAAATTTCACCTTGGTTGTGCTTCCCAAGATTGTAGGAAAACATCCCATTTTTAGAATTATAGCTTCTATATTATCAATGTAGCCCATTTATCTAGAATCACTTGAGAAATCTCAAGAGTCATAGAAAAATCCTTCTCCATTTTCTATATAGGATCTACTTCTAGGATTTCATCCCCAACCTCTAGTAATAATGTCCACTCTGATAAAAGTACCTCATATTTTGGTTGAGCCAATATTTCACCTTCCTTTGATGATTTATAAGGACTGCACATGATGTCATCTTAGAAAGGAAGATGATATTTGGTAACCTCAGGTGCTTCAGGCATCTTAGTGATTTGAATATCACATGGAATCCCAAGAATTTGATATTTTTCTTATAAAATTTCCTTTTCAAATATTTGAGCCATCACCATTATGCAACCAAACAATGTAGCATTAAGCAATAACAATGACTATTTTTAACTTTTCCTCTACCATCCTAATTTTTCCTTTAAAGCATTAGATTGTTTGGATATAAATTATCCTAGTTGTACTTCCCAAGATTGTAGGAAAATACCCCATATTTAGAATCATGGATTCTCTACAACGTAATATAGCCCAATTATCTGAAACCACTTGAATAATATTAGGAGTTATAGGTAAATTATTATTTTTAAATAGAGTCTACTTCCAATATTTCATCCCCAAAGAGGGATACATATTCATAAAAGGGGCCCCATGAGATTTATCTATATCTTGTGAGCTTAACTTTCTTCAAGATGCAATTATATGTTTCATATTTTCGCTTAGTTTCTTCCATTTTATACCCATCCTCTAGTATCAATTCTAGCTATGATAGAAATACCGATTATAGGCTCACCTCTACTTCTTCTATAAGATCTTCTTCCTTTAAAGAGAAATCAAATTCCTCATATATTGAAAGAGTAATTTTTTTACCATCCTTTAATGATGTATGAGGATCACATATGCTATAATCTGGGATAGGAATATGGAATTCAACATTAGGTATCTCAAGTCTCACAATGAATTGAATCTCATGAAAAGCTAATATTATTCTAAAATTTCCTCATCAAGAAAGTGATATGCCTTCACGAAAGGTGATCCAAATGTCAATTCTTTGAACTTTGAGGTATTTCCATATTCTAAACCAATTCCTATTTTTGTTGTTCTTGTATGATCCAATTTATCATTTGAGGGAAGCCCCAATGTCGGTTGATTTGATTGTATATTTAATTTTGTTATGACCATAGGTAGACATCCTCAATGGGCAACCCAAATCCCTTATATTTTGAATCAAATTTTGCTCCTATCATAGGATTTCTCATTTGAGATAAAAGTAAACACTTCACATTCTTCTACGACCTCTGAATTTGTATTTGAGAAAGGATAAATTCATTCATAACCTTTATTTTTTGTTTCTTTTCCTTTAGAATCTTTGAATTCAATATATTCATTTTTAATCTAAATGATTTCTTCATACGATAGGAGAGATGCCCTTTAGACTCTTTGTCTTCAATATCTTCATTTGTAATTTTGAACAAGTTGTTAAAAATTTTGAAATTTGAAAAAAATCAAATGATGGGGTCAAAGAAAATCACTTTGAAATAGGATCAAATCACCTTCTTAAGAGGGAGAGAAGAAGAATATTGTTTTATTAGTAAATCACTTCTCAAATTCATTGTAAATCACTTGTTGAATCTTACAGTGAGATTTTACTATTTTGGAGTGTACTGGTTTGAGTGAATCTCTTATAGATTTATCTTTTGGCAAAGAATGTCTTACATTCTACATTAATTTTTTTTGTCCATGAAAAATATATATTCGAGTTTATATTTGATGTTTTGATGATGCTTTTATGTTCATAACATTGTCTTTGCAATTTTTTTAAAATTTTTGGAGTTTATATCAGAGTTGCCATCTACAAAGTACCTAGAAAAAACAAGCACAAATAATAAAAATGATGAATTTTTAAGGTTAAGTTGAGACTAGGCTTGATAAATCAAGTGCCTCACATTGGTGAATAACTTTCAAAATGAAGTGAATTACTCAGAACTATATTTAAGCAATTTTTAGGTGATTGGATCAAATAAAGCAAATTGCTCCAAATTTGTAGCAAATCGCTTTCTTTAACTAGACTTAGCAAAATTTTGCTCAATTTTGAGCCAATTGCATCATTCATGATGAATGCAAATTTGACATGAAATTCAAGGAATGTTAGCTAGGTTAGGCAAAACTTGAGGAAAATGAGGGTTAGTCCTATCGAGTGTGCTAGAAACTATGTTGAACTAGGGAATTATCTTGACTTCTTAATTAATAGATGCACCCCATTTCTAGTTTCAAAAAAGTTGGAAAGGATTTGCAATGTCTTCTCCTAACTTCTAGATTTAGGTTACCTTTCCATTGTCCTTGCAAAATGCTCCTACACAAACCTACACTAACTTGCATTGAAAATAAAGTGTGGAAAAGTAAAGTATATAAATAAAAATACATAAAATTTTAAGGGTATGAGTGATTTAAATAAAACATGGGTTTAAAATTTAGTGAGGAAAGTGTGTGATCAATCAACATATGATAAGTCAAATAACATCAATGTCCACCCATTTGTTAAATTTGAAATTGATAAGCAAATGTTTAGATGGGATAAAATGGAAATACCATAATCATCACACACTTAACAAACTAGAATAGTAGTGCCACTAATGGAATACATAAGGAATTGCTAATTTCTAAAAATCTTATGAGGTCAAATATAATGTGGGTTTCATAGACTGTAGCTCAGAATTATCATGACCAAAAGATAAATACAATGAATCTCTAGGATTCTATTTATAGTTGGAGTTTACCCTTGAGTTACCTAGGGTGAGAATTTTTTACTCCTAGTAAAAGTAAATATTTGAGAGAAAATATTTAACAGAATGATGCACCTTCAAGTGTTACATACCTCTAATAGGTTTAGAAAGCTACCAAAATGAGTTAATGTGCTACTAAAATACAAAAAAAATGCTTTTTAGATATTCTCTTTAGGATATACATCTTTAATTTTACCCCTCCACAATTTGTTGAGTGATTCAATTAGCAAGCAAACCACTAGATATCACTAAGTGGTTCCATACATGTAGCCAATTAGGGCACTCTACAAGTAAATTGGTCCTAAGCCAATTGACACCTAAGTGAATTGAAACTTGAGCGAATCAACAATTATGAATAAACCAACACTTATGAGTGAATTGACACCAAGCAAATTGACACTAATGAGCAAATCAACACCTAAGTGAATTGACACTTGAGAAAATTGATATTTATGAGCAAGTAGACACCTAAGAGAAAATTGAGCCACTTTGCAAGAGAATTGGTCTTGAGCCAATCAATATTGAGTGAATTAGCACCTAAGCAAGTTGTTCTGTCTTGAAGTCTAAGCTAAATTTTGTCAATTTTGTAAACTTTTATTGTTTTACAATGTTGGTCATGGGTTTGCAAAATGTAGTTATCTATAGCTAATTCCTTGGAATTAGAAGGTAGTAGCCTAGCCACTATAAGTACCTAATATTGTAATATCACTAATTATACATCTTGACCTCTTTAACTTAGTTGACTAGTTAGAGTTGATATTGTTGCTTCAACTTAGGTTCATGCACAAGTATGTTATTAGTCGTAACATAATAGATAATGACAATAAGTTCATATATTTATTAATGGGTATTTTAAATATTGTTATCCTCAAGGTATTAAAGATTAGCATGTCTAGTTTAGTTGAGTAGACTATACCTCAGTCATATGACTACATATAATAACTAAGGGAGGTTATGGCATTGAAAGAATATATTTGTAACATGTGATACAAATATTTATATAAATTATGAAATCTATAATGTTAATAGATTATATTATGCTAAGTGGCAATAAATGAATTATTATCAAATATTATGTAAATGAAGCAAATGAATTAATTACTATTTTTTGGACCAAATAGAGTTGGTGGTTGGTATATTTATAGAGAAGGAACCTAGGTAATAGATAATTTAGCCAATAACGGTGTTGAACTTGGTCTTAGAAAAAAATAACTTGTAGAAGGCAATTGACTAAGTTATATTTTACCTCTTAATAAAAATGATGTCAAGAAGTCAATTGTGAAAGCATAGCAATTTAAGGAAGATGAGAAATGAATTCAATAAAAAAGGAAATAAAAAATACCTTTGATAAAAAGGCAAGCTAGATATGGTTTAATTGAATTGATAAAAAATGTAATGTTCTATTATTTTTATGGGACGAGCCCCTAGTAAAAGCCACACATAACTTATTAAAAACAGATACATAAAATATTTACAATATTCATATTTATTAATATTAAATTTTAATTTATAGCTACAAGCTTACTGCAATGGTAAGGACTTTGGCCTCTCTTTGATATATCTAAGGTTCAAACCCCACTTAGTATGAGGAAACCAAGACCCCTCATTAAAAATATATTAAATTTAAATTTCTTAATTTTAAATAATTATATAATCTAAATTTGTTGAGAAAGCTTTTATAACCAAAAATTCTAATTTTTAGATTTAGTTATTTTAAATACAATCTATATAAGTCTAATCATTCAGACTTTAAAACTCCAAATATAAATCCTACGATCGCACATGCACCAATATATTACATAAACACGTAGTGGCATATTTTTTTTATTGGTAAGCGGGGTTTTGAAAGGATCCCGTAACCTTTTATAGAAAAGTTCTAGTTAGAAAAATGCTCCCAAACATCTGAAACAAAAAGGAAGTATCTTATTCAAAACAACCAAGAAGAAAGACAAAAACAGATAAAGAAACCCTTGCAGGGGTAAAAGAGAAAGCCTCAACGGGCTCACATAGAGCCTACTCACGTGTTTCGATAAAACAACATATGGCTCCATTTTATCATCCGTCACGCAACAAAAAACTTGTAGGAGGTATTCATTGAAGATGGTTGATGGCAAGGTCGAGATTCAAACAACAAACTTCTCATTAATTTGCAGTAAAATTGCTTAATACAGTCTTCTGTTACAATTTCCAGGCATACTTCTTCTTCCACAATCCCGAACTCACCATCCCTTCCATTACAATTTTTTGGGTTTTTATCGAGGCCCCGATCCTCTAGGCAATTAATGCCCCGCCTAAAAAATTCAATTCGAATTTTCCCCCTCCCCGGGTTTTTTTTGAAATTTCAGTCTTAAATGGCAATCTGCCCGATCTACCATGGTACTAGCATTGATGGCCTCCCTACACCGGTCGCATTGTTCTGACCGTCCTCTGCACTATTGTCTCCTCCATTAAGCCGACACCTGTAATGGTTGTGTTGCCAAAAATAATAATAAAAGAATGCGTGGCCGACACTTCACCTCCTTCATCTTTGTTTTCATGCACGTAGCCGACCGCCTGTAAATCTGGCCATGCCTTCTCCATGTCGCAATATATTTGATACACGTACCCTTTATAACCGTTTTGATACACGTGGCTGTCCACGTGTCAAAATTGGCCTTGCCCGATCGTCGGCTCATTCCCTTTTGGTCTTGATTTCACTTGGCCGCGATATCGCGACAGGTCACGAAATCGTGACATGTCGCGATATCGCGACCGGAAGCGCCTCCTCTAAGCCGAGCTCTTTGGGGTCACGAAATCATGACATGTCACGATTTTGTGACCCCCTCTTCCCCCTCAGCCTTCACTTTGCTGAAGTCTTTTGTAATGTTTCCCACCTTACTTTAGCCTTCAATGCTATCTTGGAATCATGCCACGTGGCGGCCTCTGACTGGTCGCGATATCACGACCTATCGCGATATCATGACAGGACTCTTCTCCTCCGCCTTGCTCTGAAGACCGTCGTGATATCGCGACGTCGCGATATCGTGACGTCTGAAGCCCTTTTTCTCTGCGTTGCAATACTGTCACGATATCGCGACGTCGCGATATCGCGACGACTGAAGCTCCTTTCCTCTGCCTTAGATGTAAAAGACGTCACGATATCGTGACGTCGCGATATCACGACCGAAACTCCACTTGGTCTCTGCTGTTGAAAGACGTCGTGATATCGCGATGTCACGACAGAACTGGTCCCCGACTTTGCCACTACTTCGGAGGTCGCAATTTCGTGACATGTCACGATTTCGCGACCTCCCCAACTTTTGCCTTAACTTCTAAATAACTTCCCCTCTGCTTTACAAAACTTTTGTGAGGTTGTTCTAATGCCACCGGATGCTCCTGCATCAGACACCCGGGGTAACAAGAGAAGTGACCTTCACTTCTTTGTTGTTCGGTCCGCGTCCTTTGTAATATCTCCGAACACTCATCAACCTTTACAACCTGCTCAAATCCTATTTCCTGGAAAAATTTTTTGCCTTCTACCAGAAAAATTCTGGCATTGCTGCACACCTTCTCATCCACTGTCTGTAATGGCTTCAACTTGTGCCGCACTCCATTTTTCATCAAGGAGTACGTATTTGCACGACCATCATGCACTGCACTTCGATCAAACTGCCATGGCCTTCCCAACAACAAATGGCAAGCATCCATGGGGAATACATCACACAGGACCTCATCCTGGTATCTCCCAATCTGGAACGTGACTAAGCACTGTTCACGAACCCATGCTCTGTGGTCCTTTCGCAACCACGCAATCCGGTATGGATGCGGGTGTCTCCTTCTCTCCAACTACAACTTAGTAACCATCTCCTCGAAAACTAAGTTATCTGTACTCCCGTTGTCTATAATAACATTACAGACTTTGCCTGCACTTTTGCATCGTGTGCGGAACAGGCTTCTCCTCTGCTCTGGTTTGTCTTCCTCAATCAACATGGTCCTCCTTACTATCATTGCTTCTCCTTTCTCAGCTTCTTCTGAATGTTCTGAGTCAGCATCTTCAACTGCCACAACAGCTCTGGCAGGACCCACTTGTTTCTTGTTCATTCTCTCGGGGTGTTGGGGACACTCATATGCCCGATGCCCCTCTTCTCCATAGTGGAAACATGTTCCCCGAAACACCCCTCTTCCATACCCGCGTCCAGATCTACCTCTTCCCCTTGGGTAGCCATTATTCTGAACTTGCGGTTTGGGTTCTTCATCTCCTTCTTTCTGACCTCGGCTGCTGCTAGTCTCTTCTTTCTTCTCCTCTTTTCCTTCATCCTTTCTTCCACCGGTCTTTCCTCCAGGCCCTCTTCCTCTTTGCTTGCTCTCAAACCTTCTGTTCAGTTTTTCTTCAACCTTCAGAGCAAACTGGTAAGCATCTTCAATGGTGCTCACCCGAACCAAGCTCAACTCTTCCTGGACACTGGGTCTCAACCCATTAATATAACGGGCCACCTTTTCCTTGCTTGCTTCTAAATGACCGGTTCTGATGGAGATTTTGTAAAATTCCTCCGTATATTCTTGGATAGTTTTATTCATCTGTCTCAAACTCTGCATTTTTCTTAGCAGATCCAGTTCATAATCTATGGGAATGAATTGTCTTTTTAATTTTTCTACCATTCTGTCCCATCTAGTTATCCGTTCTTTTCCTCTTCTATTCCGTTCCAGCTGTACTCCCTTCCACCATATGCTGGCATGACCCTTTAATTTGGTTTTAGCAAATCTGACCCGCTCGGGATCTTCAACCTCTTCATATTCGAAGTATTCTTCCAGGTCATTTATCCAATCAATTAATTCCTCCGGATTCAAGTTCCCAAAATACGTGGGAACTTCCATCTTCGGCCTCTTCCCGATCTGGGATATGGCCTTGTATAGTCTGGCTTGTGCCGGATCCACAACTTCTTCTTCTTCTTCTTCAAACTGATTTTCTTCTTCATCCGCTTCATCCTCACTGTCTGCATCTCTTCTCGGTTCATGCCCTCTACGCAGTTCTTCTTGCAGGGCCTGAACTTGCCGCTGCAAAGCTCAAAAATCTTCTACTGCCATGCCTCTTCCACCAACGGGGTTTCTCCTTGGAGGCATTCTGTTCACCCGATCTCAAGCCCTCCCACAAGTCCTGGTACAACTGCCTCTCCTTCGGCGGTCTGATGTACGCTCAGGAACTACTGGCTCTGATACCACTTGATGGCAAGGTCGAGATTCAAACAACAAAATTCTCATTAATTTGTAGTAAAATTGCTTAATACAGTCTTCTGTTACAATTTCCAGGCATACTTCTTCTTCCATAATCTCGAACTCACCATCCCTTCCATTACAATTTTTTGGGTTTTTATCGAGGCCCCGATCCTCTAGGCAATTAATGCCCCGCCTAAAAAAATTCAATTCGAATTTTCCCCCTCCCTGGGTTTTTTGAAATTTCAGTCTTAAATGGCAATCTGCCCGATCTACCATGGTACTAGCATTGATGGCCTCCCTGCACCGGCCGCATTGTTCTGACCGTCCTCTGCACTGTTGTCTCCTCCATTAAGCCGTCACCTGTAATGGTTGTGTTGCCAGAAATAATAATAAAAGAATGCGTGGCCGACACTTCACCTCCTTCATCTTTGTTTTCATGCACGTAGCCGACCGCCTGTAAATCTGGCCATGCCTTCTCCATGTCGCAATATATTTGATACACGTACCCTTTATAATCGTTTTGATACACATGGCTGTCCACGTGTCAAAATTGGCCTTGTTCGATCATTGACTCATTCCCTTTTGGTCTTGATTTCACTTGGCCACGATATCGTGACAGGTCACGAAATCGTGACATGTCGCGATATCGCGACCGAAAGCGCCTCCTCTAAGCCGAGCTCTTTGGGGTCACGAAATCGTGACATGTCACGATTTTGTGACCCCCTCTTCCCCCTCAGCCTTCACTTTGCTGAAGTCTTTTGTAATGTTTCCCGCCTTACTTTAGCCTTCAATGCTATCTTGGAATCATGCCACGTGGCGGCCTCTGACTGGCCGCGATATCACAACCTGTCATGATATCGCGACAAGACTCTTCTCCTTCGCCTTGCTCTGAAGACCGTCACGATATCATGACGTCGCGATATCACGACGTCGCGATATCACGACGTCGCGATATCACGTCGTGATATTGCGACGTCGCGATATCATGACGTCTAAAGCCTTTTTCCTCTACGTTGCAATACTGTCGCGATATCACGACGACTGAAGCTCCTTTCCTCTGCCTTAGATGTAAAAGACGTCGTGATATCATGACCGAAACTCTGCTTGGTCTCCGCTGTTGAAAGACGTCGCGATATCACGACATCACGATATCACGATAGAACTGGTCCCCGCCTTTGCCACTGCTTCGGAGGTCGCGATTTCGCGACCTCCCCAACTTTTGCCTTAACTTCTAAATAACTTCCCCTCTGCTTTACGAAACTTTTGCGAGGTTGTTCTAATGTCGCCGGATGCTCCTGCATCAATGGTGTAGTACAATGTCTCCATGTATGGCTCACAAATACATTCTCCATGTTGAGCCACAAGCTCCATGTGCCTCAAACATTCATTTTATCAAGATGAAGCCACACATGAAAGTGTATGTGAACTTATAAAAATTCCACGGATCAATGAAACCTCCAATTATGTGTCCTGAAAATGCTATCCAATCTAAAGAGGATTCCTATAACATGGAGAAGATATGGCTACCCAAGAAACCTGAATCTTGGGAAAACTCACAAAAGAGATACAGGTGTGGGATTGCCATCGACCATGGGGGGAGGAGAACTTTCATTCCAAATGGTGTGGCCTACAACTTCATGCACATTAAAAATTTCATTTATTTTATTCTATTTTATGGTCACATATCTTAAGTTAGGCTTCGCATGACCTCTTTCTATAAAAAAATAACTTTTTAAATATTTGATATTAAATAGTGCCCACTTCGTTAATAGGACATGGTTATATATTATCATGTTTATTGCAAGCAAACACTATAGTGATTTTATATGTCTACTATTTTTAATTGACTTTGCCTGTCCACTATTTTTGTTTTTTCATGTTAAATTATTTTTCAATTATAATTGAAAATTAAATTTATTAAATGCAATTTTAAGGTTAAAAAATTATTTATTTAATTATTTATATACCAAGAACAAGGTTTATGATGGTAATCCATCCTATAAAATATTATTACTTACAAAAGAACTTAGTAATATAGTTATTATATATTAATCATAAGTTATTATCTTATTTGGGAAGTAAATATTTTAGGAAGGAAGTGTGAGGAGGAGGTGAATTTGGATTTCTCAAGAAGATTAATGGCTTGATTTTACAATAGCTTGGCAATTATGTATGTATCATTTGGAAAAATTTAAACCTTGATCTCCTTATTAAAAGTCAAAGAATCTAGCCACTTGAACTAATGCCATTTGAAGAGATTAATGGCTTGATTACTAGATATAAAAAAGGAAAAATAAAAAATGTTGAAGATTTGGAAATATGAGAATCATATGGCTTGACTGTAGATTTGGAAATATGAGCATCATATGGCCCCACCCTTATTATATCATGACTGTGTTACCATGGTATTTCAATAAAATATATAATGGTATTACAACAATAATTTAAATAATTGTGCAATTGTTTAAGTAGATTTGAACTTGGGTCTTTTCTTTGAAAGTCAAGCAATTTAACCACTTGAGCTCATGTTGTTTAATGAACTATAACTACATTGTTTTTAAGGGTTATATGAGATTGAAATGACTCCACTCCATATAGTGGTATTACAACAACTTGGTAATCATGCATGTATCACTTGACAAGATTCAAACCTAGGTCTTCTCCTTTAAATTCAAGGAATTTAACTAGTTGAACTGATATCATTTTATGAAATATAACTACAATTAAAACTAGAAAGGTAAGACTTTTTGGAGATATTACATTATCCGGTACATTATCCGGTAAATGATAAAGTATCCCTATGGTACATTTTTACATTTATAAATATTATATTAGAGAGTGATTTATTAGATTAGGGAGTGTGATTTATATTTCCCTTAAAGTATGTGTCAATGTGTGAGAAGAGTCCAAGTGTCATGTAATAAAGTGTGTGAAGTGTCATGTAAGTAAAGAGTCATGTGTGTAGGTGTCAAATATACAAGTGAAGAGTCACATGATATGTGACAAGATGTAAAGTCAAGAGTCATGAGAGTTTTGTTATATGAGGAATAGGAAAGGATGCATCTCTCAAATGTTTGAGAAGAGCAATAGTCAAGTATTGAAGAGTCATGTTCTAAGGTTATATTATGGAGGCAAAGCTCCATGCATTGTAATCCATTGTAATTCATTGTAATACAGATTGATCTCATGTAACTCAAACTTGATATATGAATAAGTGATTTTTTATTATGATACATTATTGTTATTTCATGAATGTGATATTCAATGATAGCTAACATTGATTTGATAAGCATGCCCAAATTTCAAATGTTGTCACAAAATTATCAACATTACTAAGGGCAACTATAATTCCATCTGGTATATCTCATGATACCCCTTTCTGGAAAGAAACTGACTCTAGTATTTTTTCTATCAAATATTCCCATATGTTGATTTTCACTCCCCAAACATCTCTCATTACTTTAAATCTAGTTTGGCTTAAACACCTCATACCTAAATTTGCTGTCTTTTCTTGGTTGGCCATCCAAAACAATATCCTCGCCACCGATAGTCTCATGAATAGAGGGATGGTTGTTCCTAATAGATGCCATATTTTCTTGGTAGCTTCGGAATATATCAACCACATATTTATGAAATGTTCTTTCTGCCACTCTGCCATGGATCATATCATTTCCACCTTTCATATCTCCTAGGCCTAGATCAACTCCTTGGATCTTTTTTTCTCCCAGTGGCCCATGACTTTCAAAAATTCTAGGTTGTCTTCTTTGTGAAAATTTTATCTCCATCATCTCCTGTGGTAGATTTGGCTTGAAAGAAACTATAGAATCTTTTCAAACACCCTTAGAGACTCTATCTCTATTTCCAATAAAACCATAACCTTTGTTGTTGAAAATTCTAAGCTTTTCCCTTGTACCAAACCACTTGAGTCTACCCTTGAGTCCACTCTTTTCCATTCCATCAGTATTCCCCTTAGTCCCATCTCTACTCCTTCTAATCCCCATACCAAAATTGGTGCTCATTGGAATCCTCCTCCTATAGGATGTCTTAAACTTAACTATGATGGTGCTTCTAAAGGAAATAAGGGTGTAGCGAGTACCGGAGGTCTGGTCAGGGATCACAATGGATGACTCATAGTGGTCTATGCTAAGTTTTAGGGCATCCAAACTAAACACTATGCTGAAGCTCATGTGTTGTGGAGGGCTAGAATTTCTTAGAGATTACACATGAAATTTACAAATTGAAGGTGATTCCATGAATGTTACAAAATCTATCATCAATGACAAAATTCCTTCATGGAACGTGCACACTATTATTTAGGAAGCTAAGGTCTTGATGCATAATTTTTGCAACACTACAACCTACCATGTGTATTGGGAAGCTAACAAGTCTGTTGATTTGCTCACCAATATTGGGGTTAGTCATAGGAATTTGTCCATATGACACCAAAATTTTCCTCAAAATGTTCTTAATGTTGCTACTGTCGACTTGGAAATGCACAACCAGCCTTGAGAGGTATGCTCACCTAAAAAAGTCTAATTATGGGAGTGACATAATTGATTCTTCAATGGCCATATTCAACTTAGTCCACAACACCATACTTAGTAGCATCATCAGTGGCATGGATAACATCAACACCTCCCTAAAATTGCTGGTCAAGAAACATGGCCAAAAGAGCTCTATAGCTGAAAATATTGCCGATGATTAGAGTTGGTTTATTTTATCTTTCAAGCTCTGTTCCCCTGCATGGGATTTTTTGTATTAATATTTTTATCCCTGTGTGGGCACTGGTTTGATTTTGCTTTATATTCTCCTTATACCCTTTATGGGCTCTCTCTTTTGATATATTTTTTTTGTTAAACAACCCCTACGTGGGTCTATTTTTTCTCTGGTTTGGCTCATGGAGTAGCTAGGGTGTAGACACCCTATTTTGTGCTTATCTATGTACTTTTCATCATATGCTTATGTTTCTAGTTTTGGGTACCAGTTAAAACCCATATAATATAATTTCTACCACCTACAAAAAAACAAAATTTAATAAATATCTACCTTATCACTCCTAAACTTAATAAACCAAATAAACTTTATAACTCCTAGAAACTTATTACTCCTAAGGTTTTAATAATTAATCTTTCACAAAACCTTATTACTCCTAAAAATGACTTATCACTATGAAAATTTAAACTTTGAAAAAAACTAATAAATTTAAATTTTACCTCAAAAACTTAATGTACACCTTTTCTTCTTGCTCTGCTACAATTCTTTGAATGTTGTAGAAGAGACCCATGTGAACTACTTTAACCAACATGTTTGAGTGCTGCGTGGCTCCAAAAATGATTAAATTTTAGATATTTGAGTTTTGATTGAATGTTACTATATTCAACATTTGGGCTTTGATTTCTTGGTAGAGAATTATCTACCAAGTGGCTCTCAGGCGTTACAAGAAGCTTTACTCCTTAAAAACCTGAAAATAGATATTTCTCTCTAGCATTACCTTTCTCCTTGCAATCAATATTTTTTCTCTATAAATCTAAACTCTTGGTTTTCCAACTGATTATTACTTAAGTGCTTATAATTTCCTTTGAGTGTTGGATATCTCAGATGCTACAGTGAATGCTCTTTATCTCTAGTTTCACCTCAGTGTGTTGTATACGTTGCTTAGTGATATATAGCTCAACTTTACTCGATGATATGATTTACGTATATTTGCTCAATATTCAACATTATTGCTCAATGTTGTGCTCAATGTTACACTTTGGTGTTGTACAATGACTATGCGCTATGGCGTTGAATGCTCTCTAACTATCTTAGATATCTGTTCTATTATATTTTCTTCCTTATGTGTATTCTATGTCAAACCTAGTATATAATCATATTGAAGATGACATTATCATTTCCATCCACTATCTCCTAATTATTACAGGAATGCTTTGTGAGCGTTATCCTTTATGCTAATAGCTTGGACAACCTTTGAATCATAGAATTATTTTTTGTAAGCATTGTCCATTTTTTGCCTCTTCGTATATGTAAACCTTGGCCCTTTATGTATTTCTTTAAATGCTTAGACCTTGGCCCTTTATGTTGTACTCCTTTGAATACTTAGACCTTGGTCATTTTACGTCTGGTTGCTTCTAAAGATCTCTATACTTCTTTATCAAGCTTATGTTATTTATTTAATGAACCTTAAGCTTGTTGTTGATCTTCTCTTCTTCAAATTTGTATCTTTAATCTTTATATGGTTACCTCTGTCAAGCCTTTTTATCAAGGTCAATATCTAGTGACCCAAATCTTTATTTTATGTCAAGGTCTTTCTTCAAGACTTGAAATCTTCTTTATGTCAAGGTCTCTCTTCAAGACCTGAAATATTTTTATGTCAAGGTCTCTCTTCAAGACTTGAAATCTCCTTTATGTCAAGGTCTCTCTTCAAGACCTAAAATATTCTATCAAGGTCAATTTCTCTATGACTTGAAACTTTAATATCTTGCAACCTAGATTAATCTTCACTTGATGGAAGATTACATTTAAATAGATATATCAATACTTGATATATCCTTCTCCTTTTCTGATTAATCTTACATTTCGAAGATGAAATTATTCTCTATTTGTTATAGGAAGCTTCTCACACTTTTGATGATCAATCTCTATTGTAAATGCCTTAGGTCGCACCTAAGAACTCAAGAAACAAATTCAAGGTAACTTATATTTTCCTGATGTCACAATAAAATTCAAGATGACTTGATTATCCCAAATTCTTCAACTTCCTTTTGAGTTGACAGAAAATAGTACCAAATATTATCTAAGTTATTTAAATATTTCTATATCTAAAATCAATGTCAAGGGTTGGCTATTTTTAAAAATGATCAACTATCTTAAAGTTGATTTGCCTTCCAATATAGACGTGTCTTTGTCTTCACTGGTTATACTTCAACCATGGTCTCCACTAGTTTTTCTTCAACTATGGAAAGACTCTATAGCTAAGTCTTGGTATTCACTAGTTGTTCCTCCAATTGTGGAAAGACTTTAGCCTTTCTACTTACTATGATATTACAGTAGAGTCCAGGTCTAACTCCCTTTAAAGTAGACAAACTCTAAATAAATTTTATCAATATAGACAAAATTAATTTTTGTATGTAGCTAAATAAATTTAACCTATACAAGAAACTACTCGCAGTAGCCCTGACACCATTAATGGCTTTTTAAGCCTTAATACTAACATAAAAATCATAGAATAAATTCCATAGGATCAAATATAATATAGTCACAATATAGTAAGATCAAGATAATGATGTAAGTAGAATAATATGAGCAAATTAATATGTAAATCAAGGCTTATAATAATATGTCAAATAATATTAATTAATAAACAATAAAATAAATATAAATAGCCCGAATCATACATGTACAAAGCATGTAGCATAACTTACAATATTAATTGCTCAAATGTATGCAATCTTTATTACTCCTCTTTCTCTTACAAATATGATACTTGACACTTAGATACTTTGATATGACACTTGATACTTTGTTCCTTCTCTATGGAGTACTATATAGCCATAGTAGAATGACTCTTTGGATACTTGACTATTCATTTCCATATGCCAAGTCTCATGACTCTTGGCTTCTCTACTTTAAATTTACACACACAAATCTATCTTGTATGCACACACCTAGACATGAATCTTCACTTTGCACCCTCTAATCTAAGACATGTGTGTACTCTTACATATAAGACACTTGTGCACATAGACTCACATTACACTTGCACACATACTCATATGATACTTGTGCATTTCCTGCACATACACACTTACATAACACTTGCATATATCCAAAACATTATAACATTACATAAAATATTACTCACACTCTAAACAAAGACTCAACCCTAATATAATATTTACAAGATGTAACATAGAGGTACCATGGAGGTACATTAGCATGTAACAAATAATGTAATATACCCCAACATAATTTTGATAGAGCATCTTATGGAAAACTAGGACTAGTAGGAGTAATAATTAGAAATAATGGGGGTAATATTTTATCACATTATACTTTTAATAGTGGATTTAAGACAAATAATAAAGTTGAAGCGTGGGTGGCTTTGGAAGGGTTAAAAATATGTAGAAAAATGGAATTAAATAGAGTATGGATGTTTACACATACGTTAAGGGAAGGGAACAAATGTGCAGATAGACTAGCCAATAGAGGGGTTTTAATAGAGGATTATGAAGTTAAATTATATTTTCCATGGTTAAAGGAAGTAATTAGTTTAGCTGAAGCTAACAAGATCAATTGTGACTATCTAAATAAAATAATGATTCAGATTTACTATAATGTTTTTTATTGATAATATTGTTGTATTTTATAACATTTTTTTTTGTGGAAAACATCCCAGAAGGGATGCCACTTTCGGGTAAGACCCAAGGAGGCAGGGGTATCTCTTCTGCAAAAATTGCCCAGGGCTCACACCTGGCCTACCACCTTTGACATACTCAAGGAGAAAACCTAAAACAATAAAAAAAAGAACACACAAATACAAACACACAAGAAGATTAAAAAAAATGCTCCTTGAGTGTGTCAAAAATATAAAGCACAACCAAACACACACACAATAAGATAAAAAAAAAACACAATAACAACCACACAAAAAACACAAGAGCAACATAAAAAAATAAACATGTCAAAAACAATAGAAAGATACAAAGACAACCAACAAAAACAACCAAAACCTTAAAAAAAAAACAACCAACAATAGACAAAAAACAAAAACATAGAAAACACTCACACACCAAAAAAAAAAAACACCAATTAACACAAACAAACAGAAACACAAGAACAAGAAAAAAAAAACACAAGAACAATAAATAAAAAAACACAAAAAAAAAATACAAAGTAATAAAAACACAATAACAACAAAAAACAATACAAAAAATACAAAAAAAAAAAAAAAAAAAAAAAATGCACACACCTCAAAAAACTAAACTACCCAGACCGAACCAAAGAGAAGCAAAAATAAAGTAAGAAGAAACTAGGTACCTCTAGAACTGGAGCCATCCAAAGAAATGATAGACATAAGAGCTTCCCTAATTTGTGAAGCCCACCATCTAGGAGGGTGGCCATAAAAAGTAAGATCACCTTTGTCCAAATCCCAATTAGCTAAAGCATCAACACTCTTGTTCTAATCTCTGACCACATGATTGTATCAAATTTTAAAAATCCCATGTATATTATTTGAATCTTCTCAATAATTCTTTTTGTTCTCCAATCCACCTTATGATTCTTAGAAGGAGTCTTCAAAATATTAATCATGAGTTGAGAGTCAGACTCAACTAGCACCTTTTCCCATCCAACATTAGTAGCCTCTTGAAGGCCTATAAGGATACCATAACCTTTAGCAAGGTTATTGGACAGAATACCCAAATTCTCAGCAAAAGTAAAAACCAGGAAGCCATCTGAAAGTCTACCAATTCCTCCCGCACTAGATTTTCCAGGGTTCCCTCTAGAGGCTCCATCAATATTGACTTTTCCAAAATCCTTAGGAGGAGGTTTCCAATTCCTTGTTCTATCCATATTGCAATTGCTCGCATTCCCTTTAAGATGGTTTCCCTTAGAGGAGTTAATCTTCAATATTTGCATCACTTGATCCCATATTTGGTGGGAGTTTTGGGGGTGATTAAGGAGTTTTTGGACTGATTCAACTAAGTTGGGAATGGTATTTTGCCAAATATAGTGAATATCCTTCCTATCTTGATTAAAAATTTGGTTGTTCCTTTCATTCTAGATATTCCAAAGAAGAATGGTAGAACCCATCCAAACTAATTATCTAATAAAATGATCAACACCCTCTTGTTTAGGCCAATCCCTCCAAAGTTGTTCAAAAGTAAAAAAGTTGGACCACTGTAAGCCAAGTAAAGTGGTCATTCTCCTCCATAGCTCAAAGGCTAAAGTTCACTCAATAAAAATATGGTTGAGAGTTTCTACATTCTAAAAGGACCATGAAAACCATGCTTCATAAGTTGATCACCAGTAAGCATCCTACGATGCAATAAAATCCAAGTAAATAACCTCACCTTAGGCCAAAGCTTTTGAGCCCACAACTAAGAAAATATGTCAAATGATTGGTTGGGATTATTATGGCATAAGGTCAAATAACCTTGAGAAACTGAATACTCACCCTTAGTAGTGTTGTTCTATCCAAAACAATATTTTTCATGGGACCAAGAGAGAGATCTCATATGAAGGATACCTTGGATATCTTGTAATTTCATTTCTGGTATTTGAATAGGCCAGTCCTCAATAGGGATCCAATATCTACCAACCTTTAAATTACTAGTATGGTACAGAAAATAATTAACCATCTTTATCCAGTTAGCTCGGTGAAGCTCCTCCATCCAAGGCCTCCAATCGGGAAACTGAGTTATCAAAGGCTTGTGACCATCCCAATAATATGTCCAAAAATTTACTTGTTGATCATTATGAATGATCCAAAATATATTTTTCTTTATAAAATCCTCACCAGTATTAAGAACTACTAAAATGGGAGAATCTTTGGCAAACAATTGATAGCGAACAAGATCTTCAGAATTTTTGTTCTTAGTATATTTAACATAGAGATTATTGACCCAAAGATCATTGGGGTTATGCAACATCCTCCAATATAATTTAGCAGCTAAATATTTTTTGTTATTAATAGAAGACCAGAATCCTAACTCCCCTTCATTCTTAGGAAGACATAAAGTGTCCCATTTCACCAAGGCCCATTTTCTTTTCTCCTTAGTACCACTTCAAAGGAACCGATGACTGATTTGATCCAATTATTGAAGAACAGACTTTGGGATATTTAAAATAGAAGAAACATAAATAGGAATATCTTGAAGGACTAATTTTACCAAGGTGATTCTACCCCGAGAAGAAAGCCACATGTTGGTCCACTTTCCAATTTTCTTCTTGAATTTGTCCAACAACCAATTCCAATATATTTTTTTTGTCTTTGAATATTTATGGGAATACCTAAATAAGTGATCGAAGGGAGGTATTATTATATATTAATTTATCCAAGACCATGGATTCCTATCTAGTAGAGAAGTGAAAGAAAATAACTTTAGATTTGTCTTCATTGATCAATTGCCCAGTAGCCTTAGAAAAACAACTAATAATTTTCTTAATATTAGAAGCTTCCTTAACTGTAGCTTTACCTAAAAGAGTAGAGAAATCAAAAAATTGAAGATGGGAGATAGGTCTAGCTCCATGAGCAATGGTAACTCCCTCAAGGGTTTTGTTTTCTCTCTTTTTTGTTATAGTCCTACCCAAGCATTCAGCAAGAAAGATGAATAAATAAGGGGATAGCGGGTCACCTTGCCTAATGCCTCTAAAAGCTGGGAATGACTGATAAGGCTTGCCATTGATAAGAACTAGGTAGGAAATTGAAGAGATACATCCCATAATCTAATCCATCCAATCCTGAGAGAAACCAAATTGCCTCAAAACTTTGATAAGGAAGTGCCAATCCACTTTGTCATAAGCTTTGGTTAAGTCTAACCAAATGAACATGGAAGGAGATTTTTGCATATCCATGGAATGGATGGCTTCCTGAGAAAGAACTATCTCATATACTATTTGATGTCCTTCCACATAACCCCCTTGTTTAGGGGAAATAATATTATGCAAAAGAGGCTTCAACCTTTCTTCCATGATCTTAGTAATGATTTTGAGAAGAACATTACATAAAGCAATAGGTCTAAAAGCTGAGATATGATCAACCTCTTGAGATTTTGGAACAAGAGTAATATAAGTTTTATTGATAACCTTTAAAATTTCTTTGGCTTTCCTGGCTTCTTCCACCACCTCTAATAAATTAGCATGAAAGATATCCCAGAACTCTTGGTAAAAATCAATGGGAAAACCATCAGGACCTGGGGTTTTCCCTTTTTGCATTTAAAAACTACCTATTGAAGCTCATTGATAGTAACAGGAGCAGTCAACATAGAGTTATCGTAAGAAGTGATAAGAGAAGGGATTTCTTGAAGAACATTTTTTTGAGAAGTTGAGTCAAGAGGAGTAGCAATAAAAATATTGGAAAAGTAATCAACAACAATAGAGTTCATGCCATCCCAAGTGTAGACAACATCTCTAGAATCTGATTTTAGGGAAGAAATAAAGTTGTGAGATCTTCAAGCTAAAAGAGATTTGTGGAAGAAATTTGTGTTTCGATCTCCTTCTTTGAGCCATTGAATTCTAGATTTTTGCTTCCATAATAGTTCTTCTCTTTTTCCCATTCATATAAATGAGTTGTGAGTTTAATTTCATCTGCACTTCTACTCTCTGTGAGGCCATCTAAATGGATTTTATTATTCATATTTTCAAGTTGAGCAATAACTTCATTTTTTTTTTATGAACATCCCCAAACTCTTTCTAGTTCCAAGTCTTGAATTTGGATTTAATGTACTGCAATATTTTGTCAAAATAGAACATCTTAGTCCCATACCTAGGCTTACCTTCCTTCCACCATAGTTGCACATGAGGTCTAAAGGAACTATATCTGAGCCACATTAATTGAAAATGAAAAGGAGAGAAACTCACATTGGTTTTCCACATTTCCACCATGATTGGCCAGTGATCCGAACTAGCATTGTTAAGAGTTTTCACTTTAGGAATGTGGCCATGGATTAAGAATTTTTCAAAGAGTAAAAACGTATCCAATCTCTCCATAATACAATCTAAGCCTTGCCTTCTATTAGACCAATTCATAAGGCCATTATTCGGTTAGTTGTCCACAATATGGAGGTTTGCAATATATTCACTCATGAGGTCAGTGCTTCTATCCAAATTTCTATTTCCCCCCAATTTTCTCATCCAGAGAGAGGATGGTATAGAAATATCCTCTGATCAAGATAAAAGATTCAAGAAAATGAGAGATAATATAAGTTATATCCTTCCACTGACTTCTTTTTTCCTCCAAAGCAGTCAAAGCATAAACAGTAATGCAAAGCATAATTTAATTGGAATGTCTACTTTGAATAGCTATAGCCAAAAGACCCCAACTGCCAACCATATGGTGAATAACTACCTCTTTTTGGTCCCAAAGACAAGCAATGCCACTAGAAGTCCCTTGGGAATTGAGGGAAACCACTTTTTCAGCTGGCTAAATTTTACAAGAAATTGAGTCCATATCCTCTATTGACATCTTCATTTCTTGAAGGAAAACAAAATGTGGATGATTTATCTGAATCATTCTTCTAATTTTATTTTGTTTTGAAAGACTCACTTTGAGTCCTCTAATATTCCAAGTGATGATCTTCATTAATACCAAGGCTAAAAAATTTGGGAAGGGCATTAATATTACCTTACTCTACAAGATTTTCACCTTCTTTTACCATATGATATTGATTGGTCTTGTGACTTGCCTTTTGATTAGAATCCATCTTCAGTTTTTTTCCCAGTTTCTTGACTTACTCCAATTGAATCTGAGATGGATTCTAACCTTGAAAAATGCTCGTACACAACCAAAGTGTTACTAGAGGATTCAACAGAGTCTATTTTTGGGACATATATTATTTAAAGTTTTGACATTTAAAAGATTGTCTTTCTTGTGTAAACTTTCTCCCTTTTTTTTCTGTTGAAAACCTTTGATTTGTTGGTTTGTCTCTGAGTTTTTCCCTTCATCTTTAAAATGTGTTTCTAAGATTTTTTTTCCATTATTTCCTCTTCCTCACTTGGTACATCATTCATGGAAATAATTTAAAATATATTAGCAGATGAATTTGATTGATCCTTCATAACTAGTTTTTTTGTGTTCTTAGGCATTTGGAAACCTGATGAGTTTATATCTTCTTTATTTTTATTAGGAATTTTATTTGGGCAACCAATAGCCAAAGGACCATATTCATGGGATATTATACAACGAAAATGAATGTTCTCATAGTCCACTCATTGATCCCAAGTGTCTTCCCCAAATTGTAATGTGATCTTTTTAGGTAAGGGTTTGTCAAAATCCATTAAAACACAAATCCGAGCATAAATAATATGCTCAAAATTTTGAGTACAATAAAAAATCATCATAAAAGTTCCTAAAGAGTTCCCAATTGAAGAAAAAATAGTAGGATTCGAAAATTTAATAGGGAGGCCAAAAATTCTAACCCACATGGGAGCTATAGAAGGCATCTCTTCTTCAAATTTAAATTTAGTATGCTAGGGCTTCATGAAAAGCCATGCCGTTCCAAATAACCAGGGACCCCCTTGAAAATTTTTCTCTCTATTTTCATTATTAGCAAATAAAACAAGAAAATAACCATTTGGATAAATAGAGATTTGTAACTCACCTTTAGTTTTCCAGCTAGAATCAGACGAAAATCCATGAACCGACAAATTAGTCCTCTTTTTTCTAGATCTTCAATGCTAGTCTGAATGTTACCCATATCAAGCTTAACAATAGGAGTTCCATCAGTTGCTTTAAGACACCTTGAATCTGTTTTCCTAGGATCAATATTAGGCATTCTAAGAGGTTTATTGGAAGCCCTAAGATTAATATTAGCATTGGGCTGAGGCTGTCCACCATGAAGGGCATCCCTAAAATTCATTTTTGGGGCTGAGTCTTCGAAATTCTTACCCTCAACAAGGGTTTTCATAGTAGATTTATTTTGTGGGTGTACCTTAGCACCATAATCACTTGAGATATGAGTCATTTTTTATTAGTTATTTGAAAATTATTTTGTGACCTCTTTAATCCTTGCCCTAGACACCATGGAAAGGTATGATTTTCACTTTTATTTTGTGCAGCAAATTGAAAGCCGTTGTCACTCAAGTTCATAATATGATATGTTGAAAGACAAATTTCTAACCCATATTGGATCCTCTGCAACATATCCTGCTAAAATATTAAGTAGAAACCACAAAAATATTATTCGCTAGTGCCTGAAGGCCCTGAAAACCAACCTCTAGAGCTGCTTGCACTCAACCCAGATCGCACAGCTGCTTACCAAAAATATCATTCACATAGGGATATTATAGGATCTATGTTGCTCCAAATTATTTGAAAATTTGTGGAGACTTTATAGGGTTTTTCAGGCATCTACCGTCAAAAGTTTAGCTCAATTCGAGTCCAGATGATTGAAATATGGCCGAAACAAGTTCTATAGTTTGGGCAGTCATGCGAAAAACCGGATAAAAAATATATTTATTTTCAATATTTATTAGCTATTCTTCCGTTGTATTTTATAACATTAATGTGTTTTTATATAAACTATTTATTACAATTCTTGTGGTTGCACTTATGCTTCAAGAAGGAAACTAACAATCTAGATCTGGTAAAGTGGGCTATGATAGCACAAATTTTTGAAAATATTACTCTACTAAGATGCGGTATGTAGATAGTAGAGGTGGAGTTTTGATATTGTGAAAGCCGCTATAGAAAAATATCGAAAAGAAGGATGTTGAATTTTGGAATATTTGTATTTACAAACAAAATTGAAAAAGTTTCAAAAAATAAAAATTAAGAATTCAGAATTATAATGAAAGTAAATGCGGGCATCTAGCTATAGCAACTCAATTGATATGAGAATTAAATCTATTTGTAAACTATCAAGCTCTAAAGGAGAGAGTTGTGATTTTTCAAGGGTGGGAGACCCAGTACAACCCTTTTTTCCAAAAAAATAAATATAATCACAACACTATGATACAATGGATGGAGTGGTAGGGGATATTAATACCAATGCCAAAATCCCAATTATATAAATGTCATGACCCGTTACCCTCGAACCCTATCAATAGGACATTAATTGATCTTGGGATCAATTAATGTTCAACAAAAAGGGTCATAGACCCTAAAGAAGTTTACAAAATTCCAATTTAGGAATTTTGAAGGAATTTAGGAGGGAAAATAATAAAAATAATTAAGCATGTTTAATGTTTAATAATAAGGTTAATTGCATTTAATTTTAATGCAATTAAATGTCCAATTCTTATTGGACCAAATTGGGCACTAGTATTATTTAATACTAAAAGCCTATCCTATTTCCCTCATGGCATAATTTGGTTGGTGGAGAGAAAAGTGAGATTCTCTCCTCTATTTTTTAATTAGGGATGCTTTGGAGGGATGTGGACCAAAGGGGGACATAAAACAAAACAAAGGGACCACCTATCTTATCCTTAGTAGGACCCTTTTTGTTTCCTACTTTTGGCTTACACTCCACATGGTAGCTTTAGGATGGCTAGAATGGTAGGTGAGATTCCTCCAAATTCAACCTTGCAACACCCACCTACCAAATAGTAGTAGTTGAGCCACCCTTTTTATTAAAATAATTAGGTGCCCACAAAGTGGACCCAATTTTTATTGAACTTAAAAGGACTCTAGTATTATTAAATAATATAAGAATTATCCCATCCTCTTGGGAATTATCCATTTGGCTTCCCTACATTGGTGGAAATAAAAGGGAGGTCTCTTCTCTTATCATTAATAGTCCTACCTTTGTATCTATTCTATACCTCAATAGTATTAGTTTTGTATTTGTTCCCATGAAAAGGGAACACAAAACAAGATAAGGTCACCTACCTTATCCTTATTTGGACCCTCTTCTACTTTTTGGATTACCCTCCATATGACTTGATAAGTCTTAAGGGGCCCAAGGCATATTTTAATAATAAAATAATAAGGCCACTATTTGGCCATAAGTGGGGAAATTTTCCTATAAATAGAGGACACCTTGGGAAGAAAGGAGTATCTAGGAAATCTTGAAGCTTAGGGAGTATGCTCTCCACTTTGGTGGATCAGAAACCAAAAATCTTTGGGAGAGTACTAAGATTTTAGGCTAGGAAATCTTGGACTTAGGGAGTATGCTCTCTACCTTATTGGTAGATCAGAAACCAAAAAGTCTTTGGAGAGTACTAAGTCCTAAATTAAGGGCATTTGGCCAATATGAGTGGACTAAAGAGGTAGATCTGGAAGTAAGCATGGACGGGAGCACAAAAAGGAAGTAGGAGACAAGCTTTGGAGACTAACAGGAGAAGTCTAGTTCAACCCAACTTGGTTTATGAGGTTGGATCTCTCCTTTGTAGAAATTATGTTATATTTGATTTTGTAGGATAAAAAAAATCATGAGTGTTTTGGAAAATACTTAGATAGTGGTTTTTTTAAAGTATTGTGGTAATACTTAGATAATGGACTCTCTAATATATTGTGGAAATATATCGTAGAGATGCATAGATATAGTGTGGAAATTTATATTGATGATATGCATAATTATATTTGAGGGAATACATTGCTTATTTGCTTGAATAAAAAATAAGAAAGCATTGAATATTTAAGTGATGTGGGGTCCCTCTATATGGAAGAACTAGGAAGGTCTTCCTTGTATACTAACCAACCTAGGGTGAATATTAACCCATGGTAGGTTAAATGGATGGCCACATGGTGGCTAGGAGCTAGAAGTGAGAAGGAGCTTAGGTAGCCAATGGGGGCTATGTGAACAATGAATAGTGTATAGTAAATAATGAATAGTGAATAGTGAATATGAATAGTAACTCTAGCACAAAATGACTAGAATTCGATGTCTACACATGTCGATTATGTGTGTAGGAGGATGAACGTAGCGTTCATTTTATTGTGAATAGTGAATAGTGAATAGTGAATAGTGAATAGTGAATAGTGAATAGTGAATAGTGAATAGTAAATGAATAGTGGAAATATATAACCAGTTGATAGGGAAGGGAAAATAACACCCTTTTACTATATTTTAATGTAATCAAATTTTTGCAAATTTTAGAAGAATATTTAGAGGAAATTATGGGGTTTCCTCACTATATTCAATCATACGATTAATGACCATATATAGGATTTATGGACTGGTGAAATTGGTATGATTTGGAGGTTAGAATGGATGAGAGGAGATTGAATCCTCTCAAACCATGAAATCTATAATAAATAATTAAGGAAAGAATAGACAAGGATCTATTCTTGGTTTGATGCATAGAAAATGTGAGATAAATACTACCTTAATATGATTAAGGTTCTAAATAAGAGTGGATGGAGAATCCATTCTTGAGGAAGTTATAAGCTTCCTTCTTCATACACTTAGTATGGATACTTAGAGAAGAAAAGAATGGATTTGTATTCATTCTTGAGGGAATTTATAAGGTTCCCTCCAAAGTCGATGAGACTTCTCCAAAATGTGATTCCAATGATTATCATAAACATATGTAAATTATTAACATTCATATGATGACTTAGAGAAAGGAACTGGTAGATTCCTTAATTGCATCATTGATTTTAAAGGAACAGGTGGATTCCTTTTTGGTATGAGAAATACCTTAATGTTATAATGATGACTTAGAGAAAGGAATTGGGAAACTTCCTTAATTGCATCATAAACATGAGATGGAATAATGGTATTCCTTGACTTGTATCTGATTAAAAGGGATCGGTAGATACCCTTCTATACTTGTAATCTTGGTATCTTAAGTTTATGAATATGAGGAAAGAATACATTTTGGAGGCTGGGTTTTTTCCCGTCAGGGTTTTCCCAGGATAAAACATTGTGTCACTCTATTTTGTGGGTTGATGTGTTATTTCTTGTTCCTATTGCTTTTAATTTCAAAATTAAAATGATATATGTGGATGAGATGGTTAAATAATATAACGGGATAGTTATGCATGTTATTCATTCAACAATTTCATTTATAATGCTAAGAATGTATGAATAATTTCTAACATGTTGATGATTTAATGATATGTGATTGTGCCATTTACTTTTCTGGATTAAATTGGTTAAATGTTAATGATGAAGATAATTAGTTTTACTTCTTGTATTCAATAGATGTGTGGAATTCATAGAAGCTATTCATAATGGAATATAATTTCTGCTTAAGTGGATCTCTAATGTGATGTTTCAGATCTATGGTTATAATGAATAGAGTCTATCATAAAAGGCTCCATTAGTTTATGTTCACCTCATAAACACTCATTATGGTTCAAATTAGAACACATTGAAATTCAAAGTGGAATAAAATCCACAAGGAGGCAAAAATTGGTCTTGAACTAAAAACAAAAACAAATCTTATATCCTAAAAGCTAAGATGTTGAGTGTGCATGAGGTGGGGTACACCCTTATTGGACAAGTAATGTCCTTTTGTAATAAACTCAATGTGTACAACAAAAGCGTTGTCTAAACAAAGGGTGAACCATTATGTTTCTAAGAGATTTAAAGTTATATATAATCATATTTAAGATGGCATTCCATGGATTCTTATCACAATAGTGATATTGTTGTCTTAGAAATATCTTCTAGATGAAGAGGATCATCTCTAAGACCTATGAATAACCATTAATAAGGTTATTTCATCTATGATGGTTTTCCATTGGTGTGGTTCTCCATCTTCAAGGCATTCACCTACGTACTGATCTTGGTGGATAGTATGTTTATTGGTGATTTCCCTTCTATGGGATGAAACCTTACACTTGGCCAACGTTCTTATACCAATGGGGTATGAGGGTTTCGTAGAAGCTGATCACTTCTACCTTAAGAGACTCTGATCAAGTCTCAATAGCTCTTGATGCTATATGCCTTGATAAGCTTTGATCCAAATGGAATGAGTCTATCTTAGGTCATGATTATGTCTCTTGCCTCATGGAAAATGTAAGTGTTAAAAAAAAATTGAGTGGTTGAGTAGTAACAATTGGGGTTGTTACAATAAATAAATTTAACGTAAGCCAATGTAACAAGAGACATTAAGGTTAATTACTAGTTAAAGGGTGGGTTTAACCATAACAAGGTTAATTGCAATTCATAGGGATTACAATAATTTAAATACAATTGTATAATGAATGCCTATAGGCCTATATAAGATTAGATCATACAATTTCAATCTTGGACATAAGTTAGATTCCACTTTTAACACCCCCTCATAATTTCAATTAAGGTGCTAAGGAGCTAATATGTTATTTATAATAATATACCCCTATAATGGATGCTCTAGTAGACTTCCACACTTGAGGAAGACTTATCTAGATCCCCCTCGTCATATGGAAACTTGCTAATGTGAAAATACCTTTGCACAAGAATTAATTAGGTTGGATTGTAGTCATCACTGCCATTATTAGTTGCTTCCACACATATCTAAAGAACACTTGCACTAAGACTCCATATGAGGAAGATAAGTCAAGAGTACTCCCTCTAAAAAAACTACTTTAATCTTCTATAGTCACATAAGGTAATACAAGGAAGTATAATATTCCCTTTTACAACATATATCACCTTGTATGGAAACTTTAACTTGCAGTTAGGCCACCCGATTTCCATCACCAAAAGAGGCTCTATGTCGAATTGGTTAAGAAAAGACCCATTACAAAATTCCAAGAGTACATGGACAAATAATAGGAGGAAGAAGAGACCATGAAATATTATATCTTCATGAATAAGTTGAATCAATAGTTGAGAGGAGGAATGACTAAAGTATATTCTAAATCCTTTTTCTATATACCTCCAAAAAAACTCAAAACATACTCCAACCATCACAAATACAATTGTATCTCCCATAAATCTAGACCAAATATTCTATTTTCATAACATACGGTAAATTTTCATTTTCGAAGTAGGGTAATAGGCTTTAACTATAGTCACACAATGAGACATCCCTCCACTTATAATAAGTCCTTGAAATATACCTCCAACATAAAGAGTCCAAAAAAATCATGCAATTTAAAAAAAAAGGCTTTAAATGCTTTCGTATGCAAAAGTCATGGTCTTTGTTTTTCCCTTCAAAATAGCCCTAGAGTGACATTTTTCAAAAACATCAAATATTTAAAAATTCCTTCTGATTTTTCTATAAGAAAAATTTATTAGAAATAAATTTATTCTTTTCTTCTTACATCAAAAGGTAGAATGCCCTTATGCCATGCATGTCTAGCTTGAATACAACCATCACTGCTTGGGTCTAAAGGTGTGAACTCTTTGTGAAGAAAGGCATGATGATCCATAACAATAAAGAGCTCAAACTATTTGAAGTACATGGGGTGTACTATTTAAATCAAGGCAAATAAATATACCTTATTTTCCTTCTTGTATCTAAGGCACCAAATATCTCAAGTGGAATGAAAACATCATGATTCTCCCTCCTTTGCAATGACACCAAGTCCTCTTTGTGAGGAAACAATGTTTGACTCTCCATGAAGAAGTCAAGACACCCTTCTAAATTCAAAGTGAAAATACTTCTACTAGAAATGGTTTTGATCTATGCAAAATAGGTATAAAACATTCCAATAATGGAACATAACCTAGAGTAGGCATAAATTCTCCAAAAAAATTAAAGAAAGAAAAAATATGGATATTCCCTTCGCCTCTTTTGTCGAAGGTGCTTATGAAGCTTTGAGAATTAATTCGTTCTAGAAGTTAGAAGAAATACTTAAGGCTTTGAACAAACTTTATATGTGACCAAGAGATGAAGCTTCATACTTGCTTTGATACCATTTTGGATTTTCAACCTATTTCCATAAATGAGCAGAAGTAATCCATCCACTCAAAACTTGTACATAATGTGTAAAAAATGATGGAGAGAAAGATATAGTGGGTACCCATAGGCACCATAAATAATAACTATATAATTCATAGATAAGAATTATAATACTCCAATACAATGGATGGAGTTATGGCGGTATTTATACCAATACCAAAACTCCAATTACATACATGAGTTTAACCGAAGCCGACATAACAAGAGGGCTTAAGGTTAATTACAAGTTACAAGGTGGGTTTAACGATAACAAGGTTAACTACAACCCATAGGATTTACATAATAAAATATTACAATAAATAAAATACATTGTACAATGATTTATTGCATGCCTATACAAGATTACATCACATAATATCAACCTCAGCCATAAGTTAGATTGCATTTTCAATAACTATTCACTTTTGTAAAGAACTTAACTCACATATTTTTGTCTGGATTGGTTTGGTATTGAGCTAATTATATGCTTATTAACATTATCACAAATATTATAAATGAGCCTGTATTTTTGGGATCCAAATCCCATAAGGAGCTCGAGGTATTTACTACCACTAATCCATCATAAGCTCTAATATGTCTCTGTTATCTACCCATTATGAGTGGCTTTATTTTGTATTTATATGGTTTGAAGGAGGTGGGTTATTTTACTATGATAGAAATAAGATGACCACTTCATGTTTTGTTGAAGCTAATAAACAACAAGAACCATGTAGATTGAGCTATACATTGGCTAGTGATTCCTCAATATTACACTTGTTCTTCCCAATGAGATAAAGGTGTATATAAATTGCATATAGATTTGTATGTGTTGTCATATATTCAAGCCTTCCTATTTAGGTTTTTGGATTGTGATACAAAAAATATTGGTGATGAACATCAACAATGATAACTATGAGTTGAGGTTGTCTATCCTTCAAAAAGTTAGGATTTTCACAAGACTAAATTTAGAGAGGGGTTTGCCCTTCTTGTTTTGGATCAACTAATAGATAATATACATTACCTCATATCAGTGAATACCTTCTAATTTATGGGACAATTATGGAGAATTTGGCTAATTGTGGGTATGTATTTTTATAAGAGGAAATATATAGGTCCTTTGATTTTGTATTTGTGGATGCAAAGAAACATAAATATCTCAACTACCACAATATATTTATCAAATTATTGAAGGTCAAGGGCATCATCAACAACAATAATATGCTCTAGAATGGATCTGTCATAGATTAATGTGCAAGTATGTCTTATTTTAAAGCTCAATAATGCCTTCACTATAGATCCCCACATTGAGATTAACCAAATCCCCATTGAAGACGACATCGCTTTGTGCAGGAGGGTTTAATAATTGAGAAAGCTTTCTAATAGGTGTTTATTTTTTACATAAAATACGACTTGGAGAGCAATAGGCTACATTGTTTTAACATTAGATGTTTTTGTATGACCATCAAATTCCAAAGCACAAATAAAAAAAGTTTTGTCATAGTTTTGGATGGATTATGGTTCACTCTAACAAACATTAGCCTATTGTATATAAAAAATTAAAAAGTTCTAATTGTCATGTATCTTCACCACTCACAAAGACATAATGGAATCTATATACTACTGCACAATATAAAGATCCTTAGATGCATGAACTTACTCCAATGGAAACCTACACAAAATTCCAAGTTTAGCCAAGGAGAATTAATCCTTGTATAAATCCCTCCTAATTGCAATTGACAACAACCACCATTTTATAGAACATGGATCCATAGATCTTAAAAGCATGTTTCTTAACAAGGCTGTCACAAGTAAACAAAAAAAACAAAGATTAACCTATCATAGTATAACATACCTTACAATTATATCCGCACTAGGCACCTTACTGGCAAGTTCCCTCAATCCTCGGAAGGAGGTCCGGGGTTCAAGCCTAGCGGCCTACACCGGATACAAAAAAAACCCCAACTAGCCTGAGGAACAATTTTTCTTAATATAAAAGTTTACCGTGGCATGGGTGGGTGAGTGTGTGAGGAGGTGGGTGTGTGTCTCCTTGGTGGAATTGTTGTAACAGGTTGGAGATTCTTGGTCAAAACCCCCGCTTCTTAATATTACCAAAAAAAAATACCTTGAAAATATTGCCATTACTAAATATATATATATATATATATATATATATATATATATATATATATATATATATATATATATATATCAATGTTTAGTTAAGTGCTACAACCATGCTTATGTGGCTTGGAGCTTTTGTTGATACTTCATCTCTGCGGCTTGGAGCTTTTGTTGATACTTCATCTCTCCTCTACTTGTTGGTGAACAATATCCCTAAAGCCACTTTTTCCTATTTCATATATTTAAACTCATCTACAATGTATACATATTTTATAGTTACTTCTCACATGTAATTAAAGCTCATGGCAACTCACTTCAACTTTTATAGTATAATAACATATAATAAGAAACGTGGTTGTCTTGTTGAAGATCCCATTTTGATCTTTTGGTTTAAGTATCCATATATGTGAGCTACAAACTTTGTAATTATACAATGAATATTTAAAGATCATGGCAAATAATATTCGCCTGGTAGAATTGGTTAAAACTATAGTAATTTATAAGGGTTTATTATTTGTTTATTAAATGGAAATCTTGTATAAAAATTTTAGAATGCATTTTATCCTGTCGGGGACGGAGCACCGACGTGACCTGACCTTATAAAAGCAACGCACTAGCTAATTTATTCTCACATCTTATGAATGGCAGTGGAACACATGGAGCAAGACTTATTCTTAAGCTCAAAATTTTATATTTTTTTAAAGTAAGAATAACTATTACACCTCAAATATCCATCAAACACTATTTCTGTTAACGTGATCTTCAAGCGTTCAAAGAATAAAATCAACCAAATAAATCTAACTAGAATAACCTATGGACGACCAATTGTCTATCTCTGTTACAAGACTAGACAGCAGTCGGAATCCCAGGTTAACGGGACGATGCTCTCCACAATGAAAGTTTGAAGCCGGCTTTTCAGCTGCCCAACCGCTTTCGGCAAACGCGTCACGCCTGACCACTTTATTTCCAGACGCTGCAATTCATTAAGCCGTCCAAGGGATTCCGGCAAACTTTTCAGCTGAACGCATCCGTCCAGCTCAAACACCCTCAACTTCTTCAAATTCCCCATGGAATCCGGCAAAGTTCTGAGTCCGATGGCACTCTGTATTCTCACAACCTCCAAGTTAACGAGGTCGCCAAAATCAGGGGGCAATTCCTGTAGTCCTCCACACCCCAATTCCAGGTGCTCCAGACGTGTTAGCCGAACGAACGAGGCAGGCAGCGCTTTCAGCTTATTGCAGTCCACCACGATCACGCACACCAGTTGCTTTAAATCCCCAATCCGCTTTGGCAGACACGATAATTTAGCAAAGCCGATTAATTCCAAGTGTTTCAAACCCTCAAGGCCACAAATTTCTTCAGGAAGATTGCTGATATTGTTATCTTTCCCGTTAAAGACGAATTTTTCCAAATGTTGGAGCCGTGCTAATGATTTCGGAAACTTTGTAATAGGGGTCTTCACGATCACAAGCTGTCTCAACTCCAATGGAGTCTACAAACAGAAAAAAAACAACCTATGAAATGTTATCATCATCATCATTATTTTGATTGTCAATTATGAAAAGGTAAAAGGTACGGAATACCTGCGTATCAGACCGCCATAATGTTTCGAGGTTCCCTTTATGGATTTCGAGAACTCTTAACTTTCTTGTCGGAAGCCATGGAGGAAAGCTTTTGTGTGGGCAATGTTTCCATTGAAGGCTCAGCAGATCTCTGGACTCTTGGCGATTGTCGTCATTATCGTCTGCTACAAAAATTTGAAGAGACGAGGTGTTTGTGGAACGCTCTGACTCGGGCATGGTGCGAAAAAATCTCAAACGATCTGCGCCCTTTGCGGTCATCAATTCGAGGAAGCTCAACCGCCCCTGCGCCAACGAGAAACAAGGAATTGAATGACCTGAAAAATTAGGCTAATCAAGGAGGATTTGGCGATTCGGCCGCGTACCAAAGGAGTGGAATCCCAGCGCCAGACACGGCGAGGGAGACGTTTTTCTTTATCGGCGATTTCTCTTCCGAAGTCTCGGACATGGTCTTCCAATGTCAGGCGTGTTGTTTTTCTGGATTGGCGCGATTCGAGAAGGGATTTGCTCTTGAGCGTCTCAAGGCCTTTCCGCGAGTTCCATCCGCAGGCTTCCCACGCTCTCATGGCCGCACTTTCGTCCTCTCCGTCGAAGAAACAGGCGGCGTCCAAAAACAACTGTTTCTCCTCATCATTGAGAGTATCATAAACTGCTTTTAATCCTTCAGAGGAAGAAAAATCCTGCAAATTGGTCATGGAATGGGATGATATTCCACGGGCACGAGCATGAAGAGGGAAAAATGAGGACGACTACGCCATTAGAATTTGGATTGATGGGCTTTCTTTGTATAGACCTTTTACTTTCGTTCATGGGCATGATATTCTGAATTTTAAGTACGACCATTTTGGTGGTGAAGCTTACATCATCCGTGAGGTTGAGCGAGTTTACGAAGATGCCAGGGAACGAAGAGATTCGATTCGAGCGGTCAATTCTGTACCAATAGAAAAGGCGAATGTTATTTGAGTCTTTAAAAAAAATTAATGCTAAGGAAAATGTATTCGTATGGTTTTGGATTATTATTAAGAAGATTAAGGTTGATTGGAGCTTTTGTAAAATTTATGATTGATATTTTAGTGATATGTTTTTTGGGTTTTTATCTTAAAAAATTTAAGTTCAAAAGGTTTTACTTTTTTCAAAAAGTTGTGTTTAATTCTAAATTTGTTGTGTCATAAGGGATAGCATAGTGGTATACCTTGTATTTAAGTTTTCATTTAGGAAACCCAAGTTTAAACTTCAAGAACCTAAGCCTCTTTTAAAAACCCTCGCTTTACCCTAAGATCCTAAAACCTCTAGAACCTAAGCCCTTTTCAAAAATCCGTGTTTTACCCTAAGATTTATACGTAAAGGGGATAGACTAATTGGTAGGGGTCGAAGGTTGCCCTAGTTTGATTCCCTAGATGGTCGAGATCTTGTTGGTTTTGTCTTTATCTCAATTAAAAAGGTTCCCTATGCAAACAATATATATATATATATGAACAACCACCTCCATCATTTCTCTTACCATTAGTCTTCTCCATTTTATTTTTATTTTTTATTTTAAGTTTTTAGACCACTCTCATCAAAATACTAAAATATTATAATTGTTGTTAGTTTAGCCTGTCTTTTTATTATAAATATTTTTCATTTCTTTTTCTATGAAATATATTCTTCAACTTTTTTAAAGTGGTATGTTTTCACAATGAGCTTCTTGATATTATTTTAACTAAGAGATGAAATCTCACTTAGGCTTGTTGTCTTCTAGAATTTAAATTTCATCGAGATGAAGATCAACAACACATTTGGCTAAATTACATGTTACCTAATTTTCTTTTTTTATAAGTATGTCTGCATTTTCAAAAGATTACCTCCAACAATAGAGGATGAATATTAGTAACAACATTATTTTTTAATCAAATCCCTACATTTACTTTTGTTGATGGCAGTAATGATAATTTGTGAATCTAGTCCCCGAGGGCTAGGTGGATTGGTAAGTGCTTTTCTGGCCAGACACTTACCAAGAAGACACCTAGGTGCAAACCTCGGGGGCAGCCTGTTTACAAAGGTAGTAGTCTGATTTGAATCCTCTGATTGCATGCCAGATCGACGATGACAGTATGAATCTCGAGCGACAGGTGGTCCCTTTCACGTCGGGTCAACAATAACAAAGTAGAATAGGTTTGGTGGAAGCAGCCCCTGTGGTTTGAACCCTACGCTTATCAGTTACAAATAGTGTGGTTGTTACCGATAAAAAAGAAAAACAAGAATCAAATTATAGTCATAGGTCTGTCATTTTTGGTAAGCCATAAATCTGAATAAAACTCAGATTAACATAAAAATAATAAAAAATTGAGTATCATCTAAAGAGTAAAAACTTTTAATCTAGTTCCATTTTTGCTTTATGATGATCCTAAGTAACCTAACAGGCTTGACAATCCTATAAACACTATTAGTGTGATGCAGGAGCATCTAGTGGTAATAGAGCAATCTTGCATCAACAAAAAAAACAAAAAAAACAAAAATTTTCTAAGTGTTTTGCCTTGGTGTTTGTCAGCTGCCAGTTGGGCGGGAAAGTGGAATTTAAAATTTTGTCAGTCGTCAATTGGGAGGGAAAGTAGAATTTAAAAGGGGATTTTGGATCTGTAAAGAGGATCTTCGATCTTGGATTGGGCTCCAATATTGAACAAGTCTGGCATTATAATTTCTACCCCTTTGGGCTGGCATTATGAAACTAATTTTTATTTAACTCCTTGTATTTTTTTTGTTCGTGTTGGTTCATCCTCATAACATGGTATCAGAGTGGGAGTTCCTGAGTGTGTAAATAGATCATCGAATGTGAGACAATTTACACCAGGATCTATGGTTAGGGTTTGTGAGAGAAGTGAGCAGAATGCCTCCATGAAGAAACCATGGTGGTGGGAGAAATATGGTGTCAGAAGAAGATTTCAGAGCTTTGCAGAGGCAAGTTCAGGCTTTGCAAGAGGAGTTGCATAGAGGGTTTGATCCAAGAAGAGAATATTATAGTGAAGATGAAGTTGAAGAAGAAGAGGACCAGTTCAAGGAAGAAGAAGAGGCATTAGATCTTGCACAAGCCAGGTTATACAGAGCCATATCTTAGATTGGAAAGAGACTGAAGATGGAGGTTTCTAAGTATTTTGAAAATCTTGATTCAGATGAGTTGATTGACTGGATCAATGACCTGGAATAATATTTTGAATATGAAGAGGTGGAAGATCCTGACCGGGTCAAGTTTTATAAGACCAAACTGAAGGGTCATGCTAGAATCTAGTGGAAAGGAGTACAACTTGACAAAAATAGAAGGGGAAAAGAGAGAATCACCAGATGGGAACGAATGGTGGAAAATATGAAGAGGAAGTTTATTTCGATAGATTATGAGTTGGATCTATAGAAGAAGATGCAAAGTTTGAGACAGTTAGGAAAGTTTGTCAAAGAATACGCCAAGGATTTTTACAAGATCTTGATTCGAACCAACCATTCTAAGGCTAACAAGGAGAAGGTAGCTCGTTACATCAATGGGTTGAGAACTAGTATTCAATAAGAGTTGAGTCTGGTTAGGATGAACACCATTGAGGATGCTTACTAGTTTGCTCTAAAAGTTGAAGAGAAGCTGAATAGAAGGTTTGAGGGCAAACAGAAAGGAAGAGGTCATGGAGAAAGAATCGATGGAAGAACAGATGGAGGACAAGGTGAGAAGAAAGAAGAAAATAGCAACAGTCAAGACCAAAAGGGAGATAATGCTTATAGATCCAGTGGTTAGAAAAACAACTACCCAAGAGGAAGAGATAGATCTAGCCAAGGAAATGGAGGAAGAGGGTTTTGTGGAACCTTCTTCAACTATGGAGAAGAAGGACATCGAGCATATGAGTGTCCATATTACCAAGAGAAGCCAAATAGGAGGCCAACGAGTAATTCCAAAGCTACTATTGCAGATGAAGGAGCTAAATCAAAGCACTCTGAGGAGGCAGAGAGAGGAGAAGTTATGGTCATAAGGAGAACCTTGTTGAATGAGGATAAGGAACCAAACTAGAGAAAGAGCGTATTTCACACAAGGTGCAAATGTTCAGGTAAGGTCTATAATTTTATTATAGATAATGGTAGTACTGATAACTTGGTCTCCTAATAAATGGTTACTAAGTTACAACTAGAGAGGAGGAGACACCCGCATCCATACCAAATTGTATGGTTGCAAAAGGACCATAGGGCATTGGTCAGTGAACAATGCTTAGTCAATTTTAATATTGATAGATACCAGGATGAGGTCCTATGTGATATCCTACCTAGGGAGGCTTGCCATATTCTATTAGGAAGACCATCACAGTTTGATCACTGTGCAGTCCATGATGGACATGCCAACATTACTCCCTAACAAAGGAAGGAGTGCACCATAAACTGAAGCCACTAAAGGAGATGGATGGAAATAGTTTTATGACAACAATGAGAGTGGAAGTTGTGGGGTTTGAAGAACTTAAGGGTTTGTACCCTGAAGACCCAAATTTTGCTGAAGCTTGGAGAGCTTGTACAACACCAGTTACTCTGGATAGGACTGTCAATAGGAGTACTGGTAAATCACCATTCCATATTGTATATGGGAATAGTCCAAGAAATGCTTATGAGTTGAGGAAGTTGGACAGGGAAGAAAAAAATAGTGTTGAAGCTGAGAAATTTGTAGAGCACCTGAAGGATTTGCATGAAGAAGTAAAACAACACATCAATAAGATGAACACTTAGTACAAGATAAAAGTTGATTAGAAAAGGAGGTTTAAGGAGTTCCAGGTTGGTGATGAAGTCATGGTGCACCTAAGAAAGGAGAGGTTTCCTGCTAAAACATATAAAAAGCTAAAAATGAAGAAGTTTGGACCATGCAGGATCATACAAAAAAGAGATTCAGGAAATGCATATGAGGTGGAGTTGCCGAGTGGATTGAACATATCACCTGTGTTCAATATTTTGATTTGGTAGAGTATCATAAAGGTGAAAGTTCTAAGGAACCAGTTGCAGAGTTGTGGAGTGTTCTAGCATCGGCTCTAGTGACAAAAGAGAGAGAGGAAATCCTAGATACCCGCATCGGTAGAAGTAAAAGAAACAGGTAGTATGAAGAATATCTAGTGAAATGGAAGGGAAGGCCTATAGAAGATTCGACTTGGTTGTCCAAGTCCGAGGTTGACCACCTTGGTTTTCCTCCAACAACAAAGAAGTGAGGTCACTTCTCAAACTTACCCTGGGTGTCTTATGCAGGAGCATCCAGTGACAGTAGAGCAATCTTGCATAAAAAAAAATAAAAACAAAAATTTTCTAAGTGTTTTTCCTTGGTGTTTGTTAGCCACTAGTTGGGTGGGAAAGTAGAATTTGAAATTTTGTCAGCTGCCAATTGGATGGGAAAGTAAAATTTAAAATTTTGTCAGCCGCTAGTTGGGCTAGAAAGTAGAATTTAAAAGGGGATTTTGGATATGGAAAGAGGATCTTCAATATTGGATTGGGCTCCAATATTGAACAAGTCTAGCATTGTAATTTTTGCCCCTTTGGGCTGACATTATGAAAATAATTTTGATTTAACTCCTTGGATTTTTTTTTTTTCGTGTTGGTTCATATTCATCATAGTGCTATCCCAAAAGGGCCAAAGAGTGCTGCAAGAGGCAACAAAAAACCCAACGAATAATTGTTCATCCTCATTGATCCCAAGGCTCAATGGACTCTAGACATGTCCTCATCCTTACCTAAGTCTTTGTTGGTCAAACTAAGAACCATTTGGTTCACCTCCAACCATTCAGAAGTATCCCTATCCTAATTAAAATTCATCATATATCCAACCAAAATTTCACTACCATTTTTAGCTAAAAATTCAACTGTTGCATTATTTTTTTTGTCAACATAGATCAGGATGACACCTTCGAATTGCTATCAAATGGATTTAATTTGGCTCATAATTTTTCTTATCCTCCAATACTTTGATATAAAATATCGAATAACATCCAGAAGCCCCACCATAATTTATGAGTTAGACTCAACTATGATCTTTCTAACCCCATTCTCCCAAGTATTGAGAGAACCTTGTTTGATAGCCAGTCCTTCAGTTTCATTGTTAGTAGTCATTTCACGACCCTCTAGCTCCCAATGGAGGATATTCCCCTTGAAATATCTTTTTATAAAACCAATCCATGTAGCCCCTGGGTTATCCTTAGCTGCACCATCAAAATTAATCTTTTCCCAAGTCAGGGGAGGGGGTTGCCATAGTCTCAACATTTTTGGCTTAGGAGTCCTCTCATTCTCTCGAGTTTTCTTATCCCTAAGGTGAGATCTGATAGTTTTAAAAACCTTGGTAATAATTTTATGCCAAACTAGCTCCATTGGACTGAACTCCTCTCTAAAAATTTTAGAATTTTTTTCTTGCCAAATGTGCCACTAGAAGAAACTCAGGCCTAGGGACCAACCTAGTTGAATGGAGGTATTCTTGAATTTTCTTCGTTTCCAAATATCCTAGATATTGGAAAGTCACCTAAAATTTTAGGTGAGCCTTAAAGATGTCTAACCATATTTTCCACAAATCCTTTGCAAATGCACACTAGAAAAGCAGATGATCAAGTGTCTTCCCCTGGGAGTTACACATGATGCAGTTAGAAAGGCCATAAAAACCTTTGTTCATAAGGTTATAAAATTAGTTCAAGATAGTTCCTTTGTATTAATGCCATTATTATAGATGACTCTTCCATGTATGTTCAAATTTTATAATCAAGTTTTTTTTAGTTTAACAAAAAACCCCTTGTGGGGCCACCTTGGTTTGAGAAACCACGACCAGGGGGTTCTACACTGTCAAAATCACTCGAGATTTGCACTCAACCTTGATCACACCAGCATTATCAACTAGATTTTGGATACCCGATGTGCATTTGGTAGGGTGGAGATTCGAAGCCCTACCCTCTCCAACTTACCTACAACACGTGGGTAATTCTATAATCAAGTTGTTTGTACCTTTTTTCCATATTTGAGACTTCGCATGATGAGCACCATATCCATAAACATTCTATAAGAGAGGCAATAATATGGTTCTAAACATAGGAATGATTTTGAGATTTATTTTTAAAAATTTTATTATTCCTTTCAAGCCATAAATTCTAACAAATAATGATAGGGCCAATCCTCCACAAAATATATAATGCTTTATCTTAAAAATAATTAATCCAACATTTCATTCTCTTTCAATGTTGATGGAGCAACCCTATATAATTTTATATTTTTAAAATGTAACCCCAAATTATGTGAGCAAAGGGACAATGAAGAAGTAAATAGTCTAATGTTTCTAAATATTTCTCACACAAGGCACATCTAAAAGGTCAATGATATCATTTTCTTTGTAGACTTGCTCTTGTAAGAATTTTACTTTGAACTGCTAACCAAATGAATGTTGAGGCCTTATGAAGAGCCTCTAATGACCGGACATTCTTCCAAAGAAAATATTTAAGAGTAAGAAATTTTAATTGCTCTAAATCCTCATATCCCAACTTGATCAAGTATCTACCATATTTTGATATATTCCAAACCAAATCATCCTTTCATGTAAAAGTTGGCAAAAAAACTCTTGGAACATCCTTTGAAGTTCATATGCAATTTGTTGAGTTCCTCTCCTTCAATAAGGTTACTAATAAAAATATATGATCTAGAGTTATTGCTCATAGTAATATAGTCTTTGACCTTTATACATTTACAAGCTAGGCATGTCCAAGACAATGGTTACCATTTTGAGTCAGAGATAAGAGGATAAGGCTTCAACCAAGCATCAAACCAAAAATTTGCATAATTCCCCTCAGTGAATGACCATCTAATATGTTTCTTTATCAATTACAAACTATCCGATATGAAGTTCCATGTTGATGATCCTTTAGGAAGGGTTTTTTTTTTTAATAATTTCATTACATCAAGAGAACCTACATATTTTTAAAATTAATATTTTTATCCAATGATTTCCCTAATATCTAAATAATCTCCAGCCAATATTTTCTCCTAAGGTCAAACTCATATGTTTGCAATTCCATAATATTACCCCTCCTTTCCAAACCCTATCTCACTTATAAAGAAGATACCTAAATTTTTCTTGCATCCTTTCCGAATAATGTCTCTTTGAATTTTATCAATTTTTGATGCTATACCTATTGACAATCTTGAAAGTGACATCATATAAATAGGGATGGATTGCAATGCATTATTTATGAGTTGTATCCCTCTTGCCATGGTTAAGAATTTACCTTTCCAACCTATCAAAAAAGCTTTCATTCTATCCAAACAAAAGACCCAAACCACCTTTTTATTTCCTTTATGAGACAAAGGAATACCTAAGTAGTTTAAAGGAATATTTTTAATTTTAAACCCTAAAATATCCATATTTTACTGTAAATCTAGGGCATTGTTAATAAAAAAATCATTGGTTTTGTAGTATTAACCAACTGTCTAGTAGCCTTCCGATATCATGATAATATTGATTTAAATTCCATGGCCTCATTGATTGAGGGATGATCCAAAAAAATATCATCAACAAATTGGATATGGGATTCAAAGGGATATTTTTTGCAACTTGAATGTATTTTTCCTTTCATTTTTGCCTTTAATAAAGCTCTTCCTAATGCCTCTATAAGAATAATGAATAGATAAGGAGATAGTGGATCACCTTGGCAAAGTCCACAAGATGACTTAAAGTAACCAATAGGAGAACCATTAATAAAAATAGAATATTTTGCAGTGTTATATTAACATTTAATACTTTCACATGAATTGTAATTAAAACCAAAATTTTTGAGAATATCTTGTAGAAAACTCTAGTAAACCTATCATATGCTTTGTTCATATCTAATTTCATAAGCATACCTAGTTTTTTCATGGAATTAAGAGAATGTATGGCCTCCTTTGCAATGATTATACCATCAAGAATTTATTTACCATGAATAAAACCACCTTGTTCCTCTAAGATAACACAATCTAGAATGTCTTTCAACCTGTTTGTCATAATTTTTGAAATGATCTTATAAATCATATTACAAAGGCTTATTGGACAAAAATTATCAAAATATTTTGTCTCATATTTCTTGGGAACCAACACAATAAAAGTGGAATTGATCTCACTTATTATAGCCTTCCTTTTTTGGGCCTCTTCAATCGTAACTAACATATCGCTCTTCAATAAATCCCAAAAAGTTTAAAATAAAATTGTGGGAATTCCATATGATTTAGGTGGCTTGTTAGGAAGGAAAGAGAAAAATGATTCAAGTAGATCCTCCATAAATATCTTTTTCATCAAGCTTTAATTTTGTCCTTGTGTGATAATTGATGGAATATTTTGCAAAAGCTTATCTTGTGCCTCCTTATCTTGCCCAATATATTTTTGAAATAGTTAATTACTTCCTTATATCTTCTTCTTCCTCAACATCTCTTCCATATAGAATTAAAATATTTTTTAATAGGTTATATGTGGCTTATATTGGGGGCCACTCCCATAAAAATACCAAAATATTATACTTGTTGTAGCAATACCTTTTTATCACAATTTTTCATTTCTTTTTTCTCTTAAATGCTCTTCAACTTCCTCAAAGTGCTATGTTTCCACAATTAGCTCCTTGACATAAAATCTCACTTGGCCAGTTGCCTTCTAAAATTTAAATTTCATTGGGATAAAGATCAACACCATAATTTGCTAATTTATCTACTATTCAATTTCCTTCTCTATAAATATGTTGACACTGCTAGTATATTGCCTCTAGTAATAGATGATGAACAGTATTAAAATCACCCCCAAGAGAATACCAGGAGAATGCCACCCTTCTTTTCCAAAGGAGATAGAATAGTATTAAAATCACCCCTAAGAATCCATAGATCACAATGAATCATTATTGTATTTGAAAAAAATATGCTAAGGTCCTTCCAACATCTTTCATGAGGAGTAACTATAGTTGGAGCATCAATTATAATCCCAACTTTGATGTTTTCCTCTTTCTTGAAAAATAATCTAGCAACCCAATTACTTTTTGCTTCTAGTAGTTGTCCATCGCATTTGCATTTTTCCCATACTATTGCAATACCACCTGAAGTTTATGTAGAAAAAATTGCTAAAAAATCATCTGTCTTCCAAATCTTATTAAAAGCATCCTTACATTCTTCACTGCTTAATTTTATTTCTTGTATTAAATTAAACTAAGAGCTATAACATCATATCAATTCCTTAATAACTCTTTTTTAGGATTTTTATTCATACCTCTAATATTCCATGATATCATTTTCATCATCCATACTTTTTATTCTTATTAGTGGGCTTAGCCCCACTTCTTGTTAACACCTATGATATTTTTATTGGGCTTCTTAGATCAATATCCTTTTGAGTTTATTTTTCTCTTTGTTCTCGCTTTGATGACCTTCCTCTCCTTCCATTCCCACCAAAACTGTCATCTTCATCAATCTCTTCTATTTTTTTTATATTTTCAAAAATGAGACTTATCTTCTAAATATTTATGTTGCCCTAAAGAGTCGAAGGTGCAAGGAATATAATAATTCAAATTTTCTTCTTTATGTTGCCATGAAAACTCTAAACTGTGTAGGTGATCCTCCAAAGTCATCACTTTTTTAAGTTGGATCGAAAATCCTAAATTTCCTTGAATATCCTCCATAATATTTTCTTTACTACACTGCTCTTGAAATCCTAAAGTGTAAGGAATACACTCCGTAATAATTACATTTTTATTTTAAGGAGAATATTTTAAGCTACTTGAGGATAATAAAGGTGATTTACCTAGATTAAGCTTGACCTTCTTCACCTTATTTGCTTTAAAATTTGTCTCCCCATCTTCCTTTGTTTTAAAATTTGCCTTCCCCTCTTCCTTCACACCTTTAGCTCCTTCTATATTTGAACTTGCGAATTGTACTTCCTCATCCCCCATATCATTTTTTTCTTCTAATGGTTGATTCAAGTGAACTGTAATGGATTTTTCTATCTCATGATGTAGAGGTATTTTTCTAGTCACTTTCTTAGGAGTGGAATTAACTTAGCTTCTCCTATGATATGGCCTCCTTATTTCAAATTGAAGCTACCCTCATGCCTAAAAAATTCCATCTCTTCCTCTATTTTAACTTTGTAATCTCTTGCCATGTACCCAGTTTCATGACATTTGCGACATCGGAATGCAATATTTTCATAATCCACTTGTTGATCCCATTCTCTTGATTCAGATTTAATCCTAATCGACTACGATAAAGGTTTAGAAATATCCATGGCAACACATATTTGAGTGTATACAACATGCCTTCTATCCTTAGTAGTTTGTCCCTCCTAGATGAATTCACCTAGAGTATTACCAATATTTTTTAAAACCTCCTTATTGATGAGTTGATAAGGAAGTCCAAAAATCCCAATCCATACTGAAAACCTTTAAAAATTCTCACTCCAAGGTCTTAAATATTATGCATCTTTGCCCCTAAACCATGAACCTCCATCTATTATTTTATCCCTTATTTTTAAACTAGAGAAAATAATGAGGAAAAATCCTTTTGGAAGAAATGTCATGGAGTAATTTAAATTTAAACCCCACTTCCACTTGATCCAATTTTGAATATAAAAAAAACATGGCCAATATTCATGAAACTTACATATTAATCATATGGTTTTAAGAACCTTTATATCATGCTCAATCGTCTCATCCTTGATATTCACGTCTGGTGTAGGATCTACTACCTGGACTAGGTTTTCCATAGATTCAATCCTCCTATTAATGCTAGCTAGGGCATCCATACTTCCAACTTGGCCATTCATACTTTCAATAAGGACTTTTTTTTTTAAGCAAAAAACCCCTTGCGGGGCTGCCTTGGTCTGAGAGACCACGAACAGGGGGTTCTATACCGTCAAAGTCACCCGAGAGTCACACCCGACCCTACCCGCACCAACATTATCAATTGGATTTTGGATACCCAATTCAGCTTTTTGGTAGGGTGGATATTTGAAGCTGGTACCTCCCTTGGAGGATTGCCCTCTCCTCTCCAACTCACCTACCTTTCAATAAGGACTTTTACAAATGAATTTCTTTCCATGTTACTTAAATATCCTTCAAATAAATCTTTTAAATTCTCTTAATATCTGGAACAAGAAGTGACACTTGTTCCTTGATCACACTTTGTTTTCTACTTTTTTCTTTCCTACTCACACTTCCTCCTCACTCCTGACTCATGCGCTTTTGGCTGCACTCACTCTCGGCTTGCGCTCACACTCACTTTTGGCTACACTTCTAACTATACACTCACTCCTGACTACACTCGCACTTACTTTTGGCTACATTTGCACTTTCTTTTGGCTCCCACTCACACTTACTCTCGATTGGCACTCTCACTCGCTTCTGGCTGAACTCAATTCCAGATGCGCTCGCACTCGCTTCTGACTACACTCACACTCTAATAATAATTTTAGAATTCAAACATTTTTGATGTGATAAAAAATACATTTTTTTGCTAGAGCATGATTTTTTTGTACTTTTATCTCCTTCCTTGAGCCATTTCTCTCTATATTTTTTGGAACCAATATGACTCCTTTTTCAATGCATTATGCTAATAAAAAAGTAGTTTTTCTTTCATATAAGAATCTTGATCCATTCCATTAGTTTCTACTATTTATTGTAACTTTTTGAGCTTAGATTCAATTTCATTATTTTCTTTAAAAATATTACCAAATATTTGGCATTCTAATTCTTCATTTGCTCCTTTAAATATTTTACCTTTTGAACAAACCTATACATATATGATCTTTCAAATTTTGATTCATCCCACTATAACATAAACCGTTTAGAATAAGTCAAGGTCTTGGAGCCACATAGATTGGAAGTGTAATTCTTTTGGATCACCACTATTGGGTAAATCACAAGTTAAAAGAATAGGTTTGTGATCCAATATTGCTCACAATAAAAAATTAGAAGAGATCTTATACTCTATTTGCAACTATGTGTTGGATAACATGAATCTATCCAATATTTCTACATTATGAGTTTTCCTAACGTGTCTATTATTCTATGTATATTAATAACTTGAAGGACTAACATTCCAAAGGCCATTTGAGTTGACAAGTGAAGTAAAATATTGCATTGATTTAGACCATCCTAAAGTACCACCCTTATTTATCAAAGGAGATAGAACAATGTTGAAACCAACCTCAAGAATCCATAGATCACAATTAATCATCATTTCATTTGACAAAAATATGCTAAGGTCCTTCCAACATATTTCATGAGGAGTAACTACAGTTGAAGCATATACATTTATAACCCCAACTTTAATATTTTCATCTATCCAACAAAATAGTCCAACAATCCAATTACTTTTTTCTTTAACAATTGTCCATCCCATTTTTGTTTGTCCCATATTGTTACAATACCGCCTAAATATTTTTTAGAAGAAACTGCTAGAAAATCACCCATATTCCAATTATTTTTATAAGCATCCTTAAATTTATCTCTATTTAATTTTTTTTTGCTCTATTAAAATAAACTTAGGACTATAACAACTTACTAATTTCTTAATAACCCTTTTTTTAAGGGTCTCATTCATACCCCTAATATTCCATGATAATATTTTTATCATCATCATTCTTAATTTTTGATAGTGGGTTTAGCCGCACTTCTTGTTAACACATGTGATATATTTATTTGGCTTACTAAGTCAATATCCTCTTTGAGTTTCTTTTTATCTTGTTCATGCTTTGATGACCTTCCTCTCCTTTTTCTATTCCTATCAACACTCTCATTTTCATCAGTATCTTCTATTTTACCATATTTGTTCATAATGAGACTTGTTTTTTAAATATTTATGTTGCCCTAAAGAATTTGAAATACACGAAATAGCCTCATAAACACTTTCTTCTGTATGTTGCCCCACAAACCCTAAATTATATGGATGATACTCCATAGTCATTACTTTCTTAAGCTACCTTGAAAATCCTAAATTTCCTTGGATATACTCCATAGGCTTTTCTTTATTATGTTGCTCTTGAAAACCTAAAGTGTAATGAATACACCTTGTACTACTTTATTTTTTATTGCAAGGAGAAGATTTTATGCTACTTGAGGAAAATAAAAATGATTGACCTATATTAACCTTGACCTCCTTCATGTTAGTCGCTTTAAAATTTGCCTCCCCATATTCCTTTGCTTTAAAATTTGCTTCCCCATCTTCCTTCACACCTTTAACTCCTTATGTATTTGAAATTTGCTATTATACTTCCTCATACCTTCTATCATTTTTCTTCTAATGGTTGATTAAAGTCAATTATAATGGCCTTTTTCATTTGATGATGTAGAGGGGTGTTTCTTGTGAATTTTTTAGTAGTATAAAATCCTTTATTTGGACCAAATTCTCCTATGATAAGGTCTCCTTGTTTTGTATTGATATTTTTCTCATGCAAAATTTTGCATCTCTTTCTCCATTATTTTCACTTTGCAATATATTTCCATGTGTTTGATTTTATGACACTTGTGACATCAAAACACAATGTTTTCATAATCCACTTGCTGATCCCATTCTATTAATCCTAATGGATTACATTAAAGGTTTTGAAATATGCATGGCAACACATATTCAAATGTATACAATATGCCTGCTCTCCTTAGTAGTTGGTTCCTCCAACCTAGAGTATTCCTTCCCTTATTTTTGAATAGAAGAAGATAATGAGGAAAAATATTAAAAAAAAAGAGTCATGGAGTAATTTGAATTCAATCTCCACTTCCACTTGATCCAATTTTGAATATTAGAAAAACCTAACCAATATCCATTGAAGTTACATATTAACCCTCTGTTTTTAAGAACCATTATATCATTCTTGACCATCTCATCCTTGATAATCACTTCTAATGTAGTATATGCTACCTAGGTTTTTCATATATTTACTCTTTCTCTTATTGCTAAGTAGGGCATCTATACTTCTAACTAGGACATCCTTACTTCCAGTAAAGACTTTATTTCGATATTACCTAGTTTTTCTTCATATTAATCCTCAAGTTTTTGAGTTTCTTCTAAGATTTGAAATAAGAATAAGTGGAATTATATTCTTGTTCGTACTTTGCTTCCTACTTCTTGTTCATGCTTCCTACTTATTGCTTATGCTTCCTACTCACTCTTAGCTTAGTCTTCTTCCCCAAATTAAAATATTCTTAGTACATCATTATGCTCAATGGTGTAAGAAGATAATTGTGATGCTATTTAGAATTTTTTTTTAATAAGTTATATGTGGCTTCTATTGGGGGCCACTCCCATCAAAATATCAAATTATTTATTTATTTATTTAATAATCTATGTGTGGCTTCTATTGGAGGCCACTCCTATTACAAAAATAAAATATTACATTGCTTTCATTACGTTTATAACAAGTTAATTAAAGCATACCCATCTTTGTATTTCTTAAAGATATTCTCCATCTTCCTCAAACTGCTAAGTTTCCATAATCAACTCTTTTTTTAAGGAACTAACAACAAGAATAACCCTTACATGACACATAAATCCAATGGATAGAAGGAAAAAAATATAATAGTCATCCATAAAAGAGAAAATTAGTTCGTAGAGGTTCTTCCTCCTTTAGAGTGGCAAGACCTGAGAATACATATTTGCACTTCAAGAACCTAAGGTAATATCTAGTTGTAACACATTTTGTAGGATATTCATTTTCAAAAATCTGATCATCATCGATTGTTTCATAATTAGCTTCAAGAATACCATATGAGGTGCTAATATTTTCCATGAAACCATCTAGATGGTCTTTAGTAACCATTTGACTTTTATCAATGATCTAATTCAAATTTTATTTTTGGGGTTGAGTCTTCTATTGCTCGCATGATTCTTGTTGGAAAATTGGTTCATATGGAGGATGAGATTATTTCTTTTGAAATGGAGCATTTGAATGTTTTGAATAATTCGCATGCAGGACATTCTACTCCACCAAGGAGAAATAAAAGCATGATCAGACGATCAAACATCTCTTCTTCAAGTGGCCATATTCTTGACAACCATAACATATTAAGGATAAGTTTTCATATTCAATATTTTGGATCCATTCCCCTTTGTTTGAGGATACAGTAATGGATTGAGGTACATGAACTAAAACATCCATCCAAACAACCATTATTGCTTTACTCATATTAATTTTACTATATAAAGTTTCCTCTATTTAGGTATCCATATATTGGAGTATACCAATGGCATTACCAATTTTGGTGAATATCTTCTCTCCCCAAAACTCCATAGGGAGAGCATAAAGATTCACCCATATTGGGAAGCCATTAAGTTATTCTATAAAGAGGTTGAAACTAGGAGTCCAAGGTCTTATATAAACACCCATTTGTCCAAAAAATAAATTATATCTATAATCTATTACCTTATCTCTATATGATAAATTAGAAAAGGAAACATAAAAGAAACTTGTGTAGGAGAGTTACTTGGAATTTTGTACTAGTCCACCAATATTTAATGTATCCTTTGAGATCCTCCAAGTCTGGTATTTTACCCTTGAGTTTGAAAATAATTGTTCGGGCTTCATGATCAATCAGATCTAACCCAAATTCATCCTCCAAAATCTTGATAGAGGGCAGAGGTTCATCCACCCGTGAACCCAAATATCCTTGAGAGATATTTCTTTTGATCGAAAAGGCTTTCTCATAGACTAAAGAGACGGTCTGCAAATAACCCTCTTCCTTCAATGCTTGACTACACCTAGGTTTTGCATCCATTTCACAAATACTATAGATAAATTTATCACTTTGTTCGATCACTTGACTAAATCTAGGGTTTACACCCCTTTTGTTAAGATTGTAGCTAATTTTATTACTTTCATCCTTTAAAATACCAAATCATTACATTTGCTATAACATACATTTTTATCACAATTTTTCATTTCTTTTTCTCTTAAATATATTATTCAACTTCCTCAAAGTGCTATGTTTCCATAATTAGCTCCTTGACATCATTTTTATTAAGAGATAAAATCTCACTTGGCTAGTTGCCTTCTAAAATTTGAATTTCACCAGATGAAGATCAACACCGTAATTCACTAATTTATTTACTACTCAATTTAATTTATAAATATGCTCATACCTCCAAGAGATTACCTCTAGTAATAGATTATGAACATCAACAATAAAATTATTTTTAATCCAATCTCCATATCCATTTTTGTTAATAACATTGATGATAATTTGTGAGTACCCCTCAATTAAAATATATTTCCATCATTTTTTTATTACAATTTTAATCCTTGTAAGAAGTTCCCTAGCCTTTGAATAGTTGTTAGTTAAATTTCCATATGATTATGAATAAGTGAGGAGAATTTTGCCTTCACTATTTCTAAAAACACCACCTCCTCCAACTTTTCCTAAATTTCCTTTAAAAGCACCATCAAAATTAATTTTGATAAACCTAATCCCAAAATTACAATTATAATTATATTAACCAATTCCAACATAAGGCTCAAGGTTAATTCAAGTTACTAAATTTTAAATTAATGGTTTAGTTAAGGTTAACCATCCTACAAGGGTGAATAAATAACCATCCAAGTGGATTAACCAATCCCACAAGGGATGAATATAATAATATTACCTGTAGGCTTACATAAAAGGTTATTCATATATTTAAATCATCATCTATCTATAGATATGAAAAATTAACCCATCAAAATGAATCAATATTTCCATAGATCCTTAGGAAGCCACCCAAGCTTGCTAAGTGCAAAATTTGGGCATGTTTTTCCTCTTCCTTTGTCCTTTTGCCCTAGCCTTAGAAAACTCATTTCTGGTCCATACAAGGCATGAATTTGTCTTGTCATATTTACACCCTACAATTACTAGGTATGAATTTGGTATTATAGGTATTTTTCTCGTAAAAACCCACCCCTCATCACCTTATTTTGGTGTCGACCCTTACCTATAGTGAAATTTCATTTTCCCACCCTTTAGCCCCCCAAAACTCTTATAAATAGGGGATTGGATTCCCTATTTTACCCCATATGGATCTAGAGAATAAAAATACTCTTGAGAATCCTAATATTGACTTGCTCATTTTCTAAAAAGTGCTTTTATACTATGGATTGCTATTTTGCTATTTTTTTGCTTTGGTGTTGGTTGCCCTTAGGGATCAAGTGAAGGAGTATTGATGGTTGGATAAGTCTACCATTATGGAGTTATTACTTCATATTATCATTTTTATTTTCTTCTTCCATTAGGTAACCAAGTTATTTAATTTCATTATTAGTCATTAGCTCTATTTTTTGTTGTTTTGCATCACATTTTTCAGCATTTTGGGACCCAAAAAGTGCATCTGAACCGAATTTATACCTTGCTTGTACAGGGTGTGAATATGGCAAGCCATATTTGTGCCCCCTTATTACAAGGTAAGAATTTGGTCAATTAGGGCTTGGGGGTAAATTTTTGCTTCCCAAAACCCTAGTTTGTTGCTTGCATTTATGTTTTTGTCACTTGCATTCTATTTCGTTTCATCGTTGCATGTCCATTTCATCTTGGTTTTTTTTATTCCAATGGTCAAAGATAATTTTATTTTTTAATGGTCAGCTAAAAATACCAAGGGTTCTTGACTACTACACCTCCAATCTTAGTCATATAGTGGCCTAAGTAGGCCCCCAAATGTTGATCAAAATTTCTAGGGTGTTGTAAACTATTTTGCAGGTTTGAAGCTATTTGGATATTTTGGATGCAAGTTAAATATAGGATCAATCATTGGATAAAGTAAGTTATCTAGTATATATTTAGGTTGTTTGGTGAGTGTCTTTGTTCTTTTATGTTTTAGATTTTGATCATAAAAGGAAAAAGAAAATATTTGATCTTCTATTTCTAGGAATTTGAAGAATAAAAGCATGTAGTCTTGCATCCTAGGGTTAAATCTATTTGTGCATTCTCTTAAACCCTTATTCAAAAGAGAAAAAATCTATCTTATTACAAGTTAGGATTTAGTCATCATCGAAAATCAAGAATCATTCTAGGGTTGGTTTCTTGTCTTCTTGCATCTTTGGTTGTCTTGCATTGTTATTTCATTTCCATTGCTTAGATTTTAGAAAGACTAAACATAGGTGTTTATTCAATATATATATCAAGCATATCCATACCAAACTTGGAGTGAGTTCTTAAACCATTCCTGGTGAACTCCTCAATCCCCAAGATCTCAAATATAGAGAATATAACACACCCTCGCGGTCACCTTAGCTCTCACTGGATCCAACCAAGAAATATATGTGGTAGGGCAATTTTCCCCCTCTACACTATCAAACATGGCCATAATTTCAAATTATCTTCCAATACTCCCCCATAATTTAAGCTTGGGTCCAAGAAGAGAAGACATATAATTTTATCCCCTTAATACTAAATGCTCAATTAGACCAAAGAATATCAAAACCACTAATCCTGTTGCATCATATAGAATACTATCAAGATGACAAGTAATGAGGATCCATCATCATCTAGAAGGTTGTCAATATGTGAACAAATGAGCCTCCATCTCCATTTAGAAGATAGCCAAAATCCATTTAATAAATATACTATCAAGTCCAAGATACTTTCACAATCACTCTTATAGCACTTTGGGCATGATTTGGATCAAGGTTTACCACTAATTAGGGCATGAACTAGATCAAACCCTCGTTGGATATAAAATCATGAATTCACCTTTGATACAAGGTGTTGAGCTTCCCATGAGAAGGTCTTCAATATGCAATATGGTGATCACAATATATTTTGTAATATCCAAGTAGAAAACAACTAAATCATCAAGCAAAAGGTAGGTTTTTAAATAATCATCCTCCATTTTAGAATGGGATTTATAGGAATAAGACATACCCTATGCTAACCATTCAAAACCTACTCCTCTTTCATCCAATAAGAGAGCCTAGAAAATAGGTTCTCAAATATGATATAAATGGTCCTTAGTGCTATTACAAAATTGCTAAATTTTGCTACCAAAATTGAACAAAACAACTACAACCATTATGAAGAGCTAAAACCAATGTGCAATTTGAAAAAAGGGACTCAAAATGATTTTGTGTTCAAAATTTATGTCCTTCAAAATTTTTCCCTTCATGCACTAACAAAACCACTAAAAGTTGAAAATTTAAAATTTTAATTTACCTATGACCAATCAAAGTGTTCCATATGTCAAAATAATAAAATAGAAAAACTATCATTTGTCCTCTCCAACTGTTTTTGCAAATTGGGAGAGTGACTAGGAAAAAAAATTATCTTCTTCGTATATTGATAAGGCATGCATACAATAGGAACTATAGACATGTATATAAAAAAAGGTTAGTACAACCTCCATAAATAGCAATATAAATATATATATATATATATAATGTGGCCAATAGAGTGCCATGTTAGCCACTACTTTCCACATCACCCAATAATAAATAGACCATCTAGGTATTTGGACTTGGGTTACAAGGACAAGTAAGCCTCTAGATGTAGCCATGTGTCCAATAGACCACATGGATAGTAGTCAAAATGCTCAAATAAAAAATATGATATCCATGATGCAATAAATTAATCTATTTATTTCCAACAAGTAGAAGAAACCCCTTTTTACATGTGAAAATCTTAAACTTATATCATCCTTGCATTGGTAGTTTTCCAACACTTGTGACTACCCTAAAAGTAGAAAAACACCATACCAAGTGGCTTTGTTGGAATCCATACTGCACATTGACATCCAAAATATCACCAAAAGTAGCATTGACAAGTTTCCTCCACCTTTGTTTTTTGGTGAAATTATGGATTCACATCATAAATTTATGGAATTCATACTTCATGGAGGGATACAAAGCATAAAAATCCACCAGATAAGTAGAAAATGATTGACTGATGCATGATATGAGAGTACTTAAAAAGGAATCTCACAAATGCAAGAAAATACTCTAAGGCTTTGATCTTTGATCCAATTCAATACAAGTTATCTAGTTAAACAACCTCATATAATGCCTAGTGAAACTTAATATGCTTTCTATAGAGAACATAAAATTTCACTTTGAACATAAGACTTACCTCTTGGAGGTACAATGCCTTCATATTTTGCTAAAACTCAATGATAATTTACAACTATTACAAACTAAAAAAAACTCAATGCATCCAAGGTGCATAACTTTGCCCTTGACTCTCCCTTCATGCTATGCATGCTTTGGATGAAGACCATACCTACACCATTCCACCACAATGGCCTTTGTAACTATGTCCTCATTAATTATATCACTAGTGTCAAGGTGCTTTTGCAAATACTTGTTTGCACCAAATAGTGTGCATGCTCCAACTAGGGGCCAATTAACATTGTAGACCTATCTCATTAGTGAATTTGTAGGTCCATCAAATACACTTAGTTATAAAAATATCAAAATACTTGTAAAAATCCATACCTACACCTTTCCATCATAATGGCCTTTGTGACTATGGATTTCTCATCAATCTTATCAAGAATGAAGGCACTAAATACTATTGCTAATATCGAGGTGCTTGTGCCAGTACTTTTTTGTACCAAAAAGTGTGCATGATCCAAATAGTATTTAATTGACACTTAGACCTATCCCATAAATCAATTTGTAGGTCCATCAAATGCACTTATTTATAACAATATCAAAATACTTCTTAACACAAGCATGATGCTTAAGTGTTCCATGTGATAAAACATAACATATTTACTATGCAAAAGAGACAAGATTTTTTCCTGAAATAAAAGTAGGTATAATTTAAAAAATTGACCTCATGTATAGGTTGATATAAGATATCAAATGTACCACTATGATGTTATTGGATAAGTAAAAACAACACTCCACCAAAATACATGTGTACCACTATTAGAGGAATCAATGCTGCTACACTTCCATGATGTCCCATTATCCAATACAAACCTATCTTCATGACATTTACTTGGTGCCCTATAAATATAATACCTCCACCTATCCATGGAAGTATGTTATAAAATTCCATGAATAATCACTTCCATTGGAGAGGAAGAATTATCAAGTGCTACCCTCTAACCAGTATGCCAACTAGCCACTCATGAATTAAGCCATACAAAAATTATTTTTGACAATAATCTACATACACCATCCATGTCAAAAAATGCAAATAAGGATGGCCAGTAATTCAAATTTGAGACATGGTATTTATAGCTTGATTACCTTACCATTTTGCAATGGTCTACTTTAACTATAATAACCCTACCTATAATTATCTCTCAAAAAATGTGTGCCTCTAGCATAATGTTTTGGCACTTTGTCAAGTATCACATGTGCCAGATCACTATTGATAGAACATCACTTAATCTTCTTGACACAATGCATTATTACATAAGTGACTAGAAGCCACATTCAAATCCTAGTCCTTTGTACCTATTTTGCATCAATAATGTGTATCTACATTCATACCATGAATTTATCATTGGGTAACACTTCATACTTTGATTTTGATACCACTTTACCACTATTGAGCTTGGATACACCCAATCATACAACTACCACTAACCAACTCTTCAACCATTTAAGCAAGAATCCATATGTTTGTCACCATAGCCACTCAAACAAGATGCCATGAAAACCAATACTACTATGGTAGAAGATCCTTTGATCCTTGCTAATGGTTATATCCTCTATTGAATAGAATTTTCCATATGAAGTGTCATCACCTAGTTTGCATTTATAAATTGAACCTCAAGTTCCACTAATGTTAGTGACCAATTAAAGAAAGTACTACCATCAGTGCTCCGCTTTGCATCATTTATTTTTCATTACTTTTTCCCTCCAACAGAGGTATCACTATGTCTATTTATAGGTTGACTCTGTGATGAATGATATATGGTGTATCACAGATCCTCGTTTGATTTGGATCATTAAATATCATTTGGTTTCTTCATTTGAGAAAGAAAAAAATAATTACCTACACAAGGGGTCTCTCCAATTTATCCACATGCCTAATCTATGTACAATAACAACAATAAGATCAATAACCATTCTCATAGGTGAAACAATCCTAATAACATATACAATAGTTTGGACATTTATAAATGACATAGGTAAATAAGTAGCAACAATCTTCTATTGGTCAATGATCATCATAATAATCATTATCATCATATGATCAATTGTTGGTTTCACAACCCCAAGTGCAACCACATATCACATTAGCATTGTGGCAGATTCATTCCATTATGCAATAATAATATGTTTTAATAGAAGCTCCTACCATAATCATAAACACAACTACAATAGTAAATTCAACTATAGGCATGACCACAAATACAAATGCAACCATAGACACATATGTAGCCATAACCGTAACATCAAGCATAACCATAGTCGCAAAAATAGTTTTACATAAAAAAACAAAAATAAAAAATAGATTTAAAGAGGATGACTAAGGGTTTTTATCATATGACCTCTTGGACCTAAGATCTTACTACACATTTGGCTAGCCAAAGTCCCATGCTACAAATGAGTGGTTGATTCCTTAAAAATATATTTATTATTGGCCATGAAATTGGTAATTCAACTTCTCATCCTTGGCACATGCACTGCATCGAAGGAATAACCAAGATTGGGTAAATAAAATGTTGGGATTTATTACATAGTAATGTGATAAATCATATTAAATATGAAGTGAGTGGCTAAAGCCACTCATGTAGGAGTCTTGTGAGTTTTTAACAAAGTCAAGTTGTTAGAGGTTGTTAAGCAGTTTCCGGTTAGATTCAAGTTTGTTGTAACAATAGTTTATATTTGAACTATTTGATAAGTCTATTATTGGTTAAAGCATTGTATAAATATGTTTATCTAATTAATTACAAATGTTCAACCTTATGGTTATTCCATTAGTGGTATCAAATCAAGGTTATGACAAGTAGACCATATAAGCAACAATTTGTTACACTTTGAGTGGGATCAAACCATTTTATTATTTATTGTTGCATCATGAAAGGGTGTCAAGACTCCCTATACATTTACTCCCTTTGCCAATTCTTTGATGAATTCGGTATTTATGGTACCATTGACTTCATATTCAATGATGCAACCATAATTATCCAAAATAGCAACATCATTACTAGGGGGCCAATGAACAATCAATTGAACACAATTACAACCATAGGAAGAGTAGATACCAATAAAAACATTGGAATTTCCATTCACAAATCCAAAGAAAACATAACTTTAGATTTATAGGTTGTGATGAGAGTAGTGAAATGTACCTTGGAAGACAGTGGAAGCAATACTCACACATTGTGTTCATGCAATCCACGCTTGATGATTTAATTGATCCTATAGGTTGGTTTAAATGGAGAGGAAAATTTATAGTATGGGGAATACATGAACATTAGAGTTATAGAAGGTATATCAAGATGAGTTATGTGGTCTAGTTTTCGTGTTATCACAAGCACCAAGAAGCATCTCAGTTCACTATTGGAAATTTTATTTACATAGATTCATGAATTCTGGCTACAAAAGTCATATTTACATTTGATTTGAATTGATAAATAAAAATTACTATTGATTAGATAATTACTATTGAATAGTCTATATAATTTCTTTTTTCAAAAAATGGCAAAAGGCCTGGGCAATGTAAGTCATGGAAAAAGTATGATAGTGATTTTATAGTAGATTAAGAAACTATTTGTACAAAATTGCAATGAGATGAACACTATGCTAGTGTAAGTGGAAGAGATTAGGTGCTTAGTTCTAGCTCTTAGTTTGCTTCACCCAAGGACATAAGACATAGGCGTAGTAGTGGCATTATATAAATAGTGGACACTACATTAGAAAAGTAGACAATGATTAGCAAGGTCTCTTATTATCAACCGAGTGACCTTCTAAAAGTTGGGCTTATTATATATTTATGCTCTAAGGGTCATCTTGGGTACCATGTATATAGACAAAGAGGCCCAAGTAGTTTTTGATTTTTAGACACAATGTCTAATATGAGTAAAAGAGATCTTGCTACACATTTTTTTATTATTTTTCAAAGCAAATATTGCATTGGTTTGCATTCCCTTGTAGTTGCATGGAAAGGAGAAGCTAATTGATGTATTCAATATAAATATTTAAGGTGAATATGTCCAAGATGAGATGAAGAAAGTGCGCAAATTGGGACTCCTTTGTTATGATTATCAAGAAGAAGTGAGACTTGGTATCAGATAATTTTTTCTTAATCTTCCCAAAGAGATCATCATAGCTTGGTGTTGTTTAAATATTTTCATAGAGGTAAATATCTCAATAGAAGGATTTCATTGATAAAATACATGGGCAATTGCACTCTTACTACACAGTTTGGTGTATCTAGTTTTAATTCTATGGAATTCTCTATCATGTCTTTGGAGGTATGCATGTTGTTGCTTTTCAAAAAGTTGGAGACACATATTTAGAAACTAAGTATATCTAGAATATGAGGATGAGAATGATCTTGTGAGAGCACTACATTCTTGTGATTGTGGAAAATATAATATCCTTAGCAAGGAACCCAAAACTACAATCATGGTAGCCATATTTAATATGGTGTTTTCAAGCAAAAATAATAAGATCATCTTATTTATGCTACAAGAGTTGTTGAAACTAGAAAATGAGGTGGAAAAAGTGATGAAGGATGTATGAAAGATAATATGTGTTATATTAAGTTATTATGAGAAGAATTAAGAGCAAAAAGGAGATGGTCAAGCAACTATTTAATAAAAAATTTAAGTTGGACCTCAAATAAGTCAAAAGGAGATTTTTAAATCGAGTGCATGATTGGTGGTACACAACACTCCTCAATTATTCTTCAAGTGAGAAGTTTATTTTGAGGGGGAGACACTATTAATTTTTCTCAATATTTTAGGTGTCTATAAGCTTTGCAATTAGGATTTTTAAGATGGTACTCAGTAAGCACAAGGAAACTAGAGATTGATATTACTTTTTAGTAGTAAGGACCATCCAAATTCCTTGTTAATAATATGGACAAGTGAAGGTCCATTCCACACTCAAGGTGAATGGTTGAGTTTATATACCTTCACAAGATGATGTAAATTAGTAAGGCCCACTCTAGTTGATTATTTATGATTTATTTGTATCAATCCAATCACAATTATTATGAATAATATTGTGTGTCTTTGTTTACAACTTTGATGTTGGGTAGTGTGTGTGTGTATCCCTATCTAGTTGTTTGTGATTGGTTTTATGTGTCCCTATTCACAACTATGAATAGTAGTGTGTGTCCCTATTTACAACTTTGATGTTGTATAGTGTTGGATTTTTAAGCCTTACTACCACAAAATATCACAAGTTATCTCACAATATCACACAGGTCCCAAATATAAAATAGCCACAATAATAAAGGTCAATGTAATAGTAATATGAGTAGAATAATATATGAGAAAATTAATATGTATATAAAGGCTTATAATAAATCAAATAACATTCATTTATATACTAAAATATGAATGTAAATAGCCTGAATCATTCATGAACTATGCATGAAGAACACTTACAATATTAATTTCTCAAAATGTATACAAGCTTTATTACTCATCCTCCTCATAAAATAAAATAATAAGATATATGAATTGGATTTACATTCCTATATCATAGAGAATTATCTCCATAATATAGAAATATTAATATTACTCTTCAAATACTTGAATATTGCTCTCCATATTGCAAGTCTCGTGACTCTTGGCTTATCAACTTGCCACTTGCATACTATATGGACACTTGACTCTAAGACACTTGCACACATGACTCTTACACTTCTACATGCACTCCTAATATAGGACACTTGTGCACATCCTCACATTACTTATTTTCACTCTTACATACAAGACACTTGTGCATATTCTCTCTTACATTATACTTGTTCATTTCCTGCACATTGACACTCATATAAAATGGAAAATTTAAATCACATCCTAAATTATAGACTCAAACCTAACCTATTACATATTTACAATTTTACCATGAAGGTACCATACGGGTACATTAGCATGTACCAAATAATGTAATATATCTCAACATATAGTGTATATCCCTATCTAGTTGTGTTTAAGGATCACACATAGTTGATTTTGTCACCATCCTTGGTTAAGAGTCTAGTGAGGCCATTCCCACTAAAGAAGCATAGTGAGGCCATTCCAAATATTACTTGTTATGAATAGTTAAGTGTGTCGCTATTTGTACTCTAAGTGTACTTGATGAACTAGGATACACTATCCTAGTTCATCATATGGTTATTTGTACTATCCATACCCATATTTGGATCATGAAATACTAAAGGAAGAATGTTGGAATTTATTACATCATAATATGATAAATCATATTAAAGACAAAGTGAGTGCTTAAAACTTCTCATGTATGAGTCTTGTGAGTTGTTAAAAAATTCAAGTTGTTAGAGGTTGTTAAGTATTTGTCTTGATAATTCGATCTGCCTAGGTATGAAATGGGTGACCTAGACTTAATTCAAGATTAGATGATCTAAACTTGCTTCTAGATCAACCTCTAGAGAAGGTCGGATCCTTAAAGAATCAAATAATTTTAATAGACTAAAGAAATATAAGGGATAAATATTTATTTGAGTGTGGCCAAAACTTAGCTTAAAACATGATTTTCAACCACATGAGCATAGGCTACTCAGTATAAGCAAAATCCTAATAGACTATATAATTGAAGTTATGAAGAAGCTAGAGGAAACATAGATGCTATAGCATACTAGAAACTCTAATAAAATAAATCCAAGAGTCTTAGGCCTAACATAATTCATCTCAACTATAAATTAAAATAATCCAAACAACCTAAAACTTAACATATTTTCCCTCGATCAAAGCATAACCATACCTATTAAAAGCAATACAACATCCAATATTTCAAGTGCTCTGATAAAAACAAAACCAAAAACTTCAATTCTAACAAAATTTATTTCAACTACTAATTGAAATAATCCAAACAACATGATGCCTAATAGAACATACTCCTATCACAACATAGATGAAATGCAGGAAGTGTAAATATTGCAAAAGATATCAGTTCTTCACACTCCAATTGGGATAAGTCACAAAAAAATAGATTGCATTAGAGCAACATAAACAAATAACCTATGATAGAAAAACATTAAAGTATCTAGCCCTTATAAATGAGGAACATTTCTTATTTTATAGTTTTTTTTAGGTTAAAATAAAACTAACTACTTGTTGTGGCTGATCCACAACACACCCCAAAATTGGGGACCCACATTTTTTGCATGCTTTCAAAGAAGATCTCAGTGACCCAGATGCTAAAAATCAAGAAAAAGGCAAAATTGCACAAAAATGAAAAAGTGTCGCGATATCACGACATGTTGCTCCGTCGCGGTCGAAAATGAAAAAGTGTCGCGATATCGCGACATGTTGCTCCGTCGCGGCCGAAAATGAAAAAGTGTCACGATATCGCGACATGTCAAGATTTCGCGGCCCAGGCAAGCAGGAAGAGGCATTGATCGAAAATTGTCGTGATTTCGCGACGTGTTGTGAAATCGCGGACTAGAGAGGAGAGAGAAAAATAGAATGGAAAATTGTTGCGAAATCGCGACATGTCACAAAATCATGGTCAAACCAGTCAAACAAGGCATGAAGCGAGAAAGCGTAATGATTTCGTGATAGGAAGTAGCAAAGGGGCATGAAGCGAAAAACGTCGCGATATCGCGACAGGTCGCGTTTTCACGGCTCCAAGCAGCAAAGTGGTACGGAAGGAAAATATGTCGTGATTTCGTGACATGTCGCATTTTTGTGGCCAAATACAGCAAGAGCAGCCTGAAATAGAAAGCGTAGCGATTTCGCGACGAAAAGCCGGCAAAGCGGTACAAAACGAAGAAGCGTAGCGATTTCGCAACAGGTTGCGGTCGAAGGCGTACCAAGTGAAAAACGTCGTGATTTCACGACAGGTTGCGGTCGAAGGCGTACCAAGTGAAAAACGTCATGATTTCGCGAAAAGAAATAGCCGAGGCGTACGGAGATGAAAAGTGTCATGATTTCACGATAGGTTGCATCCTCACAGCTCGAAACAGAAAAACATCGTGATTTTACGATAGGTTGCATTTGCAAGGCTGCTGGCAAGAAAATGTCGCGATATCGCGACATGTCACGTTTTTGCGATGAAAGTAAGGGAGCAAAGCTGCATGCATAAAAACATCACGATTTACATGGGGCTATTACAGAACATGCAAAGGAAGCATGAAACACGTGGCATACAGGTGTCAGGGTTACAGAAGCGTTACATGTCAACAAAAAATATCGAACGTTTCGGCATTGAACATAAATTCAAAAGCAACGAAAAGGCAGGAATACGAAATGATGCATTTTGGGAGGTGAAACGAAGCGACGTAGGGCGAAACAAAGAGTCGTATCAGTAAGTATAAAATTAGAAGGGCAGATTGATATAGGGGTCAAAAAACGTTACGAGTGGGGTTGCAGAGTTGATGGTGATTAGCTGTTCTGGGCCTGCTTTGGAGTGCTTTTCTTCCACTTTTGTTGGTTTTGAGAAAAACTAGAGATTCTGCTATTGTAACAGGACATATTTTTAATGCAGAATTGTTTAGAAATTTGCATTTTATGGGCAAGAAAGAAGGAGTCATTTTCTGCATGCAAGATTAAATGTCTATTTTCCCTTTTCAGATTTTAGGCTTGTAAATGTAGTTGATGCAAGTATTTTCTTGGTTGCTGCATGCGAATGCTTAAATCTGAAAACCTCATACAAATCCTTAGGAGCCAGCACTTAGTTTATTCGTATTGTGCTTGTTTTGCAGGTCTAATAAGTTAGGTTGCATGCATGAAAACCTCATATCTTCGGTTTTGCCAAAATAGGATAGCATCGGATTGAACGTGTTCAATTTTTAATTTTTTGCATTTCTTTTCATTTTATTTTATTTTTCCAGAAGGTTTAGCTTAGTTAAAATAAATATTTAAAAAATTATAAAATCTAAAAAAAAAAATGAATAATCACTGAAGTTTTATGATGAAATAAACCCACATTGCCCCTTGTTTATAGTTACTTGCAATCACTAAGGTGTTCCAAGCATTTAAATTGATTATCTTTATTTGAGATTACTAATACACAGTTGCAAATGCTAATACAATGGAGACCTTGGAGAAGTTGGTTGTTTAACTTCTTTGCAAGAGGGGATTTGGAATTCAAATCCTAAAGGAGAGTGTATGTTCACAAGTGTGTGAAAATACCACTCAAAATTTTGGCGCTAGAAGGAGGGCCTGAACCGGTTTATTTCAGATTGATTTAAATGCTATAGGGATTTAAATTTTGAATATTTCATGCCCTATTGGTTATTATATTTAGCCCTCTTTTAACAATACAAATTTGTACTGTTAAAATGAGGACATGAATTGCTATGCATTTTCCTAACGCTTTAATTGTTCATACAAGAATAATGTGATTTGATTTGATTTATAAAAAAAAAAAAATAATAATAAAAAAAAAAAAAAAAAAAATTTTAAGATTTACTAATGGCTATGTTTTCACCGTGGATGACAGGTATCCCATTGAACATACCAGGAGTTCAACATTATTTTCCCACTGGTTTTTAGAGATGTCTTCCTCGATTTTTGTCTAACGGGACAAATACTGCAGGAGAACACATTCAAGCATTCAAATTTGTTGTGAATCACTTAACAATTTGGCATGATGATGTTGTTTGTAAAATGTTCCCTTACACCTTGGACAAAGTGGCATATGATTGGTTTACAAGTCTGCCTTTAGGGTCTATCACTTCTTGGGCTCAGCTAGAGGCAGCATTTCTTAATCAATTCAACAAAGAGCAAGTTGACCCAATCCGCATGTATCAGCAGTTTGTCACTATTAAAAAATGACCAAGTGAAAATATGAAGTCATTTTTTGAAATGTTCTTTGGATTATATGCTCAATTAGTGACATTTTATGCTCTTCAAGAAGAAATGGTTCTCCAAATATATGTAAATGCTCTTGACCCACTCACTTCCACATATTTGCGAGGGATGCCTCTAATCACATCTTTGTCACAAGCCTATACTCAAGCAATGGCAATTGAGCAACAATTGAGTTGTCAAAATTATGGTGTGGGTTTTGGATCATATAATTTTCAATCATTTAATACCTCCTTTACCCACTCAATGATTTATCCACCTCAACCAAGTTCAAGTGTGAATCAATTTTAGAATCAACAATCATTCCCAAGCTTCAATCAATTTCAAAATCCTCAACCTACTATGCAAGATCAACCATATTTATTAAGTATGAATCAACTTCAAAATACTCATCTTGATTCAAAAGATGTTTCTAAAATAAATTTTAATGATTTTCATAAGAATATGATTTTAGGCAAGGGAGGAGTACCAGATCCAACTAGTATTGAAACATGTGACAGATTGGAAACCCTTGACCCACCAAAAGATGAATTCTATGAGGATGAATCTATTTTGGATGACACATTGGATGACATTGTTGAAAATAATGGCCTAGAAAATTCACACCTTCCAAATCGTGTTAAACGTGAATCATGGGTTACACATGTAGATTATGATAGCCTTATCAATTTGAATACAAGCAATAACCCAATTTTGGAAGTAATTGAACCATCTAAGGAAGGTGAAGATAAATTTGATGAGAAACATGTTGATGAATTAAAATATAAAGAAGAAATAGTTGAGCATCACAATTTGATTTTGAAAGATGATCATTATGATTCTTGGGAAGAGTATGCTCACTCCAAACCTTTTGATGAAATTTGGGTGCCTATTGATATGCAGGATAATACAATTGCCCTTTCATATGAGGATATTACAAGTCCTATACAATCTGAAAGTGTTTTGGAAGAAGGGTTGGAATCTCATCAAAGGTTAGAGAAGGATAATGATTTTACTACCATGGATCAAGGAGAATCAATTGTTTTTGTTCCCCTTGAGGGGCAAGAAATAGAAAATCTTGATCCACCTATTGTTTCTACAATGTCTATGCCATCTCAAAATGATGAAATCACAAAACCTAAGTGGTGTGGGTTTGATACTATTGATGATCCTAATGAAAATATGGATTTTGAGGTAACTCAATCCATTGATCAGGGAAAGGTGTCACGTGACACATATCTTGGAAAATTAGGCTCTTGTTTTGAAAAATATGGACACATGTTTGATTGGGCGCCTAACTTTGGTGTGTTTGAATAGGTGTTGGATGATGAAGAAGATAATAAAAAAAAAGAAAAAGCTACTAACACTCATCAAGTTGTGATAAATTCTAATCATGATAGGTTGAGTATGGGTGACAAGGTGAAATATCTACCTTTGGTAGTAGCCACAAAAAAATTAAGTGATGGGTTGCATGATGTCCCTTTGAATGCTAATGTCATTGATGATGAAATGTCAAATCTTGGTGATGTTTGCCAAGCTTTGATTGATTTTGATGGTTTTAAAATATCAAAAAATAATTTGAATTCAAGACTTTTAGAAATAGGCTCTTGTTTGTAATATCTCACATTTGAAAAGGAAAGCCTACTTCTAAATCATGAATGGAATGATGAAACTTGCACTTTAAAGAATAGACAAAATAAAATTGAATACCAACCATTGTCTAATCAATTTGATCTGAATCTCACCTATGATGTTGGTAATAGAACTAAATCAAATTGGTATGGTGAGCATGGCAAGTTGAAATTTGTTGCATTGCTTGGTTTGATCTTATTGTTGTTGGATTCCTGCAACATTTGGCATGTGTATTGTGACATATGTCTTTTGAAATGTTCTAATCATGTTTGGGATCCAAGAAAGTAATAGTCCAAGCTTGGCATCATCTTGTACTATATTGTATATAAATTTTGGTTTTGGTTTGGGTTTGTGTTTTCAAGTTTCATTTTGGGATTGCTATTTGGATTAGGATTTAAGTTGTGTGGTTGATTTCATTTGACATGTTTAGTTTGTTTTGATAAAAAAAAAAAAAAAAAAAAAAAATTTGAGATGTCAACTTATGCCTAAAATTAGGAGAATATGAAACATTGGAATTGTAATGTAGAAAGCTCCACAAGTAACACAAACATTTAAATAATGTCGTTTGAATCTTGTAATGCATGAAGTTGTCAGTTTTACACATTATGATAAAGTAGATGATATATTCCATCCACATTTCAAAAGAAGCAGTGCATTCATATCTCATTCCTCATTGCATATACATGTCATCTCAGGTACAATTTTCATTCCATGGGCAATTATTGAGAAGGTGTTGAATCCTCTTAGGATTATTACATAACATATATTAAAAGGATCCTAAGGTTGGGAACTACTACCCAAACTATCTTGAACCAAGCACATTCCATGCACATTAAAAAGAATCTCGAGCAAAATGGTCAAAACCACCCTTGGAAGAAAAGGTTGGGCGAAAGAAGTATTTCATGTCTATCCTATTATGCAACATGATTCTTAAAATAGTGGTTTTGACCACTTCCATAAAGCTTAAAGCCTAAAATAAGAGTAGTAAGGATAGGGCTAAATCCTCATCAAACTTAGGTTGAGGATCCAACTGCCCAAAGCTTTGATTTGACCTACATGGAGTAGTAAGGATAGGGCATAAATTCTCATCTCGCTTAGGTTGAGAATCTGATTCCCCAAAGCTCCTATGTCTCATTTCATAATAAATATTGGATTGGAAGGATTGTACTACTTGTCCTCTGCAAAGGATGGGTAGTCATCCCCAAGGTCTAAGCAATAAAATTAATATTTCCCATTTTTATCCAAGGCTTGGATTGGAAGGATCGTACTACATGTCCTTAGCAAGGATGGGTAGTCATCCCCAAGGTCCAAGAAGTAAAAAATTAATTTTTCCCATCTCATATTTATATTGGATTGGAAGGATCGTACTACTTGTCCTCTGCAAAGGATGGGTAGTCATCCCCAAGGTCCAAATAAATGAAGGTAAGTCTTGGATTATGGGGTTAGGTATGCCCATGCATGGCAACATGTCTTGTCTAAAAAAACAAGACCACTGATTGTCCAAAGGGTTAGACTAGCATGACCATTTCTTCCATAATTGGTTAAATTATTTTGCTCAAAGTGAGGTAATGAATTCCAAATCAGAGTAGTAAGAATAAGGTTAAACTCCCATCTCGATTAGGTTGGGAGTCTGATTTCCCAAAGCTCTAATTTCACTTTCACTTACACATGGGTTCAAGATAGTAGTGACTCATAACCAACTTTGGGATCTAATAAAGCAATTCATTATACATATGGTTGATCCTAAGAGGGTTTGATAATATTGAATGTTTGTGTATGATACTAGAAGGTCTATGCCTTTATAAAAGCAAAATCTCTAAGCATATTTATTAGGTTACACAAATCATTCACAGTCTCACATATGCATTCATGTAAAACTAACGATGGAATGTTGATCAAGTTCAAGCGATAGGGAATGAAAACACATTGCACACACCAAGCTGATACTTAACAATTCTGATGATTCATGTATTTTTGATCTATGGGCATTCGTTTATATTTATTATGTGCTAATGCTGGTTTTCGATTTTGTATACTTTTAGGTAGGGTTCTCACCAAAATGATCAGGAGCATTTGACAACAGAGTCGCCATTTGTTGTGGCTGATCCACAACACACCCCAAAATTGGGGACCCACCTTTTTTGCATGCTTTCAAAGAAGATATCAATGACCCAGATGCTAAAAATCAAGAAAAATGCAAAATTGCACAAAAATGAAAAAGTGTCGCGATATCGTGACATGTTGCTTCGTCACGGCCAAAAATGAAAGTGTCGCGATATCGCGACATGTTTCTCCGTCGCGGCCGAAAATGAAAAAGTGTTGCGATATCGCGACATGTCAAGATTTTGTGGCCCAAGCAAGCAGGAAGAGGCATTGATCGAAAATTGTCGTGATTTCACAACATGTTGTGAAATCGCAGACCAGAGAGGAGAGAGAAAGATAGAATGGAAAATTGTCGCGAAATCGCGACATGTCACAAAATCGCGATCAAACTAGTCAAACAGGGCATGAAGCGAGAAAGCGTAGCGATTTCGTGACAAGAAGCAGCAAAGGGGCATGAAGAGAAAAACATCGCGATATCACGACAGGTCGCGTTTTCGTGGCTCCAAGCAGCGAAGTGGTACGGAAGGAAAATATGTCACAATTTTGTGACATGTCACATTTTTGCGGCCAAATACAGTAAGAGCAGCCCAAAATAGAAAGCGTAGCGATTTCACGACGGAAAGCTGGAAAAGCGGTACAAAACGGAGAAGTGTAGCAATTTTACGACAGGTTGCGACCGAAGCGTACCAAGTGAAAAACATCACGATTTTGTGACAGGTTGCGGTCGAAGGCATACCAAGTGAAAAACGTCATGATTTCGTGACAGGAAACAGTCGAGGCGTACGAAGATGAAAAGTGTCACGATTTCACGATAGGTTGCATCCTCACAGCTCGAAACAGAAAAACGTCACGATTTCGTGATAGGTTGCATTTGCAAGGCTGCTGGCAGGAAAATGTCGCAATATCATGACATGTCGTGTCTTCGCGATGAAAGTAAGGGAGCAAAGCTGCATGCATAAAAATGTCATGATTTACATGGGGCCATTACAGAACATGCAAAGGAAGCACGAAACACGTGGCATACAGGTGTCAGGGTTACAGAAGCGTTACATGTCAACAAAAAATATCGAACATTTCAGCATCGAACATAAATTCAAAAGCAACAAAAAGGTGGGAATACGAAACGATGCATTTTTGGAGGTGAAATGAAGCAACGCAGGGCGAAACAAAGAGCCGTATTAGTTAGTATAAAATTAGAAGGGCAGATTGATACAGGGGTCAAAAACCACTACGAGCGGGGTTGCAGAGTTGATGGTGATTAGCCATTCTGGGCCTGCTTTGGAGTGCTTTTCTTCCACTTTTGCTGGTTTTGAGAAAAACTAGAGATTCTGCTATTGTAACAGGACATATTTTTAATGCAGAATTGTTTAGAAATTTGCATTTTATGGGCAAGAAAGGAGTCATTTTTTGCATGCAAGATTAAATGTCTATTTTCCCTTTTCAGATTTTAGGCTTGTAAATGTAGTTGATGCAAGTATTTTCTTGGTTGCTGCATGCGAATGCTTAAATCTGAAAACCTCATACAAATCCTTAGGAGACAACCCTTAGCTTATCCAAATTGTGCTTGTTTTGCAGGTCCAATAAGTTAGGTTGCATGCATGAAAACCTCATATCTTCGGTTTTTCCGGAATAGGATAGCATCAGACTGAACGTGTTCAATTTTTAATTTTTTGCATTTCTTTTCATTTTATTTTATTTTTCCAGAAGGTTCAGCTTAGTTAAAATAAATATTTAAAAAATTATAAAATCTAAAAAAATAATGAATAATCACTGAAGTTTTATGATGAAATAAACCCACATTGCCCCTTGTTTACAGTTACTTGCAATCACTAAGGTGTTCCAAGCATTTAAATTGATTATCTTTATTTGAGATTACTAATACATAGTTGCAAATGCTAATACAGCGAAGACCTTGGAGAAGTTGGTTGTTTAACTTCTTTGCAAGAGGGGATTTGGAATTCAAATCCTAAAGGAGAGTGTACGTTCACAAGTGTGTGAAAATACCACTCAACACTACTATATACAATCATTGGACAAAATTGATCAAGAATGATCCTAGGTTGAGTGAGCACCACTCAACCTCTTCAACTTGTTTTGGTTATCCTTTTTCAGATGGTTGAAATTTGTTGGATAAAAAATTATGCTTCATTGAGGTGGTTTCCACTTTTCAATTCTAATTATTGTCATATGGTCTAACTGCTTCTGACTAAGGTACTAGGTGCCATCCACATTGAGCTCTTCCAGTCCAAAGTGTTGTTGTAAATTCTATTACTTATCTTTATAGACTATCTTCTTGTTGATTACATCATGCCATATATTTGGAACACCTTTGCTAATGTTAGCAATGATTTTACCTTGGCACACTTCTTTACCTTAGCTTTTTTTCCAAACTCATAAAGGTAGAAAACTATTGATTGCTTCCCACCTTTGGCTTTATATTTGTCCAAAATTTTTGAAATTTTTGTTGACATCATCACCAAGAAGGTTTGGTTTGATATCTTTTAGAGTAACTAGCCTTAGATTCTTTTGACCTTATGGTATTTTTAATTTGTTAAATGTCTTGAAGCATTTTGCTCATGTCCGCACAAAATATTTTGACTTACCTCCTTTGTAGGTCTGACATCAAGCTAGTCTAGCTAGACACTTTGGTCTTGAAATATTAAACTAAACTTTAGAGTTTTTTACTTAGGATTATGGGTTAGAGTTCCTTGGGAGATTTATTCATTTGTACTTGTCTTTTAGGATGGATTTTCCTAGTGTAGTGGCATTTCACTATAATTTGGTGACTCACAGGGACTTTTACCTATAGGAGGCAAAGAACCTAGAAACAAAATCCTTGTCTATTGGGCACAAAGTCTATGAATATAGATCATAGAATTTTAGGGCTTAAGGGGATAGAAGATAAAAAAAATTTCTTGAAGGAGATATTTGTTTGGGGTTTGTGAAATGTTGATAAGGGGAGCCTCCTTATATAGACTTATTTGCCTAGGAAATTTATTAAATTTTCTTATCTAATCAACCCTCTTTCTTGCAATCTTCTTTGGCAAGCTCATGGGAGATGATTTTCAATGACACTAAATTAGAGAAGGCATGATGATATACTTTTATTATATGTCTTGTTGATTCTCAGACCTCCTAATCCATACAACCATTCTTCAAATGTACATGTGGACTACCACGTGCTTTTTCCTAAATAATTATTTTGTGTGACCGTTATCGTTGCTTTCTCTAGCCAATGGCTATGTAACACTTAGATTTTATCAACTTTATTTACATGTAACTTATTTACAATATGATACATAATATTTGATGCAATTTTTTGTGCCAAATATTTTACATGGAGCTAAATCATCAGATTTTGCAATGTCCAAACTAAAATGACCCAAACTTTTGTCACTCTCATCTATTTGTTTTTTGAAACATATAGGAGTCAATGTTGAGTTAACTTTGGTATGTGATGAGTTTCTATGCTTATGTGAATCATTAAATTGAAATCAAACATGGAAAACTCATCTTTCATCAATGATTCTTCTATGATATCATTTAGATCTTCTAGATGTTTTGTGATATTAGCACTTTGCTCTTCATGAGTTTCCAAGCTTGTGTCTATTATTTCATTGAAATCAAGTATGGAAAACTAATATTCATCTTGTGACTCCTTTGTCAACTGGCACAAATAATCTATATGCTCTTCTATCTCCAATTATGGTCCATTGAAGGTATATTTAGTCATACTAACACTTTCTCCTCATACCTCTCTATGTGGTAGGGATTGACCTTTTTAGCATAGATCCAAACCTACATTTCCTTGTAGGGAATCACCATGTGAGTGCAATCAAGTGATAGGCACCCCCTAATATTTATTGTGAAATACATTGATAAGAATAATCTAAATAGTTATGAGAGATATACCACTATCACATCCTATATCACTAAGATATATAGAACCTTATGCAATAGCATTGGAATATCTTTAATAAATCCCACCATCTAAATTGGAGTCTTGTCTAGTTGCAGCATTTTAAAACTAGTCTAGGTGTATTCTATACCAATTTAATCACAAATAGCCTTAGGAATAACTATTATGTAAGCCCCAAAATCCACCATGTAGCTATGTACTATCCATCCCTCCATGCATAAAGACATTTAGAAAGGAAGAGGCTTAATCTTACCCATGCCAAGAGTTGGCTGATTTTGTGTTAGATTGAAGTCTAGAGGTATGAATATACCTGATGATGAGCTTTTAAGAGTTGATTTTAATAAATCAGTTTGTATAGGAATCAACAAAGCATCATACATACTAAATATTGAGACTAAATATTGAGTGAGTATTCCTCAATTCTTCAACAATGCTGAAATTAGATGTTTTTAGAGCTTCTCCTCCTTTCAAACATGTTGCTTGAATATTTTTTGATATTATTGTATGAATTATTTTATTTTCTTCTTGGTAACTGAAGGATACCACAAATTTCTCAAAGCTTTCTCCTTGGACTCTTCTTGGTTGGATTTTTGTGCTTTTATCTTTTGATTAACTTTTAGTGCTTCTAGCTTAGCCTTCTCCTTGGGTTGCTCCTTCTTCTACTTCTTTTATTTTTGAAAAGATATTTTTAGACCATTAGCATTTTTAGGGTCTAAAAACAAAGGTATCTTCCAATATTTTGTTAGACCATATTAATATTTTAAAGCTCTTCAACAACTAGATTTTTCTCAGTATCAATCAACATACCTGCAAGCCCTTTTCATTACTTTTGTACTTTATGGGTTGTAGTTAGCTGACACTAGTACTGATAAACCATGCATGTGTTAGAATTGTAAGGATCATTATATGCTAAGAACTAATAGTTCTCCTAGGCAATCAAAGTTCCCTCCTCTTGACATTTGGCAGTAGAAATCTACTTTTTGACAACATTACTAGTAGAATCCCCTTGATATTTTGATATGTAGGGGTATCTTCTTTGATGATATCCATAATACCTTATTTCACCATTTTTTTGATCCATTAGCATAACCTTGTTTGTAATATTTTTTATTACAACCTTTAATTCTTCCATCACTATTGATTCTTTCAGCTTCAGAGTGGGTATGGTTGGCACTGTAGTTGTTAGACTAGTATGTTGGGAATATGATTTAGATGTAGGCAAGCTGGCTAGTGAAGAGTTTGACAATGCTGGAAATAAATTTTGTTGGTTGAGGTATTGGATCTCAAGAAAATATGGCATTATGACTTTGAGAGGAAGCTTACCAACTGAGATGAGTGTATTTTTTGGTACAACATCCACTTGGCATAAATGAGGAAATATCATCTCATTGGATTATGGGGTCTAAAGACATAAGTCTAGAGTAAAAGAACAAAGGTAGTAAATTTAAGCTTGGGCATGTGGTAGCTTTATATCTTGGGGAATCCTTCTCCAAGTATTACTAAACTAGATATTTAAATCCATGATATTTTCCTAAGGATACCCTTGAATGGATGTGAATTGGGTGAGAAGAGAAAAAGGATCCCCAAGATCATTTAATTATGGGATAAATGGTTCAAAAAGTTTGACCCAAGTGCTAATGCTACCTTCCTTTGATGAATGATATTAGGCTAATATTTTATCTCTAAAAGACAAAGCAAGTAACCTTACCATTACCTCTTCATGGACAATATTATGAACAATAGCTAAAGCAACTATATCTTAGCAATGTTCATAGGCTATATTTTTGCTACCATAATAGGAGGGAAATTATTTCAATGTAAAGTAATGAATATCATGGAGATTAGAAATATTAAGGGGTCAAAATCATTCCATATAGGGAATATGTGTCCAACCATAGCTCTAGGTGGGGATCTAAAAAGTTATTATGGATATATGGTTTGTAAAGGAGCATGGATTTAGAAAGAGAAAGCATAGATAAGAGATAGTGAATTACCTTTATACAATATCTATATACCTGATAGATCAATGGACTACATTGATTCATTTGGTTTTTGGATTTTATATGTGGATCATGCAATTTTGGAGCTATGTTCTTCTAGTAGGGTTGCCAATATTAGGTTCTTTCAATAATTGAGTTTTTAGGTGAATGAATTTTATTTGCTTTTTGAGACCAAGATATTCACTAAAATCTTGATCTTCTAGAAATGTAGGCATGCCAAATGCTCTTGTGCACATGGTGACTTTAACTTTTGATTAAGTGATCATTGCACTTTCATCCACCAGATTATAAATATGAGTTAAATTGATGAAATTTGGTCACATCAGGCATGTCAAAACTCTTGAATGGACACAGTGGGTGCTTCTATTAGATATCTTCATGAAGTCTCTTTTTTGTGAGATAAGTTGATAAAATTTGTCTCACCAGGTGTGCCAAAAATCTTAAGAATCCATGGTGGGTGCTTCTCTTATGTATCTTCATGAAGTATTATTTTTTATAGGATAAATTGATGAAATTTATCCCATTGGGTGTGTCAAAAACTCTTGAGTGTCTGATCTACCTAGGTATGAAATGTGCACCCTAGACCCAGTCAAGATTGGATGATCTAAAATTACTTCTAGATCAACCTTCAAAAAAGGATGACTTCTTAAAGAATTAAAGAATATTGTTTAAATACTAAAGAAAGATAATGTGCAAATATTGATATGAGCATGGCCAAAAATTAGCTAACAATATTATTTTTAGCTACATGAGTATAGGCTACTTATTACAAGCAAAATTCTAATAGACTATACAATTGAAGTTATGAAGAAGCTAGAGGAAACATAGATGCTACAACTTTCTAGGAACTCTGATAAAAGAAAGCCAAAAAATATTAGGCCTAATAGAATTAACCTTAGCTATTGTAGTGATAAATCATTACAAATCTAATGGATTTCACCATATAAGAAGATGAAGAGCTTGAACCTGAAATGAGGGGAGCATAATCCATGCTAGCCTAGTCAAATTTCATCAAATAGATATCTCCAAAGAGTAGAGATATGAGTGGAGACTCTCCTTTTATGTGGGTAATCTGACCATATGATAAGAAGATAATCCACAATGAGCATTTTGTAGTCTTTATCTAAATAAACTTGATTATAGGAGGAGGATCAACCCAAACATCAACCATGGTAGAATAAATAGAGCTCATCATCATCTTGTTATTTTGGGTAAGTGACCTCTAACAACTTATACGATATCTTTCCACTAGATATGAAAGGATATCCTTGATGATGGAATATGACAAGGGGAAACTAGCAAGTGGGAGAAGAAGAGGGATCCTTGTGATCACTCTATAAGAATAGAAGTTTAAAGACATACTTAACATCATTCAAAAGAAAGGTCGCTAGGGTGAAAGCTTCTCTATAGCAATAAATGAATCAGTGGAGTCTCCAACAAAGTAAGTAGACATGGAAGCATCCTAGTACAAAGGGCATGAACAAAGAGGAAAAATAGAGCAAAGGAAGAAACAAGAAAGTTGTGAAGACAATCAAAAGTTTTGATAAAATCCAACAAAGAAAGGTCCAATAAAAAGGCTTGATAGAGTGACTTATCAAAACTTTTGAAGTCCCAAAGAAAGGAACCAAGAAAAGTCATGATTAATAAGATCTCGATCATGAAGACAAAGGATGCTAAGAAGTTTCAAAATAACAGATAACTCCAAAGGTGGACGAGGGTACCAAGACCAAGGAAGAGGTAGGTGAGTGTAGAGTTCCCTAGGAAGTAGAAAGATAATACACCATTACTGAGAAAATATGGTTATCTACCAACAATACTTTGGCTCTATAAATCAAATGAAGGCTAGTAAATTATTAAGGGTGAAGGACCATGACAACTATAAACTAAAAAGAATGATAACCAAGGGCTACTCCATTAAATATTTAAAATCCCTAGGAGATGGGTAGACAAAAATTCAAATCATCCTACAAATTTTGGAGGGAAAATTCTCTTGTAATCTATAAATAGAAGTAGTATTAGATTTGTAAAGGATCAAAAAGTTTACAATTATATGTATTTTTTAGGCTTTCTTTCATTTCTCTCTATAAAAATAGTTGTGGTTCTTGATCAACTTATGGGAAATTTCAAACCCCACTTTTGGCACAATATTTGTAAAAGTTTACTTGCCTTATATAAATGGGAGTCTATGTCCATTTATTATCCTTTGCTTGTAGACCTATTGCTATGTATGTGTATTTGTTTATGATATTTTCCTTAATACCAAATTTTCTATGTGTATGTGTGTGTGAGGGGCCTACATATATTTTCTAACTAAGTCACTTACTAGATTAGATCTCCTACAGGACTTGCCTGCACATATATGCATATAACTGGTATATTTTGATTGCACTTCACTGTATCAAGGAGAGGAAGTGTTCACCATTGAAACATACCATTCAAGCCTATTTTTATAGAAAAATCTTAGTAGATCTCTTATTGCATCACCCCATTTTTATTTTTGCAAAAATATCTTAGTGGATATCTTGGCACATTAGACAAATGGGGTGTCTCTCCTGCAATAGCTAACAACAATCAAAAGGGATCCCATGGAGGCAATGGAATATTTCAACCTTATATTTTATAAATATTGGCACAAAATACCAAAGGAAATACACTTGCCACCATGTATGACACTTATATACTATCTAAAAGCCTTGGATTTTGAGATTTCAATGATGATTAATGCTAGAGGAGGAAAATATCTGCTAGAAGCATATGAGTTAGCCATCCATGTTGAGCACAATCTAATTCATATAAAAATACTAGACCCTAGGCTTCCCATGCCTCTATACCCTAATGTGTGATCACTAACCCCTATTGCTCAGCCAATGACATCCTAGTCATCCTCTCATTCACCCTTAGTTATTACATCCTCTCAAATCCCAACTTCATTGAACCCTAGGGACCTTGAACAAGACTCATCCCACAAGATTATTACATTTATAGCTAACCAAATTCTAGCCATGAGAATGGAGTAGAATGCCCCAAGGTATCCCTACCAAAACAACTATAGACCTTCCTTCCCATAAGGAAACTAGGGATACATCAACCCACCTACGGGAAACCGTAAACCCCAGTTCCAAAATACTGAAGGAAATGGTCAATCCCAAATAGTCCTAGTGGCAACCCTACTACATATAATAGTGCTCAATCATGCTATGAAATTGGATCCTATATAAAACAATTATATAGTGGAACCCTTGAGGTGGTACTATCGACCTATTGAAAACTTCCTCTATCAATTCAACCTAGGAGAAGCATCACAACTATTGGCCAGTTCAACACAAGAAATGATGCCATCTAGTTCATATCCCAAATCTAAAAGCCATATGCTAGAATATAATTCCCAAACCACCACCACAAAACCTAGTCATGTTTCTCAAGATTAGATATTAGCAGCATGGGATGAGGAAAAGATATCTGCAGTATCTAGTCAAATGGGCAATGTAATTTGAAAAATACCTCAAGTCCAGTCAGATTATCTAATGAGTTCCAAGAAGTGGGTAATGGAGGAAAAGGATGAAAGCAACCCACCAAATCCTAGCAATAAAAAAAATTCAACCCAATTAGAATAACCTTTGACTCCAAAACTACAAGGATCAATGAATTTTATACCCCTTTACATACCTCAACCAAATTGCCTAAGGCCCCCAAGCAGTTAGAATAGAGTAGTTAGAAATGTCTTAGAACTATCAATAACTTTTTAACAAGCAAAATACCTCTATAATCCCAAGGTAGTAGTCAATATCATGGAAACTAGCTAAAGAAATCCAGTCAGTCCTAGAGAAATCATGCTTCATTCATTAGAAAGTGACATATCTATTCTTTAGCATAGTGGATCACTTGAAGAAATCTACTATACCAGTCCCAATATAGAAAATTTTAACTATACCAGGGCAAAGAGAATATTTGTAAAAGGTCCTAGAAGAAGAGGAGAAAACGAGGTAGCCACAAACTATGATTGTGTTGTAAATATTATCCCCAAGATCTAATAGACCTAAACCTTCCCCATTTTATCTAGATTTGGTCTATAAATATAAGTTAATCCATAACTATATTATAGATTCTGGGGTTAGCACATCCATTCTGCCAAAATAGATAGAGGGTACACTAGAAGTAAGATATTAGACAACAAACAAAAGAGTATTGTAGTTGGATGGACACACGATTCAAATATTAGGTATTGTAAAAAAAATTGCTTTCCCCTTATGCATGTCTAGATAAAATAGTCTTGCAAGATGTATCAATAATCGATCTTCCTCCTTTTGATATTTGCCTATCTAGATATTTCACTGCCAAATTGGGAGGATATATATATATATATATATATATATATATATATCTAGAATGATCATTAATAGTGTTAAGGAGGATTAAAATTCCAAGTGAGCATCTGCATCCTCATCATATAGAGATATTGCCACCATCCAAATGGAGTAATGATAAGATATTGGTATCTAAGGAAGAACGACCAAACCCCTATGAAATAAATGAGGATTCAAGGTCAACTAGGCATAAGGTAGAATGAATTTAGGATTTTGATCCCTCGAAGGAATACAGACAAACAAACATGGGGTAGGAGAGACCCAACTCTTGGATCATGTATATATAAAGAGATATATGTAACAATTTTTGCTTTATTTTCTTTCATTTTGTAGGATATTTTTCAAAAATGAGAAAGCCACAAAGCCATCAACAAGGCTATTATTGAGGTTAGCACCAAATTTAATAATAAAAATAAGTGAAGTGGTAGGTTTACCTCAACCGAAATGATTACACATAAGATGAAATGCAAGCCAAAGTTTTCACCATGTCACTTTAGGCACAAAGAAAGAGTCTCACTCCAATGAAAATATGGGAGAAGTGGGAGAAGGTGTTACCCCAAGTGTGGTGAAATAAAATAGAACGAGCCTCACCAACCCTTAAGGCTATAAAAGAATACCAATGTTATCCAAGAATCTATTCCTCTAAAAATCCCTACCCAATGGATAGAGGAAATTTAGCTTCTAAGTTTTTTTCCTTCCATGAGAAAAAGGACCCTTGAGAGGTGCAAAAACTATAGTGATAAATCACTAAAACTTTGATAGATTACACCTAGAAGAAGATGAGGATCTTGAACCTGAAACCAAGGGAGCACGATCCAAGCCAATATTAAAGGATTCCATATAAAATTTCATCAAACAGATATCTCCAAAGGGTAGATACAGGAGTGGAGACTCTCCTTCTATGTTGGAAAGTTGGCCACATAATAAGAAGATAACCCACAACAAGCAGTTTGTAGCCTTTTTGATGATATTTTAAATAAACCTCACTTATAAAAAGAGTATATGAGCCTTATTTATGATATCTGAAAAGACTTGATTATAGGAAGAGGATCAACCGAAACATCAACCATGGTAGAATCAATAGAGCTCATCATAATCTACGTTAGTTTAGGTAAGCAACCTCTGGAAACTCATACATCATCTTGCCATGATACACACAAGGATATCCTTGATGATGAGATATGGCAAGAGGAAACCAACAACTAGAAGAAGAATATGGATCCTTGTGATTACTATATAAGAAAATATTCTAGGTTGAAAGCCTTTTTGTAGTAATAAAAGAATCAGTTGAGTCTCTAGTAGAGTAAGTATACATAGAAGCATCCTAGGACAAAAGTTGGCATGAAAAAAGAGGAAAAGAGGAGCATAAAATAGAGCAAAGGAATAAATGGGAAAGCTATGAAGACAATCAAGATTTTTTATGCAATCCAATGAAGAAATAAAGTCTGATAAAAAGGCCCGATAGAGCAACTTATCAAACCTTTTAAAGTCTTGAACAAAGAAACCAAGCAAAAGAGTTGATTAAGAAGATCCTGATCGTGCAAATAAAGGATGCTATAAAGTTATGAAACAATGAATAACTTCAAAGGTAGATGAGGGCACCAAGACCGAGCAAGAGGTAGGTGAGTGCATGGTTCCTTAGGAAGCAAAAAGACATGCTATAACTGAGAAAATATGGCTATCCACCAAAAATACTTTGTCTCTATGAATCAAAGAAAGGTAGATAAACCATTAAGGGCTAAGGAAGGGGACTTGCAACCATGATAGCTATAGACTAATAGGAACGATAACCAAGGGCTACTCCATAAAATATTTAGAATCCCTAGGAGATAGGTAGACAAAAAATTAAATCATCCTACACATTTTAGAGTGAAAATTCTCCTCTTGTAATTTATAAATAGAAGTAGTATTAGCTTTGTAAAGGATCGTCAAGATTACAATTTTGTGTATTTGTAGAGTTTCCTTTCATTTATCTTTGTACAAATAGTTGTGGTTCTTGAGTGGCATATGGGAAATTTCATACCCCCACTTTTGGCATAATATTTGTAAAATTTTACCTACATTATATATATACATGGGAGCCTATGTCTATTTTTTGGTCTTTGCTTGTAGACCCATTGCTATGTATGTGTATGTGTTTGTGATATTTTGCCTAAATATCATATTTGCTAAGTGTATGTGTGTGTGAGGGGCCTATGTCTATTTTTGGACTATCATTTACTAGCTTGGCTCTCCTACGGGACCTGCATGCTCATACATACATATAACTAGTATATTTTAATTACACTTCATCATGTTAAGGAGAGGAAGTATTCACCATTGGCACATAGTGTTTAGGCCTATTTTTGTAGGAAGATCTTAGCGGATCTCTTGGTGCATTGTATATTTATCCTTTTATTTATTAAGTTTATTTATTTTCTTGTACCCTTTTTTCCTTTGTAGAGCAACTAGTGCCTTGAAGATCACATCTTAAAAGGATTAAACCTTGTAAAACTATTGAAGGCCCTCAATTGAGTTAAACCATATGCTCTCGATTATGGCACATTGTGTTTCTTTGATGCAAGGGATGATTATCCTAGGTAAGAATAATCAAATATAACAATAACTAAAAATTAAAATGATTCGAATGGTCTAAACCTAACATAATTTCCCTCGATCAACGCATAACTAGACCTATTGAATACATTACAACATCTAACATTCAATAACTTTGATAAAGATAATACAAACAACTTAAATATTAATAGAATTCACTTTAACTGCTAATTGAAATGATCCAAACAACATGAAGCCTAACATAATTTACTCCTATCACAACATAGATGAAAATGTAGGAAGTGTAAATATTGCAAAAGATATCAATTTTTCATACTCCAATCAGGGTAAGTTGAATAGATTTAGATTGCATTAGAGAAACATAAACATACAACCTATTATAGGAAAACACTAAAGTATTCAAATCTTACAAATAAGGAGCACTACTCCTTTTATAGGTTTTGCTAGGTTAAAATAAAACTAACTACTATGTACAATCATTTGCCAAAATTAATCAAGCATGATATTGGGTTGAGCTGGTACCACTCGGTCTCAACTTGTTTTGCACATCCTTTATCAAATGGTTGCAATTTATTGGATCAAAAATTATGCTTCATGGAGGTAGTTGTCACTTTCCAATTCTGACAATTTCCACATGGCCTAACTACTTTTGACTAAGGTACCAAGTGTCATCCACAATGAGCTATTATGGTCCAAAGTATTGTTGCTATTTTTATTGTTTACCTTTATAGACTCCCTTACTTATTTCATCATGCCATAGATTTGTAATGCCTTTACAAACGTCAAAAACAAAATATTTTGGCACAGTTCTTTACCTTAGCTTATTTTTTAGACTCATAAAGGTTTAAAGCTATTGACTGCTTCTCATCTTTGGATTTATATTTTTTTAGAATTTTTGAAATTTCTTCTAATGTCATCACCAAGAAGGTCTAGCTTACTATATTTTGGAGCACCTAGCATTATATAATTTTGGTTACATAAGATTTTTACTTTACCTAAAATCTTGAAAGACTATGCTCATGTTAACACAAAAATAATTTGGCTTACCTCTGCCAGTCCAACACCAAGCTAGTCTAGCCAGACACTTCTATATTGAAAGATTAATCTAACCTTTGGAGTTGTTTGCTTAGGATTATGAGCTAGATTTTCTTGGGAGATATATTTGTCTAGATTTGTCCTTTAGGTTGGATTTGCTTAGTGTAGTAAAATTTCACTACAAGCTGCAAGAAGAGTCAAGTTTGTTGTAACAACAATTTATATTTGAATTGTTTGTTAAGTCTATTATTGGTCAAAGCATTATATAAATATGTTTATCTGATTAATAATTTTTTTTTAGTCTCATGGCTATTCCATCAGAAAATAGAAAATATGCAAGTCATATTTGAATCTAGAACCTCTTCAATAATCATCTTTACATAGTCTCCTTATTATTCATCATAAACATATGCAATATAATAGAGAAGCAAAATAGAAATATCAAGAACACCAAATATGATGGGTGGATGACCAATATGGGCACCCATAAAAATGGCTCACATAAGAATATTATACTTCATACACTGATACTATGGATCAATGGTTGATGGTATCAATAGTAAATATCTAATCACCAAATTACAATTATAATTACACTAACCAAGGCTAAAAAGGATAAAGGTTAAGTCAAGTTACTAAACATTTAATTGAAGTTTTAAGGTTAACCTTTGTAGACAATAAAAATATGCACTATAAAATAAAATGAATAAAATAAGAAATATGTATGTATTATGTGTATATGCTCTCGTATTGTATGATTACAATATTGACCCTCGTAGGGGTTATACAAGCATTTAGGGGATTGATTCTCTTTTACAAAACGTAATGATGTTTCGGTACTTTTGTCACTACAACACTAGAGGGAGGAGTTTCTCATGATCATCAGTTTTTATAGATATGGGTATTTGAATCTGGGTCTACGTTTGTTGGATTTACCTCTAGATGTTGATTGTTAGGGAAGTCGACAATCGTGTGCTCTGACCATCTGGGTGCAAAATGATTACCTTATTTAATCATCTAGGGTTGAATAACTAGGTGCTAGAGTATCTTGCTACTACATTCGAGTCTGGTTTGGAATTTAGGTCTACTCACTTTAAACTTTTACACTTACATATGAGTGAAATGCAACTAGTCAGTAATACCTATCGGGCCTCCCGAGATGAGTCCAATTTTTTAAGTGAATTAAAATTAGAATGTAGAAGGTACTGGAGATTCGTAAAAAGGAATTATTGAATAGAACATAAATAGATCTTACCCTTGTTTTTCTATCATTGCTATATTTTTTTTTTCTTTGTGTTGCATTGGGTTGCATCACGATACGTCAGGCTACACCATGCTATATCTAAAAGTTTGCACATGGGTTGGATGACAACTATTTTGGTCTAGAAAACTATGAAATAAGACCATATAGGGTTGAACGATCATGGGATGTGGCATTATTTCACTGATGAAAGCCAAATTTAGACCTACAAGGTGTTACAATTGAGGTCTAGCATGAGACGGGGATGGTTGCACGGGATTTACTTTGGGTGTTTGGGTGCAAAGTGTGCTTAGGATTTCAACAACGCTTTGATGCATATACCACACTAATGCTCTAGGAAGGAGGAGATGATTCATTTATAGATTTATTAAGAGGTATGTATGAGGTGGTAGCTCAATTAGTTAAGTGGGATTAACTGATGTTTCACTTTTGCATTGATTTTATCATTGAATATACATTCTTTCAAAAAGAAGATAAGCTCATCTCGTGATTATCACCAAATATGTGTGCACATTAAATTGGTTGTGCATGATGAATTAGATGTGCATATTAAGTTAAGTGATCCTATTGAATTGATTGTGCATGTTGTGCATATTGAGTTACCCTATTGAACTGAATGTGCATGTTGAAATATCCCATGTGTAGACAAAGGTGCAACTACGAGTTATTGGAGTTTAATTTGTGAAAAAGGGTGATTCTTTCCTATGCATGATCGATATGGAGGATGGGAGGTGGAACTGGAGTGAACTATGGATGATGTGGCCATGGGGGATGGAGGGGTGAGTGGTTGTGTAGCTTAGGTAATAATTAATCAATTATTTAATAGATTAATTAATTAATACTTAGGCAAATGCATATTAATTTAATATTAATTAATTTAATTAATATTAAATATACTAATTAATTATGACTAATTAATTAGTGTTTATTATGCTTGATTTTGGTGTCTATAGATACCCCTTTTTGTATCATGTTGTGTGAAAACACAATGCAATGCAAAAATAAATGACACTTGTTGTATAGATAAATGAAGACTTTTGTGTGTTTTTTTGTGGTTTATGCTCAATATTTTAGCAAGAAATGTTGCAGGGGATACAAGATGGGTTAGAAATTTGTCTTTCAACAGATCATACTATGAACTTGAGTGACAACGACTTCCAATTTTCTGCACAAAAGAAAAGTGAAAACCATACCTTTCCACGGCGTCTAGGGCAAGGATTAAAGAGACCACGAAATAAGTTTCAAGCAGTTGATCAAAAAATGGCTCATATCTCAAGTGAATCTAGTGCTAAGGTGCACCCACAAAATAATTCTACTATGAAAACCCCTGTCAAGGGTAAGAATTTTGAAGACTCAGTCCCAAAAATGAATTTTAGGGATGCCCTTCATGGTGGACAACCTCAACCCAATGCTAATATCAATACTAGGGCTTCTCATAAACCTCTAAGAATGCCTAAGATTGATCCTAGGAAAATGGAGTCAGGATGTCTTAAAGCATCTGATGGAACTCCTATTGTTAAGCTTGATATGGGTAACATTCATATCGACATTGAAGATTTGGAAAAAAGAGGACTAATTTGTCGGTTCGTGGGTTTTTGTCCGAGTCTATCTGCTTTCAAAGTCCGGGCTGCAAAAAGCTGGAAAACTAAAGGTGAGTTACAAATCTCTATTTATCCAAATGGTTATTTTCTTGTTTTATTTGCTAATAATGAAGATAGAGAGAAAATTTTTCAAGGGGGTCCTTGGTTTTTTGGAAGGGCAGGGCTTTTCATGAAGCCCCGGCATACTAAATTTAAAGCCGAAGAAGAGATGCCTTCTATAGCTCCCGTGTGGGTTAGACTCTTTGGCCTCCCTATTGAATTTTGGAATCCTACTATTTTTTCTTCAATTGGAAACTCTTTAGGAACTTTTATGATGACTCGCTGATTGTACTCAAAATTTTGAACATATTATTTATGCTCGAATTTGTGTTTTAATGGATTTTGACAAACCCCTACCTAAAAAGATCACATTACAATTTGGGGAAGACACTTGGGAGCAAGTAGTGGACTATGAGAACATTCCTTTTCGTTGTAGAATTTGCCATGAATATGGTCATTTGGCCAATGCTTGCCCAAATAAAATTCCTGATCAAAAGAAAGAAGATATAAACTCAGTAGGTTTCCAAATACCTAAGAAGAAGAACACTAAAAAAAACCAAGTAATGAAGGATCAATCAAAGTCATTTGCTAATATGTTTGAAATCCTTTCCACAAATGATGTCCCAAGTGAGGAAGAGGAAATAATGGAAACTAAAATCTTAGAAACACAGTTTAAATATGAAGGAAAGAACTCAGAGACAAACCAACAAATCAAAGGTTTTCAATAGAAAAAAAAGGAGAAAATTTACACAAGAAAAACAATATTTCAAATGTCAAAACTTCAAATAATGCAGGTCCCAATATAGACTCCATTGAACCATCTAGTAAAATTTTGGCCGTGTATGAGCATTCTTCAAGGTTAGAAGCCATCTCGGATTCAATTGGAATAAGTCAAGAAACAGGGAAAAAAAATTGAAGATGGATTCTAATCAAAAAGTAGGTCGCAAGACCAATCAATATCATATGGTAAAAGAAGGTGAAAAGCTTGTAGAGGAAGGTAAGATTAATGCCCTTCCCAACATTTTTAGCCCCGGTATTAATGAAGATCATCACTTGGAATATTAGAGGACTCAAAGGGAGTCTTTCAAAACAAAATGAAATTAGAAGAATGATTCAGATAAATCATCCACATCTTGTTTTCCTTCAAGAAACAAAAATGTCAATGGAGGATATGGACTTAATTGCCAGTAAAATTTGGCCAGCTGGAAAAGTGGTTTCCCTCAGCTCCCAAGGGACTTCGGGTGGCATTGCTTGTCTTTGGGACCCAAAAGAGGTAGTTATTCACCATATGGTTGGCAGTTGGGGTTTGTTGGCTATAGCTATTCAAAGTAGACATTCCAACCAGATTATGCTCTGCATTACCGTTTATGCCCCGACTTCTTTGGAGGAAAAAAGAAGACAAGTGGAAGGATATTACTCATATTATCTCTCATTTTCCTAAAGCTTGGATCTTGATCGGAGGAGATTTCAATACCATCCTCTCTCTGGATGAGAAAAAGGGGGGAAATAGAAATTTGGACAAAAGTACTGACCTCATGAGCGAATATATTGCAAACCTCCATCTTGTGGATATCCAACCGGATAATGGCCTTATGACTTGGTCTAACATAAGGCAAGGCTTAGCTTGTATAATGGAGAGATTGGATAGGTTTTTGCTCTCTAAAAATTTCTTAATCCATGGTCACATTCCTAAAGTGAAGACTCTTAATAATGTTGGTTCGGATCATTGGCCAGCCATGGTGGAAATGTGGAAAACCAATGTGAGTTTCTCTCCTTTTCATTTTCAATTAATGTGGCTTAGAGACATTTCCTTCAGACCTCGTGTGCAACAATGGTGGAAGGAAGGTAAACCTAGGCATGGGACTAAGATGTTCTATTTTGCCAAAAGACCGCAATACATTAAATCCAAAATCAAGACTTGGAACTGGAAAGATTTTGGGGATTTTTATAAAAAAAAACATGAAGTTATTGCTCATCTTGAAAATTTGAATAAGAAAATCCGTTTAGATGGCCTCACAGAGAAGAGAAGTGCAGATGAAATTAAACTCACAACTCAGCTTAGAGGAATGGGAAAAAAGAGAAGAAATCTTATGGAAGCAAAAATCTAGAATTCAATGGCTCAAAGAAGGAGATCGAAACACAAATTTCTTCCACAAATCTCTTCTAGCTCGAAGATCTCACAACTTTATTTCTTCCTTAAAATCAGATTCTGGAGATGTTGTTTATACTTGGGATGGCATGAACTCTATTGTTGTTGATTACTTTTCCAATATTTTTGTTGCTACTCCTCTTGACTCAACTTCTCAACAAAATGTTCTTCAAGCAATCCCTTCTCTTATCACTTCCGAGGAGAACTCTATTTTGACTCGCTCCTGTTACTATCAATGAGCTTCAACAAGTAGTTTTTAAAATGCAAAAAGGGAAAACCCCAGTGTCCCGATGGTTTTCCTATTGAGTTCTACCAAGAGTTCTGGGATATCCTTCATGTTGATTTATTAGAGGTGGTGGAAGAAGCCAGGAAATCCAAAGAAATTTTGAAGGTTATCAATAAAACTTATATTACTCTTGTTCCAAAAGCTCAAGAGGTTGATCATATCTCAGCTTTTAGACCTATTGCTTTATGTAATGTTCTTCTCAAAATTATTACTAAAATCATGGCAGTAAAGGTTGAAGCCTCTTTTACATAAGATTATTTCCCGCAGCAAGGGGGATATGTGGAAGGACGTCAAATAGTAGATGAGATAGTTCTTGCTCAGAAGCCATCCATTCCATGGATATGCAAAATTCTCCTTCTATGTTCATCCGGTTAGACTTATCCAAAGCTTATGACAGAGTGGATTGGCACTTCCTTATCAAAGTTTTGAGGCAATTTGGTTTCTCTAAGGATTGGATGGATTGGATTATGGGATGTATCTCTTCAGTTTCCTACTTAGTTCTTATCAATGGCAGGCCTTCTCAGCCTTTCCCAGCTTCCAGAGGTATCAGGCAAGGTGACCCGCTATCCCCTTATTTATTCATCATTCTTGTTGAATGCTTGGGTAGGACTATAACCAAAAAGAGGGAAAACAAAACCCTTGAGGGAGTTACCATTGCTCATGGAGCTAGACCTATCTCTCATCTTCAATTTGTGGATGACTCTACCCTTTTAGGTAAAGCTACAGCTTAAGGAAGCTTCTAATTTTAAGCAAATCATTAGCTATTTTTCTAAGGCTATCAGGCAGCTTGATCAATGAAGACAAATCTAAAGTTATTTTCTTTCACCGCTTCGCTAGACAGGAAGCCATGGTCTTGGATAAATTAAGATATAAGAAGACCTCTCTTCCAATCACTTATTTAGGTATTCCCATAAATATTCAAAGGCAAAAAAATAAATATTGGAATTGGTTGTTGGACAAAGTCAAGAAGAAAATTGGAAAGTGGACCAACAAGTGGCTTTCTTCTGGGGGTAGAATCACCTTGGTAAAATCAGTCCTTCAAGCTATTCCTATTTATGTTTCTTCCGTTTTGAATATCCCAAAGGCTGTTCTTCGAGAATTGGATCAAATCAGTCATCGTTTCCTTTGGAGTGGTACTAAGGAGAAAAGAAAATGGGCCTTGGTGAAATGGGATACTTTATGTCTTCCTAAGAGTGAAGGGGGGTTAGGATTCCGGTCTTCAATTAATAACAACAAAGCTTTAGCTGCTAAATTATATTGGAGGATGTTGCATAACCCCAATGCTCTTTGGGCCAATAATCTCCATGCTAAATATGCTCGAGAACAAAAGTCCTGAAGACCTTGTTCGCTATCAACTTCCTACCAAAGGTTCTCCCATTTTAGCAGCTTCTTAAGACTCGGTGAGGATTTGATAAAGAAAAAATTATTTTGGATCATTCATAATGGTCAACATGCAAATTTTTGGACAGATTCTTGGGATGGTCACAAGCCTTTGATAACTCGGCTTCCCGATTGGAGGCCTTGGATGGAGGAGCTTCACCGAGCTAATTGGATAAAGGTGGCTAATTACTATCGGTACCATACCGGTAATTCAAAGGTTGGTAGATATTGGATCCCTATTGAGGATCGGCCTATTCAAATCCTAGAAAGGCAAAGACAAGATATCCAAGGCATCCTTCATATGAGATCCCTCTCTTGGTCCCATGAAAAAGATTGTTTTGGATGGAACGACACTACTAAGGGTGAGTATTCAGTTGCTCAAGGTTATTTGACCTTATGCCATAATAATCCCAACCATTCTTCCGACATATTTTCTCAATTGTGGGCTCAAAAGCTCGGCCTAAGGTGAGGTTCTTTAATTGGCTTTTATTGCATCGTAGGGTGCTTACCGGTGAGCAACTTATGAAGCGTGGTTTTCATGGCCCTTTTAGATGTGAAATGTGTGAAGAGAATGTAGAAAATATCAACCATATTTTTATTGAGTGTACTTTAGCCTCCGAGCTATGGAGGAGAATGGCAACTTTACTTGGCTTACAAGTGGTCCAATTTTTTCACTTTTGAACAGACTTTGGAGGGATTGGCCTAATCAAGAGGGTGTTGATCATTTTATTAGGCAGTTAGTTTGGATGGGTTCTACCATTCTTCTTTGGAATATTTGGAATGAAAGGAACAACCAAATTTTTAATCAAGATAGGAAGGATATTCACTATATTTGGCAAAAGACCATAGCCAACTTAGTTGAATCAGTCCATCATCTCCTTAATCACCCCCAAAACTCCCACCAAATATGGGATCAAGTGATGCAAAGATTGAAGATTAAACCTTCTAAGGGCAACCAACTTAAAGGGAATGTGAGTATTAGTAAGATGGATAGGACTAGAAATTGGCAACCTCCTCCTAAGGATTTTGGAAAAGTCAATACCGATGGAGCCTCTAGAGGGAACCCCGGAAAAGCCAATGTGGGAGGAATTGGTAGACTTTCGTATGGCTCCCCGGTTTTTACTTTTGCTGAGAATTTGGGTATTCTTTCCAATAACCTTGCCGAGGGGTATGGTATCCTTAGAGGCCTTCAGGAGGCTACTAAGGTTGGATGGGAAAAGGTGTTAGTTGAGTCTCGACTCTCAACTTATGATTAATCTCTTGAAGACTCCTTCTAAGAATCATAAGGTGGATTGGAGAATAAAAAGAATTATTGAGAAGATTCAGCTTAATCCAGATGGGATTTTTGAAAGTTGATTACAATCATGTGGTCGGAGATCAAAACAAGAGTGCTGATGCTTTAGCTAATTGGGCTTTGGACAAAGGTGATCTTACTTGTTATGGCCACCCTCCTATATGGTGGGCTTCTCAAATTAGGGAAGCTCTTCTTTCTATCATTTCTTTGGATGGCTCCAGCTCTAAGGTACCTAGTTTCTTCTTGTTTTTTTTTTTGTTTCTCTTTGGTTCATTCAGTTTTTTTAGTTCCCTAGCTCATTCTATTCTTTATTTTGTTTCCTCCGTTGATTCTTGCATTAATAGTCTTCTGGTCTAGATAGGTCATTGTTTTGTTCATTTTTTTTTCTTTTGTCTTCTTTGTTTTTTTGTTTAGTTTTTTAAGGTGGGTGGGTTCTTTTGTTTTGTTTTGTTTTTGTGTTCTTTGTGTTGTTTTTTGTTGTTCTTGTGTTTTTGTTGTTTTGTTTTTTTTTATGTTTATTGTTATTGTTCTTGTGTTTTTTTCGTTCTTGTTCTTGGGTTTCTCTTTGTTTGTGTTATTTCATTTTTTTATGTGTGAGTGTTTTCTATGTTTTTTGTTTTTGTTTATTGTCTCGTTGTTGGTTGTTTTTATTTTTATTTTATTTATTTTATTTTTTAGGTTTTGGTTGTGTTTATTTTTCATGTTTTTTTGGGTTATGTCTTTGTAGTGTTCTGTTGTTTTTGTCTTGTTTGTGTTTTGTTATGTGGTTCTTGTGTTTTTCTATGTGGTTTGTGTTGTGGTTTCTTTTATCTTATTGTGCGTGTTTGGTTGTGCTTTTGGTTTTGACACACTCAAGGAGTTTGTTTTTTATTTTATTTTATTATTTTTGTTGTTATTTTCTTTTTTTAATTTGGTTTTGTGTGTTTGTTTGCTCCTTGAGTATGTCAAAGGTGGTAGGCCAGGTCCGAGTCCCGGGCGTTTTTGGCGGAATGGATACCCATGCCTCCTTGGGTCTTACCCGAAAGTGGCATCCCTTTTGGGATGTTTTCCACAAATAAAAAAAAAAAATGAAGACTTTTGTGCTTGGGGGTTGGTGTTCAATTGCCCCAGATCAAGAGCAATGTGGGATGTCCTAGTGATGGAGGTAATGAATACCTTTGAACTTTGTTGTTGATAAATTGATGAGTGTGTAAATATGCTAAATAATAACTAAACTATTGAGACCTAGAGTCTCTGTGCTAGAAACTGTGCTAATGTGACCTAGAGTCATTGTGCAAAAACTAAAATGATATTATGTGAATGATAGTCTTAGACAAGGTTCTTGGATAAACATCAAGTCCAACATGGGTGTTTGATTATTGAACTTGTTTGGAGTGATTTTGTTGGTATTGTCTACCCCCTCAAGCGATGAGTCGACGAAGGACATAATGGATGACAAAAAGGTGATTGACCTCAATGGGATTGGGAATGGGCTGGATGGATAAAATTGGTAGTTGGTGGTGATTGGCTATGTGGTTATATATATATAAATGATGACCAGCTAGGATGGTTAAATTCCTAGATCATCTAGGATAGTTGCACAACTAATGGTATAAATAAAATTTTGTGTGCGGGAGTGGTCATTTTTACCATTATGGATGAGGAACGAGGGGAGAGTGAGGTGTGTGAGTGGAAAATTGACATGGATGTCTTACCAATTTACAAGTGGAGCTGATCGGATGGCTTCAAGAGCCTAGAGCGGTTGGAGTTGGAGGGAGTGTAGGATCGTTAAGTAACATAATTGACCCTTTTCATAATTTTTCTTTGGATAAAATGAACCCATGGTGTTTTTTTGCTCACAATAGCATGTTATTGTTGATTGTGTGTGATTTTTGTAATATTTGAAAAAAAAATTGTGTGTGTGTGTGTGTGTTTTTGCATGCATGGAAACGTGTGTGGTGGAATTTCAGGGACCAAACAATTAGTGGTTGAGGTTATCCGTATCATAGATGGTCGATGTGTTTTTAATTTTTTTTGTGTTTGCGTATGATGGATTGATGATTTTGTGACTGGCTAGGGCTAGACAGAGATGACAAAAGTCCATCCTTCTATCGAACGGTCGATCGTTGTGTTAATTTTTTTTGTTTTTATGTATGGTTAATTTATGTTTTTGTGACTGCTCAGGGTTTGGATGGTGATGGTTGAAGGTTATTCTTATTTTGGATGGTCATTTGAATAAGAAATGTTGATAGACAATTTTTTTTTGACCATCTTGGTGTAGGACGGTGGTGGTATGTGGTCGTCTAGTGTTTGGATAGTTTCTTGTATTGGTCGTCCGACCATTGAATGATAATGATGTGTAATCGTTAGTTGTCTGGATGGTTATTTTGTGTGAGTTGTAATTTTTTTTGTATAGCATGGTGTTGATGATTTTATGTGATTTATTTTTTATGTAACATATATTACTAATATTGAGGTATTAGTTAAAGGGTGTGTTTTACAAAGCTTGACGATAGATGTTAGAGGTAAATTAAAAGTGGCTTGATGTAATTGGGATGCAATATGTAGCTAAGTTAGAGAATCTGCATGCAGATCATGAATATCTAATGTCATTGGCGAATATGTGGGATCCTAATAAATGTACATTCCACATGCCTACTAGAGAGATCACAATCACTCTCGAGGATGTGTATTAGATTTTTTGGATACTAGTAGAGGGTGATCAGATTAAGACAACTTAGACACATCAAAGGGGGGCCCTATTACAAAAAGTTTCTAGGAATCATTGGGTGGTGGTTATTGTGGATAGTGGGGGTATGGATATCGATACTCATTATTAACTATGGTGGCTGATAGTGAGGCATACAATTTTAATGACATTTATCTCCAATGTCATACTGCTAGATTCATCCAGGTGCCCAGTTCCCATAAAACCTACTTGGGCTAGTGCAGGATTTGGTAGAGAAGCCCAAGATGATGGTATAGGATCTAGTGTTACTGTAACAAACTTACTAAGAGCTATATGAGATACGATGTTATGGTAGGTATAATTTGGGTTGTAGTTTGCTACTACATAGTTGGGCATGGGAGCACTTTGTGGTTGGGAAACCAAAGGGGCTAACCTAGTTAGAGGTAAGGGACATGGGTGTTGATATTACTTATGCCATGATATGGAGTAGGGATCAAGAGGAGGGCAAGAGTTGACTATTCTTAGTGGTATGGACATATTATGATGATTTATTTTCATGATTGCATTTAGGGGAGGTGGTGTGGAGGCCCTAGAGGGAGGTTTTGAGCTAGTTGGAGAATGGATTGCATTTGGTATGTATTTTATGGGGGATATGGGTGGTGGGGTGCCACAAGACCAAGTACAAGTTTTTTAGTATGGTCATGTGTTGTGGTAGTTTGGATTACCCTAGGGTGTTCCTCCAACCCCTGTAGTATATAGACAATGGCATACTAAGGTAGTCATTGACCCAGAGTATGAGCCTGTAAGGGTGAATGTGGATGTGGTATTGATTGTGCTGGATGTGGATGATGTTGATATGATACAAAAGTATGATGTGTGGGTTGGTACATGGGCTATCTAACCAGAGGAAGGGGGTGGTGTTGTAGGTAGCAGAGATATAGAACTTGAGGAGCCCATAGGATGGTAGGTACAATGGTAGATGGATCCTAGTGTAGGATCATCATGAGATTCCAAGAAGAGAGTTGCAGAGGAGAGCTTTAGAGGGGAGGGGAATAGTGATAGTAGTGAATTTGTAGAAGAGTACAATGTTATGTCTAATCGAGTGTGAATGTTGGAGAGGTAGAAGGTAGAGTTGCAGACTACCATTGACTAGGAGTAGAGTCAGTGGGATGGTGAGTTCCAAAGGTGGTGGAAATTGGAGGAGGAGTAGGATACACTATAGGATTAGGTGTAGAGCCTGTAGGAGTAGGATAGGCTGGTAGTCAAGTGTGATGCACTATGGGTATATTAGGATGTGATACAAATGGAGTGGGATTCTCTATGAATGGAGAGGTCCTAGAGACCTACAATGATTCAGGGATCAAGGATCATGATAGTGAAGTTAGAGTGGTAGAGAGACTATGCGAGGTTACTAGAGAATACCCTACTGCTTAATGATATAATAGTTTTATCACTATCATCCTCTCAATCCTCGTAGAGTCAAAGGAATGGAGCATTATTTTCTCCTTAAGTAGCTCCACTTGTACCTAATTTTGTAGGGCCATCAACTTCCCAGGCATCAGGGGCAGGGCCATCTCGTGGAGAGAGTCGACAGCATGGCAAAAATAGTTTACAGGCCCACATAGATCAAGTTGAGAGCAGTGGGGAGAGCAATGAGGGTGAAGAGTGATATAGACACATCGACCGATGTAAGAATTTTTATATTTGTGCCTTAGATATCTTTTTATGATTTTGATGAGCTTTGAAAAATTTGACATATGTAGCCTATGGGTGAGACTCGATATGTACTTTATTGATGATATATATATGATGTACTTTATTTATGTTTTGTATATTTTATTTTTTTGTGATGTGATGCAGTGGTTTATTGAATGCATGAATGTATTTTGATGGATGCATATACTTTTGACTATATTTAAAAAAATGTGTAAACCTATATTATTATTCATGACTTTAATCAATTAATCAAGGGCATCAACCTAATGGTATTGACATACATGGGGAATGGATGTGAGTGGATGCGCTATAATATTTTGTAAGCAGTGTGCTACTATGGATACTAAGATAACATGACTTATTCTCTCACTTGTTTGAGGAAATAAGAATCTAAAATTTCTTTTAGGAAGCTCAAATACCCTAGTGAAATCAATCAAACTCATCTACTGATCATATAGGCACTTGAAGATACTAAGACCAACTAGGTTATTCAAGTTACTCAAAGATCGATGTGTGTGCAGTGATTGTTCATTTTTTATTTTGGGTGAGGGTGTAATCATTTATGACTTATGCCAATAAGCTAGCTCATCTGTGAGCATACATAGGTTTATACAAAATAAGTTTGCTAATGTGATAGATGTGTTGCCATGTAAGGTATACTCCACTACCAGTTAGACATATATAGCCTCAATGGAGGTTAACCCCATGATATAATTTATTATGAATTCTAGGGATTCAAGATTTCATTAGCTCTTTTTTATTTTTTAAAGACTTTTATATTTTGGCTTTGCACTTGTATTTTTGGCAATTCTTAGGGTTAGCTCATGTGCATGATAGAATGAGCGGGGGAAACTATTTACTTTATGGCGATGGTGACTCATGAATTTGTCTTTTTTAGGTGCCAAAACATTATTAATGTGTGATTTGTGCATGGTCTTAGAGAAAACTGAAGATCACTAGGAAGACCTATAACATTTCAAGAACTAATGATGTTCAATGGAAGCTAAATGAGACACTAGGTATGGCTAAACAATTGAAAGAACCTAAAGAGTTTCCAAACTGAAGACTTGAAAAATTTATGATGTCATTTGTGTATTATGAATGGGTGAATGAGGGGGTGTGCAGTGGATGTAGTACAAATGTGTATAATGATGGATGATGCAAGACAAATACCGTAAAGAAGACACCCTTTATTAATGTGACAAAATCTATCCTAGCAAACAATTTAAAGCATGGATCGAACGATAACCAAAGTTTTATTGGTGATGGTAGAATAATGTGATCTGTGTGAATGCAATGCGCTTTGTAGTGGTGTGAGAATTTATTGCTTGTTATTTTTGGTTTTTTTTATTGTCTTACCATCGAACAGTTTGTGATTGTGGCCCTTTGAGGATCAAATGGTTGAGATTTTTTTGACTATCTTACTGTTAGACAGTTTGTGATTGTGGTCATCCGAGGATCAGACGATTGATATTATTTTTTGACTATTTTTCTATCGATGGTTTTTAATTATGGTTGTCTAAGGATTGAACAATTGAGTTTTTTTTTTTATTGCGATGTTTTGGTATTTTTGATGTTTTTGTATTTTTTTTTATGATTATTATTATTTTTGTATGTTTGATGATTTTGATGTTTTTATATTTTTGACATTTTTATTTTTATTTTTGGTGATTTTTGATATTTTTGTATTTTTGATATTCTTTTGATTTTTGTGTGATTTTTGATTTTTTTTTTAAATTTTTATTTATTTATTTTTGTATGAACTCCCCTCGATTAAGAAAGTGGTGAACCCCCCAATCATTGGAGAGATATTCCTCTTAGAGGGCAGTTGAAGAATGGTTGTCATACCCTAGTCCAAATGTCTGTTTAGGGAGCTGATAATGTGGTTTGATGATATGACAAGCTCCCTATTCATAGTTTCTAAGGCCAAATCCTCTCCAACAAAAGTGTTTGAAATATCTTAAAGCAAAGGAGAGGTTTGACAAGAAATCGATTCACCAAAAAATGGTGATTTGGGTCCTTTATCAAGAAGTGCATTGAATGAAGTGTCAACTCCGGCGTATACAAAATTTGTTGAATTGGATGTAAAACCCATGGAAATAATGGTGCCTATGCATGGGTGTCCAAAATACCTAATTGATTTTATTATGAGAGGCATAAATGTGAAATTATGCACTAGATACTTGCCTATTTTTGGATTTGTTATGTGGATTGTGACCTACATAGGTTGGGAAGGAGATACGGGAGCTAGTACAACATCCTCTTCCAAATGAAGTAATTCTATGGATGAAGTTGGGGTGGTTTTTGGAATGGATGGAGCTATAGTGGATGCATTTGGTGGTGGTGGTTTAAGCTAAATGGATAAGGAAGTGGCTTGAAGTGTTGTGATGAAATGGGGACTGGTGGAGGTGGAGGTGAAAGTTGCGGTAATTTATCTAATGGTATATTGACATGGTGGCTTAGTTTGTATGGTGGGAGGAATATTTTGGGCTTCATTGGATGGAGAAGGCAAGTGTTTGTGGTTGGTGGAAAAATGGATTGATGAATGAGCAAAGTTGGGGATACAGTAGCATAGGTGAAAGTGGGTTTTTTGAAAGTGGTCGGGTGTTTATGGAAGGTAGGAGAGGCTCGTACGGATTGAAGATCAAGTTACAATACTTGAAAGGTGACTCATTAGTTGGGATGTAGTGTACGTGGCCCTCATGAAAATATTTGAGACAATGATGTAATTATGAGGGGATGCATTGCATATCCCAAATCCATAGCCTTCCAAGTAGGATATTGTATTGCATTTCTCCTTCAAGAATATGACACAAAGTATGAATGGTCTTCCCACCTGCTTGAATAGGTAGAATGACCATCCCAAGTATTGAGCACAATGCATCATTGAATGCCCATAGAGCGAATATGGATGAGACTATGTATGAAGGTGGTAGATGGAGGTGTTGGAGTGCCACAAATGTGATGATGTTGATTGAGGAGCTAGTATCAACCAAAAATCATTTGAAGGTCTTGTGGTCTATATGAGCTACAATATGCAGTGGAGGATCTGGTGCTTCTATTGGTAAATTTTTAATCTCATAATCATAGAAGGTAATTGTAGGATCCATGCAAGTTTTGATGTTGCCCACAAAATTTTCAAAGGTATTTGGGTCTTGAGTGTGAATGCCAATGGATTTTAAAAATTCCATCAATGTCTTGCAATGCAGGGGTGATTGTTGGATGAGCTCATAAATTGAGAGTTTGGACAATGCCATATTGAGGCTTTGTGTGAGGCAATTTGTGAAAGATACGATTGGTCATGGGGGGTGAGGTATGACCTACACTGGTGGGGGTGGCATAATAGAGGATGAAGGCATGTTAGGGGAAGTAATTGATTGGATCTATCGATTAGGATAGCATTGATTTTGAGTAACAATGTAGATCATCCCTAAAATTTTGTGATGCTATGGAATAGTGTTTAGGTGGTTGACTTAGTTTGGAGGGGTGTTGGTGGTTGGTGGTGCATGAAGTTGTTGGTTTGGCCTATGCTATGGCAAGGGGTCTTGATAAATTTTAAGGTTCTGATTAGGTGGTGCAAGCGAATTATCTACAATAATTATCCCTTTATTCATAAAGTCTTGGACTAGATGTTTGAAGGAAATGCAATCATTGATATCATGACCCTATTGCCTATGGTAAACATAGTATTGATACTCTTTCTATGATATGGGTTTAGGCCTATTGGGGTCTTTTGGTCTTACTTTTGGAAATGATATTGCTTGTACTTAATACAGTCATTGAAAGATAATCGACTAGGGCTCAAGAAGTGGGGTGAAATTGCATGGGGGTCTATCAGGATGTCTAGGGTGGTTATATAATTGAGGGTTTTGCAATTGGATGGGAGGTGGTATGGCATGGTATGTTGGTCACTATAGTAGATGTTAAACTTGTTGTAGTTGAGCTTGCTATGGTTGATGTGATTGTTGATTAGGCATGCTTGGGCTACTCAATACCACTTGATTAACTTGATTGGGTTTTGATTGGTTGTTGGAAGTGCCCTTGGAATTCTTATTTGGCCATTCTTTCTTTTTGATCTTTATTTTGCCTTCTTGGATTTTAATTTCCTCAATAGTCTTATCTTGTGCTAAAGCCTCATCAAGTGTATGGTATTGTTGGAGTTGTAATAGTAAAGATATTGGTTTTGAACAACTCCTCATGAACAATCGATTTAGCTTCATGATGGGAAGAGAAAAAGAGTTTTTTGTTATTACAGATCTCCATTGAGCACCATAATCTAAGATAGACTCATCATAAAATTGAAAAATATTGTAAAGATTGGTAAGTGTTATTTTCCTTTTAAAAATGATGGTAAAGCAATCCTAAAATAGGTTGGTCAATTGCTCGAAGATATAAAGGCTATGTTTGGGTAAGTGGTTGAACCAATCTAAGGTCCCTCCCCCAAGGTATAGTGGAAATGTGTGAAGCATGAGGGGATCAATATTATTGATAAGGTAGCATATGTTGATAAATGTGCTTATGTGCTCTTGGGGGTCTTCCTTCCCCTTGAATTTTTAAAATTTTGGCATTACGAACGGGGGAGGATATGGTGGTGAAGGTACCAAGGGGCGAATGGGGTAGTTTATAGTTGATTGAGGATTGATTTCTAATATCCAGTGCCCATGACTTGTAATGCCAAACTATCAACCTTGTTGACCAACAGGTTGAAATCTATCTAAATAAATTGGGAGGGTTGTGTGGGATGTGCTAGCTTGGAAATCCATAGATGGATATTGAGAAGATTGGTGATGGGAATAGGTGGGGTTGGTTTATGGATGATGGTTGATGTTGGTAATGTGTGGGGTATAGTTGTTGGTGTTGTTTTTGACGTTGAATGGGTGGTTATTGATGTTGTGACATGGGTGGAGGTTGTTGTTGTTATTGGTACTAGATGGGTGGTTGCTATTGGTGTTGTGGCATGGATGGAGGTTGTTGTTGGTGGTACTGTTAGGGTGGTAGCTAGAGGTATTGTGGAATTGGTGGAGAATATTGTTGGTAGTATTATTGCTATGAAAGCTATTGGTACTATTGCATGGGTGGAGGTTGTTGTTGGTAGTACTATTGTGGTGGAAGTTGCTAGTACTATTGCATGGGTGGAGGTTGTTGTTGGTAGTACTATTGTGGTGGAAGTTATTGGTACTATTGCATGGGTGGAGGTTATTGTTGTGATGGAAGCTAATAGTATTGTTGCATGGGTGGAGGTTGTTGTTGGTAGTACTATTGTGACGGAGGTTGCTAGTATTGTTGGGGTGGAAGTTGCTGGTATTGTGACGTGAAATGAGATTGGCCATAAAACTTGGAATTTAGTGGTTGGGTGGATGGTTGCTGGTATTATTGCAGAGGCATTAAATCCTATATGGAAGGTGGTCGAGTGGACCATAATGGGGATTATACAAAGAATAATTCCTAGGTAGCTATAGAATTTGGATGGATGGGATGAGGTGGGTGTAGTAGATATAGGCAAATGATATGCCACATTAACATAGACTCGGTGGTATTGGTTTGGATTCATAGATATAGATATATGGCCTGTATTGGATTGGGGGTTATAACCCCCAAGTGGGAAGTATTTTATGGGCATGTAATACTCAGGATGTGGCTCGATAGGGTAGGTTGCATGAGTATAAACCTACTCTTATGGCATGGAGGATATTGAACAGGGTGGAATGTAAGGCTACCTCTTTCTAAGTTGGAGGAGCAATGGATGGATAGGAGGTCTGACTAGATTGGTCCATTGTAGCTTGAGCGACAACTTGGTCTCAAGCTTGGGCTTTGACTTGACTTCAATTTAAGACCATAAGCTGAGCGGGTAATGGATGGAATGTGGGTTTGGGGGTTGATGGTGATGGTGTGGTGGAAGTGTATTTCTCTATCTACACAAAATAATCAAGCAAACAATAGTTTCAATGTTTTTCATTTTGGTGTGCTAGTGTTCAGTTGATGTTTCTTTGTGTGATGTGTTGTTTTTATTTTGGTTTTTGTATTTTTGAATTTTGTTTTTATTTTTTTATTGTTTTTATTTTATGTGTTTAATTATCCTTAAACCTAAAAACTATGAATGGAAGTGGTGGAATGCAATCTAACTAGGTGTGTTGATGCCCACTTCTCTGATGAGAAGTGATACAAAAATGATTGAAATGGCTTCCTAGGATGGTTATGTCTTATGGTAACCTAAAGGGATAAATCACCCTCCTAAAAGAGGTCGTGTTGTCTAGGTCCGACTACTTGCCCAACCAAGATTTTGTTTCATCCTTGAGCAGGCTTGAACAATAACGATAACTACAGGTCCACTGATTATTAAACCCCATGAACAAAGGGGTATCTAACCTAAACCACTCTGAGATATCCTCAAGAGTGGGGTATTTCCTAGTGATGAAATCCAAAATATCCCTTATGGGGGCTACTATGGTTTCTATGGGATGAGCTAACAAAAGGAGATGAATTCCAATATCATTGGTCTTGATTGATGGTTGGTGATGAAATCCAACTTTGTCGTTGTTTTTATGAAATGTGCAGTGTGTGTGATGTAATTTTTTTTTTAATTTTTTTTTTTTGTCTTAAATATGCCTAATGCAAGCACAAAGGAAACAAGTGCTAATTCTAAGATGATTTTCCTTTTTTCCTTTTTATTTTATTATGTAATGAAACTACACTATTTAAGACAAAGAGATCCTAACATGTTATGCAATCCTACAAGAGTAGAAAAGTAGAACAACAAACAACTATTCTAACCTAAGAAAAAATAATTTCTATCGTTTACCTTACAAAAATAAAACATAAAGAAACAAAATATAAATTGCTTATCTAAACTACTGCTAACTCAAAATTAGAACAAAAAATAAAATTACCCCTATCTATGATCTTGCACTATGTTGAAGACTAGAGGTTGGCGATGCTTGTGTTCTATGATCATTAAATATCGAATGATTTCTATTTGAGATCATCCCTGGTCAAATGGTTATAGGCTAAGGACATCCTGGATCAGACGGTTTTGTTTGTGCACACTTTCTGCAACCTGTGAAAAACCCAAAACGTAAAAATATAAAAAATCTTTAGAATGTAACAATAAAATTTATATAAATCATAAAAACAATGAAAATTTTAAAAAGTTACGTAAACAACAAAGTTAGAGGAATGGTCCCACCATGATCACCATCTTATAGATGATTAAAAAATGCACCATAAAAGGAAATAAATAAAACAAGAAATATGTATGTATTATGTGTATATTATTTTATTCTATCTGATTACAATATTGACCCTCGTAGGGGTTATATAAGTGTTTAGGAGATTGATTCCATTTTACAAATAGTAATGGTGCCTAGGTCCTTTTGTCACTATAGCACTGGAGGGGTGGGTTTCTTGTAACCACTAATTTTTTTGGATATGGGTATCTGCATCTGGGTCTATGTCTACTGGATCTACCTCTAGATATCGATCATCAAGGAAGTCAATGACCGTGTGTTGTGACCATATGTGTGCTATATGGTTACAATATTTGATCATCTAAGGTCAAACGATCAGGTACTAGAGTCTTTTATTACTACCTCTAGGTCTGGGTTGGCATCTAGGTCTGCTCACTCTGAACCTGTACACTTGCAAATGAGTGAAATGTAACTGGTCAATAATACCTGTCAGGCCTCCAGAGGTGAAGCCTAGTTTTTAAGCGAATTAAAATCAAAATGTAGAAGGTACTAGACATTTGTAAAAAGGGAAGTATTAAATAGTGCATAAATAGATCTTACCCTTGTTTTGTTGTCATTGCTATTTTTGTTGTTGCTTTGTGCTACGTCGAGTTGTGTTGCAATACATTGGGATGCATTGTGTTACGTCTGGAAGTCTGTGCATGGGTTGAATGATTATAATCTAGGTCTAGACGATCATGAACCGAGATCATATAGGGTCAAACTATCACAGGTTGTGGAATCCTTTCACTAATGAAAGTTGAATTCAAGCCTATAGGGTGTTACGATCAGGGTTTGGCATGGGATGGTGATGGTTGCATGAGACTTAATTTGGGTGTTTGGGTGTGAAGTGTGCTCAGTATTTCAATAGTGCTTCGATGCATATGCCATCCTCATGCTCCAAGGAGGAGAGGGTTCATTTATATATTTATCGAGAGGCATGGATGAGGTGGTAGCTCAATCAGTTGAGTGGGATTAACTGATGTCACTTTTGCATTGATTTTATCACTAAAGATGCATGCTTGCAAAAAGAATATAAGCTCACCTCATGATTATCACCAGATATGTGTGCACATTAAACTGGATGTGCATGATGAATTAGATGTGCATATTGAGTTAAGTGATCCTGTTGAACTAATTGTGCATGTTGTGCATATTGAGTTACCATGTTGAACTGAATATGCATATTGAAATATCTCATGTGTAGATAGAGGTACAACTATGAGTTACTGGAGTTCAATTTGTGAAAAAAGAGTGATTCTTTCCTACGCATGATTGACATGGGGGATGGGAGGTGGAACTGGAGTGAACTACGAATGATGTGGCCATGAGGTATGGAGGGGTGAATGCTCTTGTGAGGAGGGGTGAGTGGTTGTGTAGCTTAGATAATAATTAATAAATTATTTAATAGATTAATTAATTAATACTTAGGCAAATGCATATTAATTTAATTAATATTAAATATACTAATTAATTATGACTAATTAATTAGTGTTTATTATGCTTGATTTTGATGTCTACAACCTTTAAGGTGGTTTAAACAATTTTACAAGGGATGAATACATAACCATCCAAGTGTATTAACCAATACCTTAAGAGATAAATAAAATAGTATTACCATATCTTCCAATGTGTCTATATCCTTATTCACCTAATGATCAGGCCAAAATTCTACCTTTTTATTTGTATGAGTAATGTGATAAATAGGTAAGAGATTAGGGCCAACACTAGTAATATGAAGTATTTCATGAAAATAATAATATCCAATACTAACCTCTCTACATCTTGATACCTATAAATAATATTCATCTCTAGTGATAACACACTCCCCTAAATGAGATTCGTTGTACCCTTGTAGGAGATGTTTATGCTTTATCATGTACCTTGTTGCCCATGAATATATAACCCACTCATTAGAAGATGTCTAATATGTTGAATGAATAACTATATGTGCCTATGAGTTTTCTCCATAAAAATTATCCTCACCCTCTACACAAAAGAGAACAACATCCCCATCCCCTTTTTTCATTCTTCTCAATTTGAATCTAATAAAATTATGCTTTATGTCATTCCTTCTTGCAAAACTCACACATTGGCTTTTTGAAGGATATGTTGGGCCTATTGTCATTTATTTTTGTATTCATACTATTTTAGCTTTGATAACCACTTATTTTGGATGTGTTTAATTAATGAAAGAATTACCCTTAAACCTTTGTCTTCTACGCTAATGATTTATAAATTATTTTAATATCTCATCAATTGGTGGTGCAAGAGGATTATAAAAGTAAGCACAAAGCATCTCAAACACAAATACAAGTATCTCAATGTCTCCAAAATATTTTTAAATATAATATTGAGTAGCTCAATATTCTTCTCCTTTTCTATAGCTTCCTAAACTTCTCATGTTACCTTTAGAATTCCTTTAGTAGTCTAGATATCATATTGCAATTTATTAAAATGACTAATGTAATCATAAATATTATTAATGGAGTCCATGGTCAAAATAAAAATCTTAGCCTCCAACCTACTAATATATGTAGGATAAATATGATCACACAATCCCTAGAAATTATCAAGCAATTCCTTAGGGTCTATGATGCTACAATATCATAGATATTTTCAACATGAAAAACTATCAAACCAAGATCTCCATCCTTCTTATCCCTATAGATATACTTTATTTCTTCAAAATTAATCACAAATATTTTTCATTCACATATTTGAGTAACTTCTTACTCCAGAGCAAAGCTCCAAGCTTAATTTTCTAGGTAACATAGTTTGAATAATTCAACAATGCCATATGATGATTCAAAACTATCTTATCAATATATAAAATATTACATGCAATTGTGACTAGAAACAACACCACCAATGCAAAGATCTCAAAAAACCATACGATTTAAAAAAAAAAGACTCAAAATGCTTCCATAACACAGGTTATGCCCCTAGATGTTTAGCCCAAATATCACACAAAATTCCTTCAAAAACATTTAGAAAAATAAAATAAATTTAGTACTTGCACTGAATGGGAGGTTTTCATGTGTTATTGCATGAATGAATGAGGGGTTTCCAACAATGCTTTGAATTGATAACATACCAATGAATGGATAAAATTCCTCTTATGAATGATAAGAGGAATGTCAATTGTGTTGACTATAAAGGCAAATGGACAATAAATAAATAAATCAAATTATGCCACTCATCACACTAATTTTCTCTACTTTTTATGAACCATGACATGCCACTTGTTGTATTTTGATCCATTCTAAAATATATGTTTCACCAAGCCTATTGTTGAGTGTGCAATTGTATGGTCATTGGGTTTGATGTTTTGGTGGAATTTGATTGGTCAAACTTGTATTATATTCACCAAGTGGTAATATGCCTTTCATGTTAGTTGACACATACACCCTAGATGAACTACCATGTCAACTACCACTTTAGCCACCATGTCACTTGACACATAAAATGTGTAGATTTCTATGTTAGCTATATGAACAACCATATCACCTAATATATCAATTGTTATATCCCTTGCCATATTAGTCATTGCATCATATATATAGATAACCATAGTTGTATAAAATATTACATCATTAAGTGCCACATCATCAAGATCCATTTCATTAAAGGTCATGTCAACATGGGTGATTAGAAAATTATGTTGTCATTAGATTCCATGTCATTATATAATGCAATGCCATCAATATTTTCCATATCATAACTATAAATCATGTTGATGTCATCCTCTATTTTCAAAATTTTGACATGGGAGGTTCAAACCATTGACCTTTTGTAAGGTTCAATGTCTTATGCATGCCTTTGCTAACCACAAGGTTGGAGGTGCCTTCAAGCACATGCCTTCTATTTAAACACTTCATTATATTAAAATACTTTTCCAATATTGTGTGCATGATGCCAATATACATCATGATAATGTGCAAATACACTACTACCTTATAACCTATTCTAGGGAATATTCCCCATTCAAATTTTAGAATTTTTAGTTTTGAAGAAAAAGGAACAAATTTTCAACATGTAAAAAATAGTACCTAGAGGTAAAATAGGAGAAAGTTCTAAATTATGATCCCTCTCAAAGAAGCTATAAACTCTAATAACTCATTCTTATTTGTCAGAGTTTGGTCTATAGAAATTTTTTTCACACATAACCAATCAAAACATCCTATCATGCCTATGTAGAAAAAAAGTTGCCAAACCATTTTAGCAATTTTGTCAAGTGGTTGAAAGATCTTTACCATGCGTAAAATCATACCCATAACTTCTACAGCAGTAGGTATCTATTAAAAAATATTCAGCCCCTATATTTTCTTCTTTTATAGTAGCCAAGTAGTCTATCCTCTCATCTATGTTTATTTTGGATATAACATGCCAAAAGAGAAAAGGAAATGATTTCTTCAAAAAATTTATAAAATACAAATGAGGTTTTTGAAAATATTTGAGAAACTCTATCATGAAACTAAGTCATCCATATAGTAAAAAAAAAAAATAACAAAGGATTGAGTGCTAATGAGAGGAAAAAAATAACCTATTGGTGAATATTTATCTTGGAGCAAATATTTTAAATCTAGTGAGATCCTTACATTCAAAGTCCAACTTGAGTTTTAGAAGAAACCATTTTCTAGTTTTTCATTAGCTTATAAAAAATATTTTGGTTTCTCCAAATAATGCCACCCTTGGAAGGCACCATAGAAGTCAATTTTCTAATAACCAATAATTGAGTAAATGAGATTCACACCCATTATTATAGCATGTTGTATTTCACAATACTTTTTATAAATGAATGACATCAACACATTACCTAGTATTTCTATAAAAAATACACAAAAATAAATGCACACAATATATGAGGGTGTCTAATGATATAAAGTAACATCACACTAGAAAATAGAATACAATCCAACCAATATGAAATGGTTGGTATGATGGTATATTTACACCCAAATGCAAGCTACCTTTAGGTCAAGGTTAATTAATTAACATTTAGTTTCAAAATAAAAAAATATAAAAAAATACATTTTTCAAGGTTTACAAGGCCCCAAGCTACAAGCTTACTACAATGGTAAAGGCTTTGGCCTCTCTTTGAGAGGTCCAAGGTTCAAATCCACTTAGTATGATGGGATTGGTACCCCTCATAAAAACCTATGTAAATTCATTGAAAAAAATGTTTACAAGGTCCCAAAGTGATTTTAAATCAATACAATACAAAACTAGATCATGGCATCAAGTAAAAATTAGTCACCACATACTTCAAAACCCCCCTTAGAAGGAGGAAATTTATAATTGGTTGGAGGAACCATTTATAATAACTAAAAAAATAAAGGTGATGGAGGTATTATAATAGAAAATCATGTAGTGAAAGGTTGTGTAAATTGAGAGAAGATCGATGACAATATTGTTGAAGATGGAGAAGGTTGTAACATTGAAGGTGGTGTCCTTGATAAATATTTTGACCAAGTTAACAAAATTATTGATGAGGATGAATATCATGACAAAATTCACATTAATGAGATAGATGTTGACGAATATTATAAGGACCATAAAGTCCATAAATATGAGAAAGTAGTAGTTTGACAAGAAACACCAATATAAGCACAAGTACAAGAGGGAGAGTCGAAATGTATAAGGGATGGGATTACATACCAAGGACTACCATAGAGGACTGTTTTTATGAGTGGGAAGAACTTTTAGAGTCAACCAAAATATACATAAGTTTACTCATGAAGATAATTATGAACCACGAGCATAAGTATTCCAACTAAGAGAGAACTAGACAATGAGTTCAAAAGGACAATTTAAGACAAATAAGTTAATACATTTTTTTTTCAACATTGTCAAAGAGCAAGCCAACTAATTATAAATTAATCAACAATTCAACCAACATCAATTCAATCAATAATTAGACAAACAAAAATCATGGCTGCTACTATAGGCAAGTATAAGTGCCAAAAATATAGTGTTAGAAAGAAGGATACCATACACCATATACAAACTTGCATTACCATATATATGGAAAATAATATTATGGATGAGTTGATGTAGGTATGATTATTTACAACTTTAAGAGGTATAAGAATGAACTAGAAATTGTAATTGGCAAATTTATACAACACATGAGATGATTTCAAAGAAAACTTATTGAAAATAAATTCACCTCTTGTATGATAATATTGACATCATTTTAGAACTTTATAATACCAAATAGAAGAAGTATTAGGATGTCAACTCCTATAATTATCATTTAAAATAATTGATCAACAAGATGGAAGTTTAGCTGGAAGATGGGCTAAAGAATTCATAGTTCTTGGATGGCCTCCTTACAAAGTTGTAGAAGAAGATGAAGGTGGATCCACCAATGTCATACGAAGATGTATTGAATAAGATCTCAACTTGGAGAGTGAAATGAATATGTGTAATGGATATAATTGAAACAAGAGTGTTTTCTATAATGGTAGCAATGAGGATAAGATAGGTCATAGATCAAAGCACTTAAAAAATATATGATATATATGATGTATTATGTACATGAAATCAAAGAATACAAGTAGTAGAAGCATGCCATTTTGTTAATAGAATGTTGGACAAAGCAATATACAAGTGCCAATTGTCCAAAAAAAGTTATTATAGTATCTATAAGGTTCATGGTCACTTGGTGGTAGAGTGCATGTTTAAACTATAGAGCAAGAAAAATTAAAAACTTAGAACTCCAAAAGGAAGTAAAGGAGAAGCATATCACTTTGAAAAGTGGTGGAGGTGACACTGGTGGTGGTAACATAAATTGTAGACACCCAATTTTTTACATAAGGCTAATCTTCAAGTTAGCCAATCCCTTCATCAATAAACCTTTCAATCAACCAAATTGAATGAATCTTCTATGTTACCAAATTTAGATCATTTGTTGCTCCTAAAGCAATAGTGCTAGGGTATGAGTAATATCATCAATGATGTGATTATGACTTATTGGTGCTTTTGTAAAACCTCTCAAATTTGATATTTTCTTACCCATTTTTTATCTCCAATGGTCAAGAGGTGAAAGCACCAACGTAAGAGTTCCACTAGTGCTATTAACTCTAGTGCTTTTGATTGTCATGCACCAAAATCAAGAAATTTAACTTTTTGTTCCTCTCAAGATGCTTTTTATTAATGGATAAAATCCACCAAAATTTCATTTGTAGCTCCTAAAAAAATCCCAATTCCAAAAATTTACATTCTCATGTTCTTCTTATAATAGCTTCATGATCCTTTTTCAAATTATTACCTTCTCCAATATTTTAATATTCAATGCAATTCTTCCCCAAGGAGCCATGGGTTACTATAAATCCAACACTTGGGAGAGCTCAATCCATGACTATTTTTGGGTAGAAAAGCTTTACCAAATTCTTTCCCATGGTATTTTTAAAGCAATATTTGTTTACCAAAATATCTTTAGAATCATAACAATCAAGCATTGTGCATGGTAATATTCTGAAAAAAGCTTACCACAACCTTGTGAAGGACATCCTTGCAAGCACTTAAGCTCTTATTCTTGCAAGCATCTAAGTTTCCAAGAAAGTCTCCAATAACATCTACTATCAAGCAACCATCAAGTCATCAAGCATCAAGCATTTAAGTGCCATCAACAAGCAAGCTATGAAGCTTTAAACAAGGGGAAAATAACCTTGTGTATTTGGTTATGCTCTTTTCCTTTATTTTATTTAGGATTTTCCTTATCTTTGTAGATTTATGTCTTTTATATTATTCAACTTAGAGCTAATCTTGAATTTTGTATTTGCATGTAGTTAATATTTCATTTTGTCATTTAATATTCATCTTGAGCAAGTAAATCTATGTATTTCTATTGTTGGATAGGGCCTTTGTACTCTCAATTCAAATACCTTCATCACAATAATTATAACCTTGGCATATCTTGTATTTGATATTATTGTTATGCTCTTAGAAGTAAAAGTGCTACTAGATTGTAGGTTGGTGGCACTATAATTCTCTTGTTTACATAGAGTGAAAGAATCAACAGTGCTATTGTGACCCAAAGGCACTTTTACCACCTGCCATTTATTTCATATATTTTATCATCTCTCTTATTTTTTACTTCTATGAATAGGGGCCTAACTATCCTCTACTAACTTAGATAGGATCCTCTACTACTGATTATATATTTTTATCTACTTTGTAGGTCAAGCAATAGTACCATCAATAGGTGATAGCATTGATGATGCTTCTATGCATTGACATTGCTTTAACCTCTATGGCAGAAATAAGTTCTTTTACCTCCAATTTCTATCATTTAAGCATCTAAGGATTAGATTATATTTGTTGTCTGCTTAAAATAGGTTTTATTTTCTATTTATTGGTAAAATAAACAAAATGAAAGAAATAAATAGTTATTATTAATAATATAGGGGACCATATTAATCATTAAAATTTAACATTTAATCAAAATTATGTATTTAACTACATCTTAGAATTATTTTTGTGTATATTCTTTCACCCTTGCCTATTAAAATAGAAGTCATTATCTCTTCCTCTTTAAAATTAAAAGAGCATTTAATTTAGGCCTTGATTGTTCCATTTTTATGTGCATTATGGTTAGATTAAGGTTAAGCTTACACAAATAAGTATCTTAAGAGAAATATAGGTGCTCTTCAACTAATACAACAAAACTAGACTTTAAACTCCCAAAATTTTCCTAGTTTCAAAATGATAGAGGAAAGAGAAAGAACATCGTGAAAAGACCCTTCACAATAGCTTTCTCCTTTTTTTCCTTGTCACATTTTGGTGAACCTAACATAAACATCACCATGGGTCCTAATATTCTTCTTTGTCCAAGATAATCCTTAATCAAAGTAAAATTTATCAAACCTTAATCAAGATCAACTAATCTTGTTTGTTTATATTATATAATATTAAATCTAGATAATAATTACACAAATAATTTTATAGTCCTACTAAGGATCTTCATGATCCTTTAAGTAACATTTGTATGATCTACTAGGCTATATTGGGTATATATCAAGTTCAAGCCTAAAACCACCCGTATAGGTTCTCATGCATACTTACACCTAGTAAGGAGTATATTGTAGTGGGCTAGTGGGAGTCATAAATATGTATACTATTACCCATAACATACCATTTTGGCCATGTATCCAAGAAATAACTTCCACATATTGTTGACAACCCTCATATCAACTTTCCCTCACATACTAATGAGTATATAGAGAGAAGTTAGGTTTATAGAAACCTTTGGTATATAGGAAGGTACTTGAGGTATATAGGTTGGATTTGGTATATCAAGGGAAGGGGATATAAGGTTGCAAAAACATCTTCTATTTCTTCTATAATTAAATCTACAAACATTTGCTTAATTAATTGAACCCTTCATTCCTTCCAACCCATGACAGAGAGATGCTATCTAATTTGAAGTGTTGCTCATCAATTGACCATAAAATGTAACCCTCTAGTAGAAGATCTCAAGGATCAATCCACCTTTGAGAACCAAAATTTTGAAAAATAAAATGAGGAATCTCCCTCCTTAGGTTCTCTAACCCCCATCCATGATGATTAAGGAAGAGTAATTTTCAATTTGTTAATCACATCACTTCCTTCTTGCATAAGCATAGGGATGATATGTAATCATTTCTTAAGGAATATGATGTCAACCTAGGTGATTATGTAGGGAAAGGTTCACTCTTAGACCATCACCAAAAACCTATCTCTAACCCTTTTAATCAAGTGAATCTATCCTTTGGATACTTAAATGAAAACTTTAATGCATCAACATATAATCTCATTGATTTAATGTCATCACTACTTCCATAGATGTTGAAACATAAAATCTCCCATCCTCTTCAATATATTATTAGTATTTGCCTTATCTTAAATAGATATTATAGGGTAATGTGAGTTTCCATATATATGAACAAGTGTATATGAGTTACGTTCCTAACCTAGATGTACCCTCAAGTGTTCCAATATCTAACCCTCATGCTAATAACCTTCATTCTAACCTCACAAGTGTGAGTATGGGTTTCACTCAAAACCCTACTCCCATAATCTCTCATCCTTTATCTTCTAATCCTTTCACTTCAAGCATCTTGGTGGTAATTCATATGATGCCAACCTCAACATTGTACACCCAAATACATCAAATGTATCCTCATATCAACTATCAAGGCCCTCTTATCTTTTAGCACATTCCTTTTGTGTAGTCAATTTTGATTTCTTCTAAACTTCAAAATCTAACGTCTCAATTAGAGTTGTAGAAACAACAAATGACCCTAATACAAGGGTCTTCATCTAGTTATGAGTACTCTTATTATGACTTGTACAATTAATATCTAGATAATTTTATATCTAGTTTCATTTTCCCTCCCATATTTGAAACCCCCAAGTTTTAAATGTACAAATGGGAGGAAGATCTCATTAATTACCTTAGACTATATAGAATCATATATAGTTAAATTTTATTATGATGAAACATTGCTACTCAAATTATTTTCCAAGAATCTTAGTGGAATTGAATTGAAATGGTATTACCAAATTCAAAGGTAGTGCCTTAAGAGCTTTAGGAATATCATTAAGATGTTTGTTAAACAATTTTATATCTATATTTAGGAGAAGGTTATGATCAACTACCTATATGATATCAAAAAATAAAAATACAAGAACTTTTCTAACTTATTAGCAATATGGAAATCCCTAGTTGGGAGACTCCAATATGTACCCCATCAAGAGACTTTCTAGATATCTTCATAGGTAACCTTAATGAGCAATTGGCCTTCTATTTAGAGATGACCTATGCATATTATTTTGAATATGTCATTGACATGACCAAGAGAGTAGAGTATTCCCTCCTCAAGAGGGGAAAATTAAAATCCAAATCCTATGAGGAAGATAAGTCTTCCTCCTACCTGAATTAGTAGTACAAAAATAAACATGTTGAAGACAATGGAGATGGACTCATGCTAAACCAAAAATGTTAGTGCTATGACAAACCTTCAAAATCTTGTCTTAGGCAAGCCACAACAACCAAAATTTAGGAGGAAGTAATCTCAAAGGGATGAACCTCCTTCAACCATTTTATACCAACTTCTAAAAGCCAAAATGGTGGAGTTTCCACCTGCCAAGTTTGAATTTCCTAGAAGGAAAAAAACTTCTTGGTTTTTTTCCAATGAGAAATGTATTTTCCATCACATTAACGATCATGTGAGCAATACAAATATGATCCTTAGTAACCTAATCCAATACGTAATTGATAAAGGTTAAGTGGTTATCAATCACTATGCGTCCCAACCTTATTCTAATTAAGACCTTGGAATATTTTAGAGTTCACTATTCGATCATAATAAAAATTGAAATATAGCAAATAATATATATGACAAGAATTTCCCACCTCTAAACAAAAGGATGGTGGGAAAAATACATTATTTTGTCTAAAGGTCTATCTAATCAACCTTCTAGACATCCTTTTGGTTATTCATGTAAAAATAATTTCTCCCCCTAAAAAAACTCAATTAATTATTTAATTAGGAGCTAAATCTAAGGGTACTTTTAATTTTCTCCATCAACTTTAAATTACCCTAGCCAAAATATCCCTTATTGAACTTCTAAGGACCTATCCAACTCATAGGGACATCTTACTTAAAACTTTGAGTGAACAATTTTTTCATCAATACCTTAATTCAAATGATCTTACTTATGTGGTGGGATCCAATGGGGTTAACCATGCAAATATATCATTCTATAAGGATGATATAACTCTATCCTCTATGGTTAGATATTTACCATTGTATATCATAGTACACATTGGTGATAGGTTCATTAGATGAATCCTAGTCAATAATGAATTTGATATTAATATTTGTAGCCTAAGATTCATCAGTCATTTTGAGTTAACCCAACATGATTTTAAGAAATATAATCTTTTTATCAAGGAATTTGATAATAGGAAACATGAGGCTAGTAGAACTATAGTATTATCCCTCAAGGTTAGACCCTGTATTCTAAAAATGTTTTTCTATCTCATGCCTTATGACTTGACCTACAATATTCTTAGGAGGCCATGGATCCATGTGATGCAATCCTCTTCTTCCACCCTTCATTAGTTTCTTAATTATGGATATGAGCACAAGGTATATCGTATTCCAGTTGATCCTAAACCTATGACTAGGTGATGATTGAGAACCCTAAAGATCATCTTTTCCCTTCTCTCAATTTATGTCTTGAGCGATATTTTTCTTCTTTTTGACTTCCAATCACTAATGAATTAATGTATCTCACCTTAAGTAATCAACATAGTAATGAATGTGAAGGTAAAACGTCTAATTTGATCAACATCAAGATTAGTAATCAAGATAATAATCACCTTTTTTAGATCTAGCTAAGCTTTCTCCATCTTCTTGAATTTAGGTTTACCTTATAGTAACAAGAGTAAAAGGGTTCAAATAGAAATTTTCTCCTTTATTTTCATAAATATTGCTAACAATAAGAAAATCCATGGTAGTAATCCTTTCCTATCTAAATAATTGTATGCTTCATGCTTCTTGTCAAACTAAAATAAATGCTTTCTAACATGGGATATCAAGGTAAAGAACTAGGTCTATATGATCAAGGCATCAAAGTGCCCATGTAGGCTAAATATTGGTTAGGATGTTATGGGATAGGTTATATCCCCATTTATATTTAGCCTCTTTCCCCTTCCTCTTTATCTGATAATGAAGATGAAGTCAACCTTGTTGTTAGAAAGTACCATAATGACACACTTTCTTTAAATGAATTATATCGAGACAAGGAGAATAACAATGGGTTATCATTCCTTATAGATCTTAGCTTCTTTTAGTTAAAATTATTTACCAATGTAAATATCTTAACCATATTCCATATTGATTTGATTACTAATAAAGATAACTATGAGGTAGAGGATGTTCCAAATGATCCTCCACAATATGGTCCCTCAAACTATCTATGCCAAAATGACTATTATTTTGGTGGTTATTTTTTCCAAATTATGAATGTCATTATATCATAGTCAATTTATCATAATCAACTACCTCTAGATCTTGTATATCTTGAGTCTGGGAGATTTTTTCAATCTCCCTCAATTAGAAGAAAAAATTTATATTATGATTGAGAAAACATGGACATCAATATTTGGAAATTTAAATAATCCAAGATACTTAAGCTAGTCAAAGTCTTGATCCTAATTGAGCATGATAAATACACCAATATTCTAATAGAGTTTAGTGACATATTTTCTTGTTCCTGCACAAATATACCAGGTTTTGATACCTTTCTAGTTTTCCATCAACTAGTCATCAATCTAGATGCAAAAATTGTAAAGCATAAATTATGGAAAATGCATACAAAAGTCACTTTACAAGTCAAAGAGAAGCTTTGTAAACTACACAATGTTATATTTATCAAAGTCTTTGACTATTATAACTAGATATTTAATGGTGTCCCCATTACCATGAAGATAAGTACTGTTAGAGTTTGCATAGATTGCTAAGACATTAGTAAAGCATATGTCAAGGACAAATTCCCTTTGCCCAACATCAACATGATTGTCAATTTCATTGTAGGATATGAAACACTATCTTTAATGGATATATTATCATAATATAATTAGATAGAAATTGATCATGAGGACCAATTTAAAAAAACTTTCACTACCCTGTAGGGAATATTATGCTATCAAGTCATGTCTTTTGGATTAAAATATGCAGGAGATATCTTTCGATGAGCCATGACATATGTCTTTCATGACATGTTGCATGAAATTATGGAAGACAATGTTGATGATAGTTTTATCTAATATTTAAATTAAAAATATTGTGTTTGAGACCTAAGGTGCATATTCAAGCACCTGTGGGAGTACAAGGTATGCGTAAAGCCTAGAAATATATATTTGGGGTTACATTGGAAAAATTATTGGGATTCATCGTATCTTGATGTGGTATTAAATTTGATCTTGATAAAATATTTAATATAGTTGATATGTCACCCCATCAAACTTTAACCCAAATTAAGAGTCTCCAAAGAAAAATCCAAGCCATTCAAATATTCATCTTCCAATTCACTAACAAGTGTCACCCCTTTTCCAATATTTTAAGGAAGGATGCAGGTTTAATTGGGACATTTATTATCAAGCAACCTTTTCTCTCAAGTCCTACCTCTTCTCTCCTACCATTCATGTCGCTCCTAATTCTTCTTGACCTTTATTTCTATACATAACAATAGCAAACCATACCTTAGAAGATATGTTGGCACAATATGATGACCAACATAGAGAGAAATTAATTTTCTATATTAGCATAACTTTGGTCAACTATGAAGTCCACTATACCCCATTTAGAGAAGCTTTGTCTTGCCATAGTATTTGCTTCCTAGTATCTTAGAAAATATATGCTCAACCATAAGATATTTATCATCATGAGGGTGAATCCCTTATGATATCTCATGTTTAAGCCTCACCTCTTAGGAAAAACTTCTAAGTGGGTCATTGTGCTTAGTGATTTAAATATTTAGTCTATTAGCAAAAATTATATGAAATTTCAAGTCATTGCTAACCCACTAATAGATACACCCTTAGAAGCAATCCATCCCTTAGCCATAGACTTTGCTAATGATTCAGACTTTAGTTGTAACGACCCATTTTGGTAGGACCTTCCATTATTATTTTATTGATATACTTATGTGTTCATTTAATTCATGATCCTATTTTATTCTATCAATATGAGTTTATAGTTTGACTTTATGCTTACTAAAGTTGTATTATGCTATTTTTAGAATATGGTACTATTGATGAAATTATTTTTAGTTAGCAACCCATAGGGGTAAAATAATAATTTGGTAGCATTTGCATTGTGTGTATGTAGGATTAAATGCATCATCAAGGAAGGATATTTCTATAAAAAATAAAATATCCCTTACCTCTATGCTTAGGGGTCCTTTGTAGGTGGTTGATAACCTTGAAGTTATCATAATATCTCCTACTTAGGGAATGGTAATGTTTGTACATATCTATTTATTATTTATTAGAATCTTAATTTGGGTAAGCACAACTTTAAGCAAGAGCCCTTGTTTTTCTTAGGCTCTTAATTTATATTTGGGATGTATTAATATTTGTGTTTCGAAGTATAAATGCTAATTGGTTGATAAAGTAAGGTTTTTTTTTTTGTTGGATAATAAGGGGTTGTACTCGGGTCCCCCACCCTTGACAAATTACAAATATCTTCTTTAGATATTTAGAGTTTACAAATAGATACACTTCTCATCTCAATTGAGATGCTATATCTAGAAACCTACATCATTTTACATAAACTATCTGAATTCTTGATTTTCATTTTCGGGATCTTTTCAAATATTTTGTATGAATACAAATATTCTAGAATTTAACATCCTTCTTGAAATTTTATTATAGCATTCTTCACAATACAAAACTTCACCTCTACTATCTATGCATTGCATCTTAGTAGAGTAATATTTCCAAAACATCGCACTATCATAGTCCACTTTACCAAATCTAGATTTCTAGTTTCCTTCTTGAAACACAAGTGCAACCACAAAAATTATAATAAATAGTTTATATGAAAACACATTATTATTAAAAAATAAAACATATATTACCAATGGAAAACATTAAAGTAAATATTAAACATTAATTGATTTAGGTAATCAACATTTTCTTGTAAGCTTCAACTAAACTTACTACTTCCTCTAACCATGGAAAGGAGAATTTAACTTCATGATCCTCAATCAAAACCCCTCTATTGGTTAGATTATCTGGCCACATTTTTTTCCTTCTCTTAATGTATGTGTAAACCTAATTTATTCAAACTCTTTATCAATATCTTGAGTTTTCTCTTGTATATTCCATGGAGCCTTAAATTTCCTCAAAATTGTATTTATTACTATGAGAGAATCACCTTCCATCCATATTCTATTCCATTTCATTTGTTTGCATATTTTTAACCCTTCTAAAGCTGCCCAAGCTTCAACTTCATTATTTGTCTTAAATCCACTATTGAAAGTGTAATGAGACAAAATATCTCCTCTATTATTTCTAATTATTCCTCCTCCTCCTATTGGTCCTAGATTTTCTTTAGATGCTCCATAAAAATTCAATTTAACCCACTCCACATCTGGTGGTTTCCACTTTATATTATTTGCCTTATTTTTTCTTCTCTTGTACCCAACATCATATTTCCATTTAATAACTTGAATCCATCTATCAAGACTCTCTACTTCTAGATTAGAGACTGGGTGAGTTGACAGGGTTGGTTTAGAGTCCTTTATGGCTAAACATATCTTCCTTTTCATTACCTCTAAAATACTTTCCTTTCCTTTAAATATTATTCTATTCCTTTCTAGCAATACAATCCAAAGTATTGTATCTTTTGATATATCCCATATTGTTTGTAAAGCCTCACTTTTATAAGTAAAAGTGCTCTGCCATTACTTTAACCAATCTTCAATTCTACTATTCATCACCATGAATTTACCAAACATATTAAGAATCCATTGCCATAGATTCTAGACTATTGAGAAATGTCCCAAGAGATGGTCTATATTCTCCTCCTCCTTTTTACAAAGAACACATTGAGAGGGGCCATGAAAACCCCTTTTCATAAGGTTATCCCAAGATAAAATTCTTATATGACCTACTAGCCAAACAAACATTTTGAATTTATGAATACTTGGGCTATCCCAAATATATCTCCATATTCTAGTGATATTATTATTTTGTTGGTGATGTAAATTATATCCACTTCTTGTTGTGTATTCTCTTGAGTTATTCAACTCCTAAATCAATTTATCCTTGGCTCCCCTCAGAATAATCATAGTTGTTATCTTTCTACTCAATTAAATCCTAGCATCAAAGTCTTGAATACTTGTAGAAAAAATGTTCTTTCCATTTGTATCTTCCTTCCTTATCCTTGTAAAAAATGTTTGAAACCCTATCACCATATTTGTTTTGAAGCAATCTTATCCAAGGCTTTAAAATTGAATTTAAATTGAGTGGTTTTTTATCACACCAAGTATCCATCCAAATAGAAAAATTTTCTCCAGTTCCCACCACCCATATTAAACCTTTAATCATAATATCAATAGATTTTTTTGAACCATTCCAAAGAGCATAACCATTTGGTAGAGAGAATGAAACAAATATTAAACTTAGATCATTGGGATCAACATACTTAGAAAAATTCTTGCCCATTCTCTTTGACTCTCTTTGTACAATATCTAGATTATTTTCCCCTAAGAGCTAAGTTTGCATCTATAAAAAATCTTAAACCAAGACCTCCCCTAGTTTTATCATCACACACCTTAATCCATTTCACCAAAGGAAATTTTATTTTATCATGTAAACATGACCATAAAAAAGGATTGCATAATATAGATTAAAATATTTTTCAGCTGATTTTGGCATAGAATACAATAACATATAATATGTTGGAATGGCCTGTAAGACTGACTTAATTAACTACACTCTTCCTGCTAATGATAACCATCTACCTTTCCAAGTTGGAATTTTATTCTAAACTTTACTAATAATTGAATTCCATAATTCTATCCTCATTCTCCCCTCAAATAAAGGTATCCCTAGATAAGTTGCTGGAAAATTTTCCTCCTCCATTTGAAGTAATGTTTAAATTCTTGCTTTGATATTAGTTGGAGTGTTAAGGAAGTAAATTTTGGATTTTGTCCTATTATTTTTGCCCTGAAGCTCTTTTGTATTCCTTTAAAAAGTTATTCAAAACTCTAGCCTCATTTATCCTTGCCCTTCCAAAAAGGGTTGTATCATCTACAAACTATTGATGGGTGATGTTGTCGATGTTATTAATAACCTTAAGTGCACTTATAAGCCCTTATTTTTAAGCCTTCTTTAATTTTCTACTCAAAACCTTTACCATAATAATGAACAAATAAGAAGATAGAGGATCTCCTTGTCTAAGGCCTCTCTTGGCCTTAAAATATTATATTACTAACTCATTGATCAACACTGAATAAGAAATTGTAGAGACACAAGCTTTAATCCATCTAACCCATTTCTTCTTGAATCCAAACTTTTGTAAAATTGCAAAAAGAAAATCCCATTTAACCTTATCATAGGCTTTACTCATATCAAGTTTTAAGATCATTACTTTCTCTTTTCTTGAAGCTGCTAAATGTATAACTTCATGAGCTACTATGATCCCATCCATAATTTGTCCCCTTTTCACAAATTCTCCTTGCTATTTTGAAATGATTTTGCCTAACAATAACCTTAATCAATTTGCCATCACTTTGGAGATAATATTATAATCCATATTACATAGGCTTATGGGTCTAAAATAATCAAACAATTCAACATCCTTCTTTTTTGAAATTAGGGTAAGATATGTTGCATTTATTTTATAAGGAATGTATTATTTTACCCTAGATTGTTCCACTACCACCAATAAATAATTCTTCACTATATCCCAATTATGTTGGTAAAAAGTTACAAAGAGCCCATTTGGACCTGGGGATTTATCCTTATTAAAAGAGAAAAAAGCTATATGAATTTCTTCTAGAGTAATAGGCTCCATTAGTTTCATGTTGTCCTCATTTTTATAACTAAAGGAACATATTGAAGAAGTTTATCATTAAGAAGTTCAGTCTCCTTAGATCCTAGAATATTCTGATAAAAAGACTTTGGATATTTTCTAATTTCACTCTGAAATTCAATCCAAACCCCTTCTATTGATTTAATTCTACTAATCTATATACTATAGCCATCCTATGAAAAAAATTGTAATTTATCTCCTTTTAACCACATTTATCTTGATTTTAATCTCTATAATTTCTCTTTCTTACTCAAAATATTATGATATTCACTAAACAACTCCCTTTCCTCTCAGCTTGGATTATTATGATCACCTTTTTGGAATTTTGGAATTTTATCTTTTAGTTTTTCTTTCTTCTCAAAAATAATTCCAAAAGTGTTCATGTTCCATTATTTTAATCTGTATTTCATATATTTAATTTGATTTGGAAGAGCATACAACCCACCATTACCTAAAGAATTCCATGTTTGAGCTATCATATCAAAAAATTGAGGATGGTCTTCCCACATCTGCTCATATTTAAAATATGATATTTTTTGAATTCACTTACCACCATTTTAACTCTTATTGGCCAATGATCTGAACCAATCCTTGCTAAGGTATTAATTTTAGCACAATTTCCTTCATCTAGCCAATGATCAGAGAGTGCATCTGTCTATTTTTTTTGCTTTTGGCCTCTCCTATTATTGGTCCAAGTATAGTCATCTTCTTCAAACTCAACCTCCCATAGATTATTATTTTGAATAAAATCTAAGAAATATCTTATACTTTGGGTTAATTTCCTAATTCCCCCAATTTTTCATTCATCTTGGTTATGGCATTAAAATCTCCTATGATCATGAATCGGGTTTCTTGGTATTTACTTCTCATAAAGGCTTCAATCCCACTCCAAGCTTTTAATCTACCTGACTGATTTGTAGGTCCATAGACATTGATAAGGATAAAATGATAATCTACAAAGTAGCAAGTGACTAAAGAGGCTTTCCAATGCCTAGTTTTATAAATGGTTACATAGGAGGTTCTAGAAGAATTCCAACAATTTAGAATTCTCTTTGCTATTCCTTTAGAATCCATAGCATCCCATTCACATCTTGCCCATACTGCTTTCATAGTTTTTGAAACTTCTTATTTTGTCATTTTAGTTTCCTATATACAAATAATATTAGGCTTATTAATTAAACATAGGTCCTTGATACACCTTTGCTTTGAGGGGGCATTAGAACCCCTTATATTCCATGAGATGGCAATCATGTCTCATTAGGGGATTTTGGCCCTGCTTATGTATTATCAATATCATTTTATTGTTTGGTAAAGAGAAGTTAAACCAACTTAGTTTGTGTTCCTTTCTCTATGTTTTCTATTACTTCCTTATATTTTGCTTTATAATTTGAGGGTTTTCCTCTTTTTTCAATGCCTATATCAAGAGTAGTTATTATTATTCTATTCCTCAATATTTTTTCACAATTTTATTTTTCATTATATTTATCCTCTCCTGGCTTTATTACATAAGCTTTTGACTTGTCCTGCTCATTTTTTGGCATTTCTTTATTAATGGAAAAGGTATTAACTTCTAAAATTACATTTTATTTACCAATTTTTTTCTCTTGAATGGTGCATGGTACTTCAATAGAGTCTTCAAAATCTAATAAGACATGTTCCTTAGGTTCATCAAGAATTTTCTTTCTTAAATCAGGATCATATTGAATAGACGATTCCTCGTTAATATGTTAAAATTATTGTACTGTGTCCTCTAAGTTTTGATCTACTTTTTATTCATAGGTTAAAGCCTCAAAAGAGTTGGTATTTCTTCCAATATACTTCCTTACTAGTCTCTATTTTTTGTTTTCTTTCATTTTTCTAGATCTATTTTTTGGAATTTGAAAACCAACTTCATCCATAACCATTTGTAAGTTTCTCTTGTGGTTTTTGACATAATATTTTGTTGGGATCTTCTTAGGGCATGATCTCTCAATATGCCCCACATCATGACATATTCTATATCTAAAAGATATGTTTTCATAATCTATGGTTTGGATCCACATATTATCCCCATATTTAAGAATGATTGATTTTGGTAAAGATTTACTTATATCAATCATGAACCCAGTGTTGTAGGTGAGTTGGAGAGGAGAGGGAAATCCTCCAAGGGAGGTCCCAGGTTCAAATCTCCACCCTACCAAAAAGCTGAATTGGGTATCCAAAATCCAATTGATAATGTTGGTGCGGGCAGGGTCGGGTGCGACCCCCGGGTGACTTTGATGGTGTAGAACCCCCTGTTCATGGTCTCTCAAACCAATGCGGCCCCACAAGGGGTTTTTCGCTTCAAAAAAAAAAAAAATATATATATATCAATCATGACCAATATCCAAGTATAACTAGCCAAGAATCTATCTTTCATCATATCTAAAATTTCAAGGAATTCTCCTAGAGTTTTGTCTATTACCTTGAAGACATATATTTCCCAAAATTCAATGGGCAACCCAAAAATCCTAACCTAGACTGGTATTAGGGATAGATTTACACTTTCAGGTGAAAATCCTTCATACCAGTAGGTAAGGAAGAGCCCTGCTCTTCCCATAAACCAAGGACCTCCTTTTAGGATTTTTCTCTTTCTTCCCTTGAAATAAAAAATGGCTAGGAAGAAACATTTGGGAAGAAATGATAGAATCACTCCTAGAGACTTCCAACTTCTATCAATCCATTTTATCAAGGCTGAAGCCCCTGCCTAATACCCATTAAATTTTCCAAAAACCACCCTATATTGGAGCAACAATGATCTCTCTGAGGTGTGCTCAACCTCTACCACTAGAGATGATTCTAAGAATTTAACTATAAATTGGTCCACAAAAAGGAAACTAAAACTCAAAATCTATTGAAATTTATATGAATGTCCTATAGCAAATATAATATTTGATAAAAAATTTATAATAATTTAGATGCAAAAATTCTAAGATAAAGTGTTCATGACCCTCCCTTGGCAAGCTTTTTCATATGATGGACTTATGAATTGTTATGTTGTTTTGAAGATAGATTAAATGGCATTAAGTTGATTATTTGCAATGTATGATTGGTTTATTTAAGAATATGGTATTGTTGATAGTCTGCATTAGTTTGCATGGTTGCAGGAACAGGAATCCTTCGGATAGAGTGGATGAGGGAGTCGCCACTGAGGATGAGAAAGAAGGAAAATATGGATGAAGATCCATAATGGTCTTAATGATGATTTAATATTAATTACAAGTTTAATTAATTAATTGTGATTAGCTTTAATTAGATGATTTGATTATTTAGCCTATTTTTGTAAAATAGGAAATTGAGTTGGAATTGGGTGACAAAGACCCCTTCCAAACCAAGGGAGGAGAAAGAGCATCTTCCCCTTGGAATAAAATAATAGTTTACCAAATTGACCCCTCCTCCAAATGAAGGGAGGAGGATTGGTATCTTTGCTAATGGGAATTTAATATTGATTAAATTAAGGCATCTTACTATTTCAATAGTAGACCTTTTGAATTAGGGAAAAGGGCCAAAAAGAGAAAGGGCTAATGGATTAGGACTCCCCTCCAAATGGACGGAGGAGGAAGGCCTAAATGGTGGCTAGGAAAGGGCCAAATTTAAAAAGATAAAATAATAAAGGAAATCTCATTTCTTAAAACACCTTTCAATAAAGGAAATAAAATATTATAATAATATTAATATTATTAATATTATAATATATATAATAATATATGATATATTATATTATTAATATTATAATATTATAATATTGAGCCACCTTCATGACTCATAAAGGTAGAGAATTGGCATAATTAGCTTAACTTATTAATGATGTTTAGCATTAATAAGAGGGTTTAATTAATTGTCATAAGGGATTGTGCTATGACAAAGACCCTAACCATGCCTATTAAATCCCTATTTTTAATTCAAGGGTAGAGAATTGGCATCTTTCCTTAGGAATTAAATAATGCTTTTCAAAATAGACCCCCTTTCCAAACCAAGGGTGGAGAAAGGGCATCTTAATTAAAGCATTATTAAAATAGGAGGCATAAACCCTTTTGATGGTAACCTTCTCCAAATTAAGGGAGGAGAGTAAAAGGGGGCCATAATGGAGGATCTTTCTATCATTTAATATTAACTCACCTTTATGACTCATAAAGGGAGAAATTAATAGTTTAATAAAGGCATATTTCAAGAAGGCCTTTATATAAGCCTAAGAGGGCTTAGTTGGGAGTTAATGAAGCACAAGGAGAAGACTAGGCTAAGCAGAGCATGAGGAGGACTTGGAGGCTAGCATGAGAGGGCAAGCATGAGGAGGCAATCTTGGAAGGCAACCTTGGGAGTATTAGAAGGAGGCCTATTGGAGGAGAAGGAGAATTCAGGTGGACTCCTTTCATGATTTTAATTTCCTCCTAATTGCTTTCATATCTAAAGGATTGTCTTTCCTTCTATGCTTTGAATGTTTCCCATTAATACATGCTTTGTCTTTGAGTAACTAGGTGATATAGAATATCTTCTCCTTTAATACATGCTTTGTATGTGATTACTTTCAAAATATTAGTAATGAATTAGATTGATTTTTAGGTAACTTATTATAAAATTATGATAGGTTTTAGAGCCATTGTATTACCTTTTCAAATAGGTTCTTGATTTAATGAAGTAACTTTTCCATTTTAACTCTAGTTTATCCAAAGTTAAGAATTTTAATATGCTTTTGGTTTGGAGATATTGTGTTGGATTCTCAAATATGTATTCTAAGTTGAGTATTGATATTGCTTATGGGAGAGAATAGATAGTGAATCTATTCTTAGTTAAGTAATTGATGCACTCAATGGATTGGAATAAATGGAAATTATTGCTATGTGAATTGATAGGAAAAAGTTGTGCTATTGCTATTTACCTTTATGATCATTAAATTGGAATTATTTTTTTGGAATTAATTTGGATTGTGGATTATCTCTTTTGAATTTGTAAAAGGATTCTTTTTTTAATAGTTTGATATTAAATGATTAATCTCCTTTTGGAATGATTAGAGATTAAATGGACTAATCTCTTCTTTTGGACTAATTTAGATTAATTTAATTCTCCCTTTTGGAATAATTAGAGATTAAATGGACTAATCTCTTCTTTTGGAATAATTTGAGATTAAATGGATTAATCTTCCCTTTTGGAATAATTAGAGATTAAATGGACTAATCTCTTCTTTTGGAATAATTTGAGATTAAATGGATTAATCTCCCCTTTTGGAATAATTAGAGATTAAATGGACTAATCTCTTCTTTTGGAATAATTTGAGATTAAATGGATTAATCTCCTCTTTTGGAATAATTAGAGATTAAATGGACTAATCTCTTATTTTGGAATAATTTGAGATTAAATGGATTAATCTCCCCTTTTGGAATAATTAGAGATTAAATGGACTAATCTCTTCTTTTGGAATAATTTGAGATTAAATGGATTAATCTCCCCTTTTGGAATAATTAGAGATTAAATGGACTAATCTCTTCTTTTGAAATAATTTGAGATTAAATGGATTAATATCCCCTTTTGGAATAATTAGAGATTAAGTGGATTGATCTCCCTTTTTGATTAACCTCCTCTTGGATTTACTAAGAGATTAAGTGGATTAATCTCCCTTTTGATTTAATGAATGCATATTTTTTGAAAGGCAAGTTTTATTGTATTTTGGAAAATGAAACTTGGTTTTCCTTACAAATGAGAAGGTCTTGTTTTGTAATGAAAATAGTTAATGAATATGGATGACTTAGATGAATGTATTTATGTTTCCAAATGATACGATTAAGTGCTTGAATCTATGCTTAACTTTTGGTTAAGGAAAGATAGATTGTCTAAGAAAAGTATGGGTTTCTCTTAGAGTGTCCCTTAGAAATTAAATGAATGTCTAAGAGAAGTAGGGACTTCTCTTAGTATGCCATTTAATCATGGTTTGCTTATTGAATGGATGTAACCATTCATAGATAGGAACTTGGGAAGTTCTAAGTTATGATAGAACTATGGAAGTTCTAAACTAATGATAGAACTGTGGAAGTTCTAAGTTAATGATAGAACTATGGAAGTTCTAAGATGATGATAGAACTGTGGAAGTTCTAAACTAATGATAGAACTATGGAAGTTCTAAGATGATGATAGAACTGTGGAAGTTCTAGGTTTTTGATAAAACAATCTTTGGGAAAGAATGAACGTGGAGTTCATTCTTGAAGGGATTATAGGGTCCCTTCTTGAAATTTATTTTATACAATATGATATGAACGTGGAGTTCATTCTTGAAGGGATTATAGGGTCCCTTCTTGAAATTTATTTTATACAATATGATATGAACATGGAGTTCATTCTTGAAGGGATTATAGGGTCCCTTCTTGAAATTTATTTTATACAATATGATTGTTGAAAACATGATACCTTGTTTGATGAAAACAGGTTGTTACTGAATATATTTGGAAAGAATGGTGTTCTTTCATAACATAAAGAATTGTGGAAATTCTTATGTAATATATGGATGCTTTTGGAAAATGGAATTGTGGAAATTCCTTAAATTGATTGTATTGGAGAAAATTATGATTATATAATGAAAAGATATCTTTGAGGTTGGGTTTTTCCCTTAGGGGTTTTCCCAGGATAAATGTGGTGTTATCTTTGATACTTGCATCTACTGTTTTAGTTTATTGTATGCTCTTTAATGAAAGGTTATTAATATGAAATATGCATAGTATTTTGCTAATATGGAATATGAATGAATTCATGTCTTGTTTATATGATGTAAATATTATTGCTCCTTAAAGGTGAAGATGGATATCTAATGTAAGGATTTGGAATTATGAAATATTTACTTTGAGATATTTTTAAAAGTGTAGTTATGTAATGGAATCAATATATTCTTTATATTGCTTAGATGGAGAGCCTTTTGGGCTTGTGTATATCTATATGATGCAATATTAGTATTACATGCATTGATTAATAATTTAAGAAATTGATAGACTTCTCATAAGTTATGTAATTTCCTTGTTCATAATTAGAGATGTTCCTTGAAGGTTCTTATTTAAGAATAGAGATTGTGGGTAGATCTCTTAGAGGTTAATAATGAGAGTAGAGACTCTTAATACATTATAAAACCTAAAACATGATGTTTCCAATACTTGAGGGGAGTTGCGGTAGGCAACACTCAAGTCTCCTTGCATTTGATTACTTTAGGTGGCGTAGCCCAGAGGGTTCCCAAAAGTAGGTTAGCTTTGGGAAGGTCCTAAGAAGGAAATATTGGACAAGATATCCTACCATGGAGGTATGGAGTATCATCACAAGTTTGGTGTTGGCACCTTGAATGGGGAGGATCGGGTGGCCAAGCTATTTATCACAAGGAGTGATAAATACCTTAATTAGCTAGTTTAGTAATTAAGCACTAAGCACTAGATAGCTCACCATGGAGGTGTAGGTATCTAGGCTTCAAGGCATTATGCTTAGATCCATAAGTTAATACAGGATGTGGCCACATCCTGACCACTTGAGTGTCATCTACAATGACTAGTCTCAGTTGTGGTATGCCTAGGAATGAAAAAGAAATTTGGAATACATCTAATAGTACTCTGGGTGGTGTAGCCCAAGGTGGGTATTTTATACATCTATGTGAACTTTATCTAATGAACTTAACATGTGTTGTTAAAAAAAAATATTAGTCTATCAATGGGGTTGTTATAGTTGGTATCAGAGTGCAGGCTAGCAAATGGATGTTAGTATAAGGTCTAGGCTAGTAAAAGGATGTTGGTAAAAGAACCAAAGGTTGGTTCAAGACTAAATATTTCTCTTTTTGATTTTAAGGTTGTATGGACCATTAATAACAATGTTTTATTTGTTAAATCTCTAGGTCATAAGACTAAAAACTTCCATGAATAAGGTAAATACTGTTGAAAAGTGATAATAGTCAGAATTAAAATGACACCCAATAATAAGGTGTATAGATAGATTTATACAAGACAGATAGATGGAATTATATGATAAGACATCAAATGGGTTAAAATACCATAAAGGTGGGATACACATGAAGAAATAATAGAATTTCAATCATGTTGGGAAACGTTGTAGCCCTAGGCAACTTAAAAGAATGATGTGTCCCTAATTAATTAATATGAGAATGATGATGGACAACATAAGAGGAATAGAGCAATCCAAGATTATTGAGACGTGATCCATAGAGGATGAATGTGGAGACTCGAGATGATCAATATGTGATCAACTAGACAATTGAGCAGGATCAATGTGTCATAAAATGATGATTGGTTAGATACTTGGCATTGATTGAAGGAGTAATACTAGCTCTATAACATCAAGAAAATGGGTTGAATATATAAAAAATCTTAGGGGATTTTTTATTCAACATCGAGAAAAGAATTAACCTATCAACTACTCATGGTTTTTAACATGATTATACCCATATTAGGGTTTTTTTTATATTTATTATTTTTGGAGCAAATCCCATAGTATACTTCATGATTCTTTTGCTAATGATTGTCGATCTACTAATGCATATACTTTGAGAAGATAATATGGCTTATAGCGATGCTGTAACAATCCAAGGAGATGATGTAGAGCCAAAATAAATAAGGCCACTAAATACTATAAGACCATGTCACACGTTTAGAGAAATATTTTAAGATGTGAGGAAAATAGTGGATGCTGATGACTGGTAGTGTTTGAGAGAAATATGATTAGAAGGAGCAACACATATAGAACCAGTGCATGTAGATATATGTTATCTATCAACATTGATCAAAATATGGGATCATGATAGGGGACGTTCTAGTTACCCTCTGAGGACTTGACCACCACTCTAGAATATGTATACCAAATATATTAGTTACCAGTAGAGGGATGTATTATGATCGTTGTAGATGAAGCAGAGTAGATTATTGAAAGAGTGTTTGGATCAAAGTGGAGAGATGTGAACATTGAGAAAGGTAGTATAATGTATGAGTTGTATTATGTGTTTGGTAGACTAACACATAGGTTATTATGATGTGCTTATATCAAGCATTAATTTACTTGATTCACTATGTGCATGATTTCCATGTAATATGCTAGGAGTGGTGTAGGACCTAGAGGAGAGTTCAATTGTGTTTGCATGTGCACCAACCTTATTGGTTTAGAATTATAAAGATTTATTTGAGGTGTGAATGATGGAGTGAGTAGGGATGAGCTATTACCTCTTACTGTAAGTATCGGCTTGGGAACATGTGGTTGTGGAAATACCCCAAGGGTTTCCTTATGATGCACATAATTTGGTAGGTCCAGAGGTGACTTATGTATTATAGTGGTAGATGGGGAAAGATTTGAACATTAACATACCACCTTAAGGTAATAGAGATAGGTATCACTCTATTTGATAAAATTCACAATCCCAAGATGTGATCTAGAGACCATGGAGGTAGGGACCAGTATGGGTAGAACATGAAGTAAAACTAGCTCGAGTGTGATGAGCAAGGTGGATGTTTGGATGAAAAAGCATGCTATATGAGTATTTTCAATAAAATCTAATATTGTGATGGTTCGGTATTAGATAAAGAATACCAAATCCATAAATGATGTATAGGAAGAAGGGGAGGAAAATAGTAGTACCACCATGGATGGAACCATTGATCATAGAACCAGATGAGGATATATGGGTTCAAAATGATGATGATGTTGTACAAACCCAAAGTATGATAGATGGTGGACCACTCAATTATAGAAAAAATGGAAGATATAGAGGAAGACGTAGATATGGAGGAAGTTGGTGAAACAACTAGAGAAATAGTGGAGGCTATTAGTAGTGAAGAGGAGCTTTCTAGATGATATGTACGTCATTGGGTAGTTATAAGTAGGTCCATTATATTGTCAAGAATATGATGGATGGTATTTTATGATGGATGGAATACATGAGGAAAACTCTTTGAGGAAGCAATTTCAATAATTGGAATCACAATAGTTGGAGCAAGAAGGCTTGTGGGAATAATAAAATATGAGGGTTGAGGTTGAGAGAGATGTCATCATAGTAGAGCAAGATAGGATCCATATAGAGGTAGCATGAAAAAATAGTTGGAGAGAAACAACAATAGTAGCCATACAAGAAAATAATGCACAACTACAACAAGCAAGAGAAGACTATAGGACTACATACTTGGTCTCATGTTTTGATGCATTGGTGAGCCATGGTTTGATCTTTTCCTCATAACTAACTGTAAAAGCATAGCACGAGCATGTTAGGACAACACAAGAAAGTCAAGAAATATCATAGCGTAAATCTTAGGCAACTTATCAAATAGCTTCTCAGATAGCTTATTTGGCAACTTCTCATATAGTTTCTCAGGTAGCTTCTTAGACAAGAGGATTGGGTCTAGCACAAAGTGGTGAAAGGCTCGAGAGGCAGTTGTCATGATGTTTTTTTTTTGTGGATGAAAAACAACCATTGTATGTGCTATAAGGATGTGTGGTGTGTATGCCAATGGATTTTACAAAATGTAACCAATAAATATGAATTAATATATTTATGCAAATTAATTCCTGGTTAAGTTTTGATCATCCTCTCATTAAGTATGATAAAGTATATCCCAGAACATGAGGTTTACAAGAAATAGGAGGTACATAAGTCCATATTAGGAGTTAATCATAAGACTAAAATGGGATAAAATGTTCAAGTTTATGTCCTTGAAAAAGGCTTATAACTATTTTGACCCATAGTCACATTGACTTAATAGGCTAAGTCAAGAGAATGCAATCTCAAGATGGCTATTATAGTGAAATTCGGGCCAAAATAGAAGAAATCCTAAAGAGGACAAGGATTTTGACATAAGGGATGGACTCTTATGTCTTAAATATTAGGTACTTATACGTAAAATTGGGAATATGAGGATATGGATTATGCAAGAAGCACATAGTTCTTATTTTACTCATCTTAGAAGGGCCAAAGATGAGTGAGAGTATGGAAAATACTTTCTTCTAGGAAGTTATGAAGAAGAATATTGTTGATTTTGTTGCTAAATTATTTGGAATGGCACCTTACGTAGAGTAAGTGTGACCATTTATATTATCATAAAATGATAATACTTTTGGGATGATACCTTACATGGAGTAAGTGTAGTCATATATATTATCATTGGATGATAATATTATTGGAATGATACCTTACATGGAGTAAGTGTAGTCATAGATATTATCAGTGGATAATAATATTCTTGGAATGGCACCTTATATGGTGTAAGTGTGACCCTTGATACTATCAATAGATGGTTAAGAAGAGGATATTCTTAGAATTCAAGGTTAGCTAGTCAAAATGAAGATGAAGTTAGAACTTGATGGGATAATTTGAGAAACTCCAATAGATAATGCAAGGGTAGGTAGAACAATAAAAGAATGTTTTATTTTATTTATCTTATTGACCCATGTTACAATACAAACCTAGCCTTTGGCCAGAGTAAGAAGTTGGGCGAAACCTTGGGCATTGGTTTTTATGTCTTGAAACATACCCTAGATATAGAGGTAAATAAAACCTTTACCATGATTTAGATGCCACCAAACATCATCATCTATGGAGCAGAGTAATATTCCACCCAATCACCAGGTGGTGGTAAATGCTAATAGTGTGTTGTGTGTTATTTAAATAATGGTTTATACCACAATACAATGCATGTGGTATTATTAATATCCGCATATGTGAACCAATGTGAAAATATTTAATGGTTCAAGGTATACGTGATAAGAATAGATTGTAGGGGATCTTGTGAAGACAAATGGTTGAGAAAAGATCTACGAAAGTAATAACAAAGATCCTGTTCTAAATATAAAACCCGATCATTGATTTTGGCTTCATCACAGTCATTAACTACTCCATACCATAAACTATTTATCATAGTTGGGTGAATAGTAGTACATTTTCATGGCAAAGATATTTAGAAAAGATTGATAGAATGGTATTCTAATGTAACTTGTTGTATGCAATAATTTGTGGCCTTAATTTTATAGAGTGTATTCATTGAGCATATTATAACCTTGGTAATCATTTTTCTATTACTGGAAAAGCTGTTGATATGTATACTTTGTGAGGAAGAAGTAAGTACATAGAGACTACTTATGTTCAAGTCTTTTCCTCCCACTATTGGAGCCATTGGCGAATCAAGTGGAAGAGCTAAGCTAACCCTCCACTTCTTGTGGGTCTTAAGTGGTGTACCTTAGAATATTTTGAGGATTTCACTTGGCATCTATGTCTCTTGAGATATGAACCTAACATAATTATAGTAATAGTCAATAAGTTGACTAAGTATGTATACCAGGGGACATCAAGGATGATGCACTGGTGGTGAAAATTATATTTTCCAAAGATAATTTCAAGATATATGAGTATCTTGAAGTGAGATTTATGACATTATTTTTTTATCTTTTATGACAAGTATTTTATATGAGGTTAACTCATGATAATGGCCATCAAGTCATAGTTTGGAAATCCTTTGTGAGAGATTTTGATAAACCTAGTTGCATTTAAACTTGTGTCTAAAATGTTATGGAAACATGACTTTGTATCATCTCTATGAAAATAAAACAAAACAATATTGAACAATGTGCCACTTGTGGAAAAATGAGGTTACAAAAACCTATGTTCATATATATTTTGTATTGCAGGCAAACACAAAGGACTGTGTTTATTTTAAGGGGGGTAGTATGTCATGACCCTCTCTTGGCAAGCATTTTCATATGATGGATTTTTGAATTGTTATGTTGTTTTGAAGATAGATTAAATGGAATTAAGTTTATTATTTGCAATGTATGATTGGTTTATTTAATAATATGGTACTATTGATAATCTTCATTAGTCTGCATGGTTGCATGAACAGGAGTCCTTCAGATAGAGTGGACGAGGGAGTTGTCATTGAGGACAAGAAAGAAGGAAAAGATAGATGAAGATCCATAATGGTCTTAATGATGATTTAATATTAATTACAAGTTTAATTAATTAATTATGATTAGCTTTAATTATATGATTTAATTTTAATTACAAGTTTAATTAATTAATTGTGATTAGCTTTAATTAGATGATTTGATTATTTAGCCTATTTTTGTAAAATAATAAATTGAGTTAGAATTGGGTGACAAAGACCCCTTCCAAACCAAGGGAGGAGAAATAGCATCTTCCCCTTGGAATAAAATAATATTTTACCAAATTGACCCCTCCTCTAAATGAAAGGAGGAGGATTGGTATCTTTGCTAATGGGAATTTAATATTGATTAAATTAAGGTATATTACTATTTCAATAGTAGACCTTTTGAATTAGGGAAAAGGACAAGAGAAAGGGCTAATGGATTAGGAATTCCCTCCAAATGGATGGAGGAGGAAATCCTAAATTGTGGCTAGGAAAGGGCCAAATTTAAAAAGATAAAATAATAAAGAAAATCTCATTTCTTAAAACACCTTTCAATAAAGGAAATAAAATATTATAATAATATTAATATTATTTTATTAATAATATAATAATAATATATAATATAATATGATATATTATATTATTAATATTATAATATTATAATATTGAGCCACCTTCATGACTCATAAAGGTAGAGAATTGGCATAATTAACTTAACTTATTAATAATGTTTAGTATTAATAAGAGGGTTTAATTAATTGTCATAAGGGATTGTGCTATGACAAAGACCCTAACCATGCCTATTAAATCCCTATTTTAATTCAAGGGTAGAGAATTGACATCTTTCCTTAGGAATTAAATAATGCTTTTCAAAATAGACCCCCTTTCCAAAAAAAGGGTGGAGAAAGGGCATCGTAATTAAAACATTATTAAAATAGGAGTCATAAACCCTTTTAGGGTTTTGCATAGTGGCGAATTTCGCAATTTAGCATGAATATTCGGATTTTCAAAATGTTAATTTTGCGAATTTTGGGACCATAGAGGTCGGCCCGTTCGCCCAAAAATTTTGGGATCTAATTTTTTTAAGGGTAAATTCACCCCATTGTCATAAGGTTTCCCGCCTAATTTTCGCCCTAAATTTATTAAAAATAAGAAATATCCCACCCAAATCGCCCCTTGTACCCCTTTATATATAGCTAACCCTGATAATGACTCCCATACAATTACAACATTTTTTTTGAATAGCGAGCGATACAAAGAAGAATGCGACTGGTAGAAGGTGATCGACATAAGGCAAGTGGCATAAGGCGAGTGGCATAAGGTGAGTGTATAAGGTGACTAGCATAAGGTGACATAAGGCAATAGAGAGGCAAATAAGGTGAGTGGCATAAGGCGATCGACATAAGGTGAGTGACATAAGGTGAGTGGCATAAGGAAGTGTATAAGGTGAGTGGCATAAGGTGAGTGGCATAAGGTGAGTGGTATAAGGTGACAAATAAGGCAAGTGACATAAGGTGAGTGGTATAAGGTGAGTGGCATAAGGTGATTGACATAAGGTGAGTGGCATAAGGTGAGTGGCATAAGGCGAGTGGCAGATGGCATAAGGCGAGTGTCATAAGGTGAGTGGCATAGGAATAGTGAAGGAAGTGGCATAAGGTGATTGGCATAAGGCGACTGTAAGGTGACTGATATAAGGTGAGTGGCATAAGGCGAGTGGCATAAGGCGAGTGGCATAAGGTGAGTGGCATAAGGTGACTCAATTTATCGGTAAGTTTCTTTTACCATTAAATTTCATTTAACATTTTATTCATGGACACTCAATAAGGAGGTTTATTCTACTTGCGAATGATATTCTTGGGATATATATTCTACTGTCTCTAGCAGTAGTTCTCTTTTATACCAGTTATTTTCATTTTTAAAAATGATGTTCTTTGTTCATGTTATTCTTCTGTTCATACAGGTAAAATGTCAACTACAGGTAGTGGAAAGAAGGGAGGCTAATCTTCCAATAAAAGGAGTATCCTCAAATACTTTCATAATATTTCTAAACCCGGTCAGCCATCAACATCTGCACAAACTGAAGGTATGAACACCTTTACTCACCAGTTAATTTTTTTACTTTGTTAATTTTAAATATAATGTCTTCATTCATAAAGAAGTGTGCTTTTTGGTTGATGGCTTTGTCCATTTTTATCTATAGAAGGTATGCTTTTAAATGCCATAGTGATAATGAACCTACTATTGACACTAGTATTATCTCTACAGAAAACACTGTTAACCCTGGTATGCCTCCACTTCCACATATCCACGTTAATGAACAGTCCATAGATGAAAATATTCTCAATCAAATCGAACAACAACATGAAGAGATTCCTGAATCTAACATGCCAAGTGGAAAAGAAACTAATAGTTCTTATGCAGTCCCTACTTCTGGAGAATCTTCATCTAAAAAAATAAACGTGCAAGGTTATCTAGGTGGACAATTAACAGATCATTTCAGCCTGATTGGATATCAAAATTTCCATTTATTGAGCCAGTGCTACCAGAGAATAGTAGTGATGCTATAACAGAATTGAGATGCGTAATTTGTAGTTGGAAACATGGAAAGGAGCATAGATTACAACTTAAGAAAGATACAGTAGAAAAACATTGTGGAAAGGTTTATATCAAAACAAAAGAAGGTGATCGACCAACACCAAAAACTTATAGGTGGAAGGATGCATCAGAGTGCACACATATAAGAAATGCACAAGAATATGATAAAGAAATGAAACAAAAGCAAACATTGGTTGAGAAAGGTGCAACGATTCAAGCCCAATTTTAAAAAATGAATAAGTTAACTTTAGCTTCAAAAAGTTTGCAGTTTGTTGTTGTATTCTCTATTCTTAAGAAGGGTAGACCTATGTCTGATTTCATGGATTATAAATCTCTATTTCGACTAGCTGATGTGCAGAACTTACCCAACGCCCATTGGTCAGATCGAAGTGGTTGGGAAATGGTAAAATGTCTCTCATTGGTTGAGCAGGATGACCTCAGAGAGAAAGTAAAAAAGGTAAAATTCATTTCACTTTCAATTGATGAGGTGACTATTGTTGACAATACATCTTGGATTTGCATGCATGTTTACACATTGGAAAATCATTTAAGGCAACCTCATTTACTTGGAATACACAAAATGGTGGAAAATTGTAATGCAGAAAATATTTACAATGTTGTTGTAACTAGTTTAAAAGAAGAAGCAGGAATGAATGAAATTGAAATAGCCACTAAGTTAATATGTGTAGGAGCTGATGGTGTTGCTACAATGCAAGGACATAGGAATGGTCTTTGTGTTAGACTACAAACATCGGTTGCCCCATATTTGATCCCTATTCATTGCATGGCTCATAGAATGAATCTTGCATACAAAATTGTGGATACATTTACAAATGTTGCGAGAGTGGAAGAGCTTGTCCATGAAATTCATGAATATTTTTCACGTAGTCCAAAAATATTTTTAGAGTTTCAATAGTTTGCACTAGGAGTTACCGAAGGTAAAAAACTGTTGAAAGATGTGGATACTAGGTGGATTTCGATGTATCAACCGACATTAAGAGTTTTCAAAGAATATCAATCCTTGATAGGGTTTATGTATGCAAATCGTAGGGCAGTTGATAAGGCTAAAGATTTACTTTTTTGAATGAGTGACTTTGAAACTCTTCTCACATTGTGTGGAATTCTTCCAATGTTGGAAAAAATGAATACTTTGATCAAAATTGCACAAGAAAGATCAATTTATATTGTGGATTTCATCAGGGCGAGAATACAAATTTGCATGCATATTGATATGATGTACGCATCTGGTCAAAATTTTATGGATCCCATGTTTGAGAGTTGGAGAGCATTAACAAACGTGAATGATCCTCAGAGCTTTCTGAAGTTCAATATAAATGATCATCTATGTATTAATGTTCATGGAAAGGAAATACCTTTATATTGTTATGGTGTGCGAATGGATATAGCTACAAATGAAGTTGAGAAAATGCCCATAACCTACAACAGATTTCATGTAGTTGTAGATGATACAAAACTTAAACTAAAACAAATAGCAGAATCATTGACAAAAGAAATAAGAGACCATTTTCAAAGAGATGAATTGCTAGAGGCTATGGGTGTGGTTAATCCGATGTTTTGGGATCCTTGTAATGAATACCAAAATATAAATTCTTTGTTTCTCAAATACATGGGCAGTCTTGCTGGCCATTTCAGTAAAAGTGTTGTAGTCAATGGTATTGAAATCAATGGCATTCTCAACAGAGATCTTTTGACGAAACAATCAAACTATTTTGGAACAACAATGTCTACTCAAGTTTCACAACTCTCTAACCATCATGAAGCAGGTTCTATTTCACGTTTGTGGAGAATATTACAACCAAGTACTATCTTACAACATACTATGAGTGAATATTTTCATTTATATGAATTATGTCAAACGATGATTTTGGGATCCGTGGAAGATGAAAGGGTGTTCAGTGCACTATCATATGTAAAATCTAAAGTTCGGAATAGGTTGGACAAAAATTTGAAGAATTGTTTGAGATTATATGTGTCGACCTATGAGGTGGAGGAGTTTCCTTATGAAAGAGCAATGTCACATTGGAATTCTTTGGCAGAGAGAAGAGGTGTAATGAATATTGATGATGATGAGGATGATAGTAACACTGGTCATATTGTGACGACAAAATTTTGGGAATGAGTGCAGAACATTTTGTACAATCTAAAAAGAGTTTGTTCCAGCTTCCAGCATTATGATGCAAGGATGCATTCATTTGATTTGATTTCACATATTATCATTTGATTTGATTTCACATATCAAAATGAAAGGATGCTTTCATTTGATTTGATTTGAGTTCACATATTATCATTTGATTTGATTTCACATATTATCATTTGATTTGATTTCACATATCAGAATGAAAGGATGCTTTCATTTGATTTGATTTCACATATTATCATTTGATTTGATTTCACATATCGAAATGAATGGATGCCATTGGATACTCTGTATAGCATAGCCCTCTGATTTGATTATGTATTATTTGATTACACATGTGTTACACATATTCTTTGATTACACATGATTTGATTATTGGATTATCTAAAATGTGTTACTGGATATTTTGTATATCATTTTACATTAGCCTTGTTATTGAAGTATTAGTCTAAAGTTTCTATTTTTCTTGTAGATTTGTAATGTATAAATCATTATAGGCAATTTGTGAAAGTAATTGTCTATGCTGCATTTTCTGTCATTTCAAATTAATTCATATAACATAAAATAACATCTTACTGCATCCACATACTTCAAAATTACTTAATATATCAACACAAACAATCAAAACATAACAACATTCAAAACAAAGTTTCCTAGAGATAACACATTTTTTTGGAAATATTCTCTTTCATTGATTTCAATTTTCAAAAAATTTACCATTCATTCACAATTTACAAAACATATCAAACATTATTTCTTCCACTTCAAATTAAAAACAACAAACTTCTACATCATCATAAATAATCAAAACATAGTAATAATTAAAACAAAATTTCCAAGAGATAATACATATTTTTTGCAAATAGTCTCTTTCATTGAATTCAATTTTTAAAGAAGATACCATTAATTGCAATTTACAAAACATAAAACATTAAAATACTTAATACATTAACACATATAATAATAACATAACAACATTCAAAACAAAATTTCCAATAGATAACACATTTTTTGAAAATAGTCTCATTCATTGATTTCAATTTTCAAAAAGGATACCATTCATTCACAATTTACAAAACATATCAAACATTATTTCTTCCACTTCAAATTAAAACATAACAATAATTAAAAACAAAATTTCAAAATGATAATACGAATTTTTCAGAAATTGCCTCTATCATTGATTTCAATTTAAAAAAAATACCAGTCTTAAATAATTTATAAAAATATAAAGAGTTTTTGTTTCACTTCAAATGCAACACAACAAACTTCTATTCTTTTTCAATGTTTCCTGAAGGTCCACCCACATCTACCTCAATATCCTTTTCTTCTAATGCCCCAACCCTAACCAAACTTTCTGTTGTAGTGTTGATCCCCGATAACAAGGCACTCTCTTCCTTCATTGGATCTTCTTTGAAAGGTGCATTCAGCTCCTCATTTTCTTTCAGTTTAGCCTCGACATCCAGGCCCCTATCTCTGATAATCTTCTTCAGCAAATTATTTTCTCTAACCGTCTGTTGTAACCTCTTCTTCAATTCAATAGCATTATTAATGCTAATTTTGGCAGTCTTGATCAAAATTTTCATGGCACCGACTTGTTGCTTTAGGTGCTGGAAATTAGACTACAAAATAGAAATGAAAAAAGGTTAATATTTATAAACAAAACATATTTAACAAAAAAATTTTTTTAGTTAGATGTAAAACTTACATCAGCTGTAAGTCATGTTGTTTCTGCAACTGCTACTTTGTTCTGATCTAGTGCCCATTCATTGAAATATGCTTGGGCTTCTGCATTGAGGTTTTCCAAATGATTCAAAACAATGGCCATAATTTCATCTCTGTATGTAGACTCGGCCTCCATAGTGCCAGATTCAGCTTTATGTAGCAAAGCATCGAGCTTTTGGGGCTCATTCTCAACCTTTAAAAACAACTCTTTTCTCTTTGAAAAATTCTTATATCGGCCATTGATTGCTTTAATCAAAACCTTGGCCCGATATTCCCATTCTTTCAATTTATCAATATCCGAAAGAAGAGTATTATGAACTACAACTTTACATCTATCGACTAATAACACATTTTCAAAAAAGTTTAGGATATCATCATCTGTTACACTATGGGCGATGACTTGCTGTGGGGCGGAGGGGGAAACTTCGATGGCATCTACATTGACATCCTCTTCTCCATCAATGCCCTCTTCATCCTCAAGAATATCACTTGCCTTTAAAGGGTAATTTTCAGGATTCATACCCTGATAAAGAAAGTCACATTCTAGAGTTCCCGAGGGCATTTGAGATGCACTCTCAACATTTGAAAAATTCTCTAAGGTTAATATCGGTAAAATAGAAACATTAGATGATGACACATTTTGTGTCTCTATAGCACTTCTTGCATGATGAGGTGGCGGTGTGAGGAACATTTTACCATGCATGCGTGATTGGTTCCTCACAGGTGGAACCTATTGTGGATGGACAGGAACTTGCTTTGAATGGATAAATGGTGGAACTTGCTATGGGTGTGGTTGTGGTTGTTGTTGTTGCTATTGTTGTGGCTATGGTTGTTGTTGTGGCTATTGTTGTGGTTGGCCAGATGGTGGAGCCATATGTTTTTTTAGCCTTTTGAATCTAGCAGGTCCCTCTGTTAAATTTCACACAAAAACATAAATTTAATCTTGTGTAAATAACAATAGCATTTAAAAAATATTTATTTAAACCATACATACCAGACTCAGACTCTGCAACCATTGATGATTCAACCATTTGCCCTTTATCTAAAAAATATTTAAAACACATTAAAAAACATAATTTTAAGTCATTAAAATAAATCATTTAAAATAGTATTTTTGAAGAGTAAGGTTACCTTGTGGGCTAGAGGTAACCTCTTCCACGTCGACATTAACAATTTTAGAAGTAAAAGGTGTCAGGTGTATGCTGAATCCGATCACCATGAGACCTCACACGTTTGGTGGGAGTTATTGGTGATGACTATGATTGCGTATCAAAATCATTAGATACTTCCTAAACCCTAAATGCGACATCCCTTTTACTTGAATACTGAGATGCTCTTCTCTATTTTCAAAATAAAATTAGAGAATAACAAGATAGAATGGAAAAAAAGAAAAACAAAGATATTCCAACAAATATGTTTACCTGTATCTCATCATCAGACATGCCAATAGACAACAAACTGGGGTGCAATGCAGTGGGAGGACTACTTTGTTGAAGGTTGAAATAAGCTTCCTAAAATAAACAAAGAATAAAATTGTTGGTAGTCATTGTATAAGCAGATTGAATTTTTTGGGCACTCAAAAGGTCGTGTTTCAGGCGGTTGGAAATGTGCATGGACCAGTCAAATCTACCACCACCAATACAACGAATCAATAAATAAAGTGCCCAAAAAGGCATTTCTGTAGGTCACCCCTATAGAATAAGCCTTGCCTAAAAAATTCAATGCAAGCATATAGAAATTTATCTCCAACATTGCAAATGTTTAAGCCCCTTTTGGACTTAGAAGAATTAACTAAAAAAAGAGACAACATTATTAGAAAACAAAAAGTACAAGGAGAACGTTATTAGAGAAATGAAACTACAACACAACAATATTTAATGTTAAATAAAAAATAAATTTTCAAATTATACCTTTCAAATTGTCAGAATGAACACCGTAAATGGTTCCAAGGGTGGATTTATCATCGTCGGTTAAGGCGTACTAGTTGTTCACCAGTACACCATCCAAAAATGGTAGCCCTGTTAGTCATTGCACATCAAAGGGTTTAACAAAAAAACAATGTCCTTGTTATCCAGTCACATCAAAATAGTGGACACATCATGGTTGTAACAAGAAATGATTCGTTGCATCAACTGAACGTTAATGTTCAATTATGGCATCTTCAACACACCAACAAGTCCAATGGTGTAAACCCATTGGGAATATTTTCCAAGAGTGTTGAAAATGCTCTTGATGTTGGGGCAGAAGATGTTCTTGAAATACACTTTAGAGGGAAGAGGAGAGGAAGAGCTAGCCATCTCTAAAAAGATGTAGGAAAATGGTTTGAGAAACTAGGAAAACACTCAAAAATGCCCTGGAAAACACTGCCAAAACCTTCTGGAAATGTTGCCAAAACCTTCTCAAAATGCTGCCAAAATGCTCTAAAAATGTTGCCAAAATGGTGCCAAAATGCTCTAAAAATGCTGCCAAAATGCTCTAAAAATGCTTGGAAACCGTTGTGGAAAATGCCCTAAAAATGCTAGAAAAAGGTTTAAAATTGCTCTGGAAAATGTTGTGGAAGAGGTAAAAAATGACCTTGCAAATGAATTTATAGAATTCTGCATGGTGGAAGTTAATAGATGCATGACACGTGGTAGAAGAGAGGACATATGGCATCATCTAATTGATGAATTATGATGGTCACCTTGTGCCACTCACCATCTTCCAGTTGCCTTATGCCACTCGCCATATAGACTCTTATGCCACTCACTATCCACCTTATGCCACTCCATCTCCTTATGCCACTCACCATGTCACTTATGCCACTCCTCACTTTGCCCTCTTATGCCACTCGCCTTACCACTCACCTTATACCAATTCTCTCTTCTTGTGCCACTCCCTACCTTGTGCCACTCACCTTTGCCATCCTTGTGCCACTTGCCTTATGCCACTCGCCTTGTGCCACTCGCCTTATGCCACTCGCCTTATGCCACTCACCTTGTGCCACTCGCCTTGTGCCACTCACCTTATGCCACTCGCCTTATGCCACTCACCTTGTGCCACTCACCTTGTGCCACTCGCCTTATGCCACTCGCCCCATGCAAGTCGCCTTCTGCAAGTACCTATAAAATTTTATTGATAATTTTAGTGGAAAAAAAAAAAAAAATCGCCATGTTTTGAAAAAATTTCTTCGAAAATTTAAAAAATTCACCCCAAAGTTTATACACTTTTCACGATGATTCACCCCGATTTGATAAATACTTTTTTGGTACTACCCCTTATGCATAACCATGAACCCTTTTTATGGAAACCTTCTCCAAATTAAGGGAGGAAAGTAAAAGGGGACCATAATAGAGGATATTTCTATCATTTAATATTAACTCACCTATAGGACTCATAAAGGGAGAAATTAAAAGTTTAATAAAGGCATCTTTCAAGAAGACCTTTATATAAGCCTAAGAGGGCATAGTTGGAGGGGGCTAGAATGAAGCACGAGGAAAATACTAGGCTAAGAAGATCATGAGGAGGACTTGGAGGCTAGCATGAGATGGTAAGCATGAGGAAGCAATCTTGGAAAACAACCTTGGGAGTATAAGAATGAGGCCTATTGAAGGAGAAGGAGATTCATTATTGTAATATCCTCCTAATTTCTTTCATATTTAAATGATTGTCTTTCACTTTATGCTTTGAATGTTTCACAGTAATACATGCTTTGTCTTTGAGTAACTAGGTGATATAGAATATCTTCTCCTTTAATACATGCTTTATACTTTGGGTTGTTCATAATTGATGGATGTAAGTTCATGGAAATCTAGGGATTGATTTTTAGGAAAGCTTATTATAAATTTATGATAGGTATTAGAGCCATTGTATTACATTTCAACCAACTGGGTTCTCTAGCTTTAACTGAAAAGTAACTTTGGATAGCCATTGGCTTTAACTCTAGTTCATACCATCCAAAGTTAAGAATTATAAAACTCAATATGACCTTTGCCTAGATGGGGTTTCTAGGAGATGTTTATTGTATTGAGAGGTATTTGGGATCCTCTCAAATCCATGTATTCTAAGTTGAGTATTGATCTTGCTTATGGGAGAGAATAGATAGTGAATCTATTCTTAATTAAGTAACGGAAGTACTCAATGGGTTGGAATAAATGTAAACTATTGCTATGTAAATTGATTGGAAAAAGTTGTGATATTACTATGCACCTTTATGATCATTAAATGGACTAATATCTTCTTTTGGAATAATTTGAGATTAAACGAATTAATCTCTCCTTTTGGAATAATTAGATATTAAATGGACTAATCTCTTCTTTTGGAATAATTTGAGATTAAATGGATTAATCTCCCATTTTGGAATTATTAGAGATTAAATGGACTAATATCTTGTTTTGGAATAATTTGAGATTAAATGGATTAATATCCCCTTTTGGAATAATTAGAGATTAAATGGACTAATATCTTATTTTGGAATAATTTGACATTAAATGGATTAATCTCCCATTTTGGAATAATTAGATATTAAATGGAATAATCTCTTATTTTGGAATAATTTGAGATTAAATGGATTAATCTCCCCTTTTGAAATAATTAGAGATTAAGTGGATTGATCTCCTTTTTCTATTAACCGCATCTTGGATTTACTAAGAGATTAAGTGGATTAATCTCCCTTTTGATTTAATGAATGCATATTTTTTGAAAGGCAAGTTTTATTATATTTTGAAAAATGAAACTTGGTTTTCCTTACAAATGAGAAGGTCTTGTTTTGTAATGAAAATAGTTAATGAATATGAATGACTTAGAAAAATGTATTTATGTTTCCAAATTATATGATTAAGTGCTTGAATCTATGCTTAAATTTTGGCTAAGGAAAGATAGATTATATAAGAAAAGTATAGGTTTCTCTTAGAGTGTCCCTTAGAAATTAAATGAATGTCTAAGAGAAGTGGGGACTTCTATTAGTATGACATTTAATCATGGTTATCTTCTTGAATGGATGTAACCATTCATAGATAAGTTCTAATTTATGATAGAGCTCTGGAAGTTCTAAACTAATGATAGAACCGTGGAAGTTCTAAGTTATGATAGAACTGTGGAAGTTCTAAACTAATGATAGAATTGTGGAAGTTCTAAGATGATGATAGAACTATGGAAGTTCTAAACTAATGATAGAACTATGGAAGTTCTAATATGATGATAGAACTGTGGAAGTTCTAGGTTTATGATAAAACAATATTTGGGAAAGAATGAATGTAAAGTTCATTCTTGAAGGGATTATAGGGTCCCTTCTTGAAATTTATTTTATACAATATGATATGAATGTGGAGTTTATTCTTGAAGGTATTATAGGGTCCCTTATTGAAATTTATTTTATACAATATGATATGAATGTGGAGTTCATTCTTGAAGGGATTATAGGGTTCCTTCTTGAAATTTATTTTATACAATATGATATGAACGTGGAATTCATTCTTGAAGGGACTATAGGTTCCTTTCTTGAAATTTATTTTATACAATATGATATGAATGTGGAGTTCATTGTTGAAGGGATTAGAGGGTCCCTTATTGAAATTTATTTTATACAATATGATTGTTAAAAACATGATACCTTATTTGATGAAAGCAGGTTGTTATTGAATATATTTGGAAAGAATGGTGTTCTTTCGTAACATAAATAATTATGGAAATTTTCATGTAATAAATGGATGATTTTGGAAAACGAAATTGTGGAAATTCCTTAAATTTATTGTATTAGAGAATATTATGATTATATAATGAAAAGCTATTTTGAGGCGGGGTTTTTCCCTTAATGATTTTCCCAAGATAAATGTGGTGTTATCTTTGGTACTTGCATCTACTATTTTAATTTATTGTATGCTCTTTAATGAAAGGTTATTAATATGAAATATGCATAGTCTTTGCTAATTTGGAATATGAATGAATTCATGTATTGTTTATATTATGTAAATATTATTAATCCTTAAAGGTAAATATGGATATCTAATGTAAGGATTTGGAATTATGAAATATTTACTTTGAGATATTTTTAAAAGTGTAGTTATATAATGGAATCGGTATATTTTTTATATTGCTTAGATGGAGAGCCTTTTTGGAATGTGTATATCTATATGATGCAATATTAGTATTACATGCATTGATTAATAATTTAATAAATTGATAGGCTTCTCATAAGTTATGTAATTTATTTGTTCATAATTAGAGATGTTCCTTGAAGGTTCTTATTTGAGAATAGATATTTTGGGTAGATCTCTTAGAGATTGATATTGAGAGTAGGGACTCTTAATGCATTATAAAATCTAAAACATGATGTTTCAAATACTTGAGAGGAGTTGTGGTAGGCAACACTCAAGTATCCTTGCATTTGATTGCTTTGGGTGGCGTAGCATATAGGGTTCCCAAATGCGAGTTAGCTTTGGGAAGGTCCTAAGTGGTAAATATTGGACAAGATATCCTACCGTAGAGGTTTGGAGTAACATCATAAGTTTGGTGTTGGCACCTTGAATGGGGAGGATCGGGTGGCCAAGCTATTTATCACGGGAAGTGATAAATACCTTAATTAGCCAGTTTAATAATTAAGCACTAAACACTAGATAGCTCACCATGGAGGTGTAGGTATCTAGGATTCAAGACATTATGCTTAGATCCATAATTTAATATAGGATGTGGCCACATCCTGACCACTTGAGTGTCATCTGCAACGACTAGTCTCAGTTTTGGTATACCTAGGAATGAGAAAGAAATTTGGAATACATCTATAAGTACTCTAGGTGGTGTAGCCTAGGGTGGGTATTTTATATATCTATGTGAACATTATCTAATGAAATTAACATGTGTTGTTAAAAAAATATATTAGTCTATCAATGGGATTTAGTTAACATTGGGATTGTTACAATTGGTATCAGAGCACAGAATAGCAAATGGATACTAGTATAAGGTCCAGGCTAGTAAAAGGATGTTGGTAAAAGAACCACAGGTTGGTTCAACACTAAATATTACTCAATTTGAGTTTAAGATTGTTTGAACCATTTATAACAATGTTTTAGTTGTTAAAGCTCTAGGTTGTAGGACTAAAAGCTTCCATAAATAAGCTAAAGATTGCTTAAAATTGAACTTAGGAAAGGTAGCTTTACCTTTATATTGTACCTTATGTGAGGCAAGAGTGACCATTATTATCAAGTGAATGATAATGTATAAGCTTACCTAGGAGTAGTATCTTGCATGGAGAAAGAATAACCATAGCCATTATTGAATGAATGATAATGAGAAAAGTTAGTTCATAGGGATAAAGAACTAACTATAAATAATTAAACTCAAATTTTTGTAACCCTAATAATTATAGAATGAATGATAAAGTGTAATTTTTTGAGATGGCACCTTATGGGTAGGCAAGCATGACCTAGATCATTGTCAACGAAGTGATAATGGTCAAAATTAAAATGGCACCCAAGGATAAGGTGTATAAATAGATTTATACAAGACAGATTGATGGAATTATATGATGAGATATCAAATGGATTAAATTTCCATAAATGTGGGATACATGTGAATAAATAATAGGATTTCAATCATGTTGGGAAATGTTGTAGCTATAGGTGGCTTAGAAGAATGATGTGTCCCTAGTTAATTAATACAAGAACAACGGTGGGTGACATAAGAAGAATAGAACGGCCCGAGATGATTGAGACATGATCTACAAAGGATGAATATGGAGACTTGAGATGATCAAGATGTGATTGGGTAGCTGACTGAGCAGAATTTATGTGTTGTAAATCGATGATTAGTTAGACACTTGGCATTGATCGAAGGAGTAATGCTAACTCTACTATGTCAAGAAAATGGGTTGAATATACCAAAAAAATGTTGGGGATTTTTTATTCAACATCATGGAAAGAATTAACCTATAAACTATTCATGACATTTAATGTCATTATACTCGTATTAGGGTTTTCATTGTTGATATTGATTATATTCAAAGAAAATCCTATAGTATGCTTAAAGATTTTTCTGCTTCCAATTGTTGATCTACTGGTGCATTTACTTTTAGAAGAGAATATGGCTTCTAGTGATGTTGAAACAAGCCAAGGAGGTGATGCAAAGCCTAAAGAAATAAGGTTGTTGAATATTATAATACCACATCATACGTTTAGATAAATCTTTCAAGATGTGAGGAAAATATTGGATGTTGATGACTGGCAGTGTTTGAGAGAAATAGGATTAGAAGAAGCAATGCATTTAGAATCCGTGCCTGCAAATAGATGTTATCTATTATCCTTGATCAAAAAGTGATATCTTGATAGAGAGACATTCTAGTTACCCATTGGGGAGATGATAATCACTCTAGAAGATGTATACCGAATATATCGATTACAAATAGAGGGATGTATGGTGATCGCTATAGATGAAGGAAAGAAGAAGTGGATTCTAGGAAGAGTGTTTGGATCAGAGTGGAGAGAAGTAAATATTGAAAAAGGTAATTTTAATATATGATTTGTATTATGTGTTTGTAAAACTAACACATAAACAAGGTATGATGATGGTGCTTATATCAGGCATTATTTTACCTGATTCACTAGGTGCACAATTTCAATAGAACATGCTAGGAGTGGTGTAGGACCTAGTGGAAAGTTCAATAATGTTTACATGGATTCCAAAATTTTTGATCTGAGCTTATAAAGAGTTATTCAAAGTGTGAATTATGCAATGAGAAAGAATGATTTGTTACCTATTACTGCAAGTATGGTCCTAGGAACATGTGGTTGTGGAAATACCCCAAGTTTTACCTTGTGATAAACATAATTTAGTAGGGCTAGAGGTACCTTATGCATTAAAGTGGTAAATGGGGAAAGATTTGAACATTAACAGACCACCTTAAGGCAATAGAGAGTGGTATTTCTCTATTTGGTAAAATCAACAACTCCAATATGTGATCTAGAGACCATGGAGGAAGGGCCTAGTATGGGCAGAAGATGAAATACAACTAAATTGAGTGTGACGATCAAGGTGGTTGATTGGATGATAGATCATGTTATATGAGTATTTTCAATATACTCAAGTATTGCGATAGTTTTGTATTATAAAAAGAATATCATATCCACAAGGAAGGGGAGAAATATAGTAGTACCACCATGTATGGAACCATTAACCATAGAACTAGATGAGGATATATGGATTCTAGATGATTATGATGCTAGTACAACCCAAAGTATGATAGATGGTGGGCCACTCAACGGTGTCAAAAAAATGAAGATATGAAGGAAGACATAGATATGCAAGAAGTTGGTGAAACAACTAAAGAAATAGCAAAGGTTGTTGGCAGTGAAGAGGAGATTTCTAGATGACATGTATGTTGTCAGGTAGAGATAGAAGCAGGTCCATCATATTTTCAAGAAGATGATGGATGGAATGCATGAGGTAAAGTCTTTGAGGATGTAAGTTTGACAACTAGAATCACAACAGTTGGAGTAAGAAGGCTTGTGGGTAAAATAAAATATGAGGGTTGAGGCTGAGAGAGGTGCCATCATAGTAGAGTGAGATAGGCTCCATCTAGAGGTAGCATAAAGGAATATCTAGAGAGCAACAACAACATTAGACATACAAGAAAATAATACACAACTACAACAATCAAGGGAAGAATGCAAGACTGCATACTTGGTCTCATGTTTTGATGCATTGGTGAGCTATGGTTTGATATTTCTCTCATATCTAATTATCAGAGCATAATGTGAGTGTAGGATGATAACACAAGCAAGTAGAGAAATGTCATAGGGTAGAGCTCATGCAGGTCCTCAAATAACTTATCATACAACTTCTCAGGCATCTTCTCAAACAACTTCTTAGGTAGCTTCTCAAACAAGAGGATTAGGTCCAGTACAAAGTGATGAAATAACTAAGAGACAGTTGTTATGAATTTTGTTTTTTTGGTGTGGATGAAAAACCACCATTGTATGTGCTATAAGGATGTATGGTGTGTATGTTAGTGGATTTTGCAACATGTAACCAATAAACATGAATTAATATATTTGTGCAAATTAATTCTTGGTTAAGTTTTAATCATCCTCTCATTAAGTATGATAAAGTATGTCCCAAAACATGAGGTTTATGAGCAATAGAAGGTACATAAGTCCATATTAGAAGCAAATCCTAAGACTAAAATGGGATAAATGTATTCAAGTTTATGTCCTTGAAAAAGGCTTATAACTATTTTAACCCATAGCCACGTTGATTTAACAGACCAAGTCAAGAGAATGCAATATCATGAGGGATATTGCAGTGCAAGTTGGGCCAAAATAGAATAAATCCTAGAGAGAACAAGAATGTTGACATAAGGGATGGAATCTTATGTCTTAAAGATCAGGTACTTATACCCAAAATTGGAAATTTGAGGAGATGGATTATGCAGGAAGTGCATATTTCTTATTTTACTCATATTAGAGGGGATAAATATTATTGAGAGTATGAAAATATCTTCTTCTAGGAAGTTATGAAGAAGAATATTGTTGATATTGTTGCTCAATGATTTTGAATCACACCTTACATGGAGTAAGTGTAACCATTGCTATTATTAGTGGATGATAATATTCTTGGAATGACACCTTATGTGGAGTAAGTGTAGTCATAGATATTATCAATGGATGATAATATTTTTGGAATGACATCTTATGTGGTGTAAGTGTGACCCTTGATAATTTCAACAAGTGGTTAAGAAAAGAATCTTTTTAAAATTCAAGGTTAGCTAGTCATAATGAAACAAAAGTTAGACCTTTATGGGATAATTTGAGAAACTCTAATAGATAATGCAAGGGTAGGTAGAGCAATAAAATAATATTTTCTTTTATTTATCTTATTTATCAATGTTACAATACAAACCTGGCCTTTGGCTAGAGTAAGAAACTGGTAAAAAACCTTGGGTATTGGTTGTTTTATCTTGAAACATACCCCAGCGATAGAGGCAAATAGAACCTTTACCATGGATAAGATGCTACAAAACATCACCATCTATGGAGTAGAGAAATATGCCATCTGATCACCAAATGGTGGTCAGGTTTAATAACATGTTGTGCACTATTTAAATAATTATTTATACCACAATACAATGTATGTTGTATTATTCATATCCGCATATGAGAACCAATGTGAAAATATTTAATGGTTCAAGGTATACACAATAAAAATAGATCGTAGGGGATCTTGTGAAGAGAAGACTAATGGTTGAGAAAATATCTACAAAAGTAATAACAAAGATCTTATTTCTAAATATAAAACCCGATCGCTGATTTTGGTTTTGTCATAGTCATTAATTACTCCATATCGTAAAATATTTATCATAGTTGGATGAATAGTAGTATATTTTCATGGCAAATATATTTAGAAAATATTGATACAATGGTATTCTAATCTAATTTGTTGTATGTAATACTCTGTGGCCTTATTTTAGAGAGTGCATTCATTGAGCATATTATAGCCTTGGTAATCATTTTGCTATTACTAGTAGAGTTGATATATATACTTTGTAAGGAAGAAGCAAGTACTTGGAGACTACTTATGTTCAAGTATTTTCCTCCCACTATTGGAACCATTGGTGAATAAAGTGGAAGAGCTAAGCGAACCCTCCACTTCTTGTGGGTCTTAAGCGGTGTACCTTAGAATCTTTGGAGGATCTCACTTGGCATATGTGTCTCTTGAGATATGAGCCTAACATAATTTTAGTAATAGTCAATAAGTTGAGTAAGTATGTATACCATGGGACATCAAGGATGATGCACTGGTAGTGAAAATTATGTTTGCCAAAGAGAATTTCAGGATATATGAGTACCTTGAAGTAAGATTTATGACATTGTTTTTTTTATCTTTGATGACACCTATTTTCTATGAGATTAACTCATGATAAGGGCCATTAAGTCATAGGTTGGAACTCCTTTGTGAGATATTTTGATAAACCTAGTTGCATTTAAACTTGTTGTGTCTAAAATGTTATGGAAACATGATTTTATATCATCTCTATGAATATAAAATAAAAAAATGTCGAACAATGTGCCACTTCTGGAAAAATGAGGTTATGAAAACTTATGTTTGTAGGAACAAGAATATTTCAGATAGAGTGGACGAGGGAGTCATCATTGAGGATTAAAAAGAAGGAAAATATGGATGAAGATCCATAATGGTCTTAAAGATTATTTAATATTAGTTACAAATTTAATTAATTAATTGTGATTAGCTTTAATTAGATGATTTGATTATTTAGCCTATTTTTGTAAAATAGGAAATTGAGTTGGAACTGGGTGACAAAGACCCCTTCCAAACCAAGGGAGGAGAAAGAGCATATTTCCCTTGGAATAAAATAATAGTTTACCAAATTGACCCCTCCTCCAAATGAAGGGAGGAGGATTGGTGTCTTTGCTAATGAAAATTTAATATTTATTAAATTAAGGCATCTTTATATTTCAATAGTAGACATTTTGAATTATGGAAAAGGGCCAAAAATAGAAAGGGCTAATGGATTAGGACTCCCATCCAAATGGATGGAGGAGGAAGGCCTAAATGGTGGCTAGGAAATGGCCAAATTTAAAAAGATAAAATAATAAAGGAAATATCATTTCTTAAAACAATTTTCAATAAAGGAAATATAATATTATAATAATATTGATTTTATTCTATTAATAATATTATATTCTATTAATAATATTATAATAATATATAATAATATATGATATATTATATTATTAATATTATAATATTGAGCCACCTTCATGACTCATAAAGGTAGAGAATTGACATAATTAGCTTAACTTATTAATGATGTTTAGCATTAATAAGAGGGTTTAATTAATTGTCATAAGGGATTATTCTATGACAAAGACCCTAACCATGTCTATTAAATCCTTATTTTTTAATTCAAGGGTAGAGAATTGGCATCTTATCTTAGGAATTAAATAATGCTTTTCAAAATAGACTCCCTTTCCAAACCAAGGGTGGAGAAAGGGCATCTTAATTAAAGCATTGTTAAAATAGGAGGCAAAAACCATTTTGAATGAAATCTTCTCCAAATTAAGGGAGGAGAGTAAAAGGGGGTCATAATGGAGGATATTTTTATCATTTAATATTAAATCACCTTTATGACTCATAATAGTTTAATAAAGTCATCTTTCAAGAAGGCCTTTATATAAGCCTAAGAGGGCTTAGTTGGAGGGGGCTAGAATGAAGCACAAGGAGAAGACTAGACTAAGCAGAGTATGAGGAGGACTTGGAGGCTAGCATGAGAGGGCAAGAATGAGGAGGAAATCTTGGAAGGAAACCTTGGCAGTATTGTAAGGAGCCCTATTGGAGGAGGAGTTTCATTATTTTAATTTCCTCCTAATTGCTTTCATATCTAAAGGATCGCCTTTCCTTCTATGCTTTGAATTTCTCCCATTAATACATGCTTTATCTTTGAGTAACTAGATGATATAGATTATCTTCTCCTTTATTACATGCTTTATACTCTGGTTTTTTCATAATTGATGGATGCAAGTTTAGAGAAATATAGAGATAAATTTTTAGGAAAACTTATTATAAAATTATGGTAGGTATTAGAGCCATTGTATTACCTTTCAGCCCCCAGATTTAACTAAAAATTAACTTTGGATAGCCATTGGCTTTAACTCTAGTTCATACCATCCAAAGTTAAGAATTGTAAAACTCAATATGACCTTTGCCTAGAAGGGGTGTCTAGGAGATGTTTATTGTATTGAGAGGTGTTTGGGATCCTTTCAAATCCATGTATTCTAAGTTGAGTATTGATCTTGCTTATGGGTAGGGTTATGCATAAGAGGTCGGATCCAAAATATAATTATAAATAAAAGATAAATAAATATCAAAACCTAGGTAAATCCTGGAAAAATTCATGTAGGAGACATGGCGAATTGCATTTTGTTTCCACCAAAAATTATAATAATGGGGCAAATTTCTATTAATATTTGGAAAAAATATTAAACAATAGTAAACGACTACTAATAAGACTATTTCATATGTCTGTAGCCTGTGAGGCTATCGGAGTGCCAGTGGAGTACCGATAGATGTATTGGGATGGTAGTCTACAAATGATACTGACCTATCACTGGAGTCGGTAGTCAGTAGAGGCTACCATACAAGGTTAGTAGCTAGCTAAGGCTACCATCCTTTTGATGGGGTTAGTAGCTAGCAGAGGCTACTATATTTAGGCTACCATCCTTTGGATGGGGTCAATAGCCAACTAAGGATACCATATTCAGGCTATTATCTTCAGGCTACCATCCATTGGATAGGATCATTAGCCAATAGAGGATACCATCTTTATGCTACCGTCTTCAGCCTACCATATTTAGGCTACCATATTTAGGCTACCATATTTAAGTTACTGTATTTAGACATTTATGTTGATTGATTTACTACTTTATTTATAACATGATATCCAAAAATTATAAACCATGGAGTAAAAAAAATTGGACCCTTTAATAGAAAGAAGTGTTCAAGATTATGCATAATCAATTATTCAATTAAATTTATTAAATTCTTGCTTTGGCATGCATTATGTTTACATTGATGTCTTCAATGTTTATATCTTCTAGTTTTCATTCATATTCTCATATTTAGATTTACTATGAGTAAGACGTTTTCAACTTGAACTCAATAAAGTTGGACTTTGGCAAAGCATAGTCAAAAATAAAAAAAATAGATATTCTTAAGGAAACTTGGCTACGAATCTAGGATTATAGAAGACAAGCCTAGATATTATAATGAAGTTGACATCAAGCATTTAATTTGTTGGAAATTTGAGTGATTTTATGTTGTCATTGATGTCACATGGTTGATGTCACATGGATCACATTGAGTTTTGGTGGCCAAAGCATTTCATAAATGAGCATTTATGATATTTTGGAGAGCATGGATATATACAGGGTTTTTGTGAAAACCAAGGTAGGCAAAATAAAAGGTTTTATTTAAAACCATGGATGGCAGATTTGAAATGGGTTTTTCTTAAAACCTAGGTTGGCTTTTCATTTCATCGAAAAAGGTGCCCCGATGATGGAGATATTTAATTTTAAATATTTAAGTTTAAATTTAAAATTATTTAAAATTAAAATTTAATTTATAGCGCCGACGTCAAAGAAAGGAAAAGGCATAAAACTAATATTTAAATTATAGCACCGACGTCAAAGTAAAGGAGGAGGACATATATATATATATATATATGCCCAAAGTTTCGATTTATTTCTCTAAGCGCTCGATTTGATATTTGGATTCGAATGGTAAAAGAGCCTGTGCATCGTGTGTCGAAGTGTGTGTGAAAAGGGTTTTAAAAGGCTTACGATTTTCATGTTCGTTGAAGAGACTATTGTGGAGTAAAGCCAAACGTATAGGCCTCCTTGGCCTAGTGGTTCATGCGCTGTGTGTGAAGCAGGAGGTCCTGCGTTCGATTCTTGTCGGAGGTGTTTTGCTGTGTTGAAACGCGTGAAGCACGTTTTATTTTTGAAGGGCACATATATTCATGGCATAAGGTTTTGTTGTGTGCTCCTTTTGAGCACGTGAGGGCGTGTGGCCCAATGGCAGGTTGGTTGTGGTTAAGGCACTGAGCAAGGAAGGTCACAAGATCGAATCCCATCAGGGACAGAGGCAAGTTAATAATTTTTAGATATATTTTATTTTTCTAAAGTTGCCCTAGGAGGAATAAGGGTTATGATGCATGTTTAAAAAATGAGAGATTTTTGGTGATTTATTTTTTAGAAGTATATCATATTATATATCGTTGGAAATATTATTCCGAGGGCTATTTGATTAACTTGCTTAGAGGGAGAAATAAGGTGTGTGTAAAGAGATATTTCTGATTTTGTAAAGAGGTTCAAAAGTGAAGGTTGCTTTGTTCTTTTTCAAAAGAGATCAATTCATTTATGAAGTGACATGGTGTATGTTATTGAGTAGGAGTAATAAGGTGTTATTTGGATGTTATTGTTGTGTTATTAATCAAGATATCTAACCCTTGTTGAAAGTTGAAAAAGAAAGTGTGTTGAGTGAGATAGATTTTGTGGACAACCAAAAGGCTTCTTCATCTTCATAAAAGGTATGGGCACATTCTCCTATTGATTGTTTATGGTGGTTGATTTCTGAAATATCATTGGAGAGAAAAGGATTAATTGTGGTTTCCTTTTCAAAAGTAGTTGGTTGAATGCTTCAAGGTTTTCTGGGTTGAGAGTTGCTATTAAACCTTGTTTTATAAGCATTGTTGTTGAAGCCATTAGTTGTGTGAAAAACCTGAGATAGGGTTTGAGAAGAACATGAGTATCATTGTTATGTGAAGAATGTTTTATTAGCATTGTTGTTGAATCCCATTGGTTATGCAAAGAACTTGAACTTGAAAAGAACATGAGTATCATTGTTATGTGAGATTTGTGGTTGAGCATTGTTGGAAACATTTGAGTTGGTTGATACATGCTTGGACTAGGGTTTGTAAGAAAGAGTTGTTCCTTGTGGTAGTTGGTTGAGAAGAGTTGTTTGAGCCTAGTCAAGTGATTGTGTGAAGTGGTTGTTCAAGTTCCATGAAACAAACTATTCTATATTCTAGATTTGAGTTGAGATTGAGATTTGAGGATAGAACATATTGAGTCTCTAACAATTCTCTTTATGCTTCTATAAGATTGATTTGAGTTGAGATTGAGATTTGAGGATAGAATATATTGAGTCTCTAACAATTCTCTTTATGCTTCTATAAGATTGATTTGAGTTGAGATTGAGATTTGAGGATAGAACATATTGAGTCTCTAAAAATTCTCTTTATGCTTCTATAATATTGATTTGAGTTGAGATTGGGATTTGAGTATAGAACATATTGAGTCTCTAACAATTCTCTTTATGCTTCTATGAGATTGAATTATTGAGCAAGTTCTTGGTGAGCTTGCTAGTGCATATTTGGGCAAGTTCTTGGTGAGCTTGCTAGTGCATATTTGGGCAAGTTCTTGGTGAGCTTGCTAGTGCATATTTGGGCAAGTTCTTGGTGAGCTTGCTTGAGCATATTTGGACAAGTTTTGTGTGAGCTTGTTGAGCAGATTTGGACAAGTTCTATGTGAGCTTGTTGAGCATATTTGGACAAGTTTTGTGTGAGCTTGTTGAGCATATTTGGACAAGTTCTGTGTGAGCTTGTTGAGCATAATTTGACAAGTTCTATGTGAGCTTGTTGAGCAGGTTCTGAGTGAGCCTATTGAGCAGGTTCTGAGTGAGCCTATTGATAGAGCTTTGGAGGTGACAGAGTATAGAGGATAGAGTCTCAATGGATAGAGATCCAACAACCAAGACAATTGAAGATAGATCTGAGTGAGGAGTCTTCAAGTGGAGAGAGATCCACCAGTCAATGCAATAGAGAGACAAAGTCTTCTAGAATATCACTAGCTAGAGCATAAGGGGAAAGAGTTCTCCTGTGGAAGAGATCCACGAACTTGAGATTAGGGGATCAACATCTCCTTTGGATAGAGATCCATAAACATTGTAATTGGGAAGGATTCCCAAAGAGATTGATTGAGAAAGTTTTAGTAAAATATTTTCTCCGTGGAGTAGCCCACATTGGGTGAACCACGTAAATTGTGGTGTCTCTATTGTGTATGGTGTTTTGTGCATTGCTTGATTACTGCTATTGATATTGCTATCTATACACTGCATAATATTGAATTGAAAAGAAAAGTAAAAAGTGGTCTTATACTATTCACCCCCCTCTCAGTATAAGCTTGTGTTCTTCAATTGGTATCAGAGCGGGTTCCTTCGAAAAGGCTAACAGCTTGAGGGTATATTCTATAAGAACACAGATGGCTTCACAGAATGGATCATCTAAAAATAAGGCTCCACTATTTGACGATAAAAATTATGCTTTCTAGAGCATGAGAATGAAGAACTACTTGATATCACAAGGATATGAGGTATGGCAGATGGTTGCAAAAGAGTATAAGGTTGAAGGTGATCCCAAGGCAGATAAGACTATCAGGAAATTGGTTGAGATCAATGCAAGGGCAATGAATTGTATTCTGAGTGGGCTACGTGAGACAGATTTTGCAAAGGTCATGGTATGTAATTCAAAAAATGAAATGTGGACCAAGTTGCAGAATACCTATGAAGGAGATTCCAAGGTAAAGTTGGAAAAACTACAAAATCATAGAAAAATATTTGAGGAATTGAAAATGGAAGATTCTGAAGATATTGCATAGTTTTTACTTCGAGTTGATGAGATTACTAACACCATGAGAGGTCTAGGATTTGAGATGAAAGAATCAGATGTTACTCAAAAGGTTTTGAGATCACTTCCCATGAAGTATGATGCAAAGGTTTCAAAAATAGAAGAAACAATGGATATCAACAAGCTAACAATGGAAGAACTGGTCCCCAAAGAAAAGGAAGCAGTAGAAATGGATAATTGCATTTTAGAGGCTATAGATAGTAGTGTGGTGAATTTGGTCACTATGCATGACAAGTACCAAATGAAGAGAAATAATGAGGAAGATAGTTCCAAAGCACCAAAGGTCTCATATTTTAGGTTTGGGGAATCACACTCAAAAGGAAAGGAAGTTCTAAAATATGAAAGCAAGGAAGCACCTAATATTTATGAAGAAAGTTCCAAAGTTCCTATGGCTCCAAACATCCAGTTTGGATCTTGTTTTGAGATAGGTGAATCAAGTTCAAAAGGAAAAGAAATTCTTGAAGAAGAAAGCAAGGAAGAAATTAAGGAAGAGGATTTAGATGCTACAAAGAACATTCAAGGATACAATGCACAAGTCAAAGATGATTACAAGGATAATTATCAAGAAAGGTATGAGGAACCAAGGCATGAACAAAGGGCTTTTCAAGGACATTGTTTTTCTTGTAATGGATTTGGACATAGGGCTATACACTGCAGGATCCATGGATCAAAGAAGTTTGATTTTTCTAGAAGAAACTTCAAAGGAAGAAGGTATGGTTTTCAGGGACATTGCTTCTTATGCAATAGGATTGGTCATAGAGCTTCTCAGTGCAAATAAAATGAGCAACATGGTTTTGGTTTTAGAGCTACACAAATTAGAAGTCATGGTCATAATGGTCATGAAAACAGAACTTCACAATACGGGGTTCAAGAAAGGAATGGATATGGAAATTATTTCAAGAAAGAATTCAGGATATGGGCACCATCCAAAGGCTACAATATCAAGTGTTTTAATTGCAATAACTTTGGACATATTGCAAAATGGTGTAGGACTCAATTCCAAACAAGTTCAAGACAAGAAGGTCAACAAGGCAAGAAGGTCAAACAGGTTCAAGACAAGAAGATCAAGTAATTCATCAAGAGAAGGATATCAGAAAAATATGGAAGGAAGTTGATAGAGGAAATAAACAATGTAATATGGGAGTAAATGTACTCCCACCCCAAAATTAATCACCTCAATAGAGAAGGTGGTGAGGGGGCTAAGCTTAAGAGTCATATCTTTTAGCCCCATAGGTGTCCCTTTTGCCATTGATGTCAAAGGGGGAGAGATTTGAGTTAGGTGGAGGAGCCTCCAAAGAGAGCATTGAGTTAGGGGGAGCAGCCTCCATAGAGAGTATTGAGTCATGGGGAGCAACATTGATTCTCAAAGATGGTTTTTGCAGTGATTGTGGTGATTTACAATAGAGGTGTTGCCATCAATGACAAAGGGGGAGATTGTTGGAAATTTGAGTGATTTTATGTTGTCATTGATGTCACATGGATCATTGATGTCACATGGATCACATTGAGTTTTGGTGGCCAAAGCATTTCATAAATGAGCATTTATGATATTTTGGAGAGCATGGATATATACAGGGTTTTTGTGAAAACCAAGGCAGGCAAAATAAAAGGTTTTATTTAAAACCATGGATGGCATATTTGAAATGGGTTTTTCTTAAAACCCAGGTTGGCTTTTTGTTTCATCGAAAAAGGTGCCCCGGTGATGGAGATATTTAATTTTAAATATTTAAGTTTAAATTTTAAATTATTTAAAATTTAAATTTAAATTTAATTTATAGCGTCGACGTCAAAGAAAGGAAAAGGCATAAAACTAATATTTAAATTATAGCACCGACGTCAAAGGAAAGGAGGAGGACATATATATATATATATATATATATATATATATATATATATATATATATATGCCCAAAGTTTTGATTTATTTCTCTAAGTGCTCGATTTGATATTTGGATTCGAATGGTAAAAGAGCCTACGCATCGTGTGTCGAAGTGTGTGTGAAAAGGGTTTTAAAAGGCTTACGATTTTTGCGTTCGTTGAAGAGACTATTGTGGAGTAAAGCCAAATGTATAGGCCTCCTTGGCCTAGTGGTTCATGTGATGTGTGTGAAGTAGGAGGTCCTACGTTCGATTCTTGTCGGAGGTGTTTTGCTGTGTTGAAATGCGTGAAGCATGTTTTGTTTTCGAAGGGCGCAGATATTCGTGGCATAAGGTTTTGTTGTGTGCTCCTTTTGAGCACGTGAGGGCATGTGGCCCAATAGAAGGTTGGTTGTGGTTAAGGCGCTAAGCAAGGAAGGTCACGAGATCGAATCCCATCAGGGACAGAGGCAAGTTAATAATTTTTAAATATATTTTATTTTTCTAAAGTTGCCCTAGGAGGAATAAGGGTTATGATGCATGTTTAAAAAAGGAGATATTTTTGGTGATTTATTTTTTAGAAGTATATCATATTATATATCATTGGAAAGCTTATTCCAAGGGCTATTTGATTAACTTTCTTAGAGGGAGAAATAAGGTGTGTGTAAAGAGATATTTCTGATTTTGTAAAGAGGTTCAAAAGTGAAGGTTGCTTTGTTCTTTTTCAAAAGAGATCAATTCATTTATGAAGTGACATGGTGTATGTTATTGAGTAGGAGTAATAAGGTGTTATTTGGATGTTATTGTTGTGTTATTAATCAATATCTCTAACCCTTGTTGAAAGTTGAAAAAGAAAGTGTGTTGAGTGAGACAGATTTTGTGGACAACCAAAAGGCTTCTTCATCTTCATAAAAGGTATGGGCACATTCTCCTATTGATTGTTTATGGTGGTTGATTTCTGAAATATCATTGGAGAGAAAAGGATTAATTGTGGTTTCCTTTTCGAAAGTAGTTGGTTGAATGCTTCAAGGTTTTCTGGGTTGAGAGTTGCTATTAAACCTTGTTTTATAAGCATTGTTGTTGAAGCCATTAGTTGTGTGAAAAACCTGAGATAGGGTTTGAGAAGAACATGAGTATCATTGTTATGTGAAGAATGTTTTATTAGCATTGTTGTTGAAGCCCATTGGTTATGCAAATAACTTGAACTTGAAAAGAACATGAGTATCATTGTTATGTGAGATTTGTGGTTGAGCATTGTTGGAAACATTTGAGTTGGTTGATACATGCTTGGACTAGGGTTTGTAAGAAAGAGTTGTTCCTTGTGGTAGTTGGTTGAGAAGAGTTGTTTGAGCCTAGTCAAGTGATTGTGTGAAGTGGTTGTTCAAGTTCCATGAAACAAACTATTCTATATTCTGGATTTGAGTTGAGATTGAGATTTGAGGATAGAACATATTGAGTCTCTAACAATTCTCTTTATGCTTCTATAATATTGATTTGAGTTGAGATTGAGATTTGAGGATAGAACATATTGAGTCTCTAACAATTCTCTTTATGCTTCTATAATATTGATTTGAGTTGAGATTGAGATTTGAGGATAGAACATATTGAGTCTCTAACAATTCTCTTTATGCTTCTATAAGATTGATTTGAGTTGAGATTGGGATTTGAGTATAGAACATATTGAGTCTCTAACAATTCTCTTTATGCTTCTATGAGATTGAATTATTGAGCAAGTTCTTGGTGAGCTTGCTAGTGCAGATTTGGGAAAGTTCTTGGTGAGCTTGCTAGTGCAGATTTGGGCAAGTTCTTTGTGAGCTTGCTAGAGAGCAGAATTATAGAGCAAGTTCTTGGTGAGCTTGCCTAGAGCAGATTTGGACAAGTTCTTGGTGAGCTTGTTGAGCAGATTTGGACAAGTTCTATGTGAGCTTGTTGAGCAGATTTGGACAAGTTTTGTGTGAGCTTGCTTGAGCAGATTTGGACAAGTTCTTTGTGAGCTTGCTTGAGCATATTTGGACAAGTTCTATGTGAGCTTGTTGAGTAGATTTTGGACAAGTTCTATGTGAGCTTGTTGAGCATATTTGGACAAGTTTTGTGTGAGCTTGTTGAGCAGGTTCTGAGTGAGCCTATTGATAGAGCTTTGGAGGTGATAGAGTATAGAGGATAGAGTCTCAGTGGATAGAGATCTAGCAGCCAACACAATTGAAGATAGATCTGAGTGAGGAGTCTTCAAGTGGAGAGAGATCCACCAGTCAGTGCAGCAGAGAGACAGAGTCTTCTAGAAGATCACTAGCCAGAGCAGAAGGGGAAAGAGTTCTCCTGTGGAAGAGATCCACGAACTTGAGATTAGGGGATCAACATCTCCTTTGGATAGAGATCCATAAACATTGTAATTGGGAAGGATTCCCAAAGATATTGATTGAGAAAGTTTTAGTAAAATATTTTCTCCGTGGAGTAGCCCACATTGGGTGAACCACGTAAACTGTGGTGTCTCTATTGTGTATGGTGTTTTGTGCATTGCTTTGATTACTGCTATTGATACTGTTGTCTATACACTACATAATATTGAATTGAAAAGAAAAGTAAAAAGTGGTCTTATACTGTTCACCCCCTCTCACAGTATAAGCTTGTGTTCTTCATACTTCTTTTAAGAGATCAAGCATGATGGAGGAGAAAGATACAAAAAAGGGCTACTAGCTCCTTAAACAATAATCTAGCAACATCAACCATTAGATTTGTGGATATCTACACTGGAAATTAATAGAAATTCTATAATTTGCAAACTTATGCTATTCACATATTCACAATATGGTCATAACAAGCAATGCCTATGAGAATTCAGACCATCATGTGTAGAATTGTGGTCTTTGGCATAATACTCATATGCTATTGTATTAGTTACCTTGTTTTATAAATGGTTTCATAGGAGTTTCTAACTAGACTCCAACATGTTAGAATTTCCCCTGCCACTCCTTCTAAATCCACAACATCCCATTCACATATTTCCCATATTTCTTTCATAGTTTTGGAAACTTCTTCCTTTATCATTTTTTTCTTTGATACAAAGAATATGATGCTTATTACTTAAATGGAGTTCCTAATACACCTCTACTTTTATGGGGCATTAGTATCCCTTATATTCCATGATATGGTAATCGTATCTCATTAGGAGTCACTAGCCATGCCTACAAATCATAAATATCATTTTGTTGTTTGGCAAAGAGAAGTTCAACCAACTTAGATTGTGATCCTTTCTCTATGTTAGCCCTTGCTTCCTTGGTTATTACTTTATAATTTTAAGGTTTTCCTCTTTTCCTTGCTAGTATTAGAATTAGATCTTATTATTCTATTTCCTAATATTCTTTCACAACTTTCCTTTTCATTAGATTTATCCTATTTTGGCTTGGCTAAGGAATCTTTTGACTTATCTTGCTCATTTTCTAGTATATCCTTCTTAATGGTAGAGGTATTGACATCTAAAAATATATTTTCTCTACCAATTTCATTATCCTAAAAGGCACATGGCACTTCAAAAGAGTCTTCAAAATTTGATGAGGCACATTTCTTAGGTTCAACGGGAATGTTCATCCCTAAATAAGGATCATACTAAGTAGATGTTTCCTTGTTAATATTTTGATCCTATTGCACATTTTCCTCCAAACTCTTATCTATTTTTTTTCATAGGCTAAAGTCTCAAAAGAATTGGCATTTCTTCCAAAATCCTTATGTACTGGCCTTCATTGTTTATTTAATTTCATCTATCTAGACCTATTTTTTGGAAGTTGAAAATCATCCTCATCCATTTTCATTTGTAAGTTTCTACATATTTTTTGTTGGACTCTTATTAGGGCATGATCTCTCAATATACCCCACGTCATGACATCTTGTATATCTAAAATATATGTTTTCATAATCCATGGTGTGGGTCTACAACTCACCCCATACTTAAGAATGATTGATTCTGGTAAATATTTACTAGTATCAATCATGACCAATATATGAGCATAAATAGCCAAGAATCCATCTTTTATAATTTTTGAAATCTCAAGGAATTCTTCTAGAGTGTTACATATTGCCTTGAAGGTATCTCTCTCTCTCTCTCTATCTATCTCTCTCTTAGGGAGTTGATCGAATGGATGGAAGACAAAAATCAATACATGTTGACAAGTGATGTGCCTAGAAGTCTAATAATTAAGCAAAGAGATAGGTTAAGGTGGAAGACCTTGAATTACACCTAGATTGATAACATCATTTTTTTAAATTTAATGATGGTGTAATTCTAGTATTCATCCTAGACTATGAGCAACAAGATACTATGAGTGGGATAACTAGTTAATCATAAGCAAGGATTATTTTCAATGGGTAAATATTTTTAAAGCATCTCATCTCTATATGGACCATAGAAGAAGTTCCCCTATGTATCTAGAACCTATCATAATAGTAGATCCATTCCAAAATTGCGGGGTAGGCTTTATTATAAATATCAATCCATTATCTAGTGTAAGACATGGTTGGGTCTTAACAACAGCTAATTATTTTACTATATGAATAAAGGCTATTCTAGTCAAATTATTAAATCAAGTAGTCATCCAATTTTTAAAGGACATTATGACCAAATTTAAAACACTCTTAATAGTAATCATCAATAATGTTACTACATTCAAAGGGATAAATTTACTTCAATTTATGATAGAATATGGATTCATTCTAAAAGCCTTCTCAAATTATTATTTATAGCATAGTAGCTCGGTAGAGTCTATGAACAAGAACATGATTATGATTTTTAATATAATGATCATTAATCCAAAAATATTTTAGTATATCAAATTGAAGGAGGCATTATGGATGATAAGGTTACTCCAAAATTGTCGATTGGAACTTACCCTTATAATTTGGTATTTGGAAAAGTAGTATTGGCAATCAACATATAACTCCCTTCAATTGAAAATCCTCTACAATCCATGTTCAAGTTGAAATCTATGACCAACTATATTTTCCATGTGCAAGGTGTTATTTTGCACATATCATAACCATATCTCAAGTCCTATCACAATAGGGATTTGCATGACTAAGCCTCTAAATTGTTGAACCTATTGAGCCCTAATTGTGTTGTCGTAATAGAAACTTTTGATGTCTCACCTTCTTCACCACACCGTTTCTATAAGAGACCTTATTGGCCTAACATAATATTTCTTGTCTTCTTCATAGAACCTTCAATAAACCTATTATCAAAGCAAGAAATTAAGTCTACATGCAATGTTAGTTTCCTTCCCTTTGTCATTAGTTTCACAATGATGACCACCAAAAAAGTAGGTTGAGAGCCTCCTCTTCTCTCTATTTTTAAAACTAAGGTATTCATCATTTTATAAAAGTAAGAATATTAATCATTGGTCTTTATTCCATTGATTCACTAGATTCCCAATGTAGTAAAAAAAGGAGGTTGGGTCCATAAATAAAAATTTTCTAAGTATGAAATCCACTAATTTTTTGAAGCCTCCAATGGAATACTTGATAGTATGTGTGACCTAAAACAAGGTGAAGAGCTGATATATCACAAATAATTTATTAGAACATATAAAAGGGATATAGAGCCTAATCTCATTGATTCACTAAATATCATGTAGTTCACAAGAAAAATAACTTAGCAAATTTTTTAAGAACCTCTATAAGACAACCTTAGAATTTGAGACCATGGATTAAAGAGGTCCTAGTATAAGCCCCACTAAAGAAACGGTAGAGGTGAAATCATAGGATAAGAAATATTCCTTCCCTATAAAATAAACCCTCCCATCATATGTAGTAGGAAAACCTTTAATATCTAGGAGGAAAAATACATTTGAGTCTACATAAAGAGCTAGAAAGAGGGTTATAACACCTCAATATCCAAAACAAGCTAAAAAATAGAGGGTTAATAAAATAAATCAAACCTTGTATGATAGCATGGAGGATATGGACTTAAGGTTCCCTCATAAGGATTCTAAGAGAGAAACCCTCTGTTAGTATAACATGAACCCCAATGACTCATGGATAGTTGCATGATTATGGATCTTATGGGTTGGTCAGTTTTTGGTACCTTGGGCTTAGGAGTACCTAGAACTAGTGCATGCCTACACAATCCATTGTGATATAAAATAGTAGACCATCATCATGATCCAAGAAGATGATTTTCTAATTTTGATCATCCTAGAGACTATTAGGGACCTGATACATATGCCAAATAATTTAATCAAATGGATTTCCTTCTTCTCTAAAGCATGGATAGCCTTATTTCACTAGAATGATAAGAGTACTTGGGCAAGGATTCTAGAAACTCAAATGATCAATCTCAATGAATCCAAGGGATTCAAGATACCTCTTTGAATCGAGATGTCTAAGAAAGAATCATAAATAGTCTTGTCAGCCATCACTTTATTTCTAGATAGTGGGTCAGATTGAATAATGAAGAATGAATTTCTTGGGATATTTTATATATTCAAAGGTATCAAAATGACATTAATTGTTGTATTACACAACCTATATCTTTGAGGAAATAAATATGTAGCTAGAATATTTTTAAGATACTATGATTTTTGTCTACTTCTTGTATCTAGTATGGTTGATCCTACACCAAAAAAGGGACTCATTCTAGAATGTACAATTTTATAAGAAAAATGAAGTAGGATAGTACTTTAATCCACTATTATTTAAGGTGATAGAGTTCCCTTGCATCAAAAAAAATAAATTTTGTTGTCTTCAACATAGATGTATATATTCATCGGACTAAACGCTTGTCCCTTTCCTGGTGCTTTCAGCGGCGTAAAAGGTTTAAAATGATTATGGCATGGTGGTTATAGGGGCGGACTGCATGAAGATATGTGTGGCAGCTTTCGGGGCGAACAATGCAGAATACTGTGGTGGCCATAAAAGTCGGACAGCCTACCCGGATTCGTGGCGGCTACCGATTCCACCATGTAAATACAAAAAAAAAAAAAACATAGATGTATATATGTCCATTATGTGAAGGTTAAGGGTGTTATTCCTAGGTTATCTCTAGATTGAAAGGGACATTTCCAAACTAAATAAGAAGAGATAGGGGATTTTTACTTGGGATTCTATTACACATGCATCTATTTAGATGATTTTTTAATAGAGGTATTTTATTTGCCAACTTTGTGGATTATATTTTTGCACTTGAAGTAATTTAGTAGTTGGACCTAATCAAAATGTATTTTGGCTAAGGTAAAAAAATACCATCCTATTTTATCATGAAATTATATACTTGATATTCACCCCACAAATCAAGGGGTGCATGGAGAAAATCACCAATAGCCTAAGGAGGTGTGGTTTAGCAATAATCTTAAGACAAATGAGCCTCTAATCTTGATGTATGGTTCATGCAAATGCTCCAAGAACCACTTTAAGATTTAAAACAAAATGAAACTTAGTTAGGAGGAGGCCATGAAGAATATCAAAGTAAATAACATCTAATAGGAGAAAGTATAGGACTTAAGAGAGCATCATTTCCGTTATGTTTTCTTTATAAGAAAATTTTGGATAAATAGGGGAAGGTGATTTGCATTGATTTTGATATGGTTGTGTAATAGTAATGTAATAATTGATAATAAATACAATTGAATCCTCAATAAGGAGGTGGTTTATGCCTACATAAGCTACAAATATAAAGGCCCCAAGTCAATGAAGGGTACTTTTGATGAGATATTTTCTAACATTTGGGATAACAACACCCTTAGTAAGTGAAGATATGTATAAGGTAGGAGAAAATTAGTGAAGAGTATCCTCTCCATAGGTGTTAACCAACTCACAAATTATTACCACCATGAGTAGAGGCACAAGACACAAAAAAGGAGGTGCATGAAAGGGGTATAATAGAGGAAATAGGAACTTTGTTCAAAATAACAAAGTAGAATATATTAGATATTACAGTAGAAATCATAAGGACTCCTACTAGCCCAATTTTAGGATTCATAGTAAGCACCATAGGTAGCCAAGAAGTAGCAAAACATTTAAGAATGACTACCAAAGAGGGTCATATAGAGATCAACATTCACTTTGTTGATGATGAGTGGCACATGATAAGGCTTCCACCTTGGAAACTATTAAAGGTATCACAACCAAATTTACCACTATTAACTCTTCTATACCATCTTCTTCAATATCCCCCTCTCATAAGAAACTTCTTCTCAACTTCCCCTCTCCTCTACTTCTCTTACGCCTCCACTACTATTTGATTTAGGTGTGGCCCCCATAGTACCAATGATTACCACCTCTATCACAATAACCTAGCCATCTTATTACTAACACAATATATATTTCACCCCACCCACTTCCATCCCTTTTATCCTTACTAAAACCATTAGCACCATAGTTTTATACACTTGGTCCAACCACACTTCACTCTCCATAATCATTAATTTCAATTTGATATTTGGGAATGGAAAATAATTGAAATCATTGGATCTTCTTCACAAAGACCCAAATAGTTTAGTTTAAGTTTCATAGAACCACTAGAAATAGTGACACCATAAGAATCAATTTTAAATGTCCCAAAGGACACAAAAATACCTAAGGATGAGGGAAAACCTCCTCAGTAGAAACTCCAATAGACACATAGATACAACTAGTGTGTATTCCATACCATTATGTGGACATCACTAAGGAATGGGTAGAACCATACAAACCATGAATCACCCACTATTGAAAATAATTATATGAACTACATAGGCAAGCATGGATGTAGTGGATGAGTACCTATTGAAGGTCTAAAATGTAATTGATTAAATCTCAATGGGTGATTTTTCCCCACAAAAGAAATTCTTTCACTTAGAAAATAAGTGATAAAAATGGAAAGGAAGATGCTATTTGTAAAGGCCCACTCTGTAGATACAAGTTTCACTACTATTGTACCCTTAGACTATGTCACCAAGTTATCATGTCTAGATCTTCAAAGAGTGGAACATATAGGATTAGCCCACTTTTTTGAACAAGAAAACATGGCATTATCAAGCAATTACCTTAGATTGGCTATAGGAAAACAAAATTATGCCAAGTAGAAAAGGAAGAAAAATAATAGAGTGGTCTAAGAGAAAGAATACTAGAAGGAAGAAGAAACCACAAAGTTATAAGAAGATTTAGCCTAAAGATAGAATGAGATGAATTTAAGCATCTACCTAAAATAATGAAGAAAGAACATTAGAAGTGGTAGTAATAAAAATATGAATCTCTAAAGTTGTAGTATGATGAGGTTTCCAACTCAAAAAGTGGAGAAAAGCCTAAGAGATAATATCAAGTCATTAAGTACGAGGTCTCTACCATAGATGTTATTAATTACCTTTGGAACAAAATCCTCAAATATTTCAAGTATGTGAAGCTATACGTGTAGCATATTTAGGCATGTAAAGGAATAATATCAAAGAATCCAACTATTATTAGTAGAATGGAGTTCAAAATTATATCTAAGTAAATTCACATGAAAATCATGAGGTCGACCTATGAGGCCACATCTGGCAACTACAACAACTAGATCTTCAAATAAATCAATCCATCTAGGTGTTTTCTATAATGTGTCATTAAACAATGGACTTTGACCACCTACAAATCATCTTATGATAGTTTGAATAAGGTTTCATAAAATCTAAGGGATTATATTTTCTAACTTTTTTAGGGGGACTCTAAAGCCCCCTCTTAACTTAAGAGTATAATATTTAAAAAGGAATATACCAAGCTTGTTAAATATCAGAAGAAGGTAGTTACTTAAGTAGATAAAACATCTCCATCTGGTGCTACAACTAGCACCCCCATCATAATTTCACATATCTAAATGTTATTAGAAGGGGTCAAGTCTACCTAAATACCAAGAGGGAACTACCTCAACAAGAATTTGATAATCTAATAGTAACAATGGCACAATTGGAGAATTTTAAAATCCTTATGATGGCAAATGAAGTGCACTGTAGAGCCTACCATTGAAGTGATTCCAAGGGTACCTATAAAATTTTGTAATATGGATCATCCATAATTTTTTTGACTTCATAACCCTATGGAAAAAGGTAATTCTAGGGGTTCCTCACTAACCACGCTTGGTGTCCTTTCAAGTCACTAGAAATGTAGTACAATATACTAGCTTAATCAATAGGAATTCAATACAAGTGGTTTAACATAGGAAGCTATCAATGGGTAATAAGAAACCTTCAGGAAAACAAAAAGGAGTCAAAGGATTTTTTTGTACATAACTATTGATTTTATAATGATCAAGTAGTGAGAAAGAATACAAATTATGAAAATAGCTATGCCAAGAAAGCAATGATCTATCAAACCTATGATCCATCAAAGCAAATTTCTATTAAACTAATAATATGTTAAAATCCATAAATTTGTAATACTATCCATTAGTAGAAGGATAAAATGACATTTTTATCATTTTATTGTAAATTACGGTAGTAAGAAATTCTTACTTAAAGTAAAAAAGGTAAAACCCTGCTATATATAAGATCCTATGTATCATTTTAAAAATATTTTGGTCATTTTATGAAGACTAGATCTATGTTTTTTTTTAAATCTATAATCCTCTTATTTATGAATGAAAAATTGTGCAATGTTGTTATCCTGGACTATGTCCCATTTCATCAGACTCTCTATGTATGATTTATGATGTTTGTTGCATTACCTTCTCATTCACTTATTAGTCATTTTTTCCATTGGGTGTATGTTATTTTAATTAAGCCAACCTATTATAATTTGGTTTTCTTAAAATAGACTTATTGATACAAACTAGCCTCACTATGCCCTCTGGTTGTATTTATTTTTTTACATTTGTTTTCATCCCTTACACCCTTATGTTGTTATATTTATTTTCAACATCTATTTTAGTTAGAGTAGCTAGGTTAGTGGGGAGTTGACTTAGATGTAAATATCAAGGAGACTTATACCTCTCCTTTTACAAGGTTGTGAATGTGGGATTGTAGGCATGATTTAAAATTAGTAAGTCCTATGGATCATCAAATTCTTAATAGTTGGTCCCTTTTAGATGAACTTATCTAAAGTATTATCAATATTATTCAAACCTCCTTATGTATAAATTGAAATGGAATTATAATAAACTTGAGCCACACTAGAACATTTTTAAGAGATCTTGTCTCTATATAATTTTTTTACTCCAAGATATTTAATACAATTCATATCTCCTCCTAAACCATATGTCACAACTTTATCCTTGAATTCCAAAATGGAGAAGATGATGAGAGAGAAAAATCCTTTTAGATGAATTTCATTAAATAAGTTGAACTCAATCCCTACTTCTATTTAATCAACTTATAAATCTTCAAAAAAACTAACCAGTACTTGTTGAACTTGCATATTAACCTTTTGTTGTTAAAAAAAAGCATTAGATAATATTAAATAATGTGTTCAATCCATCAATGATAAAAATGTTATTACTAAAAGAAAAAAAATGATAATAATATTATAATAATATATTTAGTATGCTTAAAACTAATTTTATAATTGTCCAATACATTGTTAAGCATCATTTTTATTTAATTTTCTAGTTAAATTTGTTTCGTCTACAACTTTACTGCATATAGAAGGTATTGTTATTGCATGACCTTGTTACAATATTATAGTACCAAGGTATTACCATTGCTTTAAATTATAGAAATCGGTAGTACAAGCAGAGGATGATATGAATGAGAGGAGGTGAACTTCAAACATTAAGGTTAGAGTCAAGTTTTGAACTCACTAGATCCTATGGTCATAGACAATTTTTGGAATTTTAGGTGGAGATCAAATAAGAAAATTAAAAATTCAGCTAAGTATGGGAAGCAACAATCCATCTACAAACTGGCAATTTGGTAGTAGGCTAGAAAATTGTTAACAAGTTAGTGATATGTGAGAAATCAAGTGATTCATAATATAGTAGGCAAATAGGATAAAAATCAATAGATGTTCAAAGGATATATCTTGATGCAAGCGATAAGGATGATATTCTTGTCCTTTAGTGATGAATTTTGATGTAAATAAAAATTAATTAGTTTTAATTAGGGTAAAATACGATAAATATATTAATTTAAATAAGATCCACTAAAACATTTATAAATATTATTTGGCCAATTGATAATAGAGGTACACTTTATGATGTGTTGTACTCTGTTAAAATTATTTGAAATTAATAGAACGATTATGAATGGTATTTATGAACCATATCTTTTGACCTCTTGATTCATGAGTAAACATTGTTCATGGTATTACCTTCTCACCTCTTTTTAGTTCTTTCTAGTATTGTTGCATATCATTTGAATGTGCTACTTCTAAATATGCTGATTAACCAACACTAATATTACTATGGTTTTGAATGTGAAAATCGAAACCTCTCCCCCAAAGATAAAAGTTGAAACCACCCCTTATCATGCAAATAATTCAATCTTTGAGTAGACCCTCAGCCTAGATCAATCTAAATATCATCTCTGATTCTCTGGCTACCCTTGGGATGATGCTATCCTTTGTGTCTAATGCTTCCCAAGCTTCTTGGACCCTCCTTCAACAAGCATCTAAGGTGGTGGAAGACATCATGTTGCATCTGGATGCTGGTAACCAGGCCACTGACATGGCTTCCAAAACCAACAATGATTCATATTAGGAAGTATCTATTTTGAAGGCTTCTCCTTTTTACTGGCCTCTCTGGGTTTATCCTTTCAATTTTTTCTTGGATAGTTTCTCTTGAGGACTCTCCATTTTTGTGTACTACCCCTTATCGGTTCTTTAGTATGACCTCTAGTGTTGCCCTTATTTGATGTGTTTCATATGGTAATGGTCCAAGTGGACCTTCCTTTTGGTTTGTTCTATGTAAAAGGTTTTGGGGTCCCTTTCAAAACCCCCTCCTCAAATAAATTAAAAAAAATATTACTATGGTTTTAATTATATTTATTTTCTTTCATTTTGCTTTGGTCCCTCGCACCCTTAACTTCTCAAATTTTCTCTTTTGTAATTATATTAGTTTAGTTTTTGCTATAATATTAGGGATCCGATCTAAATCTAGAGGTTAAAAATGATTCATCCTTCTCTCCAAATATTGAAACAAGATTGCAAATATGAATATCAATCAAACAATTCCATATTCAATATTTTTTTGGCATACCCAGTGGGACCATAAGTTTTATTTTCATACAAAATCAAGCTTACCCACTCGCATCCTATTCTTTATATCCATGCAAATATCTTCAAATCTATAAAAAGGGTTTGTTTGAAATACCAAATCTTATAAGACCTATAAAATATAAATTAGATTTGCATATATTTTGATCATTCTAATGTTTTTCAACCTAAATCCTCAATTTACATATCATTACATGTTATCAATTTTACCTAAAGTAGGTGCAATTGCAACTCCTATTGGATTTTACAATACTTTTCAAAAAATATCCTAAAGCATAAATTCAACATGTAAAAGAGTAAAAAGAGAAAAAATAGAAAGAGCATATAGATGAAATAGAGTAGAGAGATAATAAAAATAAGAATAATTGATGGGTTCTCATAGGCATCCCATGATCATATGTTACACATTGATACAATGGATCAATCATTAGGATATTTATAATGATACCTAATCCACAATTAAATGCTAACCTCAAGCCATTATAACTTGACTTCAAGGTTAAATTAAAATGTATTAAACTCTTTAACTAAGGTTAACAATATATATAGTTTAACTAGTATCGTTAAGGATGAATACATCAAAATCACCCATAAGCATACATAAATATGCTCATAGGTTTACATAGAAAGTGCTTGTAGATTTACATAAATAACACACATAATATTACATATAGAATACTCATAGGCTTACATTACACTTTCCCCTAGACACTTTATCACCATTAACCTTGGCCAATAAGGTTAGATTATAGGCATTTTAACACCTCCCATAATTTGAGCTAAGGGGCCAAGGATAAGATACATTAAATATGGTATATATCCCACCATAATGAATTCTTCAATAGGCTAGTGAATCCTACCATTTTCTCTTGCTAAGGTAAATGAACTAGATCAACCCTTATTTGAACATGAAGTCATGGCTCTACCTTCTAGATCCAATATGTTGAGCTTTTCATGAGAAGATTTTTAACATGCAATATAATGACCACATTTGTCCTCTAATCTCAAGATAAAGCAATTGAATCATCAAACAATAGGTAGATCTTTGAATAATTAACCTCTATGGTTAGAGAGATATCCATAGGAATAATTCTTACTCTGTTTTGATCATTTGCAATATCATAATAGGCCGTTAGACTAATGTCACTAATGCATAGAGACAAAAAAACCATAAAATTTTATGGGAACAAAGCCATAAGAGTCTAAAGCAAAATCTTAGCTAGAGAATGCTCCCAACCAAGGTATGGAAAATGTTGATTATGTTCCTTGCTCTCTGTATGAGTCAAAAAATATTTGCTCAAAATAAACCCTTGACCTCTAAACAAGATGATATTTTAGTGAGACTCATTAGGAATACTAGAAAAATAGCATATGTAGGGGTTGAAGCTAAACTAGGTACCAACTAGTAAGGAGCTTGAAAAAAAGAATCAATGAGAGAAATTGCAATTGGAACACAAACAATTTTGAATTTGAGTGGAAGGAAGACTTCCACGAGGGGTAAAAAATGAAAATCATCTCCTAGAATATAAGGGGCATGAATGCCCCTTAAAAATAGAGGGTGGTTAAATCCTTGAGAAAGGATAACCAACCAAATATATTTTTACTCCAAGAAACAAAAATTGATGATAGTAAATTTTCTAGAGTTAAAGGTTTTGTGTGGAAAAATTTTGTAGCTAGTAGTGCAAATGGTGCTTTTGGAGGTCTTTTTGTTATGTGGAATCTAGAAGTGGTTGAGGGAGCTTGTTTGGTTAAGAATTGTATGTATATCTCAATTATTTTTTTCTCAAATAATAGGAACTATAAGTGGTTGCTGATGAATGTTACACCCCAAATAATTTGGTTGAAAGAAGGAAATTATAGAAGGAACTTATCCAGGTTAGACAAAAATTATTTGATATCCCATGGATAGTTGTGGGTGAATTCAATACAACTTTATTTCTAAGTGACAAGAAGGGAGATAATCAAGCTTTTTCAAATAGTATGGAAGAATTTGGAATTTTGTTTTCTCAATGTGGGCTACTAGACTTGCATTTAAGGGGAGCCAAGTATACCTGGTCTAATAGGCGACTAGGGAAAAGTCTTTTTCAAATCAAATTGGATAGATTTTTGGTTACTCAATATTGGTTTACATGGAATTGTAATGATTGCATTTCAAAACTTTATAATATTAGCTCAAACCATAACCCTATTTTTATAGAAATTAAAGATAATAAGAAAAGTTTCAAAATCCCATTTGGATTTGAATTAATGTGGCTTTTACATTCTGGGTTGGAGGAAAAAAATAAAGAATGGTGGAATGTTGATAATCCAAGTACATCCATGTTCAAGGTCTCCAAGAAGTTAAACAATAGTAAATATAATCTAAAGAAATAGAACATGAAGGTCTTTGGAAATATTCTACAACAAAAATAAAATCTGATCCAGTTTTTAAAGGATATAGAAATCCAAATTCAGGTGCACGGAATGACAAAGAGAATATTAATGAAATAAAAAAAATTATTTTCAGATTTTCACTCTACCTTGGTTAAAGAAGAAATATTTTAGAGGTAAAATTCTAGGGCTCTTTGGCTTAGAGAAGATGATATAAATTCAAAAAAATTCACCTCTCTACTCTTTGCCATAAGAGGGTGAATAAAATAAAAAAAATAATTAAGGATGATGGCAACTTGACCAAAGATGAAATAGAAATCCAAAATGAAGCAGTCATATTTTTCAAAAACTTACTCTCTAAGGAACAAGAGATGAATAAGCAACCAACCAAACAACTATTACTTCATATTCCAAGGATAATTTTAGAATAAATTAGCAAAAATCTATTGATCCTTCTCAAGGGAAGAATTGAATACTGTAGTATTTAGGATGCCAAAGGATAAGGTTCCAAAACTAAATGAATTTCTAGCTGGTTTTTTTCAAGCATTCTGGCATATAATTGGAGAAGATGTTAGTGTAGTTGTAAGGGAATTTTAGGTTACAAGCAATCTTCCAAGAGACATTAACTCTACTTTTTTTGTCTTAATTCCTAGAAAATAGGGGGAAAAAATTCAAGGATTTTTAACCGATTAATCTCTGTAATATTGTTTATAAAGTTATAACCAAATTGATGGCCAATAGATTAAAGGAACTCCTCCCTCTAGTATTCTCTCAGCAGCAAGGACGGTTTGTGAAGGGAAGGCAAATTTTGGATGGATTCATTTCTATTTAAAAGTTATTCGCTCCATGGAGAAAAGCAAAAATGTTAAAATGATCCTTAAATTGGATATAAATAAAGTATATGATAGGGTTTCATGGCTTCCTCAACAAAATATTGGAAAATTCTAGCTTTCATGACTATTGGAGATAAGGGATTAGGATTTGTATTTCTTTTACCATGTTCTTAGTAATTATTATTTTTTATTATGGTATGAATGGGTTGTAGGATCCTCTAACGCTTACAAAATCCAAAAATATATATTGTTCAACACAAAAAGCTAGCAAAAAACCAACTATAAGCTACATAACTTGTTGACCATTACAAAACCACCCTTACAAACATAGACTAGTCGTAAACTAAACTATAATCTGAGCAAAACACAACCGATTACAAACCAAGCAATAATGTCAGTAAGAAACAATCACGACCATACCATAGCAACAACAAAAAAAAAAAAAATTTCACTTTGGCTACATATCCTTCCTCATTCACGATCATTTAAAGTTGGGTTGCCCCAATATAGCTAGTTCCCATCATCTGTGTGAACATTATCCAATCTACTCGTTCTATACTGCTCCACCAAGGGTACATTCCTTATTTTCTCCTTTACCTCTATCTCCTACAATTACTGGGGAAAATTATCTATCCAAGATCTACTCTCTTCCAACGAAACTCCAATATTGGCCATAACATTTGCAACTCCATTACATATCATATCTACTATTTAGGAAAATTTAGTTTTCCTAAGTTCACTCTACATTCATCAATCATATCTACTATTTTATAACTCACTTCCTATTCTTCTTTGAGGGCTTTCACTATATTCAATGAATCACCTTCAATTATGACATTCATTGCTTTCATTTGCAGCAAAAGGTGAGTGCCCAACAGGAGAGCTCTTACCTCTGCAAAATTATTAGTTTGAATGCCAAGAGGTTTAACATATGCTAAAAAATATTTGTCTATCTCATCTCTTATTACCCCCCTACTCCAGTAGCACCCGGATTCCCTTTTGAAGCTCCATCAAAATTAAGCTTAACCTAGTATTTTGGAGGTATTTCCCAATACACATTAACTCTAGAAGGCTTCAACGGAGATTGAGGAGATATATTGATAGCTTGCCAATCTAGAAGAATTGGGATTTCTAGATTGAGGTCTTCTCTTGGAATATATAAGGAATCTTTAAAGTTCTTCTCTAAGGCATTCCCAACCCTTAAACTAATCGAAGAAACATCTATTTCTACCATTTAAAATTCAATTATTGCGCTCTCACCATATCCCCCATAAAAACTATGGAAGACAAAAATGCCATAAAACACTCAAACTCTTACTCTTAAAGGATGATTTCCATTGTAAACATAGATCCACTATATTTTTAGGCTTCACCCAAGAGACCAAAATTTTTTGGAGTGAATAATTGAAGACTTCAGATGAAAACACATAATCCAAAAAGAGATGTTGAACTATTTCCAAAGCATTTTTACACAAGCACACATGTTTACAATTTGGAAGCTCCTTTTACAAATATTATTAATGGTTGAAATCCTATTTTACATATTCAACCAAAAGAAAAATTTAATCTTGGTAAATCAAATTTTTAGTCTAAATATTCTTAACCGGGAGCTAAGTAACTCCCTCCTTCTCCAATAGGGAATAGTCTAATTTAATTGAATAGCCCCCTTTGCTTTCTTTACTCGAAATCAGAGAGTCTTTACTACCCTTAGGATTCAGAAGGAAAACATTGAGTAGGTGAAAGATTTTATGAGTTGATTTCTTTTGTTCTTCAATCAACCCTTCCAACCTAACATCTTTCCAACTAGTTATCTTAGAATTCAAAATAATAAAATCCTTCACCTTTTCACCTAGTATTTCTGATAAATATTGTCTAATGGGTTGCAACTCAATTTCATACTCAAGAGGTTGGTTTTTCAACCAACTATACTTCCAAAAATCCACTTCCTCCCCCATACCAATCCTCCATATTGACCCTTTCTTCAAAAGGTCTCTGTTATGGATTAGATTATTCCAAAATGTAGAACCCTTTGGAAGATTTTCTAAAGATAAGAAATATTTATTATTTTTTAGGTATTTTTCCTTTAAAATTTTTACCCAACCCAACTGATCATTATTAATAAACTTCCATCCCATCTTACCAATTAAGGCCTCATAGAGTAAATTTAGGTATTTGAATCCCAAACCTCCATATTATTTTTTAGAACATACTTGATCCCAATTTACTAAGGACAAACATTTTTTATCCTCCAAACCAGACCATAAAAATATTTTTTGGATCTATTCTGATTTGTCTCTAATAATAGAAGGAATCTTGAAAACTAACATAAAGTAGATGTGAATGCTCTAGAAGGTGGACTATACTAGTTGTACTTTCCCTGCCCGAATCAATAAATTACATCTCCATTTGGCTTACTTTTTTGTAAACCTTTCTATGATTGGGTTCCACATCTCAGATTTCATTCTTCCTTTAAAGAGTGGCAAAACGCAAGTAAGAAGAGGGGATTGCACCAATATCATAGCCATAAAATATCTTAATACTTCTTTGTCTAAGCTCTATATTATTTAGAAAGTAGACCATACTCTTATTGAAATTAAACTTTTGCCTTGTTTCTTGTTCATAGTTGTCTAGTATATGTTTAATTTGATTAGCTTGAGGGACAAAGGCTTTGGACACAATTATAGTATCATCAACAAATTATAGTATTAGAAGATTCATCAAAGGAGTCACCTTGAAACCTCCAAGACTTCCTTTAGAGACTATTGCTACCAAGGAATGACCTAAGGCCTTTGCAAGTATAATGAAAATATACAGGGATAATGAATCTCCTTGATGAATTCCATGATTGTTGCTGAACTATCCTACTACTGCTCTGTTTACCAAAACTAAGAACTTGGTTGTGGAGATGTAGTTCATAGTTAGCTTTATCCAATTCTCATTGAAACCAAATAATTTTAAGATAATTTTTAAAAAATCCCAAGAGACTCAATCATACGCCTTATTCATATCCAATTTTAACAGCATTCCAGCCTCCTCATAAAGTTATTTTAATGAATATAAATTTCTAAAAGATAAGGTAAGGTAAAAAGGGGAGGAGATTAATACTAAACCTGATAAGGCAAGGCCCACTCCAAAATGTTATTCCCTAGATCTCTTCCTCAAGAATATAGGATAAGTTTAGAATATTAATTTTATTAAATTGCATGTTACATAAATGTAGGATATATCAGGATAAATAATGCATAATTAAAATCATAAAAATTGGATCCACATCTAGTTTAGTTCATAATTGCATTCCTTAAAATAAGCACATTTTCAAATTAATACTTTTATTTATTGTAAACTTTATTTTATGCAAGAAACTAAGAAAAATAAATAGAAATCAATGATTAGAATTATGGATATCTATATGGGATAACTATTCTTTAAATCTAATCTTGGTTTGACATTAAATGTGAGATATTTTACTCAATATTTTGGCATCATTGTTGGGAAGAATATTAACATAATTTTTGGTTGGATACTGCTAGATTATGTGAGGAGGCTTTACCTTCATGTAGGTCAAGAGTGGCACAACAAGTTCCACTGAGTATCCTCATTTTAACATTGCCAGGTTCCATTTTCTTGGTTTAAATTTTGTTGTTTCTTAAGTTAGCATTTGTTTTAGAAAATCATTTTCAAAATTTTATGGTTGCTACATATTTGGTTTGGAAAATTTACTTGCATTCAAGTTAGAAGTGTGACAAGATCATACTAAGTGTTTCTTAAACCAAAGTAGTGACAACATTTTTTGATTCAATTTCAGCAAATTATTTTTAGAATTTTATGGTTGTTACATCTTTGGTTTGGAAACTTTACTTGCATGCAAGTCAAAAGTGTGACAAGATCATACTAAGTGTTTCTTAAACCAAATTAGTGGCAACATTTCTTAAGTTATTATTTATTTTAGCATTTTAATTTCAGCAAATTATTTTCAGAATTTTGTGGTTGTTACATCTTTTGTTTGGGAAGCTTTACTTGCATGCAAGTCAGAAGTGTGATAAGATCATATTGAGTGTTTCCTAAACTAAAGTAGTGGCAACATTTTTATTTCCTTGCTGCATTAAAACTGAAAGTTGAAGTTCAGATCTGATTTTAATGGCAGTAAAATTACTTCTTTTGAAAATAAAAATTTAGTTGTTGTGAATTGCATTTTTCTCAAAAACAAAACAATTTTTTTATTAAAAACTGAAAAAAAAAGGAAAGAGAAAAGAGAAGTATACATTGCTAATTGTGGAAAATTGCATTAATCAGTCTGCATCAATAGACCTTAGGAGAATACTCCTAGAACAAGAAATCAACCTACTTTATGAACAAGACATAGAACAATTTTGGGAACACCTTGATTTTATTAAGCAAAGGTAAAAAGAATTGGGAAAAATTAAAAGAATCAATATAACTAAAGCCCTAGGTACAAATTATCACTCACCCTACCTTGACCTCTTGAGAAGTTGTGAATGTTGGTTAGGGGATAGAAGAGCAAGCGTAAACCCATATACATATCCTTGGGAGCATTACTTTGAGGATTCCCTTGTTGTCCATGACTTCTTAGAGAATATAGAAAATAGGAAGGTGAGTCTAGAATTCAGTAGAAGGCACCAAAAATTCCTTACAATTATATGCTTTAGAGAGCTATGTCATGACCTACAATTTGAAAATCCTATCATAGTACAAGGACAATATTTCATTACCCAATTGATTCATCTCTTAAAGCAAGATTTTACATTCGAGGAAGAACATTATATGACCCCTGAATAGTTAGATCTAATCAATGACATCCATAAACTGTTCAATGTAGGTAAATGATTTTAATACACTTAAAACTACTTGCATATATTAGGAGCATTGTTTCATAAATTTATGAATTGGCCTAGAGACTCAAAAGGAATATTTATTAAAATTAACAAAGAAAAACAAGAAGAGAACTTTAGAAGAAAATCTAGTAAAAAGCTTGACATTGTTGAATCAAAGAAGACTGATATTATAGTTCAAACAACTAAGGATTCTTCAACATCACTAGAACAAATCAAGCCTCCATTAACTCTACTAGATCAATATCCTAAAATATTTATACTACTAGAACTTGAATTTTATAATCAAATAGATCCTTCCACTATTTTTTTTTAGCCTATACCTGGTCCAATCCTTGAATTCCTTCAAACAATCATGTATGAACATAGTAGTGAATAATGGGTAGTAGAGGGAAACAAGAGGAGGAATATGCAAATAAATAGTGATCATGGAGAATTAGAAGGAAACCAGAGGAGAAAGAGGCAAAGAAAAACTTTTCCTTTTTTATTCCTTCTCTAGAAGGTAGGATATCAAGGGAACCAAAGCCCATTTCTATTGCTATTTTTCCTACCTTCCATGGAAAACCACATGAAGATCCTTATGCATTCCTTTTTGAATTTTAAGTGTTATGCCAAGCCTATTTCTACACCACTAATGAATAGAAAGTATGACTTTTCCCCTCTGCACGTAAGGATACAACCTTAAGATGGTTTATGGATTTAGGTAAGAGTGTTTGCATTTGGTGGGATGGAGAGAATGGATTAAAGGATATGTTACTTGAAATGTATCAATATTATTGTAGATTTAGGGATAAGAAGGCTGAATTATTTTGCATGAACCAACAAGAGGAAGAATCCCTCAAAGACTACCTTGAAATATTTTAGTTTGTGGGGTCTAGAGTTAACATTGAGCTAGATGAAGAAATCTTAAAGGAACTCTTCCTAAAAGGGTTGAAAGAATATGTCCTTGATATACTAAAACTTATGGCTAAGGGGGATATCCACCAAATAGGACTTGAATAAATTGTGAATCTTTGCAAAATTTATTCAAGAAATAAGCCATTTAGAAATAATAAATACCCATCAAAAGGAGTAACAAGAACAGAATATGGCAATATGTTGGAAAGTCTAAAGACTAATTTGTTGAGCACATTAACTACATATTTTGACCTTATAGAAAATAAACCAAAAGATCAATATATTGAGGAAATATACTATCATAGGTGTAGGAAAAGGCACAATCTAAGAGAATGTCCTCTTAACATCACAAATATTTCCAACATTTCTACTAGCTGTAAAATTTGTGACAAGGATCATAGTACTAAAATTGTAAATATATCTCAGCTGTAAAATCTTCTATAAAAGATCCTAAAGTTGAGGAAGTAGAGGATATTTACTTTGTAGCCCAAATAAGAAACAACCCATTCAATGGTCCATCTAATTGGTCCAATTCTAATTATTCCAACTAGCAAAGACCTAACTATTGGTCAAATGCACCAAACTGGACAAACTAGAATCCATCTAATCAAGAATAGAATATACCACCATGGGCTCAATTTATGTCCAACCCTTATGGGAGTCCACCTCCATGGACTCAAGGAATATCAAGAAAAAATTAGAATGTGCCTAATTGGAACATAAATTACCAATATAATCAATGGAGATCTAGTTGGTCTCAAGGTCCACCCCAAGAACAGAATTTTCAAAATCAATTCATAGGGGCAAGCTCCTCATAACCAACCTCAAAATAGACTCCTACCATCTCCAAACAATGTGAATAATCCTCCTAAAAAACCACATTTACCTGCTCAAGAATTACTCAATATTAATAACAACAAAATGGTTCAACAAGTTTATGAATCCAATGGAACATGTTCAATATCTATGGTACCTTGCCAATAGATCCATTTAAGATTTGGAAATGTGTTGGATAATAATAGGGTGATCTTCACAAAAATTGAATAACCTATCCAAAACTCATTTGAAAAAGGAGACAAAGATGAAAATTTTGAAGATGAGATAGAAACCTTACCATAGAATATACCAAAAAATAAAAAAAAGTCAAATATCTCAAAGAAAAGAAGTGGAAATCTCATTTCCTAAAATATTAGCAATAACTAAAGAACCCTCTAAACCAGCTTTCAATTTTCTACAAGAACTAGAAAATTTTACTATCAAAATCCCTCTTTTATAGGCCATCAAGGATATTCCTAAATACTCTAAAAATAAAGAGTATGTACACAACTCCTGGAAGGAAAAAGAAATATGAAACTCAAACTATCCAATTTATTGGATAGTTATCCGAAATAATGATGGGGAGATTGTTGCCAAAATATGTGGATCTCGGAGCGCCTATACTCACAGTCCATATTGGTAAAATAGCCTTGCAAAATGTCCTAGTAGACCTAGGAGCCACCATCAATGTTAGGACTAAGGAAACAATAGAATATTTAGGGATATATACATTACAACCAACTTCTATAGTCCTTCAACTTGCAGACAGATCCACTATCAAATTGGAAGGAAAGTTAGAAGATATTATAGTGTCAGTAAGTTCATGGGAGTATCCTGTAGACTTTGTGGTTTTACAACCAAAGAAGAAATTAGGGTTAAATCCCTTAATCCTTGGATTCCCACGGCTTGAAACAATTGATGCCTACATTAGTTGTAGATCTGGAAATATGAGTATTTCCAATAATAAACACACTAAGGATCTTAGCCTTTTTCCTAAGTCAACATTGGTAGAAGGTTTTTCAAAACAAATTTGATATGATTTTCTTGATGATTTGGATGATATTCAAACTCTATCGGTTAATGTAATAAGTGTGAGATATTTAATTTGAACAACTTTCTCTTAAAATATTTCCAAACACCACTCTATTCTGCACCTTAAGATTTTATTTGATATGTCTTAATTTTCTTGTTATTTTATTTTGGGTCTTGAAAAATATTTTTTCCACCATTCCTCAATTTTGGAGTCAAAATCCTTATGTTTCAGCCACATTAATTCAAACCTAAATGGAATGTTTTACTTCCTTCCTTATTCTAAAATTTCCTATATGATCAGGTTATGATTTGACCCAATCTTTGGAATTGTAGTGAGTGTGGAATCACCAAAAATAGTCAACCCCTCGTGTGAAATTAACACCCTGTATAATCAAATATGAATGAGTTAATATCCTAATATTAAATTACTCTAAGTATAAGGTATTCTTTCAATATTTACATCCATAAAATCATTACCATTGATAAAGTCTCTAAAATATTTCATTTCTTCTATAAGGGTGGAAGATCTTCCTCTCTTGTCTAAAGGGTTTAAAGGAGAATTAAAATCTCCTACTAGAATCTAGGGTAGTCCCTTAAATTATTCTCTCATCTGACTCAGGTCAAACTATAACTACCTTCCTCCAGGTGTTGTGTTAGGGGCATACACATTGGTGAGGATCCAGTTTTGCTTGTTGTTTAGATTGTGGAAAAAAACTATAATCGACCATCTTGTACTTAAAACTAACCTACCCTCAATATTTTTCCCATTCCATAAACACAAGAGCCCTCCTAAAGCTCCTACCATTTTGCTATATTCCCAACCTACCTCTTGCCAAAATTTCTTTTAAATTCTATCACTTTTAATATGGTCTAGTTTTATTTCTTGTAATAAAAAAGCATCTGGATGATTTTCTCTTCTAAGTATACACCAAATGATGTTTTGAAGGGGTATTAATGCCCCTAATGTTCCATGATAAAAAATTTAGTTCTTTGTTATGGTGGGAACCTCCTTCCCCCATCCAAAATTTTCTTCAATGCCATCATCCACACCCCTAGTAGTTTCCTTCTGAATAGTAATAGCAACTAATGGTCTACCTAGTCTTGTCTCACCCCCCATGTTAGTTGTCCCTTTGGAATGATTTTAGGTCACCCTACTCTGAGTTGAAACATCTTGGTGTTTACCTCTTGCATTTTCTCTCACAACCTTCTCCAAATTTCCATCAGACTGTTTGGTTTCTATTTGGATTTCATTATCTAAGGATTGTTTTTTACTTTCTCCTTCCTTTCCCCCTATTGGGGTTTCAATTAGTTTGATATCAAAATAGTATGATATCTCTTCAATAATATTAAAATATGAGAATAGATTTGATAGGGGAATATGAATCTTCAACTCATTATGGTTTAGGTATAATTCACTTACCTCCTTATCAAGATCCTCCATTGCTCATTCCTTTGTTGTATCATAATATCCTAATACTATCACCTACTTGTTTGTCCTTCCTTCTGAATTTACCTTTTGAAAACCCTTCATTGAAATATCAACTTGTTGATGAGGAGCAACATGCTTTCAAACCAATTTATGCTTAACCTAAAAATTATTCTTGTGTGCATTGCATGTAACACTTGGATGTCCTTTTTTTAACAAAGCCCACACTTAACCATCAATTTTTTATATTCTATGATTTAGTTCCAGTATCCATACATAGAAATTAACTTTATGGATTTTTGGAGTTCCTAATTTTATTTTACATTTAAACAAATTCTTGCAAAGAGCATTCTTGACCTGGCTAAGGTTTTCAGATCCACTACAAGTAATTGTCCCATATTTTTTACCACTCCCACTAAAATATTTTCATGCCAAAGATGAATCAAAAGCCTAGGGATATGACTCCAAATTATATCTACATCAATGCAATGCAAAAAAGGGTCAAAATCAAGGCTCCATTTTTGTAGAAAAATCCCTCTTCTCCAATTGAACCATGGGCCTCCTTGGAGGATTTTGTCACAATCTATAGAACAGTTCAATTTGACCCAAAAATTCCTTGTGGTAAGGCCACAATGTCCATATGACCCAAGGGTTTTCACTTCCTTGCTTCCCATTTTCTAATATCATCCAACCTTGGTCACACTCAAATGAATTTCCCAACTAGATACATCTCTGCTTGTTCCTAGGATTTGCAGTTCTCCATTCAATGATTGTAGTTTGAAGCACCTCTCTAAGATTTTTTGCTTGCCTTTCAAAATATTTACCCAATATTGAGTATCCAGGTCAAAAGGTTTTTCCCTACCTTTTCATACTCTCCATAATCAACTCTAACATCTTCTTCCTATTGTTTGTTCTACCTGCCTACCACCCCTATCAAACCTGGCATCCCTCCTTGCCTCAAGCTCTCCATTATTAATCACGTTCTTAGTAATTGTTAATGGGGCACCTGCAAGGTATTTTAGTAGTGAGAGAGGCTTAAGACAAGAATATACTATCCCCCCATATCTATTTATTATCATGGTAGAAGCATTAGGGAGAGCATGCAAGACTTAAAGGATTTAAACTAGCTTCAAATCTTGAGGTAGTTACTCATCAACAATTTATTGATGATACTATTTTAGCGGGCCAAGCTTCAATAATTGAGGCAAGGGAGATAAAATACATTCTTGAAACTTATGGATAGGCTTCTAATTAGAAGATAAATTTTCTAAGAGCAAAGTTTACTTATTTAAAACTCTGATAATGATGCAATAAAGAAATTTTAGACTTCTCAACTGTGGAGTAGAGGAGTTACCCTCCTTGTACTTAGGAATGCCTATGTTTAAAGCCAAAATGAAGGAAAATTTATGGAATCCTATTCTTGATAGATTTTAGAAAAAGCTAGTAAGGTGGAAAGGGGTGCTTTTAATCCAAACTGAAGCTTCAGTTGGTGAAGACAACTCTACAAAGCTTACCTATTTACTACATGTCTTTATTTAAAATATCGGATAAAGTAGCAAATAGGTTGGAATAAATTCAAAGGAGATTCTTATGGACTGGTATAGAGGAAAAATAAATAATATCCTTGGTAGCTTGGGATAGGGTTTGTAATCCTAAAAAAGGAGGATTGGGACTAAGAAAAATGAAAGGGTTTAATAAATCCTTGGTTAGAAAAATTGGATGGAGGTTGATTCAAAAGAATGATACCTTATGGATAAATATAATTAAATCTAAATATCTAGAGAATAATAACTATTTCAAAGATGTGCAAACCCTCCTCTAGGTTCCTCTCTTTGGAATAATTTGGCTAAGATAAGACTGCTTATTTGGAAATAAATTTAGTGGAAGGTTGGATATGGATCCCAAATTGATTTTTGGAAATACTTGTGGCTCATGGATACTCCTCTAGGGTTGATTGATGAGTTGAATCTTGCTAGAAATATTTTGGTTGATTTATTCAAAACTAAAGTCAAAGATTTTATAAATAGAGGAATTTATGGAAAGCAATGGAAAAATATCAATAGGCATTCTAGTTCAAGGGATATTCAACAAGCAATTATAAATATAAATCAATTCATTTAAGCCAAAAGAATGATATAGATAATACTATTTGGGCCCTCAATATCTCTGATAGTTATTCAATTAAATTAGGATATGAATCACATATCTCTCCTTCCCTAGGTAGGTTTGATGCAAATAACATTTGGAGCAAATTTTTAGTTCCAAAGATTATCTTCTTCTCGTGGTTGGTTGTACAAAATAATATTTTAACACTAGACAACATAATGAGAAGAGAATTTTATCTCCCCAATAGATGTGTGTTATATCTTAAAAGTGAAGAATCAATCAAGCATATGTTTATGAAGTTCCCCTTCTCTTCAAGGGTTTTTAATTAACGATGAAGGATTTTGAAATCTAGTGATTGAAGGCAAAGGATGTTACATATTTATTAGAACAATGGAAATATATCTTTTCCAATTTAGGATTATCTCAAACTTGGAAGCTAGCCCTACCTCACTTTTTTGGGGGTATTTGGAAAGAAATAAATAATAAAATATTTAAGGAAATGTACATGAATGAAATCTCAACCTTCAACAAAATTCTAGTTGTAGTTAAGGATAATCTCTCTATTATACCTCATCATAATGATGGAGGAAGGATAGTGGAAGCTAGAATTGCTATAAAATGGGGATTTCTTGAAAGCTAAAATTATGATACTAAACCCAAAAAATAGTTATATGGAATAAAGTCTAGAACCCACCTCAACTTGGTTGGATTAAAGTGAATTTTGATGGGGCAGTTAAGGGAAACCTCAGTAGGGCTAGATGAGGGGGTATTTTTAGAAATCCAAGTGGGAATATCATAGCAGCATTTGCAAAATCTTATGGAATTCAATCTAAACATATGGTAGAAACAAAATCCCTATTCACATGCATGAGCTTAATAAAAGAACTAAATATAAAGAGGATCATTATTAAAGGTGACTTTAAATATTATTAATTGCTTAAGGGGTAAGAATGAAGCTAGTTGGAATATATCAAAGATTATATTAGTTGCAAGAAAGATAATTACAACTTGGAGGAGGTTAATATAGTGCATATCTACCAATATTTCAACCAAATGGTGGATTGGTTGGCCAATAAAAGTGTAGATAGTCCTAAACCAATTCTATGGAGGGATGATTTCCCTAGTGAGTTTAGGAGTATAGTTGAGATGGAATTGCAATCTTATAATATAAAAATATGGTTAAATTATTAATCAATGGTTGTAAGCTTTATTCACCTCTTGTAGTCATAGGAAGTGATTCCTTGGTTCCTATTGAGTGGTGTGGCAATAGGATATTGTTATGTGGTAGGGTTACTATTTTGTGGTAAGGTCTTATTGAGCAATGCGATCACTATAGTCTCAATGAAATTTGTGGTGGGATGTGGTGTTAGCATGGCCTATGCAGCATTTTGCAAGATATTTTTCTATTGTAGGGTTACTATTTTTGGTAGGGTTCCTATTGAGCAATTGATGCAGGAGCATCTAGTGGTGTAAGAGTGATCTTGCATCATCCAAAATTTGTATTTATTTTATTTTGTTCTAAAGTTTGTTTAGTTGTTTAGAGGATGGAGAAATAGACCCAACAATGAAAGAATCATCCCAATATCCTGAGCGGTTTGGAAGATATGTAAATTTTAAGGTCTTCTACCCTACCAAAACTAGTGAAAATCCTACTACTAAAACTTGAAGGTCAATTTTGAAGGCCTTAGAGGCATCTTAGAGGGCTGAAAATGGTGGTTATTCCTTTAGAAAATTATTGAGCTGTGAAACCCTTCGAGAGCTTTCTGAAAATATGTGCTAATAGTCATTTTGATCAATGAGTTAGGAGTTATGACCTCGGGAAGTTTTCCCCTAAAATTCAAATTTCAAATACATTGTTCTAGGCGGGAAAAGGAAAAAATAGGGTATTAGAGGGAAATTTTTGAAATTGTAAAGGGGTCGGTCTCTGTAAGCTCTATTTTGAGAATAGTAATACAAGAAAAGCTTTGGATCATTTTGCATTTTCTCTACTTTCAGTAGTTGGTTTGTGTTTTGTTGATGTTGAATTGCTTCAACAATGTGGGCTATGATCTCGATAAAAGGATATTGTTCTATGGTAGGGTTCCTATTGAGTGGTGCTACAGTGGGATACTATTCTAAGGTAGGGTTCCTATTGAGTGATGGGGTATCTATGATCATTACATCCTAGGAGGAGGTTAATATAGTGTATATCTATTGATATGGCAACCAAGTGGAATATTGGTTGACCAATAAAGGTGTAGATGGTCTTGAACCAATTCTATAAAGGGATGATTTTCCTAGTGAGTTGAGGAGTATAGTTGAGAGGAATTTGTAATCTTATGATAGACATAAGTATGGTTAAATTATTAATCAATGGTTGTAAGCTTTATTCACCTCTTGTAGTCATAGGAAGTGAAGCTTTTCAAAAAAATTCCTTTAAGGGGTTTATGTGACTTCTTGTCTTGTTCTACTACTACACTTCTCTAATTCTTCATTGTTTGATTTAATGTAGAGGAGTGGTATTGTAAAAAAGGGTTGGGGCCCTTTCAAAAATCCCTTCTTTTCACCCTAATAAAAAAATCCATGCAATTTGGTAAAAAAGGCCTAAAATGCTTGTATGGAAGGTTGCACAAAATTAGAAGGATAAAAATGAAAAATTAAGCCTTCAAACCTACAAATTAAATAACCAATAAACAACTACCACATGTCACATGATGTCATGACTAGTAAAAATATTTTTGGAAGAGGTTAGAACAAGTGACCTCAAGCCTACAAATAAGTTTATCAACCATCATTCCAATAGTCTTGTTAGAGTTAGAGAGACACATTATGACAAAACATGTAAGAATGTCATCAAATAAATTTGAACCATATATCTACTAGATGCAAGAAAGCTTACCAAATATTATGCCAATGGTCCTATTGGATTTTATGTCTTACAAAAATAAAGAAATTATTGTGTGCTAGAGAAGGTACAAAAGAAAGTAATTTTACTAGACAGATTTGAACCTGGGATATTATTTATGAAAAAATTACACTATCTTGCAATATACACCCAAACATCTATGTTGGTTGGCATATGAAAGGAGAATATTCCAAAAATAGGATACCCTATATCATGACCTGCCTCGGAAGGACCCTTTTACAAGATGAATTAGGGCCTAAATTCTTAGTTTTGTAATGATTGATGCTTTTGTGAAAGGTATATTTTAGAAAATATGTTTTGGTAAAAAGAAAATCAAATTAATTAATAATGGTTTAATTAATCTAATTACATGTTACCTCATTAATTTGGTAGGTTTTGGAGTGCAATTAGGTGGTTTTTGTCTTCACAAAAGGTGCCTAATTTTGATTCGACCAAAAGAGCACTAAGATATTTTAATAATATAATGATTACTTTATTAAAATAGGGGATTATTCCTCCTTCCCCGTGTTTGCTTCATAGAAATTAATTTTAAATAAGATTCCCTTTTTCATCCTTTAATAATTTAAAAGTTGTTCATATTCTTAATGAGGGGGCATGGAATAAAAGGGATGGATCACTTTTTGATTTTATATTATTAATTTTGTTTCTTCCTCACATGGGGAGGTGGGGAGGAAATTAATTGTTTAGTAAAGAGCATATTTCTTTGTCGAAGAAGAATGCCAATAAAGGATCCTTAGGGGATTAGTGGAAAACTATAAAAGCATAAAGGAAACTAGGAGGTTGAAGGAAGAGCTTAATAAGACCAACCTTTCATTGGGGAATATCAATATTTTATCTTGCTTTATTTGGAAGCTGTAATTACTTGCAAATCCTAAGTTTTTATGAATCACTGATTACTTGCAAATATTATTTGTCTATGCTTTTTTTTTTTGGTAATTAAGGATCAAATTCATTGCAAACGGGTTTTGTAGGTTGATCCAAAACCTTTTACAAGAAACAACACAGAGCTGTTACGGGTCAAAAAAACAATAGGGACAGACTGTCCTACGCTATTAGCAACCATCTGAAGCCCCCTTCTGAAACAGCTTCACGCACCTCAGCCTTCAGCTTTCATCCACCCACACCTCCGCGATTTCGCGACAAGTCACGAAAATGAGACATGTCACGAAATCGCGACACCAAACAGCCTTATGCTTCAATTTCCAGCATCACCGCGATTTCGTGACATGTCACAAAAATGCGATATGTCATGAAAATGTGACATGTCACGATTTCGCGACATCAAACAGCCAACTGCTTCCTTTGCCAGCAACTCCGCGATTTCGCGACAGGTCGCGAAAATGCGACATGTCACGAAATCGTGACAAAAACTGCCTTCTGCTTCAACTTCATGCAACACCGCGATTTCGCGACAAGTCGCGAAAATGCGACAAGTCACGAAAATGTGACATGTCAAAATGCGACATGTCACGATTTCGTGACATCATTTTGCCTTCTGCTTTGCCTGCAAGCCCCTCCGCGATTTCGCGACAGGTCACAAAAATGCGACATGTCGCGATTTCGTGACATCTTTCTGCCTTCAGCTACAAATCCCAGCAACTCCGCGATTTCGCGACCAGTCACGAAAATGCAACATGTCGCGAAATCGCGACATCTTTCTGCCTTCTGCTTCATTTTCATCATCTCCACGATTTTGCGACAAGTCACGAAAATGTGACATGTCGCGATTTCATGACGTCTTTCAGTCTTCTGCTTCAAAGCCGCCTCCACGTCGTGAAATCGCGACATTCTAGCTGGGCGCTCCTCTCTGCCGCTGACGGTCGTGAAACCGCGACAACTTTCCATACTTAACTTTTTCCAGCATTGAGCACCGCAAAACCGCACCAGGTCGCGAAATCGCGACAAAATCCCTCTAAGCTCTTCACTGCTTCTTTTGGGCGCGATAACGCGACATGTCGCGATATCGCGACATTTTTTGGTCAACGCCTCTCCTGCTCTACTTTGACCGCGATACGGCGACACGTCGCGAAATCGCGACAATCTTGCTGGGCGCTCCCCTCTGCCTCTGTCGGTCGCGAAACCGCGACAACTTTCCATACTTAGCTTTTTCCAGCATTGAGCACCGCGAAACCGTGACAGGTCACGAAAATGCGACAAGCCGCGATATCGCGACAATTTTCCTCTAAGCTCTTCACTGCTTCTTTTGGGCGTGATAACGCGACATGTCGCGATATCGCGACAATTTTCGGTCAACACCTCTCCTGCTCTACTTTGACCGCGATACGGCGACACGTCGCGATATCGCGACAGTTTCCTTCTGTGCTCTTCACTGCTTCTTTTGAGCGCGATAACGCGACAAGTCGCGATATCGCGACAATTATCGGTCAAAACCTCTCCTGCTCTACTTTGACCGCGATACGGCGACACGTCGCGATATCGCGATAGTTTTGGTCCATGGTCGCACTTGCCTTTTTTTGTCGCGAAATCATGACAGGACAGCTTCGGGAGACAGAAAACTCCTCTTCCTTTTTCCAAACCCCACAGATGCATCAACATTGGCGATCATTTTGAATAATCTTGTCCACATCACTTGGAACCCCGAGTTCCCAAGTGACCAACCCATCGGCTTCCACCCCTATATTGGCTAAGATATCAGCAGTTTTATTAGCTTCCCTAAACACGTGTTGGGCCCTTCGCTCATTCTTGGCTTGGTATAGGATCCTAGCCTCTTCGATGACAGTCTTAAACCGCCACGGAGGAATTTTCCCATTGCTGATAAGGTTTATGACGTGCAGGGAATCTCCTTCGATGATAAGATTATCTTCAATCTCCTGAGCCATCTGAAGACCCCTCCAAAGCGCTCTTGCTTCCGCCTCGTTGTTAGTCCTTGTTCCCAACTACTCAGAAAAGGCCATCACCAGAAAGCCTTGATGGTCTCTCACTACTCCTCCAGCCCCTGCTCTGCCAGGGTTACCTTTAGAAGCCCCATCAAAGTTAAGCTTGAGCCATCCAACTGGGGGCGGTTTCCACCTGACATCTACTCTAGGATTGATCTTGGGGGACAAGGGTTTCTCAACCAGGGTAAGATTTAAAGAGTGAGCGATCAGTCTCTCCCAAAGGGGAGGATTGCGAGCTTCATGAGGAATAAGGCTAACGTTTTCACGGGCAAAGGTAAGGATCTTATTGGTGATGGAGGTGGCATCATGGCTCGACTCATGGAAAGCTCTGTGGTTTCGTTCAAGCCAAATCTGCCACAAAAAATGGTGGAGACAGATCTTCCAAAAAAACCTCAACCTAAGGCTAACGAAGGGATTAGGCCATTGGTGGAAGAGGTCAATGATGGTGGCTGGTCTGACCCAGCAAATACTAAAGGCTTGAAATAACCTATTGAGGATGCTCAAAGAGACCGGGCATTCAAGGAAAATATGGAGGGTGGACTCCCAATTGGCCCTGCACAAACAACAACGGTTAGCAACTATCATACCTTTCCTTATCAAGTTGTCAATCGTAAGAATCCTGCCTTGGATCGCCATCCACGAGAACATTGCAACTTTAGGAATAAGCTTTTTGACCCACACCAACTGAGTCTGGAGAATGGGGTCCTCAGAATCTACCATTAGCATGTAAGCAGATTTGACTGAGAACTGCCCATTTTCGGAAGCTGCCCAAATTACATGATCCTGCCCAGGACTCATGGAGATGAATTGTTGATGCAATATGCTTTGGATTTCTTCTGAAACGGCTTCAAATCCTAGGATCCTTATCTGTTTCCAAATAAGCCTTCCTCTGTCCTGCCTCATGAAGTCAGCTACTTTCCTTCCATAGAGATCCTCTGTGATTCTTTTGACCCTCGCTAGGTGAGGAACCTGAGATAACGCTTCATCCTTGGCCCACCTATCATCCCAGAACCTGATCTTCTATCCATTACCAAGGACCCACCTTAGGCCTTTCTTTATAACCTCTCTGCTTGATAAGATTGCTCTCCAGAACGCAGAACCTCTCCTGTGCACCGTATCATCTAGGAAATCAGAACCTTGGAGATATTTCCTTCTAATTATGGCAGTCCACTCATTCTCCTCATTGTTAATAAGACGCCAAGCTTGTTTAGCTACTAAAGCTGTGTTTAGATGAGCAACTCTTCTCAGTCCAAGCCCCCCGTATTCTTTCGGCCTACAAACCTTGCCCCAGCCCACAAGGTGGATCCTCTGTTTTTCCTCTGATCCAGACCAGAGAAAGTTCTTTTGAATCTGTTCAATTTTTTGGTGAATTCTGGTCGGAGCCCTAAAAATAGAAAGAAAGTAAACCGGAATGCTCTGTAAGGAAGCCTTAGTGAGGGTGAGTTTCCCGACCTGAGATAAAAAATGTCCTTTCCAGCCAGCCAATTTTTTTTGGATTCTTTCTACCACTCTATCCCACATAGATACACACGGAGAACCGTAGAAAAGGGGAAGGCCGAGATACGTGGTAGGGAGAGTCGCTATCGAACATCCCAAAATTTGAGCTATTCTGGCTTGCCTCTGATTTGGGGTGTTAAGGAAGTAGAGCTTACTCTTGTTGAAATTCACCTTCTGACCCGCCGCATCCTCGTAGAGTTGGAGAATGTGCTTAATCCTTCTAGCTTCAACCACAGACGACTGGGTCAACATCAAAGTGTCATCCACAAATTGTTGGTGACTAATAGGGTTGATGAGAGAGGTGGCTTTGATCCCCAAAATTAATCCAGCATTGCAAGCTGCTTTAATAGTTCTACCCAAAGTGCCTCCGCCACAATGACGAACAAAATTGGGCTTATTGGATCTCCTTGTCTGAGCCCTCTGTGACTCTGGAAGTACCCAACTATCGTGCCATTGACCAGAACTGAGAACCAGGGTTTGGATATGCACTCTTTTATCAGCCTGAACCACTGAGGATGAAAGCCGAACTTCAGAAGAACAATCGCCAAAAAATCCCAGTTAATGCGGTCAAAAGCTTTGTTCATATCGAGCTTTAGGGCTAAGACCGCCTTGTTGGTTTGACTTGCAGAGTGCAAAGCTTCATGGACTGTGATCACACCATCCAAAATTGATCTCCCCTGAACAGAGCTGCCTTGGCTAGGGTCGATAATGAGGGGCAGAATTTCTTTCATCCTGTTAGCAATGGCTTTTGATAATATCTTGTAGGACACGTTGCATAGACTAATCGGTCTGAAATCTGCCATTGTCTCTGGAGTAGGGCCCTTAGGAATCAGGGCGATAAAGGTGGACTTGAACCCTCTCGGAATATGTTTTGAAGCCTAAAATTCTTTGATAGCAGAGATGACATCCGCTCCTACAGTGTCCCAAAAAGCTTGGTAGAACCTAGGAGGGAACCCATCAGGGCCAGGGGTCTTCTCAGGATCCATGCTAAATAGAGCTTTTCTGATTTCTTCATCAGTGAAGGGAGCAAGAAGCTTACCATTTATGGCCTCATCAACCAAACTCGGAATGGACTGGAGGAGGGTTTCCTTGGCTTCCTCTCTACACCGGGATTCATCCCCGAGAAGGGAGCTGAAGTAAGCAGTCGCTTCCTCCCTGATCTCAATTAAGTCTTGGGTTTTGGATCCATCGGCTTTGGTCAACTCTCTGATCTTATTATTACTTCTGTTCCTCAAGGTAGAAACATGAAAGAACTTTGAGTTCGAATCACCATCCTTTAACCATAAAGCCCTGGATTTCTGCCTCCAGTAAGTCTCCTCACAAGCTAAAATATTGTGATATTCTGACAGATTGGCTTGTTCCTCCTTCCTAGTAGCTTCATCACTGATACCATTCTGTATCGTGTTGTCAATGACCTGCAGCCTTTCCCCCACTTGTTTCTTGTTCTCAAACAGGTTCCCAAAAACCTCCTTATTCCAAGTTCTAAGGTTATTCTTTACTAATTTCAGCTTTTGAGCAAGAATGAAACCTGAACTTCCGTGAAAGGGTTGCTGCCACCATTTGGAAATACTTTCTTTTAAATCCGGGTGTCTGATCCACATTGACTGAAAACGAAAGGGTTTTTTGAAAGAGTTTGACTTTGGGACCTCCAAGAGGATGGGATTGTGATCGAAGGAAATTTTGGGAAAGGTTTGCAGGGTAGAGTCTCCAAACCCAGCAATCGCCTCCTTGGATAAGAAAAACCTGTCAAGTCTTTCCTGGATAAGTTGGCTTCCTGAACGCCTGTTGCTCCAGGTATACTTGGCTCCTCTTAGCCTCACATCCATCAGTTGGTTCGAGTTAACAAAATCATTGAAGTCTTCCATACTTCTGGAAGGGAGCCCTGATCCACCCTTTTTGTCTGATGGGTATAGCGGCATGTTGAAATCTCCTGCCACCACCCACGGGATGTCATGGAAAGCATCACCCAGATTGCCCAGATACTCCCACAAAGAAGCTCTCCCCTGAACAGAATTAGGAGCGTAAACATTGGAGCAGATCCACGATCTATTGATGTCAATATCATGGAAAAAAACACTCAACACCCTATCGTCCTCTTGGATGATACTGCCTTCCACTACCCGAGGGTCCCACGGAACCATGAGCCCCCCCGACGTTCCTCTAGCCGGTATAAACACCATTTCCCCTTGACTCCACATCTTTTTTGCTATTGATTTTGATCGGGCTTCGTCTAATTTTGTTTCTTGCAACATCAAAATTGTTGGATTGTATTGCCTTCTTAGCGAACTAACCACTCTCTGAGTGGGCCGGCCATTGAGGCCTCTCACATTCCATGAGAGAACCTTCATTTAGATTGTTTAGAGTTTTTCCCTTTCCCCCTTCCCTGAGGAGGTTTTCCTGATTTGTTATCTTCGAGCCCTGGGATAACTTGTTGTATCAGAGTTTTCTGTTTACCGCTGGCAATCTCATTGTCAATCCTCATTCTGTTGTGCTCTGCATTTGAAATCCTCCCCTTCTTTCTCTCATAGCCATAGTCAATAGGTGACTTAGTCGTACTCCTGGTCTTCTTGGGGCTAAATTGAGGGGGATCTAGCTGTTGAAGAACCGGACTCACGCATTCCTCAAAATCATCCAATTCTACCATCTCAGTCCTTGATTCTAACTCCTCCATATTTTTCCTGTATTCTCCTGACTTATGAGAAGAATCTTCTAGCTGGTTTGGCTGGCTTCTGGCTATGATGTTGGGGAGGTCTGGTTTCGAAGACACAATCTCCTCCACCCTTTTTCTATATTCTCTCGGGGCTTAGCCTTACCCCTCCCTGGGGGATTGAGGGGTTATTTGTTATGGGATTTGAAGGACCCGCCCTTGATGGGGATTCTAGGGTTTCAGGGAGAACACATTGCCTGTTTCCCTCTTCTAATTCCTCGATCTCCCCTTCTACCGATAGATCGACTAAAATATTGAACTTATTTGAGCTTGGAAATTTAGGGCTTACCTGATTTTCCTGTTCTTCGATGAGATGTTGCTTGTCTTTGCTCTGATTTTGCCCTGCACCCTGTTTGTCCTTCTCCTGAAAAAAGTAGTTCTTCTTAAATGGCCTAGACCCTCCTTTGCCAACAGGGCCTCTTTTTAGAGGGGGGTTCCTAGGAAACCCTTTCTCATTTGCATGTTTGCCTTCCGATCTGTGGATGTCTCTACTTGTTGCTAGAGTAGGGCACTGATTTTGCAGGTGGCCTTGGGATTTACACTCAGGGCAATAAGCTGGCTTGTTTTCATATTCCACCGCCTGATATCTTAGGTAGTTGCCGTACTCTAGCTCCACAACATTTGGCAGCTCAGATTCAAGATTGGCGTTGACGCAAAGTCTTGCATGTGTCATCCTTGTCCTAGCCAAGGTTGCATGATCTATGGACACCAATTCTCCGATCGTTTTGGCAATGCCATGCAGCCAATACTCATTGACAAACTGAGCTGGAAGGTTGGGGAGCCGAACCCAAATGGGAGCAGTATTGATATTTTGTTTTTCAGGGTCAAAATCCTCCCCCCATTTCCTGAGGAAAAGACTGCGTTTCCCTAAAAACCAGGGTCCTCCAGTGAGAACGCGGCTCGCATCCTCCTTATTGTTAAATCTTAAGATAAAAAACCCCCTGGATAGGGCAACAACCTCCATACTACCCACCGTCCTCCATTTGGATAGGGCCCAAGACCGAATAGTTTCTATATCTGGCCTTCCACCCAGAAACTTGCCCACTAATGAAAACTCTTCCATGGCTAAACATGGCCCCATCGAATCAATAGGAGCCTTTATCCTGTTATTTACCGGGATGAGGGGCGGGAGTGAAAGGAAAGCACTCTTTCTCCCCTTGACAGTTTTCGCAAAGGACCGGCCACCTCCGGGACCCGCACCGCCCATCTGGGTCCCTTTGTCCGGATCTTTTTGGGGAGGGTCGCGCTCTCTCTGGACAACCCCTCCTGACGTCGCTGGCCTCCCATCCTCTGGATCCTCGCCTGGGTCAATCTCGAGGGTCCTACCCAAACCCTCCGAGCCATCTCTGCTCTTCCCGCCTAAAACTTTCAAAATCTCTCCGCTGCTCCTCTCCTCCATTCTGCTCCTGGAAAAAAAAAACCTTATTTGTCTATGCTTGATTAAAGGCTCTAAATTGGTTTTAAATCCAATATGATTATACTTGTTTTGAGGTTCAATTTTATTTGCAAATCCTTTGGTGTTAAGGATATATTATTTTAGACACCTCTTACTTGGATTATGTTAATTTTAGCCTCTATTTTTAGTAGACCTTTGCTCTATTATAACAACTTTCCTCTCGCATAGAAATTAATTTAAAAAGAAGTGCTTCTCTTATTACTTATGGGCATGCTTAATGTGGCTTCACAATGGAGTTGTAATGCCCCTTAATCACCTAATATATGCATGATTTAGCCCTATGAATTGATTGAATTATTAGGGACACTTGCAAACCTGATTAAATGTCAATTGTATTATACCTATTGATTGATATAGTCTGATTCAGCCCTATGTTATGATCAATGTACTATACCTTAGCTTGGATGCCTTATCACAATCATGTCATGCTCATTTTTATGGGTATATTCTATTATATACCCCTATGAGAAAACATAAGACTTAGAATAAATTTCTCTACTCTGAGCAATGATATTAGATTGCAACCCCCTTGATATCACCATCTTGTAGGTTTGTTCAGTGAGTGTAGCACTTGAGAATCAGCTTGAAATATACCCTTATAGTATTACAAGTCCTTTATATTGTTCTTGGAGTCTTCTCATGGGGTTTAAATCCCTTGTGATTTGTACCCTGAGTGGCCAAAGCATTGGTTTACACTCTACTTCGCTCAAGCGAAAGGCTTTTAAAAATCCTTCCATGAGCATTGCCCCACATGGGACATGCTTGAGTGGCAAAGGGTTATAAAGGTAGCTTATTTCCCTAAGCCTTTTGACCACTAGGTGATGGTCATAATATTGAGTCACTTGGTGGTCATCTAAGTTCTAGTTGGAGGCACATGTTTGTTTGTTTTTCTTGTCCCCGATGTGGCCACTTGGTGCCATTAAAACTTTTCATAACATCGGTTGACCTATTGATCTTGCATAAAATTATGCCACATGTTGGTTAGATCTTGATTGTTGGTTTTGAGGTGTGCAATGGAAACCAATGTTTAGTATATTTGGGATGAATTATCCTACACTGGTTGTGCGAGAGCTAGGTAGGAGTTTATAGGGGATTTGGAACCCCTTAATAAAGTGACCACCACTTGATTACTGCATCGATTACCAAGGTCCATCAATTAAAATATTAATTTAATTTTTGTGTGGGATATTTATCCCACATGCTCCCCATGGGAGCATGAGGTAATGTTTATATAAGGGTGAACACCCTTAATAGCTTGACTACTAGGTGGTGGTCAGGAAGACCACTGCTTGGCAGGGCCAAAGTGCTAGTTGATTGGTGTTGAGTTGTGGTAGTTTGATCATTGACCTTAGACTCTTGACTGTGGGTTTGTTTAATCTGGTTTAGCCTAATTGACTATGGATTGGTTTGTTGATCACGTTGACCCAGTTTTATTGTTTGGTTTAGTTCGGTTTGGTTTGAAATAATGGTTTATCTATTGATGAATTCAAACATCCTTTTACCAAATAAAACCATAGTTTATATTTTGCTTTGGAAAGGTATCTAATTAGATACAATTTTATTCTATATTAGCATATTTATAAGGAAATTTTGTATGGAATTATAGAACAAATTTATGGAGAAATTGTAGGGGAACTATAGTACAATATTGAGGAGAAATTGTAGGTTAACTAATAGGACAATTTTATGAAGAAATTGTAGGATAACCTTAGGATAATTTTGGGGAGAAATTGTAGTATAACCTTAGGATAATTTTATGGAGAAACTCTAGGTTAACTTTGGAACAATTTTGTGGAGAAATTGTAGGTTAATTATGGAATAATTTTGTGGAGAAATTGTAGGTTAATTATGGAACAATTTTGTGGAGAAATTGTAGGTTAATTATGGAATAATTTTGTGGAGAAATTGTAGGTTAATTATGGAACAATTTTGTGGAGAAATTGTAGGATAATTATGGAACAATTTTGTGGAGAAATTGTAGGTTAATTATGGAACAATTTTGTGGAGAAATTGTAGGTTAATTATAGAACAATTTTATATAGAAATTGAATATTATTTTGAAACAATTTTGTGGAAAATTTGTAATTGTTAGAGTATATTACATAATTTGGGTCATGTAAATGTACCACCTTTGGTACATAACTAGAGTAGGATATACATTTATGGGGTATTTATCAAGTTATTTCAAGTATTGTAATAAATGCACAATTATCTATGTGCATGTTAGGAAGAGTGTTGGCCAAGCAATCCATATTTCTATATAAAGAGCCTCATAGTGAGTGTTTACATATCATTATAGGTAGTAGCATATATACTCTGCAATATCACCAATATATTGGTGATGGATACAATGTAGTTCTTATCATTTGTTCTGGAGTGTTCATTTCCTCCATATAGCATTGTATCACTTTTTTCACTTACCATTAATAGTATATTTTAGCATCGTACATTTCTACATATTCCTGTGATTGCATTCTCCCTTGGATCATAGAATCAAAATCTAACAATGGTATTAGAGCCATGATAGATCGATAGGAATAGGGAGAGCCATAATAAAGCATCATTTCTACTGTAGATTTGAACCTTGCTGCATTTTTGCAAATTGAATCAGCCATTGTGCATTGTTGCATGAAAACACAATTGCAAGGTTTTTTGGGACAGGAAGAGCTACAATAGGTTACTAGAAATAGGAAAGCCACAATGAAATATTAAGAGGATAATTTAATCTCAGTTCTATAATTTTTGACATTGCATTTGGCTAGAGTCTTTCCATAGAGTTGCAGGAAAACTCGTGAAGACTAGGACTCAACATTTCGTTCCACTAGATTGACAAATCAACTATTGAATATTCATTATTGACGAGATTTAGAATCAGCTTACTAATATCTTGTTGCATAAAAAGGAAATTGAAGGAAGCCCTATTGCAGACCTACACATTGCTAAAAAATGCCACAAAAGCCTTATTGCTAGAAAATGCCACAAAAGGGACGTTTTTTCATAGGACTGCCCAAACTGTCGAACTTGTTTCGGCCATATCTCACTCATCCGGACTCGGATTGAGCTGAAATTTTGAGGGTAGATGCCTGAAAAACCCTAGAATGTCTCCACCAATTTTCATATCATTTGGAGCAACACAGATCCTAGCGCATCCCTATGTGTGAACAAGATTTTTGGCAAGCGACTATGCGAGGGTTTCATCTGGGTTGAGTGCAAGCAGCTCCAGAGGTTGGTTTTTAGGGCCTTCGGGCCCTAGCGGCCAATATTTTTGTGGTTTATGCTCAATATTTTAGCAGGAAATGTTGCAGGGGATCCAATATGGGTTAGAAATTTGTCTTTCAATAGATCATACTGTGAACTTGAGTGACAACGACTTCCAATTTGTTGCACAAAAGAAAAGTGAAAACCATACCTTTCCACGACGTCTAGGGCAAGGATTAAAGAGATCACGAAACAAGTTTCAAGCAGTTGATCAAAAAATGGCTCATATCTCAAGTGAATCTGGTGCTAAGGTGCACCCACAAAATAATTCTACTATGAAAACCCCTGTCAAGGGTAAGAATTTCAAAAACTCAGCCCCAAAAATGAATTTTAGGGATGCCCTCCATGGTGGACAGCCTCAGCCCAATGCTAATATCAATATTAGGGCTTCCCATAAACCTCTAAGAATGCCTAAGATTGATCCTAGGAAAATGGAGTCAGGATGTCTTAAAGCAGCTGATGGAACTCCTATTGTTAAGCTTGATATGGGTAACATTCAGACTAGCATTGAAGATTTGGAAAAAAGAGGACTAATTTGTCGGTTCGTGGGTTTTCATCCGAGCCTATCTGCTTTCAAAGTCTGGGCTACAAAAATCTGGAAAACTAAAGGTGAGTTACAAATCTCTATTTATCCAAATGGTTATTTTCTTGTTTTATTTGCTAATAATGAAGATAGAGAGAAAACTTTTCAAGGGGGTCCTTGGTTTTTTGGAAGGGCAGGGCTTTTCATGAAGCCCTGGCATACTAAATTTAAAGCGAAAGAAGAGATGCCTTCTATAGCTCCCGTGTGGGTTAGACTCTTTGGCCTCCCTATTGAATTTTGGAATCCTACTATTTTTTCTTCAATTGGAAACTCTTTAGGAACTTTTATGATGACTGCTGATTGTACTCAAAATTTTGAACATATTATTTATGCTCGAATTTGTGTTTTAATGGATTTTGACAAACCCCTACCTAAAAATATCACATTACAATTTGGGGAAGACACTTGGGAGCAAGTAGTGGACTATGAGAACATTCCTTTTCATTGTAGAATTTGCCATGAATATGGTCATTTGGCCAATGCTTGCCCAAATAAAATTCCTGATCAAAAGAAAGAAGATATAAACTCAGCAGGTTTCCAAATGCCTAAGAAGAAGAACACTCAGAAAAAACCAGTTATGAAGGATCAATCAAAGTCATCTCGCTAATATGTTTGAAATCCTTTCCACAAATGATGTCCCAAGTGAGGAAGAGGAAATAATGGAAACATAAATCTTAGAAACACAATTTAAATATGAAGGGAAGAACTCAGAGACAAACCAACAAATCAAAGGTTTTCAACAAAAAAAAAGGAGAAAATTTACACAAGAAAAACAATCTTTTAAATGTCAAAACTTCAAATAATACAGGTCCCAATATAGACTCCGTTGAACCCTCTAGTAAAATTTTGGTTGTGTACGAGCATTCTTCAAGGTTAGAAGCCATCTCGGATTCAATTGGAATAAGTCAAGAAACAGGGAAAAAAATTGAAGATGGATTCTAATCAAAAAGCAGGTCGCAAGACCAATCAATATCATATGGTAAAAGAAGGTGAAAAGCTTGTAGAGGAAGGTAAGATTAATGCCCTTCCCAAATTTTTTAGCCCTGGTATTAATGAAGATCATCACTTGGAATATTAGAGGACTCAAAGGGAGTCTTTCAAAACAAAATGAAATTAGAAGAATGATTCAGATAAATCATCCACATCTTGTTTTCCTTCAAGAAACAAAGATGTCAATGGAGGATATGGACTCAATTGCCAGTAAAATTTGGCCAGCTGGAAAAGTGGTTTCCCTCAGTTCCCAAGGGACTTCTGGTGGCATTGCTTGTCTTTGGGACCCAAAAGAGGTAGTTATTCACCATATGGTTGGCAGTTGGGGTCTGTTGGCTATAGCTATTCAAAGTAGACATTCCAACCAAATTATGCTCTGCATTACTATTTATGCTCCGACTACTTTGGAGGAAAAAAGAAGACAGTGGAAGGATATAACTCATATTATCTCTCATTTTCCTGAAGCTTGGATCTTGATCGGAGGAGATTTCAATACCATCCTCTCTCTGGATGAGAAAAGGGGGGAAATAGAAATTTGGACAAAAGCACCGACCTCATGAGCGAATATATTGCAAACCTCCATCTTGTGGACATCCAACCAGATAATGGCCTTATGACTTGGTCTAATAGAAGGCAAGGCTTAGCTTGTATAATGGAGAGATTGGATAGGTTTTTGCTCTCTAAAAATTTCTTAATCCATGGTCACATTCCTAAAGTGAAGACTCTTAATAATGCTGGTTCGGATCATTGGCCAATCATGGTGGAAATGTGGAAAACCAATGTGAGTTTCTCTCCTTTTCATTTTCAATTAATGTGGCTTAGAGACATTTCCTTTAGACCTCATGTGCAACAATGGTGGAAGGAAGGTAAACCTAGGCATGGGACTAAGATGTTCTATTTTGCCAAAATACTGCAATACATTAAATCCAAAATCAAGACTTGGAACTGGAAAGAGTTTGGGGATGTTCCTAAAAAAAACATGAAGTTATTGCTCATATTGAAAATTTGAATAAGAAAATCCGTTTAGATGGCCTCACAAAGAAGAGAAGTGCAGATGAAATCGGGGGGGGGAAAAGAGAAGAAATCTTATGGAAGCAAAAATCTAGAATTCAATGGCTCAAAGAAGGAGATCGAAACACAAATTTCTTCCACAAATCTCTTCTAGCTCGAAGATCTCACAACTTTATTTCTTCCCTGAAATCAGATTCTGGAGATGTTGTTTATACTTGGGATGGCATGAACTCTATTGTTGTTGATTACTTTTCCAATATTTTTCCTGCTACTCCTCTTGACTCAGCTTCTCAACAAAATGTTCTTCAAGCAATCCCTTCTCTTATCACTTCTAAGGAGAACTCTATTTTGACTACTCCTGTTACTATCAATGAGCTTCAACAGGTAGTTTTTAAAATGCAAAAAGGGAAAACCCCAGGTCCCGATGGTTTTCCCATTGAGTTCTACCAAGAGTTCTGGGATATCCTTCATGTTGATTTATTAGAGGTGGTGGAAGAAGCCAGGAAAGCCAAAGAAATTTTGAAGGTTATCAATAAAACTTATATTACTCTTGTTCCAAAAGCTCAAGAGGTTGATCATATCTCAGCTTTTAGACCTATTGCTTTATGTAATGTTCTTCTCAAAATCATTACTAAAATCATGGCAAAAAGGTTGAAGCCTCTTTTGCATAAGATTATTTCCCCAGAGCAAGGGGGTTATGTGGAAGGGCATCAAATAGTAGATGAGATAGTTCTTGCTCAGGAAGCCATCCATTCCATGGATATGCAAAAATCTCCTTCCATGTTCATTCGGTTAGACTTATCCAAAGCTTATGACAGAGTGGATTGGCACTTCCTTATCAAAGTTTTGAGGCAATTTGGTTTCTCTAAGGATTGGATGGATTGGATTATGGGATGTATCTCTTCAGTTTCCTACTTAGTTCTTATCAATGGCAGGCCTTCTCAGTCATTCCCAGCTTCCAGAGGTATTAGGCAAGGTGACCCGCTATCCCCTTATTTATTCATCATTCTTGTTGAATGCTTGGGTAGGACTATAACCAAAAAGAGGGAAAACAAAACCCTTGAGGGAGTTACCATTGCTCATGGAGCTAGACCTATCTCTCATCTTCAATTTGTGGATGACTCTACTCTTTTAGGTAAAGCTACGGTTAAGGAAGCTTCTAATATTAAGCAAATCATTAGCTGTTTTTCTAAGGCTACTAGGCAGTTGATCAATGAAGACAAATCTAAAGTTATTTTCTTTCACTGCTCTGCTAGACAGGAATCCATGGTCTTGGATAAATTAAGATATAAGAAGACCTCCCTTCCAATCACTTATTTAGGTATTCCCATAAATATTCAAAGGCAGAAAAATAAATATTGGAATTGGTTGTTGGACAAAGTCAAGAAGAAAATTGGAAAGTGGACCAACAGGTGGCTTTCTTCTGGGGGTAGAATCACCTTGGTAAAATCAGTCCTTCAAGCTATTCCTATTTATGTATCTTCCGTGTTGAATATTCCAAAGGTTGTTCTTCGAGAACTGGATCAAATCAGTCATCGTTTCCTTTGGAGTGGTACTAAGGAGAAAAGAAAATGGGCCTTGGTGAAATGGGACACTTTATGTCTTCCTAAGAATAAAGGGGGTTAGGATTCTGGTCTTCTATTAATAACAACAAAGCTTTAGCTGCTAAATTATATTGGAGGATGTTGCATAACCCCAATGCTCTTTGGGCCAATAATCTTCGTGCTAAATATGCTGAGAACAAAAGTCCTGAAGACCTTGTTCGCTATCAACTTCCTACCAAAGGTTCTCCCATTTTAGCAGTTCTTAAGACTGGTGAGGATTTGATAAAGAAAAATTTATTTTGGATCATTCATAATGGTCAACAGGCAAATTTTTGGATAGATTCTTGGGATGGTCACAAGCCTTTGATAACTCAGTTTCTCGATTGGAGGCCTTGGATGGAGGAGCTTCACCGAGCTAATTGGATAAAGGTGGCTAATTACTATCGGTACCATACTGGTAATTCAAAGGTTGGTAGATATTGGATCCCTATTGAGGACTGGCCTATTCAAATCCCAGAAAGGCAAAGACAAGATATCCAAGGCATCCTTCATATGAGATCTCTCTCTTGGTCCCATGAAAAATATTGTTTTGGATGGAACAACACTACTAAGGGTGAGTATTCAGTTGCTCAAGGTTATTTGACCTTATGCCATAATAATCCCAACCATTCTTCTGACATATTTTCTCAATTGTGGGCTCAAAAGCTCTGGCCTAAGGTGAGGTTCTTTAATTGGCTTTTATTGCATCGTAGGGTGCTTACTGGTGAGCAACTTATGAAGCGTGGTTTTCATGGCCCTTTTAGATGTGAGATGTGTGAAGAGAATGTAGAAACTCTCAACCATATTTTTATTGAGTGTACTTTAGCCTCTGAGCTATGGAGGAGAATGGCCACTTTACTTGGCTTACAGTGGTCCAATTTTTTTACTTTTGAACAACTTTGGAGGGATTGGCCTAATCAAGAGGGTGTTGATCATTTTATTAGGCAGTTAGTTTGGATGGGTTCTACCATTCTTCTTTGGAATATTTGGATTGAAAGGAACAACCAAATTTTTAATCAAGATAGGAAGGATATTCACTATATTTGGCAAAATACCATAGCCAACTTAGTTGAATCAGTCCATCAACTCCTTAATCACCCCCAAAACTCCCACCAAAGTATGGGATCAAGTGATGCAAAGATTGAAGATTAAATCTTCTAAGGGCAACCAACTTAAAGGGAATGTGAGTATTAGTAAGATGGATAGGACAAGAAATTGGCAACCTCCTCCTAAGGATTTTGGAAAAGTCAATACTGATGGAGCCTCTAGAGGGAACCCTGGAAAAGCCAAGTGTGGGAGGAATTGGTAGACTTTCAGATGGCTCCCTGGTTTTTACTTTTGCTGAGAATTTGGGTATTCTTTCCAATAACCTTGCTGAGGGGTATGGTATCCTCAGAGGCCTTCAGGAGGCTACTAAGGTTGGATGGGAAAAGGTGTTAGTTGAGTCCGACTCTCAACTTATGATTAATATTTTGAAGACTCCTTCCAAGAATCATAAGGTTGATTGGAGAATAAAAATAATTATTGAGAAGATTCAATTAATCCAGATGGGATTTTTGAAAGTTGATTACAATCATGTGGTCAGAGATCAAAACAAGAGTGTTGATGCTTTAGCTAATTGGGCTTTGGACAAAGGTGATCTTACTTGTTATGGCCACCCTCCTAGATGGTGGGCTTCACAAATTAGGGAAGCTCTTCTTTCTATCATTTCTTTGGATGGCTCCAGTTCTGAAGGTACCTAGTTTCTTCTTGTTTTTTTTTGCTTCTCTTTGGTTCATTCAGGTTTTTTTAGTTCCCTAGCTCACTCTTTTCTTTCTTTTGTTTCCTTTGTTGTTTCTTGCCTTAATAGTCTTCTGGTCTAGATAGGTCATTGTTATGTTCAATTTTTTTCTTTTTTCTTTTTTTTTTTTGTTTAGTTTTTTAAGGTGTGTGTGTTCTTTTGTTTTGTTTTGTTTTTGTGTTCTTTGTGTTGTTTTTTGTTGTTCTTGTGTTTTTGTTGTTTTGTGTTTTTTTATGTTTTTTGTTATTGTTCTTGTGTTTTTGTCGTTCTTGTTCTTGTGTTTCTCTTTGTTTGTGTTAATTCGTGTTTTTTTGTGTGAGTGTTTTCTATGTTTTTTGTTTTTGTTTATTGTCTGTTGTTGGTTGTTTTTATTTTTATTTTTATTTTATTTTTTTAATATTTTAGGTTTTGGTTGTGTTTATTTTTCATGTTTTTTTTGGTTATGTCTTTGTAGTGTTCTGTTGTTTTTGTCTTGTTTGTGTTTTGTTATGTGGTTCTTGTGTTTTTCTATGTGGTTCGTGTTGTGGTTTCTTTTATCTTATTGTGTGTGTGTTTGGTTGTGCTTTTGTTTTTGACACACTCAAGGAGCATGTTTTTTATTTTATTTTATTATTTTTGTTGTTATTTACTTATTTATTTTTTTTAAATTGGTTTTGTGTGTTTGTTTGCTCCTTGAGTATGTCAAAGGTGGTAGGCCAGGTCCGAGTCCTGGGCGTTTTTGGTGGAATGGATACCCCTGCCTCCTTGGGTCTTACCCGAAAGTGGCATCCCTTTTGGGATGTTTTCCACAAATAAAAAAAATGCCACAAAAGCCTTATTACTGAGAAAATGCCACAAAAGCCTTATTGCTAAAGAAAAGGCCATAGGAGCCTTATTGCTGAAGAAAATGCCATAGAAGCATTTTTGAATAAAATGCCATAAAAAGCCTTCTTGCTAAATAAAATACAACAAAAAGCCTTATTGCTGAAGAAAATGCCACAAAAAGCCTTATTTTTGAAGAAAAGGCCACAACAACCTTATTGAAGAAAAGGCCATAGAAGCCTTGAACCTGAATAAGACTCTAGAGAAGAGTCCATAAAAGATAGGATATTGGTGATCTCCTTTACTAATTGAAGAATTCCTCTAGAAGAAGCTAAAGAGACCCATCAAAGGTCTCATTAAAATAACTTTCATTTGGAATATTGAAGAAGGACTAGCAAGGTCCTATAACTAGTTTTAGAATTAGTAAAATTCAAAGATCCACTAGAGAGATCTCATTGCCAACACTTTCAAATTTGAAGGTTGAAGAAAAGGTCTCATCAAGAAGACCAAAAAAAGCTACAAGATTGAAGACCTTGGAGAGGTCTCAAGGAGAAGGCTTGGAGAGCCTCATTCCAAAAATGGAAATTCCATCAAAGAAGTACCTAGGAGAAATCATTGGAGAAATTCACTACAGAATATCATGAAATATTTGAGACAATTATCGCCATCTAACAACAAGCCCAAAAGAAGAAGAATTTGGCAAGGAGTACCAAATATTGAACAAGAATATTGGAGAATAAAAAGAATTATTGAGAAGACTTAATTAATCCAGATGGGATTTTTGAAAGTTGATTACAATCATGTGGTCAGAGATCAAAAAAAGAGTGGTGATGCTTTAGCTAATTGGGATTTGGAAAAAGGTGATCTTACTTTTTATGGCCACCCTCCTAGATGGTGGGCTTCACAAATTAGGAAAGCTCTTCTTTCTATCATTTCTTTGGATGGCTTTAGTTCTGAAGGTACCTAGTTTCTTCTTGCTTTTTTTTGCTTCTCTTTGGTTCATTCAGGTTTTTTTAGTTCCCTAGCTCACTCTTTTCTTTCTTTTGTTTCCTTTGTTGTTTCTTGCCTTAATAGTCTTCTGGTCTAGATAGGTCATTGTTATGTTCATTTTTTTTTCTTTTTTTCTTTTTTATTTTTTGTTTAGTTTTTTAAGGTGTGTGTGTTCTTTTGTTTTGTTTTGTTTTTGTGTTCTTTGTGTTGTTTTTTGTTGTTCTTGTGTTTTTGTTGTTTTGTATTTTTTAATTTTTTTGTTATTGTTCTTGTGTTTTTGTCATTCTTGTTCTTGTGTTTCTCTTTGTTTGTGTTAATTCGCATTTTTTTGTGTGAGTGTTTTCTATGTTTTTTTTTTTGTTTATTGTCGGTTTTTGGTTGTTTTTTATTTTTATTTTTATTTTATTTTTTTAATATTTAGGTTTTGGTTGTGTTTATTCTTCATGTTTTTTTTGTCTTTGTAGTTTTTTTATTGTTTTTGTCTTGTTTGTGTTTTGTTATGTGGTTCATGTTGTGGTTTTTTTTATCTTATTGTGTGTGTTTGGTTGTGCTTTTTTTTTTTGACACACTCAAGGAGCATGTTTTATTTTATTTTATTTTATTATTTTTGTTGTTATTTACTTATTTTTAAATTGGTTTTGTGTGTTTGTTTACTCCTTGAGTATGTCAAAGGTGGTAGGCTAGGTCCGAGTCCTGGGTGTTTTTGGCAGAATGGATACCCCTGCCTCCTTGGGTCTTACCCAAAAGTGGCATCCATTTTGGGATGTTTTCCACAAATTAAAAAAAAGGCCACAAAAGCCTTATTGCTGAGAAAATGCCATAAAAGCCTTATTGCTAAAGAAAAGGCCATAGGAGCCTTATTGCTGAAGAAAAGGTCATAGAAGCATTTTTGAATAAAATGCCACAAAAAGCCTTATTGCTAAATAAAATACCACAAAAAGCCTTATTGATGAAGAAAATGCCACAAAAAGCCTTATTTCTGAAGAAAAGGCCACAACAACCTTATTGAATAAAAGGCCATAGAAACCTTGAACCTGAAGAAGACTCTAGAGAATAGTCCATGAAATATAGGATATTGGTGATATACTTTACTGATTAAATACTTACTCTAGAAGAAGCTAAAGAGACTCATCAAAGGTCTCATTAAAATAACTTCGATTTGGAATATTGAAGAAGGACTAGCAAGGTCCTATAACTAGTTTTAAAAATAGTAAAATTCAGAGATCCACTAGAGAGATCTCATTGCCAACACTTTCAAATTTGAAGGTTGAAAAAAATGTCTCATCAAGAAGACCAAAAAAAGTTACAAGATTGAAGACCTTGGAGAGGTCTCAAGGAGAAGGCTTGGAGAGCCTCATTCTAAAAATGGAAATTCCATCAAAGAAGTTTCTAGGAGAACTCATTGGAGAAATTCACTACAGAATATAGTGAAATATTTGAGACAATTATCGCCATCTAACAACAAGCCCAAAAGAAGAATAATTTGGCAATGAGTACCAAATATTGAACAAGAATATTGAAGACCTCAAGATATTCATATTCTTGAGAAGAAAATCTTGTTTGATGTCAAAAATAAACAAGGAGGTTGAAGAAGAACTCAAATAGAATATACCGTCCAAATACAAGAAGATTTGGAGATTTTCTTTCATAGCTAAAGAAGGCATAGATAGAGATTTTCTGGATTCACATAAAATACTAAAAGAGTTCCTAAAGGAGAAGTTGAAAATTATCTACTACAAAGAAACATACTAGAAGCATTCATAGCTATGGGCAACCACTATTCCAGATAAGAGACTTGGTGAATCAACTCATCAAGATATTCATCATTAAAGGTAAGCAACTTAGGTACAAAAAGGGTTCATTACTTGAACACTTATTCAGATTACTACTTAACTTCATTGAGAACCTTATTAGAATTTGGAAGTTGCAAAATAGAAGGTTGCATTTTAAGTCCTCAAAGAAAGTGCAAAATATAGTTTTTGTTAAGGTTCATTACCTGCACATTAATAGGATTTAGATACATTCTTTCTATTATTTGATTATTGAAAAGAGGACCACATTAAGGAATTTGTAGTGATTATTAGTGCATTAGAAACTACTTTGAGAGCTTATTAAAAGGAGTGATAATGTGAGATTATTAAAGTGTATTAATATTGGAAATATTATTGGTTCATTGCACTATACTAGTTGTTCGTTAAACTAGTTACTCTCAAAGAATTATTTTGTGTATTGATTGCTAAAATCAAGGGCACAAAAATCTACAAATAATCAAAGTGTCTAAAGACACTATTCAGAACTCAATACCTGCAAGGTATTGTGGCCTATAGAATCCACCAAGTAGATCAAAATTCCTCCAAGGATTGGAGAAGAAGAAGAAGCCATTAATCAATGGTAGAAGCTAAAATTAAGACTTGGTGAGTCTCGTATTCAAGGTGCACTAAAGAGCTTATTACAAGAAAAAGTTAGTGCAACAATTACTTTGTCAAAGGGTATATTATCTACATGATTATTAGATTGGTTTAATTACTTAGATAAACCAAGAAAATAAGAGAGTTATCCAGCAAAAGAAGACAACTTCAATCAACCCTTACCTATAAAATATAATACAGAGGAGCCATCATTATAACCAACAAAAGAAGCTTGCAAGAGAAGGTGCAAATCAATGTATTCTATTATAATTATATTTACATTATTTTGCACCATAACATCTTGTCCTATGTATAAAATAGAATAGAATATAAGTATCTTAGAGACACATCCTCCACAAGCGAGGACTATCATATAAGCGACTGTAGAAGGATCAATTTGAAGAAAGTGAGAATAACTAAAAATGATCTATCATTACGGTATTTAAAAACACCCTTATAGCCATGAAAGCAAGCATTCCTAGCAACCAATCTAAAGCACAAATTATAGAAAAAGTGAAGAACACAAGATTATAATGATAGGGGGGTGAACAGTATAATACCACTTTTTACTTTTATTTCCCAAACAATATTATGCAATATATCAATGGAAATTTCAACAACAGTAATCAAAGCAATGCACAAATCACCACACACATTACCACTAGACATTTTAATATTATAATAAAAATTTATAATATTATTTTTCTTGGGCCTTTTTATTTCTCCTGTAGACCTTATCTGACCACATTTAATATTATAATTGAAGATATTATAATATTATTTCCCTTAGGTCTAGAAGCAATCTTTCTCTTGCACTGATTACTGAAACTGGCTCTTGACATCCTTCTTCTTGAACTGCTCACTGAAACTGACTCTTGACATCAATGACAAAAAATATTGCTCATATTTTCAACAATATCCCCCTTTGTCATTGATGGCAACCCATTTACCTTTTACCATTTATTTTACCTTTTTTTGTTCTACTCCCCCTGAGAAACTGCTCCTCTTGACTGAATTCTCTCCCCCTAACTCAAATATCTTCCCATTTTTCATCAATGGTAAAGGGTCACCTTTGGGGCTCGGGGCTAATAATGAGAATCTTAGCTTAGACCCTCCCCCACCTCCTCTTGAGGTGGTTAATTCTAGGGTGGGAGTATTTCTACTCCCAACATGCACTAATATTTATCTTTGTCCACTTTCCTCCTCATCTGATCCTTCTGATTCGTCTGACTATTCTTGTTCCTGCTTGTCTCTGGAATTTTTGCTCTACACCACTTTATTGTATGTCCATAATTTTTGCACTTATAACACTTAATTTTGTTATTCCTTAGAGGTGCAAATGTCTTGGGATTTCTCCTGGTGAAGCCATATCTATTCCTATCATGAACCTTACAATTCATTGCCTTGTGACCAAACTGATTATAAGAGTAGCAATATCCTTGAAAAAGCTATCTATTTCTAAAACTTCTATATTCCTATTTTCCATGTTTCCTGCACTGTGTAGCTTTGTGCCCAAACCTATGACATGAGAAGCATCATCCATTAAAATTTCCTTGCCTTGACCTCATTAGTCTCTTAGTCTCTTCTACCCTGTGCTGCTTCATGTTCCATTTGTTCCTTATTTGTGCATTGTTCCTTTCCTTTTTGAACTTTTTGTTGTCCAAATCATCCTCAGAAGTCTCACTCTCTCTTACACTCTCTTCTTCTAAATTTTCTTCTTCTTCAAAACTTGATATTGAATCCTCTCCTTGTTTTCTTTGTACCTATTCAAAACCAAGTCCTATTTTGTTTGACGAAGATCTTTGTACTTTGATAATCTTATCCAAGTTATTTGAGCTTCTTCCAGACCTATGTAACTTGTCCTTAGACTCTTTTACTTCCTTCCTTAGTTAAGCTACCTCATGCTCTAACCTTTCATATTCTAAAACCTTTGCTTCTAACTTCTCTTTGAATCTCTTTGTCTTAGCTATTGAGTTGGTTAGATCCTCTATAAGCTTTCATTTCTCTTCATCACATTATTTAAATTTAATCTTGAGTTTTAATTTTTGCTTTACTACCTCCCTTAATGCATCAAGGGCATGAATAAGCTCACCCTCAAGATCAAATTCTCCTTTCTCTAATTTTTCCTCTATTTTTTTGCCTTTGAAAACATATTCATTCTTTTCTGACTCGTATTCTATAGGATCACCTCTTTCTTCTTCTAATGCCAAGAGTAGATTCTATTCTGGTCCTTCAAGTGTATCTTCATATTTATCATCACTGAAACTAAATCCATTCCTTGTACAACTATCTTCAATATGACAAAATTTACCACATTTGAAACACTTGAGGATTATTGGTGACCTTTTCCTAGAATCATATTTTTCTTTTGATAGAAATAGTTCTTCATCTTGATCATTATCTGAGGAACTTTCATCACTATAAATTGAGCTCTTACTTGCCTTATCTGCATAGAAGCTCTTCTTATCCCTTTGGAAAAACTTCTTTCCTTGCTTGCCTTTTCCATCCCTATTTTTCTTTTGGTAAAACTTCTTTCCTGTTTCCCTATGCTTATGATCATGTTTTTCTTCATCATTGTTATTTCTAGCCTCTAGAAAATCAGATGCATAGTAATCATATTTTCCATAATTGAAACATATAACTGATTTTGTACCTTTATATTTTCTTGAGTCCTTGTTCCTTCTGCCATAATTTTCTTCTTCATCACTGGATGACTCACTATTTGAATCTGACTTCTTACCCTTTGTCTTATTAGTAACTTTGAAGGTTGCTTCCTTCTGGGGAATAGGTTCCTCTTTTATTATAATCTCAAAATTTGTGAGAATTCCATGCAATTCATCCCTTGTCAAACGTTCAATATATTTTGCCTCTTCCATAGCTGAAATATTTTCACTAAACCTTTTTGGAAGTGACCTTAAAATATTATCACAAACATCTGGTTCCTCAACCTTAATACCAATTACTTACATGGAGTTAACAACCTCATCCACACAAAGTAGATATGTGGCAATGTTTTCCTCATCCTTCATCTTTAGGTCTTCAAATGCTCTCTTGAAATTTTGCAACTTTACCCTTTTGATATTTTTGTCTCCATCATATATGCCTTTAAACTTATCCCAAATTTCCTTTGCTGATGTGCAATGCATAACCTTTATAAACTCTGTTTCACGCAAACCTCTCAAAATTCCATTCATTTCCTTTGAATTTTATTAATGTATAGTCTTACCATCTTTATCTATAGGTGGAGTTTCTGGTGGTATGTATCCATTCTCAACTGCTTCCCATATTTCATTTCCAAGTGCCATTAGATGAAACTTCATCCTTGTGCTCCATAGTGCATAATTGTTCCCATCGAATAATGGTGCTAAATTTCTTGAAGATCCATTCTGAGAATCCATATTTGTTCTTGTAATATTTTTATTCAAGCTATTAAAATTTTCTGAAGGAACCCTCTCTGATACCAATTGAAGAACACTAGCTTATACTGAGAGGGGGGTGAACAGTATAAGACCACTTTTTACTTTTCTTTCCAAAAAAATATTATGCAATATATCAATGGCAATATCAAAAAAAGTAATCAAAGCAATGCACAAATCACCACACACAATAGAGACACCAATTTAATGTGGTTCACCCAATGTGGGCTACTCCACGAAGAAAATATTTCACTAAAATTTTCTCAACAAATATCTTGGGAAACCTTTACCTATTACAATGTTTATGGACCTTTGTCCAAAGGAGACACCCATCCCCTAATCAAGTTTGTGTATCTCTATCTATAGGAGACACCAATCCCATCATCTAGTTCATGGATCTCTATCCATAGGATAACTTATCCTCTGCTTTGGTTGGTGATCTTCTACAAGAAATACTCTCTCCACTGCAGTGGCTTATGGATATCTATCCACTGAAGACTCCTACCCTCACTCAGAAGACCTATCTTCACTACTCTAGCTAATGGACCTCTATCCACTAGAGATTGTTGTCCTCTATACTCAGTCACCTCCAAATCTTGCTCTCAGATCTATCTCAAATTTACACTAAACACGGTCCTTCAATCTAGCACAAATTTGATCAATGTCTATCTCTAATATGCTCTAAACATAGTCTTTAGGTCTAACACAAATCTGCTCAAACTCTATATTTGATCTACACTAAACATAGTTCTTCGATCTAGCATAAATTTCCTTAATATTTGTCTTTGGTCTGGCATAAACCTATCCTCAAATTTGCACCAAACTTTGTCCTCAAATCTGTCCTCAAGCCTTACACAAAGATTGACTCAATCACAAATCAACTATGTTGGATCTGCCCCAAACCTTAATCCAAGGTTTGAACAAATCAATCAATCAACTCTGCTCTCAAGTCTTCTCAAATACTTGTATCAATTTGCATTGTAAGCTTCCACAAAAGCTCATACTAATCTATCCACAAGTCCTCTCTAAAACTTGTCCAATCTTCTCAATAACCAAGACTTGTCTCAATTCTGCTCAACAAATCCTCACTAGAATTTATCTAATCTACTCAAACAACCCTTTTCACTCCAACTTAGCATTCATAACATCCAACAATCACTCACAAGGAATATGTGCCCATACTTTTTGTTTGATGAAGAATTGACCTCAAAACCTGTCTCAATCACAATTACTCTCTTTTCCAATCTCAAGGGTTAGAGGACAAAATATCACTCTAATACTCCCTCAAAATATTTCATAATTACAAAAATAAACTCAAATACACCTTATTACTCCATCTTGAAATTAGCATTCACCAAAAACATACATAAAAAAAACATTTTTTTATTACACATTATAACTCCACTCTAAATTACTCAATCTACCAAACAATTAAATAAAAATAATTATTTAATTTTATCAACCTTATATCTCCCTAAGCTCAAAACTATACCACACAACCTTAGGAGCAAAAACCAATTTATAATAAAAATTTAGTACCTCTCAAAGTGCTCCCGACGGGATTCGATCCCAAGTCGAAGTCCCTCTAGAACTTTAGCTGCATAAGCTAGGCACTCAAGTGAGAGGTAAAAGTTCCCATGGCACTTTGTCTCCTTCCTTGGAACCAAAAACCAAAAATATTTGGTGTCTTTAGCACAAAAACAACCTCATGACCTTTCCTACTATGAATCGAATGTAGCACCTTGCATTCTGAAAGCGTTGCCAACTGCCGCTAGCCCACCTGTCTAGGTGGTGACAAGGCTTCTGAGCCTTGTTCCTTTTGATCCTTCACAATCTACCAAAATAATTAAAACAAAGGACTTCTTCCTTCTTCTGCTCATCGAAATATTGCACACGCCTTATCTTAGGATTTTAATTAATTCGATCGTGGATAGTTTGAAGCCACTTAGGCTTTTGGTATTTATACCCATGCCTCCAAATTCGTTGACGTCGGTGGAGGAGAAAAGGATGACGTCGGTGCATTAATTTTGCCCTTATAACCCTAACCTTAGGGTTAATTAAATTAGATTATAATTTAATTAATAATAAAATTATTATAATTAACTTATAATTAATTTAATAACCATAAGGTTAATTTAATTAAATTCTAAATTAATTTATAATGAAATTATTATAATTAATTTATAATTACTTTAGATCTTACCGTTAGACCTTTCAATATTATAATAAAATATTATAATATTATTTTTCTTGGGCCTTCTTATTTCTCCTGTAGACCTTATCTGACCACCTTGAATATTATAATGGGAGATATTATAATATTATTTCCCTTAGGTCTAGAAGCAATCTTTCTCTTGCATTGATTATTGAAACTGACTCTTGACATCCTTCTTCTTGCACTGCTCACTAAAACTGACTCTTGACATCAATGACAACAAATCTTGCTCATATTTCCAACAAAAAGGTTGTTAATCATCTATGTTGGCTATCATCCATCGATCATTGCAAAGGGAGCATTCAAACCAGCACATTGGAAGTAAAATAAAAGAAATATAGAAGCAATACCTAGAGATATTGCTTAGATAAGACATCCACCATAGAAGTGCTCAAATCGAACCACCATAGAACCAACACCAAGCATCCAAGACCTCTATCAAAGAGCCAACTCATACTCGCCTGGAAGAAGCGTTGAGAGATAAGAAATAACTAGATGTACATTGGTGAAAGGAATATATAAGAGAAGAGAAGCATTGGAGGGAAAAATACATGCATCTACCATTTGTCATCACTGATAAGAAGCACTCATTTCATAAGCAAATATTGAGATGTTAGAGTGGAAGGGAGTTACATAGCGGCTATGATAGGTATATACATTATAGCATTGTCATTCAAAATTGGAGCACATAATTCATTTGGAGAAGGCATTATATTTAGCCATAAGCATTACAAAAATAGCCCCATGCACGTTGGAGCATAGAATCCACTTGGAAATCTCTCAAGGAAGGAATAAGAAACAACTTAGACGTTACTCAATATGCACGTGCCACGTAGCTACATAAATGTTCAACTCCAAGACATAGATACAAAGGAAAATAAATGCAAAGTCACAACGTTCGAGTGAGTAATAGTATACTAAAATTGAAGTCAAGGAAGATAACAAGGACTATCATAAACCAACATTCAATTCCTACAGTGATAATTACCCATTGAGGAGAAGACTAAGAAAAAATAGGCATTGTGATAGTGTAGAGATAGGAGGAATACATAGGTCATCCAATTGAATACAGAGGTCAAATCATCAGTCATAATATATCGAAATACACACCAAGCTACTGTTGAAATACATGGAGATACGTAGAGTATCAAGTCACACAAAGGACGTAGAAGCATCAAGCTTCACAAAGTATGTAGAGCTCACAAAGGACGTAGAGCCTCATAGAGAACATAGAGTCTCACAAAGGATGTAGAGTGTCAAGCTACACAAAGGACATGGAGCATTAAGTCTCACGAAGGACGTGGAGCATCAAACCTTACAAAGGTAAATTAAATTTACTTGCTTTAATTAAATTTGGAGTTATAAGGTGATATAAACTATTGCTTTGTTATAAGGTGATATATTACATTGGAATAAATCTAACAAGCATTAGTAATTATCAAGCAATCTTATTTCAAGATATTGAATATTTGCAATTAACCAAGTAGGAGATATAAGGCTATCAACTTTTGATTAAATTACTATTAAATTGCAAATAATATTATTTTTCTAATATTTCAAAAAGTAGATAGATATAACGCATACTACTTCAAACTATATACATATAATTGGAATTTAGAAAATTAATCTATTATAAATAAAAGAAAACAAATTGCTTACATATAGAGTTGGAATTAATTGGTAAAAATTGTCTCATACTCATTCTAAGGAGACACAAAGAAATCCAACGATTAAAGCATACTTCATTGGAAAAGAGAAGGAAAAATTAATAAGTTGATTATTCTCAAAATATTACAAAATCAACTTAGAAGGTGAACTAAGCATATTCTAATTAATAGGGAGATATAAGGAAGACTACAAAACCTAATTCTAAGAAAGGTTTATCAAATTAGTTCACATCTCTTAACTAGGGAGAAATAAGGGATTCTACAAAACTAAGCCTTGATAGGTTTATCAAATTAAGGATCATCTACCCAATCTACTTGAGGAAAATATAGTATTCTACAAATAGGAAATAAAAGAATACTACACTTAATCTACTAGGGAGTCATAAGGATGACTACTAACATCAGGAAAGGTTTAAGAAAAGTATTTTTGAGTGATATTTTTTCCCAATTTCAAAACCATACTCACAGTAAAAATTCTGCTCGGATATCCTCTCTTGTAAGGAAATATTTGTGATTTCCCCAAGTCTCTTTTAATGTGTTAAACTTGCTTGTAATGCTTAGTGAAAAATGTGAAATGCTAAAAGCTAATTAGATACCTTAGTGTTGCATATACCTATTAACAAGGGGCCTATTTTGGTATTGATTTGATTTGCAATGATCTTTGTTGTTCATGTAATTTATGAAAATGTGAGATTTTTGATCAACTATCTACTTTGAAATAGCAATATTTGAACGGTGATTTAATCAATTTTATCTCAAATTGTTAATCTGATTTTATATTCGATTGTTAACAAATTTTATCTTCGGTTGTTAACAAATTTTATCTTCGATTGTTAACCAATTTTTATCTTCTTTTGTTAACCAGTTTTATCTTCTTTTGTTAACCAAATTTTATCTTCTTTTGTTAACCAATTTTATCTTCTTTTGTTAACCAATTTTATCTTCCTTTGTTAAGATTTGCTTGAGAATAAAAATAGAAATGACTAAAATCTAACTTTGCAATGTAGGAACTTGGAATATCATATTAATTGTTCATTTTAATGAAAAGTTGGATTTTATTGAAATTTCCATTTTCATAAAATGAAATTAATTTGATTATTTGGAAAAATGTGCAAAGTTTAAAATTTCAAATTTCCATTAAAAATGTGAATTTGTGTAAAATGAGAATTTGAAATTTAATTTTGGAATTGCCATATTTCTTTTTTTGGGGTTTTAATTTTTTTATATTTTTTTGTATTTTGTATTTGATGAGATTAAAAAAAATGTAAAAGGCTATAGTTAGAGGAAAAAAATAAAAATAACAAGTGATCGTAACTTAAAATTTTGACCTGAATCTGCATAAAAAAATAGCATGCACTAAACCAACATTAATTTGACCCATCTTCACGCAATCCAAAGTTAATGTGATGCCATATTCTAAGGAGAAAGAGTGCAATATATTAAAGAAATAAATAAATTATACCATCAACATGCGTATAACTTATTAAAAGAACTTCAATATATTTCCAATATAAAGATATTAAATTGATGCTCTTGCAGAATACCTAGCTTCACATATTACAATGGTGAAATTTGGTGCAGTCCAGCAACTTGGGAGGAGAGTTCTTCCAAAAAAATGATTTCCAACATGCAATTCGCTGCCAACAATTCTCTGACCCCTTTTCTAAGTTTTAATGGCTATTTAAAGTTTCTAAAACCCTTCGTTTCATTTTTGCACCAACGGAAGACCATTTCCTTCGTATTCCTTCTCTTTTTCTTCCTAAACTTGTAACCGCGATGATTATATATTTATAAAATTAGTTAAATCCTTTTTTAAAGCACCATTAGCTTCATGGTTTTCCACTTCGAGTGAAGCATTACATATGCATGTAACATGCCCTGTAAACATTATATCCACATTGGTCACGTGCAATGGTGTTAAACCTATGGAGTGTACCAAAATTTCATTAATCACTCCTTTAGGACTATCCTTGAATTTGTCTATGATTTTACATTATTGTGATTTCTTGTAACTATATGATAGATGGGACTTTTGGCCACCTTCACCTTTGATAGCTTTATATCTTGTTTAGCATGTAGAAGACTATTACACAAAAACAATTCATGCCTATTATTTTTTGCAAGATGAAATGTTGTCCTACCATTTAAATTAGACATCGTTACCAAATTATTTATCTATTTTAGAATCTCCTCTCCAATCATATTATGTGGTTTGAGCATTTGGTAGCAATATTCAGGCATGAAAATGTAGTGTAAAGTTATTTTTCCTTCCTTGTCCATATCACCAAGTTTTACTTTATTCTTTAGCAGCTTTCTAACAATGTTTGTGTTACCTTCAAGTGCAACTAACATAGAAGCTTCTCCTCACATCTATCAATATAACCCTCCATTATACTAAGCTTCACAAATATAGCAATTCAACCTTTGAATTTAATTTATATGGTTTTCATACTTTCATCCATGATTATATTCAACCCTGAGCATAATATTAATATAGTAATTGTTAAGAAGATCCTTAGTGCCATTGCTTTAGGATATAAATTACACTTGATAAAATACATAAAACGTCTGTTGCCTCAACTAGATTGGCCAAATCCTTATTGGTCCAATTGTTTTCCTAAAGCTAGAATTTTATAATTTTAGTAGTGTCATCATAGAAACCAAATGCTACAGAGGCAAAAGGGATATCTCTGATGATATTTTCTCCCTTGGTATTGTTATCCAAGTAGCCACACATTGGACAGCTGAGTTCAACCATCGATGCAAGGTAGTCTACAGTAAGAAACCCATTAAATGATTCCCTACGCTATGTCAGGATGTCAGTCCATTATTTCATAATAAAATCAATGTTAAATCCATTCGTGTACAACCGGTGCTACCTCGGACCAAGTGTTCAAATTCATATCTAGAGTGTGGACTACATTTAAGATCCCTGATACCCTCGGTGAGCATCATCTCCTAGAACCTCTTACTGTGGCTTGACCAAACAAAGCATAGCCGACGTCACAAACCATACATCCAGCTTTTTTTTTAAACACTGTGAGGACCTCTTGATAGTTCAATCACGTGGGGTTGTGCAGCTTCTACATAGTGTAATATCCAAGGAGAAACATCCAATGGTAACAAATCCTGCAATAACCTTCGAAAATGGTGAATGCCTAATGCTTTAGTGATTTAATCAAGTTGAGTCCTGAACTGCTTTGTTGCTCTCGTACCAAGCCAAATCAACATGTTTAATACCACATGCAGTCAGGGACAGTACATTGTGATGTTTATCAACTCAATCCCATATAATAACACATGATGAGTTGTTCACCCCGAAGAATCCACGTGCGAACTTCACATAGTTGTGCCACTTAGCATCTTGAAATCTGTGCCACTTGGCATTCATGCCATGAAGTAGACCACGTTGATCGTGCTCACGCGCTACGTTCGACTATACCAATTTTTTTTGGTATCCTCTAGTGATGTATACTTCTTAAAACCCTACATAGAAGTTTTAAAACCATTAAAGAGACATAAATATTTAAAATTATTTATATGAATTAAATCAATATTAAAATGTTTTAAAATAAATTCAATATTAATTAATCCATAATATTTAAAAAGATAAATTCAAGATTAATTAATCCATATTATAACAAACCAATATCAAACCATGAGAGATAAATTTAAAAGTTTCATACCATCATATAATAAAAGTATAACACTATGTTGGATTTGTCAAAAAATTTAAAGTTTGAACATTGGCTTCTTTTATTTTTGTGAAAGGTTTTTCTACAAGACCTTGAACTTAGGCACACTTTAACACTTGACCCTTAACAAAAAATCATTGGATGCAAATAAAATTTCAAATAAACCACAAAATTTTAAAGTGGGTCCCCAAATTGGGGTGTGTTGTTCGACAACCACAACAAGTACCTATCTGGATTAGAAGCATAATTGATGATTCAATTGATAATAATGAGAAATATATAGACATGAGGAAAGGATCAATAGAATATGAAAATATTTTTGATAATGAAAAGATAGAATCATCAGTTACACCTCCAAATAAGACAACAAAATAAATTGTTGATATAGAAAAAGAAAAGAGTATTGAATGAAAAGATATCATACAAGTGTACGAACAAAGTAAGAATGAAATTACTTCAATCATCCACATATGGTTTAAGCATCTCATCAAGGAGATAGATAAATATGATATTCCTAAAATAGATAACAAATCATTTGGAATATATTTATTATGCACTTATTACAACCAATTTGGCCATGAAAAGGTGAACTGTTGGAGCCTCCATCCATGAAAATATTGGGGAGGAAAGAACCATTTATCTTTATTTTGTTACTATAAATATAAGTACAATAGAAGTCATGGAGAAATACTACTACACATAATAGATTATATTTTTCAAGGTCTCATTTGAGAAGTATCCACTAACCATAAGTTCAAGCTTAACATTTGTGAAGATCAAAGAAGCAGGTTACACAAAGAACTAGAAGAAGGAAAATGAAGTCACCCTGATCCACTTGCAACATGCAAAATTATGAGATCCCTAGTTCATAAGAGGTATCTGACAATAAGAAACAATGGATATAACATGAAGACAAATGCACAAGAAGAAGAGGATGATCAAGTCAAAGACTATTCAAGAGAAGTAGATCCATATTGAAGACTACCCAAATAATGTAATACAGGGGGGTGTTAGAGTATATTACATAATTTGGGTCATGTAAATATACCAAATTTGGTACATAATTAGAGTAGGATATTACTTTAGGGGGTAGTTAGCAAGTTACTTCAAGTATTGTAATAAATGCACAAGTGTCTATGTGCATGTTAGGAAGAGTGTTGGCCAAGCAATCCATATTTCTATATAAAAGGTTGCTAGAATTATTGAGTTGTCATTTATGTCAAGGCAAATATCTTGAAAGGTGATTTTATATGCTTTAATATTTAAATGAAATATTTAAATATTAAAGTGGAAGGTTTATATTTAAATCATATATAAAATTTTAAATATTATAATCTGCATAGGCCAACCTACTTGAGCACACCATACAAAAGTGAAATTAAATTCAAATGTTGAAATGCATGGGCCAACCTCCTTGGGCGCAAATTAAAAAAAGGAAGCATATTAATGTGAGACCTTTAATTCACTTTTGATAAGGCAAGCAATTTGAATATCCTTTGAGAGGAGAGTGAGCTAGCGAGTACGTTCTGAGGGTGAACGAAAGAGGAGACTGTGGCTTGTGATCGCATTCAAAAGGTGAATGAAAATAGGAGCTATGATCGGAGACCATATAGTGGAAGAATATAGAAGACGCATGACAGGCATGTAAGAGTCAAAAGTACAAGACAAGTCAAGGTAGATCTCCATGTTTCTGAAGAGGGAGAGCATGCAAGTCATGCAATAGTAACGAAACGAGACCCTGTAGTAGGGAAATTTCAAGTGAGGTAGTGAAACAAGTAAAATTGATCTCGGCTTTGTGACTGCAAAGAATATTGAAAAGGTGGATTGGAGTTTTCCACAAAGGCACAGAAGGGAGTCATGTAGTATTAACAAACATCTTCAACAAATAGTAGCTCAATAATGTGCTAAAGGCAAGTGAAGGAAAGGTTTGCTATCATAGATCTGATAAGAATTTGTGATTCTTTGATTATGAGGTTTGTTTGGTTAGAATTGCAATGTGATATTTGACATACATGGATTCAACAAAGCACAGCGTGTGTTTTTGATGTAATCAAAGTAGAGAAAACCATTGCATGATCTTTTGGCAAAAAAATGGATCTACAAAAGGCACAACAGATAGAACATTGACATAAAGGCAAGCAAAAGGTTTTGAAGGTAGTACACACGAATGAAGAAATGAACTTATCAAGTAGTCTTTATAGTGCAACATGTGTAGAAGAAATAGAAATGGAAGGGGTTCCTAAAAGTCATTATCACTCACTGAAAAAATTACAGGTTACTTGATTGATGATTTGTAGCCTAAGAGTGTTAGATATCCACAAAAAAAAAGAGTAATAACTTACGATATAGAGCACCAACTAAGTATCTCATTTCAATGATCAGAATGCAGTAGCATTTGTTTAAAGGGAAAATTGAATGTCTTGACTAATATTTTTGTGCCCTAATTTGAAGTAAGTCTAAAGTTTGAAAACAATGAACAAGCAGTGAAATATCTTTCTATTGATAATAATAGCCAAAGACTTGATACTAGTGTAGCAAGCATACAATCAAAATATACAAGTAACTCATTGAAGGGCATAACTATTGACACAAGAGAGATGCATCACAGTGAGAAATATAGCACAGTAGAAGAACTATTACAATTGTTGTGTAGAGAAGGATGTCCAGAGGAAGAAGAATCACACAAGAAGATGTTTCTAGCATGCACAAATTTATAGCTCATAAACTAACATTGGAGGCTAGTTGGCAGGCACAAAAATAGTTAGTGAAGTCATGTGATTCTAAGGCTTAAGAGGCAATCAGTGAAAGTGTAGTGGTTTCCTTTGACCAAGAGCAAGAGAGAGAGTGGTGACAGGCCACTTGGAACCATGCATTGGAGTGTCACAATGAAAGCCATCGTTGACCATGTCAAGGAAGACGTCGTGATAGCAAGTCATGAGATAAGTATGAAAAATTAAGAGTTCATTATAAATTTCTTTATTCTATTTTGGAGAGATAAGGTGTGTTATATAAAATCAATTTTTGATTTTATAAGGTTGGAGTTATAAGATTAATTTTTTATTTTATAAGGTTGGAGTTATAAGATTAATTTTTGATCTTATAAGTAAAGTATAGGCAAACAATTTGCATCTGAGATGATGATGATATATTAGTGGATTTGTAAGACAAAAGGAAAGGTGATTTATTTTGAGTATAAGGTGCACTTTTCTACATCTACTTTGAAGACTTTGGTTTTGTATATTTTCCAATCTATTGCATGGTCAATTGGAGGTTGATAAAAAGCAAAGGATCAACATACTATAACTAAACACACAGGTCAGTTATCAAATGCTAGACTAAGGTTACATTTTGTGAGAAATGTAGAAGTGACAGACTTAATGAATGTGAAAATTATTTTGGCCATTTGAATCTTCCAACACTAGTATATCATTCTCTATATGTTCATGATGTGAAAATAATTTTGGGTAGAATATGCCCAAATTGTATTTTAGTTGAAGAAAGCAAACTCAAGAAAAGGTGAATAAATTGATGCCATTATTGATCATATTTTGGAGCAGATTTGAGTAGTGTTTGTGAGCATGTTTTGGAGTAAATTTGAGCAGTGTTTGTGAGTATGTTTTGAAGCAAATTTGATTAGAGTTTGTGAGCAGGTTTTGGAGAAGCTTTGAGCAGTATTTGTGAGTAAGTATATTGGTGTCTCCTATGTATTGGTGTCTCCTATGGATTGGTGTCTTCTATGTATTAGTTTCCATAAAATTGATAAATGGTATTGGTGTCTCCTGTGGATTGGTGTCCACGAACTTGAGCAAGGGGATTGGTGTCTCTTATGGATTAGTGTCCATGAACTTGAGCAAGGGGATTGGTGTCTCCTGTGGATTAGTGTCCACAAAATTGATCAAGGGGATTGGTGTCTCCTATGGATTGGTGTCCATGAACTTATATAGGGGATTGGTGTCTCCTGTGGGTTGGTGCCCATGAAATTTATTAAAGAAAAATATAAGCAATATTTTGTCATGGTTTTCTATCGAGAGGGTGTTTCCATGTAAAATCATTGTGTCTTATGTGTATGGAAATTGTGCATTGATTTATTATTGCATTCATATTATTGTTGTTATCATTTGTATTGAAAAGTTTTACTTTATATTGTTCACCCCCCCTTTCAGTATAAGCTTGTGTTCTTCAAAGGCCTCATAGTGAATGTTTACATATCGATGTAGGTAGTAGCAGATATACTCTGTAAGATCACCATATAGATTGGTGATGGATATAATGTAGTTCTTATCATCTGTTCTAGAGTGTTCATTTCCTCCATATAGCATTGTATCATTTTCATCACTTACCATTAGTATATTTCAGCATCTTGCATTTTTGCATATTCTATATCTTGTGATTGCATTCTCCCTTGGCTCATAGCATCAAAAGCTAACGGTAATTCAATTTGGTATAAAATTTGTAGAAAAACTTTAGGGCAATTATGTGGAGAATTTTTATGTTAATGAGGATAATTTTGTGGAAAGAATGAATGCTACTTGAAGGAATGTTTTGTGGAAAAATTAAATGCTAGTTAAAAGAATGTTTTGTGGAAAAATTGAATGTTATATTTACAAACAATTTTGTGGAAAAATTGGATGGTTTATAGATCAAAATTTTAGGGAAAGATCAAATGTTTGATTCATTTGTTTAAATGCTATTTCTGTGTGAATGGAAATTAAGGGAATTTGCTTTATAAAAGTACCTTCTAGTTATGTTTAGGAAAGAATGGGTGGGAAACTCATTCTTGGGGGAATTTATGGGGTTCCCTCTTGTTTTTTTTGAACTAGACTAGAAGTGATTGCTTGAAATGAGGAATCTTGGAAATTTAATTACAATTGCATCTTCTAAGTTATGAACAAGAAATAATGGGTGGGGAATCTATTCTTTGGGGGAATTTATGGGGTTCTCTCTTACTTGGACTAGAAGTGTTTGTAATTGTAATTGATCTAACAAAGGAATATATTTTTGTGGAAAAAGGGTATGTGATAAAAGAATGAATGTGGAATTCTTTCTTGGGAAATTATGGGGTTTCCTTCCTTTGTTGAAATGAATGTATAATGCATGGTTACATTATGGTGAATTTTTTTGCATGGTTGCATTCAAATGATAAAATGCATACATTGCTTTATGATAGACTAAAATCACTTGAATATCATGACTTTTCTTGATCCCTTACCACCATAAATCGAGCAATGGAGAGACAATATGGACTAGTGAAGACTTATACAATTCATACATTGATCCCTTTGACATGTATTGTATTAAGGCTTTCATGATGGAAAGCTTATTGTAAAAGAAATTTCTAGCATGAGTATTATTTTGTAATCTAGAATGGATGTATTGCTTTACTCTCTATAAGATATGTAAATGATGAAATTTCTAGTTATGCTCAAAATATGTATGATGTAGCTTTGTACTCTGATTTATGATGTATAAATCATCATATTTTATGGATTAATAATGGAAATAGGGATTTCATTTTATTTAAGTGACTTCATGTTGAAGATATAGACTTTAAATTATTAAAGTAGATGGACTTAAATAAACACCCTATTTATGTACTTGAGAGATATATTCAAGGAATGAATGATAGAGTTTATATATGAGGTAATTAGAAAAATACAATACCTAGAATATTTGCATAAGTTACACTTGGGGTGCGAAACTCAAGTGGGACCCAAATAATATAATCTTTGGAAGGTCTAATTTAGATCTTATTTCCTATCTTGAAGGGTAGGAGTCTTATGCAAGTAATTTAGGTGTTAGATAATATATGGTCTATATGAATTTATCATTAGAAAATGATAACCACCTTAGCTACCCCATTGTGGAGATGAGGGTAACAAAGCACTATAAATAATAGATACTCCATCTTAGTGAAGTGTTGCCTTACAACTTACATTGAGTACATTCTTGAGTAATCCTTGAATATGGAATTTACTAATGAGTAATTTAAAAAAAAAAACTTACGAGATGGTTGTAAAATGAGATTTATTACACCCTAAGGGACCTGATCCGATGACCTTTAACTCAAAAATAAATATAAAAATATTTGTCCTATAATGATAAGGAGTACTATTGCCATGGACTTATAAAGGAATACTATTGTCATATTTATACAATTAGTTGAGTTATCTCCTTTGTATATATATAACTATGAAATGTTATGCAAGTGACCACCTTGTCACTAGGTCAACAATAAGACTACAACATAATAGAACCAATAAAAATTAATTCCAAAGGAGAGGGTGGGGCATTGAACTCCAAATCTTCTACATACAAATTCTTGTAACATGTCCAACTGGATGTGTATCCCATAGATCACATATAAGCATAAACGACATGCATTAACACTTATGATCACCATTAAAAAAATATCACACATGAAGCACCAACACATGCCAACCATCAAATGCATGCCATCACTACTACTAACAAGACCACCACAAGGGGTTCATCATTTAAAATAATATTTACCACTAAATTTTAAAGGAAAAATAAGTGTAAAGTGATTCAAAACTAAGATATTAAGCTCTTGACCATCTCACATGCCTCAAGGTATCCATTACAATGATGATATACTCTGTGAAGAAAGGCCTTATTTAAGAAGTAATGACTTGAGCAAATTTTTAAAGCTAATCATAGAAAATGAGGGCATACGAATATTGGAATTTGAACCTCCTATGAATGGATTTTATCAAAGAATTCCGTAATTCCACTACCCCATGGCATACTATGGAAAATATTCTTACACTCAAAATGCATCTAGGTCAATAGGATCTAAACATGATGCCCTTAAAAAAGGAGAAAGAAACATGCACATGATTGTCATTAAGAGTCAACCTTGAGACCTCTACTAAGAAAATAGTCATGCTACCAATACACCACTCCTTGCAATCAGGTTCATAGTTGTTCCCTCAAATATATTGTGCACACATCAAAACATGAAAATAAAAAATTAGCAAATGCTTCCTATATTGATTTGAACTTGCAAATTCCATCATTAAAAATGGGCATCTTACCAATGCTCCATAGCACCTGAATAAACACAAATATGCATATGGTATTTATAATTTTTATCTAAATATTCCAAATACATATGCACTCATACCAAACATCACATATCTACTATTTTTCCTACCAAAAAAATAAATATTCATAGAATATCTCACTTAATTTTTTTAACTTTTGGAGGAAAAAGACAAAACTCTTTGGGCATAAAATAGACATTATAATGATAAAATCACTAAAAGTATGTTGAAAAGTAATTTGTGATATGGAATGAATGAAGCTACTACGTACATTAATTTACAGGTTTAAATAAATTGTAATACAACTATAATCCAACTAAAGGGGATTAAGATGTGCCGACAATACACCTGGACAAATATCAACATGTCAGAAAAATTTGTCAGCAAGGCATTTCGGAAACAAAAATTTAGGATAATTAAAAAAAATGAAAACCTAAAGTCTAAAAATTATTACAACTCATCACTCTTCCCAACAAAATAAGCATTGGACTCCAATTCTTTTAACAAAGAGGGAAAATCCCAGGACAAATGGTGAGTAGAATACCAGCAAGCCTGATGAGAAAATTGGCCACGACGGGCCACCAGATATGAAGTAGAAGTACCTTGGCGAGTTTGTCGAGTCTTCATATCAAAGAGTGTATCGGCGGTAAGCAGAAGCTGTGCTTCAGGAACCACATCAATTTGACTTATGACCAAGGTGACATCATATGATATAATCTTGTATACAACTAAGGGTAATCATTATACAATATATTTAATTTATTGTAATGTTTTATTATATAAGCCTTATGGGCTACAATTAACCTTGTTGTGGTCAAACCCATATTTTAACTTGTAATTAACCTTAAAACGTCATTGTTATATCATCTTAGGTTGAAATCAATTATGTAATTTGGGGATTAGATATTGACATAAATACCCCCCATCCACTATATCTATTGCATTAGACATGGACACCCTTAGTAATACATATTTTATCAATGGATAAAACATTAATTACAATGGGCATCCCAAAAAAAATTCTCTTTTTTATTTCTTTTTTTTGTATAATATTTGGGTGGATGGATTGCTTTTGTTCATTTCTAGAAAATATTGTGATTTCCAACATGGTATCAGAGCAAGTATAGAGCAACATTTATTGGTCACATAGAAAGTACATTCAGTGTTTTCGATCCTTGTTACAAATACAAGAATAAATTATTCCTTAAAACATCATAAGGATATTCTACATAACAAGGAGAGAGGAAATTTTATTCCACAAATCGTCATTTACTTCTTTACTTATCTAAAATAATTTGTGCCTTCATCATTTGCTTTATTATCACTAAGGTATGCTTACAAATTTGAATTTATTTTTTGATATCCCTTTCCAGGTATGCTATGACATGGTTTTTGAAATGGAATAGAGTAGGGAAATTTTAAATTTGAAGACATCCATGTTAGAACTCAATGCTTCAATACTTACATTATGCAAGTGATAGGTATTTAAATGTAATGGTTTTCCAAATATAGAATAACAACCTACAACTATCCTTTAGTGGACCTCACAAACCATTTGTTGAGTGGTTACTCAACTTACATTTACATTATACATGATGTAATAACTCCTAACATTCCTCCCTTATTACGTCATATTCTTGGAGAGAAAAATTCAGATTTCTTCACATTTAATACGTCCAAGTGGTTTGGTGAAAATGTCTATGTGTTGCTCTTGAGTAGAACAAAATTTGAGTTTGATGTTCTATTGTTGAACATGTTCATAGATGAAGTGGCATTCCAAATCAATGTGCTTGGTCATTTCATGGAATATTGGATTATGAACAAGTTTCAATACTCATTGGCACTCCCATACTTGTCAACATATGTTTTAACCATATTACCTCACAGATGGCTCCTTCCACTTACAATAGACTATTTTAGTGGAAAATTGAGAAATTTTTGTTTTTTCTTGCTTTCCCATGATATGAGTGTAGACCCCAAAAAGAATACATATACAGAGGTGGATTTTTATCATTAACACAACCTATGTTATCTATGTATGTATAACTTGTTAAGAGGAATTTATCACTCCTCTAAAATTCTATATTGTACTTAATAGTGCCTTATATATATCTTATAACTCTTTTTTATTTCCTTCCAATGTATCATATTTGGTTCCTACATAAAATATTAGAGATAACTCACAACAAAATTGATATTTGGTCTTGTGTAAGTTAGGTAGATGATACTCATAACTAACTGATGATAAAGCATTACATTTTCTAGAGGAGAGGAATCAAAATGTGAGATTCATTGATCTAATTCCTTAGGAGTTGCTATAGGCTTGAAATATTCCATGTTATATTTCTCAAGGAGATTCTTGGCATATTTTCTTTGTGAAACAAATATGTGTTGGACATTTTGAGTGGATAATTTGTCATTGATGTCAAGCTTTCAACACCAGTCAGTGGTAGTTTTAGGTTCTCCAGTTTCAGTTGATCAAGACCCGGTTCCAGGAAGTCAGATATGGCCCAAAGTGCAAAATAAGAAGCCCAATTGGATAATATTATAATATTTTTTTATAATATTATAAAGGGAAGTTTTAAATTAATTATAAATTAATTAATATAATTTTTATTATAAATTAATTTATAATTTAATTTACTTAAGTTATTTAAATTAATTATTAATTAATTTTAATATTAGTTATAAAGTTAATTTATATTAATTTTTAACTAACCCTAAGGTGGGTTATTAAATTAAATTTGAAATTCAAATTTGAATTATTAAGCACCGACATGGGGAGAAAATACCCACATGTGTATAAAAATGGGATTACCCACCTTACCCAAAATTACCATGCCTTCAATTTTTTGATTAATGCGAGCTTGTGCGAATCGTGCTGAAAAGAGTACTTCTTGATTTTCGTGGGAAGTCAAAGGTGCACAAAGGTATAAGAGGAAGGAAGTCCTCCTTCCTTCATGTGGGCACCAATAGCCCATGCGGTGGGCTCCCAAGCACTAAGGTGCTTAGGCTTGGGGAGAAAACGGATCGAATCATGCTGAAACCCATTTTTGGGGGAAGTCAAAGGTATGCTTTAAAGTTGAGCGCTAAAATTTTTAGGGATATTAGTTGGGCATTTAAAAATTAATTTTTTGCATATTTATTTGGTTTGTAAGGTTGTAAGGGGAGTTATAAGGCTTATGCAAAATTAAATTTTTGGTGTTATTTTCTTTAGTGTTTGGAAATGGTAGTAAGGTGTTTTAGGAAGTTGTGTGATGTTGGATATTATTTTAAGTTGGAGTTTATAATGTGTAACCAATTAATTATTTTTCATGTATGATTTGATGGATGTTAATTTTAAAAAGGGAGCAATAAGGTATAATTGAGTTTTGATTATTCTTGTGTCTAAGGAATATTTTGAGAAAGTGTTGGAGTGATATTTTGCTAACTAAACCATTGAAATTGGAGAGAAGAAAATTGTGATTGAGACTGGTTTTCTAAAGGCAATTTTACATCAAACAAAAGGTATGGGCAGATCTTCCTAGTGTGTGATTTTTGAATGTTGTGAATGCAAAGTTGGAGTGACAAGGATTGTTTGGTAAGCATTGTTGAGTGTGTGTTAAAATTAATTCGTCAAGGTTTTCTACAATAAAGAGTTGTTGATGAAACCTTTTTTTATAAGCATTGTTTTTGAAGTGATTAGTTGAGTGAACTTGAACTAGGGTTTGCAAATATCATGAGTATCATTGTTATGTGATATTAGCATTGTTGTTGAAGCAATTGGTTGAGTGAGGAACTTGAACTAGGGTTTGCAAATATCATGAGTATCATTGTTATGTGAGATTGATTGATAAGCATTGTTGGAAACATTTGAGTGAGTTTTCATATGCTTGGACTAGGGTTTGTGAGCAAGGATTAGTTTATCGAGTGATTGGTTGAGTAAATTTGGTTAAGCCTAGTCAAGTGGATGTGTTGATGTGATAGTTCAAGTTCTATGAAACAAATTGTTCTATATTCTAAATTTATTTTTGAAAGAGGTTGAGTGTGGATGAATGTGAAACATATTGAGTCTCTAACAATTCTCTATGTGTTTCTAAAAGAGTGATTGTAAGTGATTGATCATTGAGGTGAATGTGATGCATATTGAGTCTCTAAAAATTCTTCATATGTTTCTAAAAGAGTGAGTGAAAGTGATTGAGCATTGAGGTGAATGTGTAGCATATTGAGTCTCTAAAAATTCTCTATGTGTTTCTAAAAGAGTGATTGGAAGTGAGTGAGCATTGAGGTGAATGTGAAGCATATTGAGTCTAAAAATTCTCTATATGTTTCTAAAATAGTGACTAAAAGTGATTGAGCATTATGATGAATGTGAAGCATATTGAGTCTCTAACAATTCTCTTTATGTTTCTATGAGATTGGATAAGTTCTAGTGAGGACTTATTGAGTAGAATTGGATAAGTTCTAGTGAGGACTTATTGAGAAGAATTGGACAAGTTCTAGAGAGGACTTGTTGAGAAGAATTGGATAAGTTCTAGTGAGGACTTGTTGAGAATATTGGACAAGTTCTAGAGAGGACTTGTGGACAAATTAGTGTAAGATTTTGTAGAATATTACAAGGCAGATTTGAGACAAGTCTTTGAGAAGACTTGTGAGCAAAGTTGATTGATTCATTTGTTCAAACCTTGAGTTAAGGTTTGGGGCAGATCTAGCAGTGTTGATTTGTGATTAGATCAAGCTTTGTGTTAAGGCTTGAGGATAGATTTGTGCTAGACCGAAGGACTATATTTAGTGCAGATCAGAGAACAAATATTAAAGATAGATTTGTGCTAGACTGAAGTACTATGTTTAGTACAGATTTGAGGATAGATTTTGGTGCAAATTTGATGACAGGTTTGTGCTAGACCAGAGACAAATATTGAGCAAATTTATGCTAGACTAAAGGATTATGATTAGTACAAATTTGAGACAGAGCTTTAAATATGACAAAGTATAGAGGATGATAGTCTCCAGTGGATAGAGATCCATTAGCCATGGCAATGAGGATAGGTGTCTTCAATGTATAGATATCCATTAGCCAAAGTAGTGGTGGTAGCAGTTCTTCTAGAAGATCACCAATCAGAGCTAAGGAGAAAGGAGTTCTCCTGTGGATAGAGATCCATGAACTTGATTAGAGGATTGGTGTCTCCTTTGGACAGAGGTCCATAAACATTGTAATAGGGAAAGGATTCCCAAAATATTGATTGAGAAAATTTTAGTGAAATATTTTCTTCGTGGAGTAGCCCACATTGGGTGAACCACATAAAATTGGTGTCTCTATTATGTGTGGTGATTTGTGCATTGTTTTGATTACTAATGTTGATATTACTATCTATACATTGCATAATATTGATTGGAAAAGAAAAGTAAAAAGTGATCTTATACTGTTCACCCTCCCCTCAGTATAAGCTTGTGTTCTTCAATATGTGATGATGGTTCTACTTTACCTCCAATCCTAGGCAATGGTATAATAACTTAAGATCGATCAAACTAAACAATGCAAGATGACAAAACAACCAGTACAACAAACTAGCCATGCACTCTACGTGGGCAAACCTACCAAATCACGTAGTACAATATAGTGCAACAATAATAAAATAATAAAATACTTAGGTTAAAAGATATAACCTAAGTATCCTCATCACTCCTCCCAACCATATAAGCATTGGACCCCAATGCTTTCACAAGAAAAGTGGGAGTAAGCTTAGGAGTGTTGGGTACGACTGAAATTGCACTCCTAGATACAAAGAGAGGAAAACCAAGAATGAGCTATACCAAGGCTCCACAAAATATCAAAAGGAGGACACTGATGAGTCAGGCTCGAAAAGAGATTTCCAGCGACTATAAACTCGCCTATGCTTGCAGACGGATAAATGGGTCCTCTTGGTGACATAATTAAACACACCCATTTTTTTTTTAAATTTAAATAAATTAATTAAATTTTTAATTTAATTATTTAAATAAAAAAATAATAATTTATTTTAAATAATTAATTTAAATGGCCTGTGCACGGTCAAATTTGATCGTGCATAGCCTATGTGGAGTGCAACACGAACAAGCATGTTGCACCCACATTGGCACGCACTCCCACGTGTGTCTAGTGTGGGCACGTGTGCATGGAGAAGGCATGCCCATGCACTGGGCACGCATGGTGGTGGCCACTCATAGGGGCCCATGTGCAATATTGCATGTGGGCCAAGGTGCACAACCAAATTTGCTTATGCACAGCCTGCGAGGGCTTGTGAGCTGCACATGGCAGCACAGTGTAGTGCAACACTGCTCGCACACTACCTTGTGGGCAGTGCGTGAGCACTATGGTAGTGCAGCTCACGTGCTACCTTATGGGCAACACATGAGCACTATGACAGTGCATGGCAACGTAGTGTAATGCTACTCATGCACTGCCTTGTGGATAGCGCGTGAGTGCTATGCATTGCGCATGGCATCACAACGCTGCTCATAGCACAGCACTGCATATTGCAACATGCTCGTACGCTGCCTTGTGGGGCAGCACATGAGCTATGCATTGCACATGGTAGCACATAGAGATAGGCTCGAACATTTTTTTTTATGTGCTTGGGGCCATGTATGTGTTGCCTACACATGCAATTTTTGTTTTGAATCGATCTTCCTCCAAAGGGCTTGTAGCTGGTTTTTTTTTTTCTTGCAGGAAAGAAGATCTCACACTTCTAGGCAATGGGGCCATGGTTAAATCTACAGCAACAGGTAATGCATCGGACTAAAATTTTGCAACAGCAAGCAGATAGGATGGAAACTACAATGGATCCGGTAACTATGGTAAATCAAAAGGTAGAACAGAGCCAAGAGCATAACAGGATCCACCATCTGCAGTGGAAGGTAGATATATGGGGTCTTCTTCAGGATCTACATCAGGTAAACCTTCAATTTCTCCATACATTTTCAATTTTATTGATCTTTTCAACAGTCACCAAAGCTTCTTCAATTTCTGCATTAATATTAGTATGGTCCAAATGGAGGAGGATGGGCTCCATGCCCATATATCCTGGTTTGATTCTAGGTACTGCTTCAAAATTTCCTTCAATGGAAATTTTTGCAACAATTTCTTCTACAAGAATTTCTTCAATAATTTCTTCCATAAGAATAACTTTCTCTTCTGCAACATTTTCTTCTTTTGCAAGAAGAATTTTTTCTTCTTTTTTATCAATTTCTTCCATTTCAATAGGAATAATTTCCTCCCAAACCTTTCTCATCCATTTGAGATAGATACAGATGCCTCACAGTTTGCAATGGGAGAAGTTTTGAAGCAAAATGGACACCCTGTGGCATATCATTCCGAGATATTTTCAGCTACCAAAATAAACTACTCCACATATGACAAAGAGTTGTATGCTTTGGTCCAAGCTATCAAATATTGGAGACACTATCTTCTTGGGAAATAAATAATTGTCCACATAGATCACATGCCTCTCAAGTTTCTTCAATCACAAACCAATATTGAAGAAGCTAGACACATGAAGTGGGCCACTTACTTGCAGCAGTTCCACTTGGTCATCAAGTACAATAAAGGAACAAATAATACAATGGTTGATTGTTTGAGTCGTCCCCCCATGGCTCAAACCTTGAAAAAAATTATGACTACCTCCCATATTGGATTTTAGACTTGGCCATCTCTTTATGCTCTTGATTCCTATTTCAGTAAGGTGCACCATCAACTTGTATACCCTTCATCTTCCAACCTCACCCCTTTTCAGGACTATCATATGAAGGATGGACTTTTGTACAAATTAGACAAACTTTGTGTACCATAATAGCATAGGGTTTATCTCATCAAATAACCCCAATAAACTCTTTATGGAGGTAATTTTGGGAAATAGAAAACACTCCACCACTTACAACAGTTCTTCTACTGGCCTCACATGCAGAGAGATGTCCTACGAATCTTGATACAGTGTGTCGTATGTTGTCACTCCAAATTAGAAAATAGGAAGTTGGGCTTGAGTGTTCCTTTGCCCATTCCTTCACGTCCTTGGGAGAGCATATCCATGGACTTGGTAAATGGGTTTCCCTTGATAGTGAGGTAGTATGATAGTGTTTTTGTGATTGTGTACCGATTCAATAAGATGGTCAAATTCATCCCATGCAGGAAGACTAGTACAACACCTGATTTGGCACAGTTGTTCTTTGAGATAGTGTGGTGATCCTTTGGTCTTCCAACTATCATTGTTTTTAACAGATATCCATGTTTTGTGGGACACTTTTGGATATTCTTATGGAAACTTTTGGGAGTTTCACTTAATTTTTCCATGGCTTTCCACCCTCAGTAAGATGGATAGACTGAAGTTGTGAATCACACACTAATACAGAGTTTGAGGATCTACCACCACACCTCACCGGCTAAGTGGGATATGAGCCTCACTCACATTGAGCATGCATATAATAGAGTGGTTCATAGCTCCACAACACATTCACCTTTTGAGGTTTATCTCGGATTTCAACCACTTGCACCTTATGAGTTACCTTGTGCCTTGCCCTCTCCCACCACTACACACATGGATAAGGATCAAGATAAGGAAACCTCTTTTATATAGCATTTGCAGAGCCTCCAGGATAAGGTGACACAAATCCTATAGAGGACTCAGTAGTAGTAGAAGAAAGTGATGGATAGGCATTGTGTTCCTCATACTTTTTAGGTTGGTGATAGAGTTTGGCTTCACTTGGACAAACGATGTTTTTTAGAGAAGGCACATAGCAAGCTCAAGCCTCTTCACTATGGGCCATACACCATCATTCATAATATCTCTAAGAATTCTTTCCATTTAGACCTTCCTTCCTATCTTGGCATCCATGATGTTGTCAATGTGGACCTTCTGAAGCCATATCAAGACTCGACTTTGGAGACTACACCTATCATCAACCATCTAGCAGATGTGGTACCTAACTTCCAACTTTTGCTTAATATAGATAGAGTTTTTGATATGAAGACTCGTCATACTTGACAGGGTTCGACCACTTCCTACCTTGTCACCTACCGCGGTCAACTTCCACACTAGGCACGTTGGATCTCTCACCATCATATGGCTCATGACCTTCCATATTTGTGAAAGCATTGGGGTCCAATGCTTATATGGTTGGGAGGAGTGTTGAGGATACTTAGGTTATATCTTTTAACCTAAGTATTTTATTATTTTATTATGTTATTATTATTATTGCACATTGTTGTACTACATGATTTGGCAGGTTTGCCCACGTAGAGTGCATGATTGGGTCATTGCACCCATTTTTTGTCCTTTGCATTATTTAGCTTCGTTGGTTTCTCCTTGATTGGTATTGGTTACAAGATGTTGCAACCTCCGATCATTTGATGTGTGTATATATATTATGCATATTATGTAATAAAATCATTCAGAGTTTCAGTTCTGCATCATATCATGTTAAAATATTTCTTCAATTCTTCCTTTGTGGCTAGAATCATTCTTTTAGAAATTTTTGTGATGACCAAATCATCTATAAACATTGTGATGAATACAATTCCCTCCTTGTTCTTTATGATACAAACTTGGGTCATATGGATGTTTTTAAACCCATGCTTTCTAAAATGATCATCTATCTTTATATACCATGCCCAAGGAGCTTGTTTAAGACCATATAGATATTTAACCAATTTACATACCTTTGTTTATTGTCCAAGTATGATGAATCCTTTTGGTTGAGTCAAATAAACTTATTTTAAGTCCCCATTGAGAAAGGCACTATTTGATGAATTCTCCATACAAATTATGTAGCTAGAGCAAAAATAATCATAACGTATTTTATTTTTTCTATAAGGGTAAAATTTTCTTCATAATTTATGCCTTCCTCTTGTGCATACCCCTTTGCTAGAAATTATGCTTTGTGTTTATCAATATTTCCATCTTATTTATATTTGACTTTGAAAATCTATTTGCATCCAATAGCCTTTTTCTCTAGTGAAATATCAACAAGATCTCAAATCTTGTTTTTCAATAGTGCTTGACATTTAGTGTGCATGGCATTTTTCCAAGTAGGAGACTAAATGTCTTCATGGACTATAGATGACTCAATTGTACTAATTAAAGAAATATTTTATGCATTATAAGTCATACTTCAATTTTGAGGTAGTGTAGAAGAAGTATCTAGGATTCCATCTATCTCAGGTGCTTTCATTGTACTAGTGTACCACTTGAGTATTGTACTTGTGTGCTATGGTGGAATAGATAGATCTAATTCATTATTGATGCCACTAAAAATTTCTTCATTAGTAATTTCATTACTTTAAATAATTATTGGAGCTGAGTTAGATGAAGATTATTGTGATGGTGATGAAGGTGATTTTTCTTCTTCATCAAAGACAACATCATGACTAATATATAATTTCTTTGAAGCTATATCAAGTAATTTGGAATGTCTAATAGGATGCATTATTAAGATTTTTCATCCAATTTATGTCTTCTCCTTTGGAATGTGCATTTATGCTATACAACTAAATACTCGAAGATGAGATATTGATTGTTTATGTTCACTCCATGCTTCTTATAGAGTGATATATTCAAGTGATGTAGTTGGGGTATGATTGAGTAGGTAAACTACTACATATACTACTTTTGCCCAAAATGAGTGTCCAAGTTGTGAATCCTTCAACATACTTTGTACCATTTCCATAATTGTTCTATTTATGTTTTCTACAATGCCATTTTATTATGGTAAGTAGGAATATGTCAATTATCATTGAATGCGTGTTCCTTAATAAATTCTAAAAATATTGTTGGTAAATTCCTTCCCTCAATTTGAGTGGAGGATATGGATCCTTCTTCCTGTGGAAGTCTCTACTTGGGACTTAAATTGTTTAAAATAGAAGAAAGCTTCATATTTATTAGTCAAAAAATATACCTACACTTTTTTATTATGGCCATCAAAAAATAGTTGAAAATATCTAGACCCATTGTAACTTGGAGCCATAGGTCTGCATGAATCGGTATGGATCAAATCAAGGGATACCTTGGCCCAATATTTTGTAGTCTTGAAAGGAACTCGATGTTGTTTTCCAACTAAGAAACAAGAATAAATCTATGTGGACTTCTATAAAGAAGGAAGACCTTCAACCATATTTTTGTTTTATAATACAATAAGGTGGTCATAATGTAGATGAACATATCATCAATGCTAGAGTGATGTAGATATATGGGAGTTAATGACTAATTCTAATTTATCATGATGAATTATATGAAGTTCAAACATATTTCCTTTTCCTTTTCAATATGCAATAATCTTATAATTTTTAGTTTTATCACAAATGATGTGTGCCTTGGATCCTTATTGCTTTTCAAACTTGACCTTTAAGTTGTGGTCAAGTAGTTGATTGACAAAGAGCAAATTTTTGGTGAGTCCTAGAACATATAGGACTTGTTATTTTGTATTTGTGTGATCCAATTCAAAATTTTATATGACCTATGCCTTTTATTTTATAGGATGTGTTATCCTCAAAAAGAAACTTTTCCTACATGTCTAGAATACTTTAGATTTTGAAACCAATATTTTTGTCCTATCATGTGTTTGGTTGCTCTAGAATCAACATACCAAATATCATTGAGTTGAGCATGTGTAGCTAATGCATGTTATTTTATGTTATTTTTTTTATGCTTCATTTTCTAATATCTATTCACTGATGATTTTTTTGTTGGTGATGAGAATTGTTTCTCCTTATACCCTTTTTGAATGACTGCTTTGTTTTAAGATATACTTCTTCTTCTTCTCTTGAATGTGAGACCTCTTCATTTTGAAGTAGGTTCATCAGCTTTCCAAATCTTGGTTTTTGATCAATAATATTTAATGTTATCATAAAAAAATTGTAGTTTTGTAATGTCCCCCCCTGTTCTGATATTTTTAATATTTGGGACACTATACTATTTCTTAAAATCATAAAATACAACTAAAGGAAACAAGAAATAACTAGAAATTTTATTTTTAAAATTTCTTTCAAAATAGGGTTCAGATTACAATATTTAAAATTATAATCTTTCCACAATATGTCTGCAAACCCTTGAAATATACTAAATCAGCAAACATGGAAAGATACCTCTGAATACTGATGAAGCTCCAAGTGTGAATCCTATGTGAATTCACCATCAGAGAATTGGGGTTTCGTCCAGATCCAAAAATTTGAGGGGTTTCATCCTCAGCCACACCGTTGGGGTTTCCATCCCTTCGGAGAAGAAGTCTCAGCCACTAGCCTCAAACTCTAGAGGAAATAACTAAAATCTAGAATATAATGAAATGAGACCAAGCCACTGAATAAATAGACTCCTCCACAACAAACTCCTTTTGCATGCTCAATGTGGGATAAATCATGAAACATAATTCTTTTTTAAGTCCCACATCCCCTTTTTATAAAATAAGGTTTTAAACTGTATAAAGTATTTAAATAATTTTACTTTATATAATTAACCCTTCAAACATTAAAAACTTGGCCTTCTTATTATCTGATCCACAAACTGAGGATATATACGGACACCCATTTCAGTGAAAAATATCACTACACCGTCCATTTTGCCCAAAACCCTAAAAAATAACTTACTAAAAATAGTAATTCAAGGCTCTGTCCATCCAATTCAACATTTGAGAGTGGATTCGAATACCCATTTCACTCAATTATCTGCTCTTAGAACTCCATTTAGGATCCCCTACAATCTGCCCTAGCCTATGGGAACCCATGAGTAGGCTAAATTGTTCTGCACACTGACTGCCTAGAAAAAAGGGACATAACAGTCCGCCCTTCCCAAATATTGCTTATCCTCAAGCAATATGCATAAATACTCTAGTCAAGTGTCTGCATCTTTGATAAGGTCCATCAAATCCCTGGATCCCATAAAAATCTCAAAAAGTAACTACCACATCGACGTTGCACTACTCTGATCATCATTGTCCCTCTGACATGGTTAAGTTGTTGAAGTCTCAATTGCAATAGCATGATGAAATCTCTCCCCAACCTAGCACTAGTCCGCCTATCTAAACTAATATGAAATATCATGTGCCACATCATATCCAAGAAATCATCATCATAAACCACTACAAATACAATGTTGGAAGTGCCTCCATAGTCATCACCTGACCAGCTCAACTCAGCGTTCACACTCTTGGAATAACCTAGATAATCCCATGTAATCCAATCTATTACAGTCAACAAAATATCCTCTAGAAATATTACATCCCTCATCATACTCAACCAAGTAGGGTGTAATTTTATCTATGAGACTCCTGAAAGACCATCCATACTCCACTCCTGCAACTCCATAAGAAGATCAACAAAATTGGTATACCCATAATGATTGAACTCTATGCCAAGAAACATCTGATGTATAGGTGACTCAACCAGGCCTGCCTGCTCACTGATTAAGCTAACCCCTTGAGAGAACATGGTGATCAAATCAGTAGGATACTCCATATAATGCCAACCAAACTGGTTACCAACCTCCATCAAGTAAATATTATGGCTGCCCAAAAAGTGAACAACGACATATCTCTCATACCCATGATCAACTATCACCCATATAAAGCTCCTACCATCACCCTCGATGCTCATCAATGCAAGCATATGATCCTGGGTAAGAGAACTCAATCCTCGATCATCATGATTAGGCTAGAAAATGCTCATGAAATCACTCTCAGACTCATGTCGAAATAGACACCCTGTCTCAAACAATGTATCCTCATGATCTATCACAGGAAAAGAATCAACACTCTTCATCTCAAAAAGAGGATTATCAAAATATGTATCATGATACATCTCATACAGTTGATTGTCAGTCCATGAGAAATTATTATCACTCTCGTACTTATCATAGCCAATCCACTGATCCAAAATTGTGTAATCTGATCTCATGGGACAATGTGTTAAGTTATAGTTCTCCTGAATGCAATCTATTTTGACAACAATCCGCCCAATCTCCCTGGATCTCTCTTGATTTAGTTGTTCAGTGGATTCTAAAATAGAATTGAGTTTCAACTCTATCTCATGCAATGAAATACGAGCATCTAACAAAGAGCTTCTAGTCTGCTCAAGCTCTTTAGTTAGCTGACTAACTTCTTCTTTGCTCCTGTATGCACTAGGGGTCTCTTCAACAAGCTTGGCATAGTGATCTTTGTCTACAAGAGTGCTCATGAAGTCTGACTTCATAGTTTCTAAGGTTGCCTTCAAATTTTGTAAATCAGCACTAGACTCATCATGCATTGAATTTTCATGGTTGTCTTGGTGAGATGAAATATCATCATAAGTTGATTTAAAATCAGCAACAACCTCAACTCTGTTATGATCTAAAAAATCATGTATGTCTTCATCATAAGGGGCTGCCACGTAACCTGTAACAACACCATCATGTGTATCATGCATAACTAATTCCATATTCAACTCACTCTGCAAATCTCCAAAGAAGATATAGCTATCCGGTGCATGCATCATAATGGGTTCAGTGTGAATATCCAACCCAAGTTCTTCTAAACTATCACCATTAAAATGTGATGGGTGAATATCATCATGAGCTGATTGGGAATCTACATCACTATCAACTGGCTTCTCCAACTTCTCTGGGACAGTAGGCTCTTCATTGTGTTTCGAATTTTTGATCTTCTCAAGAAGGTTTATTTTTTCATTTCCATTGGGTTGTTGCCTCATACGCATAACAATATAATATTCATTAGACATAAGGGCACGAAAATCATCATCATAAGCCCTCGACTCTTGTTGAAGCTAATCAAATAATTCAATGACTATAGGCTCAACATTTACCTTAGGAAGATTTGTAGGTAGAGAAATTTGCATCATTGCAGTTAATTGATTGATGGATTTTTGTATCTCACTTTGAGTCCTATCCCAATCACGTTGTCTCCTAGACCAATCATTATAAGACTCCATGAGTCTAAAATTTAATTAGGCTTCCACAGGCTGGCAGAATAAGCTAAGCTCTGAATTAACAATACCCAGAACTCTTAAAGCCCAAATCAACCAATTGGGTATTCAAATCACCAACACCCAGAAACTAGAAACCCTAGATTTGAAATGGCAACCAAAGCCTAACTTCCAAGTCAAAAAAATACTCATAGCTGCTACAATTTTTTTCACACAATACTGAAATCATTTCTAAAATTTTCATCAAACTCTGAATAGGCTAGCAGGAAAAACCAACTCTAATACCACTGTAATGGACTACCTTGTTTTGGTTTGGTTTTTTTGCAATAACTATGGATTAATTTGAATATGCAATAATACCCAAATGAAAGAAGCCAATAATAGCAATATGGAATAATACCAATATGGATTTAACACTGAATAATCAATTTTTATGTAGAACCCATAATCAAAATTGCTTATTAATTCATATCAGCAAATTAACAACAATGTTTAGAAATTCCATATGGATAAATGTCTTCAGAATATAATTATAAACATACCAATTTGCTATTATCTCCAACTGATGGACTATAAACCTCTGAATCTTTGATTGAATCACATAAGCGTGAATCCTGAGTGAATTCAACAGCAAATAATTGGGTTTTTTTCCATCTCCCTTCTCCAATATTGAGGGTTTCCATCATCAGAACTTCAACAATCTGCACATTATCGATCCCTAAAATGGAACCGATCTATCCTTCGGGGTTTTGTCCATCGGGTTATCGATTGGGGTTTTCATCCCTTTCAATGAAGAAATATCAACCACCGGCCTTAATCTCCAAGAGAAGAAATAGCATAAACCAGAATGTCTAAAATGAGACCAAACCACCAAATAAATAGACTCCTCCTTGGCAAACTCTTTTTTGCGCACTCAGTGTGGGATAAACATATTTCTTTTCCTTTAATTATAATATAAAGTTAACTTTATAAAATGAATTTAATAATTCACTTAATAAAGCCAAGCTTTATGCTTTAAAAACTCTGCCTATGAAACTCCGATTGACCAACTGAAACCTGTTATGGATACCCATTTTGTTGTAGAACAACATCCCCCTGTTTTCTTGGTAAGAAACCCTAAAACCCGACACTGCTAAAAATAGCAAGTCAAGGCTCTGTCCATCCGATTCAACATCTGAGAGTGGATTCGAATACCCATTTTGCTCAATTATCCACTCCCAGAATTCTAGTTAGGCTCCCTTGCAATATGCCCTAGCCTACGAGAACTCATGAGCAGGCTAAATTGTTATGCACACTGACTGCCTAGAAAAAGAGGACATTACAAGTTTTATGGAAGAGATACCAAATTAATTGAATAATAGTTTCTTTAGATACATTTTCTTCCAATGCTTACAATGATGCTCATAGCTCTGCAATTCTCCTCATGAAATATTCTAGTCTCTCTAAATTTCATATTCAATCAATGGATTCATCTCTAAAGGAATATAATTTAACTTTGATTATTTACTTCAAAGACTATTTTTGCCAATCCCATGCATCTTTTGCCAAGGTTGAATATTGAATGTATGCTTGGACTTCATCTACTACTCTAAATATGATGATTAATATTACCTTTCTATTTGCCTTGTCAAACTTTGTTTGATCTTCTCCTTCTACAGTAGGATGGATAATGGACCCATCTACTACTTGGCATACTTCCTCAAACTCAAGTTGCATTCTTTCAAGTAGCATAGTTGTTTTCCTTTAATAGTTATAAATTAGGCAACAAGAACTTTGGTGCTCCACTAGCCATAGTAAACTTTTATTTAATTTGAATATTCTTCTTTCATTGAATTTGCCTCAAAAAATACTTCCTAATGAGTATATATATGCCTATACTCATGTTTTAAATGTTGCCTCAAAATATGAGAAAATAAATGTCCTATTGGCAAAAATATTTAAGTAGAGGGAATTTTCTTCCTTTATGGAATATTCTCTAGAATATTTGTTTCTTTAAAATATATATTTCTTATTATTTTTCTTGTGCAATAATAATAGAAAAAGGATAAATAGGCTTTAATAAGCCTTACCTCAGCATGTATCACATAACATAATAAGTTGCTTAATAGCTTATAACAAATGAGGCACTCTATTATTTTGACTATAGTGTGATATATTGAATTTAAATTTAATGCTTCTAATATTTTTTAGAATAAGCATGATTATTTTCATGTGCTTGAATTATTCCATCTGAGTTTAGCCAATGCATTTGGCTTTGAATGTCTTTTCTTCCTTGATTCTTACATGTAAATGATGTCAGGTTATTGATCCAAATTGTCTCTTAAGCCTCCATAAAAGTGGTGATTACAATGTCTTATACCTTTGACTCTTTGAAAAGGAAATTTAGACTTGGAATTTCAAAGTAAACTTCATATCCTTTAAACTATAAGCAATTTTTGTCTAGGAGAATTTCAAAATCTGGAATCTTAGAGAAGATTGATATTTTATATCTCTATATTCGATGAATCCATGCCACCAAAAGAAAACTAAAGTAGTTCTTTGGCTACTTCATGGTGCTACATCTATGCCATATGAGAACTTTGCCATGTTGTACTCTTACTAGTTGGTGACATGGGTAATTATCTATAGATGAATCAACAAAGTGTTCTTTCATACTCAACACAATATTTCAATGTGTTTGTTTGATGTCTTTCCAAGCTTCTACATTTATGAGGAAGTGTTGTTGGTTATTTGAACACTCATAGAAGGCACCCTTTGGAAAGGACATTTCAATTGCTTCAAACACCTATTCTTTTTCATTCTTTCTCTCCTTCTCTCATTGTTCAATACACATAGACACACATATTTATGTTTACCACATCCAAATGCTTTGTAAGATACTCTTCATTGATGTATGATATTGTTGCTTTGTGAGAGTTGGTTTTAACATAAGGAAGTTGTGGATGCATAGGCTCTACATTCTTCTTGGTTGTTTCTTTCCAAAAATATATGTGCTTCTTGTATTTTATCAGATGTCAAAAAATCTTATTTGTAAATGTGTACACTCCTTACTCTTGCTTTTGGAGTAATATTTAATTTAAAGAATGAGGCCCATAATTGTTCTTTGAATAATATCCTCATGATTGATTCTTCTAAGTTTGCATGCACATTTGAAATTGAGAATGCCATCTGGTGCCTTTCAATGGTAAATCCTATAATGCTTTTGATGAATTTTTCCTTCATGTCTTTCATTTTTCCTCTATTTTTTGCTTTGAAATTTTATCTTCTTTCTACAACTTTTTATTGCTTCTTTTTTCCTTTAGTGATTGATGATTCCATTACACGTTATTTTTGGAATAAGTGTTTTGAACTAGTCTATTGCTAGTTTGGTACTTTTTTAAGTACTTCTTGATTGCTTTGATATCCCATATGTGAATACCAACAATTTGATTTCTATGATGGATTTTACCATTCTTTTTGTTGAAATAAATTTGATTCAACAATTTAATTTCTTGCTTGCAGTTCAATACTACTCTTTTGTGGCTAGTGATTTTTTAGAAAATTTTAAGGAGCTTATATGGATTCCTTTTTTCCTTTTGAAATGGCAATTCTTCAAGGGAAACTTATGATCCCTTTTCCTTTTTTCTAAACTCATACCGGTTGTTGCTTACAAGCTTATGACCTTATTGGTCTTAGAAGTGATTTGATACCCTTTGTACTTTTTGAGGTCTTTTTGTCACTCTAGTATTTGGTATAGGTTTTTATCTTAAGACCTTTGAATCTACTATGGAATTTTGCTTCACAGTGATGATTACCTCTCCTTTTGAGGTTTTCTTTAAATAATCTTATATAGGATAATTTTACCCTTGAATTTTTTTTCTCAAACTTGAAAATTATTTTTCTAAATAGAGTGCTCTTTTTGCTTCTCTATGTCAAAGCTAGAGGAGGTTCAGAAGGAGAGCTTTTCTTCCTTCTACCTATTATGATATCACATGTTAGAACTCAATGCTTTAATACTTACATTATGGAAGTGATAGATATTTAAATACAATGGTTTCCCAAATATGGCATAGCAACCTACAACTATCATTGTCCTTTAGTAGACCTCACAAACCATGTGTTTAGTTGTTACTCAACTTACATTCACATTATACATGATGTAATAACTCCTAACAATTTCCTTTCCACACACACTCTCTACAAAGTTCCACTACTAAGTTAGAACATCCTTTTTCAAGTAGAGAATACATGCCCATGCTTGACAAAGATGAATGTCAAGTTATTTACCAAGGCATAGTACTAGGCTTGTTCCTTTTTAGATGATGTGAGTTCAAATCTATAAGAAATTATTTTTTTCAAACTAAGCTTACAAGAAATAAAACTAAGAAATGATATTGCTTTAATCTCAATCTAGATTTATAGTAAATTGGCTAGAGGAATAAGAAGTAGGGTGTTAGATACAAATAGGATAATGTTTAAATCTTGTTGCTATGTGTAGCCACCAAATTTGGACACACTTCCAAATTATTAATGTTATTAAGACATCCTAATCATCTTAACAATGTGTAAATCACCCTCAAAAACCCTTGCCTCGATATTCATGCCAAAAAAATAAAAAATAACTTAATTGCCCTCTTTCCGATAAAATTGGATGATCTCGATGAAATCGGATGTATCCGATAAAATCGGATGCATTCAATTTTGTCCAAATCCCACGTGCACCTAATTTAGGCGCCTAGTTGGATTTTGAACCTAATCTAGGCATTGCCAGATTCTCGATAAAATTGGATGATCCGCTAAAATTGGATGCAACCGATTTCATCCAAATCAAGCCAAAACCTAATTTGGCCTAACAACCTAGTCTAATTCTACCACCTACCTGATTCCTCGAACTGAAGCAACCATTTTAACCCCTTAGATTCACAGTAATCAGTCTGGTTGATGATATTTGCAAGAAGAGCTTAGAGTAAAGAAGGAACTTTGGAGCTTTTTTGTAGGTTATAGTGGAGAACGTTGTTGTTAGATCATCATCCAAGGAGCATACAATCATGGAACTACTTTCAATACATGTAGATCTAGTTTTTATTTGATTATTACTTGAGTTTTTCATCATTTGTACAAATTTGGCTGCATCCAAATTTGTCCCTTTGCGTCCGATCTAATATTTTGTTTTGCAGAACTAGTCGTTGGATAATTTTGGCTGCGTACGATTTCATACATTGCGTACGATTTCATGCACAACATACGAATTCATACTTGTGTCCCTCTGGGGGTAAAATTTTAAGTATCATATTGTTAATTTTCTTATATTTGCATTATATCATCCTTTATTACTTCAGTATTGCACTGTAATTCACTATTATTGTTAGATCTATTACTTTACTATCACATGTTTCATATTAAAATAATCAATTTTCCATTTTCTTTATGGTTGGCTAAAAGAATCGAGGGGATTTGACTATCATAGACCATGATCTACTATGGCCTATGCAGATCCCCCTTCCCTGATTTCAAAATTTAGTGTTTTGTTATGCAATTGTAGGTTTCAGACAAATTCGTATGCATCCGATTTCATCTGACGAAATCGTACATCCGATTTCATCCTGTCTGCATCTGATTTCATACTGCACAACCGAATTCATCAAAAATCAGACATCTAGTTAGGTAAGAGCTCAAAACCTATTCTCTCATACTTAGATTTATATTCTCTATCTTGTATGCATCTGTATTAAATCAAAAAATAGAAAAACTCCCAAAAACATAGACTTTATTACACTTTTCATAAAACACAAAAATACAAAAAGAAAACATGTTAGCATAGACAAAACCTTTGCATCTTAGTTAAACTTTACAATGCTTTCTAGATAGATTTGTATGCCTTGTCTTCATTTGAAATTGAATTGCATATAGCTAGGTAGAAATTGCATTTTGGCCAAACCCTAGGTGTATGCTTTCAAAACAAAGAAAACACATCAAACTACTACCTCACCTAGGCATGGAAACCACCATAGCAAGTGTTTCCTGGTGAACCCACCCCATTCATCGACAAACACCAAAGAGAGTGCAATAGAAGCACTTCTCGTCCGAGTTGTAGATCCTTCATTTTCCCTCCCCTTTCAGGCATGGATCCATTAGCCTAGGAGAAAGGGGTGCAAAAATTTTGGGCCTACATTCTTTGGTGAACCCGACGTGAACTACACAATTAGTATTAAATTTTATTTTCTTTACAAAAATAAAACAAAAAAAAATCTCATTAAATGGTAGAAAATAGACTTAACGAATCCTTCTTCATAGATCTTAGGAGAACACTCATTGAACAAGAGGTTAATATTTTCTATGAACGCGATGGCACAAAACGCCAAGTAGATTTGTGGCAACACTTTGGCATCATTGAAAATAAATCACAAGAAATTAGAGAAATTAAGAGAATTGATGTTGCTAGAGCCTTAGGACCTAGCTTCCACTCTCCTTACTTTGAAATCAAAAGAGGGTGTGAGCGTTGGCTTGCAGATAAATGAGCTAGTGTCCACATAAACATTTATCCTTGGGATAATTACTTGGAAGAAGCCTTAAACATCCACAGATTCTTAGCATACTTAGAAAATAATGAAGTGACCCTAGAACAGAGAAAAATATTTCATAAAGCACCTAGGGCAATCTTATTTTGAGAGTATTGTTACGAGTTACAAGTCCAACCTTTTAACTCAGAGACTAAGGAATTTACATTTGTTCACTTCATTCAACTCTTAGTAGATGATTTCTCTTTTGAGGAAGAACACTACATGAGTCTAGAATATTTAGAGCCCATCAATGACATCCACAGGCTCTTTGGAGAAGATTGAAACCATTTAATATCATTTTCAAAAATCTTGTAAATATTTGGGTTAAAGCATAGTAAATTGTTTGCTTAAAAAAAAAAAAATAACAAAAAAAAAATTTTTAGCATCGCTAGGAAAGATGCCTAAACATCTAAGAAGTGGTAAACAAGTGGCAACTGGCTATGAAGATGAGCTAGATATTGACCCTAATGCAGAAGCTGAAATAGAAGAAGTTTTAGAAGAACAAGAACATCAGATAGGACAAAGTGAAGAAGATGAAACCATCAATGATGTTGACCCAAAACTAGGACCTCGAGGAAGCATTCATTTTTAGTCCATGCAATATTTCTATGATTTCTTAAATCAAAATCGAACTACCATCACTAATGTGTTGGAAATAGAAGATCAACTTGCAAAGGGTGATTTTTTTATGGAAGTAGCTTTAGAAGTAGCCTTTCGACTTCACCCACAACCTGAAACATATATGAACACTTCATTACAACATGCCACTAACAATGATTTCTCTTTAGATAATACTAAAAATATGCCTCCTCTAGAAGATAATTCCCAAGAATAAGTACTTGAACCACCACAACAACAACCCATTGGTGCAACTACTACAACTACTTCCAATCAAAAGCAACCATCTTCTTCTAATAACCCTACTTTACTTTCTCAATATTTTCAACATGTATTTGCCCTAAATTCTTCTTCCCAAAAAATAAAAATACACAAGTTCCAAGTTCTCCTCGACCAAATGTTCAACAAAATACAATTCCCTATAAACTTCAATATCCTCCTCCTACTTCAAACCCTATGCATAATAGTATTCCCATTACAACCCCTTATATGGTAGCACAACAAACTTATTATCCACCACATGGCAACATAGTAAACCAAAATAAAAACAATGAGCCACCACATCATCTTGAAGCTATAGTGAAGCAATTAGCTTCACGCTTAGATCAAATTGACCCATATCATCCTACATATAGCTATAAAGAGATGTGCAATCAGCCATTAGATCCTATGGTCACTGCTAGGCCATACCCTAAATGGTTCCCTATGCCGATTCTTCCGATCTATAAGGGAACAGAAGATCCCATAGAACATCTTCGCATGTTTAGGATAGCATGTCATGACATCGCTTATGATGATATGCTATTGCTAAAAATATTCCCAAAAATTTTAGGAGGAATGGCATTGGAGTGGTATTATCAGTTGCAAACACATTCCTTGAGAAATTTTGAAGAAACTGCAGAAATGTTTGTACATCAATTTGGTGCTTACATAGAGAGGCATGTTACAATAAAGGATTTGTACAACCTTAAGCAAGGAAAAGAAGAGATTTTTGGAGAATTCCTAGCTCGATGGAGGAAAATTTTAGGAAAATTACATTTTGCTTTACCTCCAAGAGAAATGCTAGATATTTTTATTGGAAATTTGCAAGAACAATTGTCTTATGAGTTAGCTACGACTACCATGACATCCTTTGACCAAGCTATAGATTTAGCAAGAAGAGTAGAGGAAGCCCTAATCAGGAGGGGATAATTTAAAAATAAATATGAAGATAAGTCATCTAAAAATCAATACAAAAACAAACATGTGGTAGGATATGGGGTCACGGATAGTAGACCCCCTCAAAATGTCAATACCATAGATACCACAAAAATTTTGTGTTGAAAGCACCCCAAAAACCTCCACTACAAAATTTTACAAGATTGAATCAACCCTTGACAATGGTCTTACCACAACTAGTAGAAAGAGGTCTAATAAAATTGCCAGAGATATGACAACCTGACCCCTCTCAACCTTGGTATAGACCCGACCAACATTGTGATTACCACCAAGTTGATGGACATCCAACAAATACCTATAGAAAATTAAAACATTTAGTACAAGACTTAATTGATGAAGGAAAATTAGAAGTGGAAAGCCCTCCACCTAATAAAAATCCTCCAAAAAATACACAACAACAACAGGCACAAAATGTAAACCAAAATTTGGATATTTTTCAAAACCCATTGCCAAATCATGGCAAGGAAGCTGTAAATCAGCTAGACTATAAAAATACACCTCATCCAACATGATATGTGGGAAAAATTAACAATTATTTACCATCTCAACCTCCACAAAATATTTTTGTGCCTACTCAATCCAACATGACAATTAAGCAACTCCAAGGAAGAAAACCACAATTATCATCCTTGGATGAAATAGAAAGTGAATCAGAATCTGAAATAGATATTAGCTCACAACATGCTAATAGTTCAGAATATGATTCAGGGCCAATATTACCCATTACTGATTCACTAACTCTAGAAGAACCATTTACAAGAATGAGGACCACTCATCCCTCATCACAATAAATTCTTCCTATTAAAAATAATCTTCATCACAACAAATTCTTCCTATTGAACAAAGTTCAACTACAAGACCACAAGTTGTCCGATCAAATAACATTGTTGGTACAATTGGAGTTGTTACTCGATAGCAAGCTCAAAAACAAAAATCTCAACCTCAAACTCAAACAAATGATGTTGATCAATCACCTATTGTTCTAAAACTACCTCATAAGGGAAATAACATAATTAGATCCCAACAAAAGACTCCATTTGATATCAATGAACAACTAGCTAATACAACAACTAGGATTTCCATTTTAGACCTTCTTAGAACTTCAACTATCCATAGAGAAGAACTAATGAACACTCTAAGCCAAATGATGGTACCTCAGGATATAGAGCCAACTATTGTAGTCAATGTTGTAGTCTCTCATGAAATAGACTACATTGATTTCCATGATAAAGACATTCCTCCCCAAAGTATGTATAGAGATAATCCTCTTTATATAACAACCTTAATTGGGGATGTTTGTGTTAAAAGAGTATTAATCGATAATGGCTCATCCCTAAATATATGCACTTATGATTTTTTCAAAATATTTAGATTTAGGAAAGAAGATTTAAGATAAACTAAAATGATCATTAAAGCCTTTAACGATGAAACACAAGAGGCTTGTGGTGTAATATCTATTCCACTACAAGTTGGTCCTAAGATTTTAGACACATCCATATTTGTTGTACCCTACCCAACATCTTACAACATCCTTTTGGGATATCCTTGGATCAATGCAATGAGGGTAGTCCCCTCTACTTTGCATCAATGTGTTAAATTTAAATTTAAGAATCAGTTGGTCACTATCCATGGTGATCCCAGACCATTTGAAATGTGTGCAATAGTAGAACCTATTAACGTTCCCTTTTGTCCTACTCTATCATCATTGGAACCTAAAACTTCTAAGACCTCTTTAACCAAATCAGAACCATCACCTCCTTCTGAATCATCAAAACCTTCTAATGATAATAATCCCTCTACATCATATCCTTTGATAGATGAAGTTTTACAAGATTTATCCACTATATTGGAGCCCACAAAATAGGATGATTATAATATACAAGATTCTCTTATCTTATCTCAATTACCACCATCTCCATGTATAATTGGGTTACCATAGAAACAAAGAAACATCTATCATGTTGGAAGTTGTACTTTCATTTTTGTTGGATGTGCTCTTGATAAAATTAATATTAGGTGAATGAGCTTTACATATGATGAGAATGGTTTTGCTCAATGCTTCTTTTCTAATAAGTATATAAAATCTAAACAAATGATGTGTGATATGGGATACAAAGGTAAAGGTTTAGGCCCCTTGGAAAATGGGATACGTGAACCTTTTGAGGTAGAGGAATGGCCTGCTCGATGTGGCGTAGGCTATATCCCCATAAAAACTCAACCTTTTCCCTTTGATGAAGATGATCATCTTATCACATATGGAGAATATTTAGAAAAACAAGAACAACTAAAGAAATGTAAGAGAGCTCATGAGTTCTCTTGCAACATGTTATCAGTAGTACACCCAAAAATAATAGCTACTCCAGATGAATGTGTAGAAGGAGATATCTTTTATGACATTTCCCATGAAGAAATTATGAGGAATAGGTTCTTCTTCGATGGGTCTATCCCATGTATAGCCCACATTCAGACAACTACACAAGAAGAATTAGCTAACTTATCCTTAGAAGAACTTCAAGAAATGGGTGTTTCACCCGCTCCTCCCAATTTTGAAAGAGATCTAAGTATCGAAATAGAGGCCATTCTAAAAATTAATATTGGAATAGAAAATAATCCTCGTATGGTTAAAATTGGGACTAATTTAAATAAATAAGAACAAATTAAATATACATAACTTCTCATAGAATATCTTGATATCTTCGCTTGGACATACGCAGATATGCTAGGCCTAGACCCTTCTGTGGTTATGCACCACTTAGTGGTTCATCCTGATGCTAAACCGATCAAACAAAAACTTAGGAAAATGCATCCTAAAGTAGCCTTATTGGTTAAAAATGAATTACAAAAACTCTTGGATGTAAACTTCATTCAAGCTATAGATTATTCTGATTGGATATCCAATATTGTTCCCATAACCAAAAAAGAGGCTACTAAAATCAGAGTTTGTACTGATTTTAGGGACATCAATGTTGCATGTCCCAAATATGACTTTCCCCTTCCTAATATGGATCATATTATTGATTTCATAATAGGATGTGGAATGTTATCACTTATGGATGGATTTTTAGGATACAATCAAATTCGTATAGCACTAGAAGATCAACCTAAAACTGCATTTATTACACCCTGGGGGACTTTCTGTTGGAAAGTAATGCCCTTCGGTCTAAAGAATGTAGGGGCAACTTACCAATGAGCTATGACATATGTATTTCATGATATGATGTATGACATCCTGCATGATTATGTGGATGACATCATAGCTCGATCTATAAAACAAGAAGATCATATCCCTGATTTATGATGAGTCTTTGATAGACTCCAAGAATATAAAGTCCGATTGAATCTAGATAAATGTGTGTTTGGAGTAAAATTGGGTAAGTTATTAGGGTTTATAGTTTCTATGCATGGCATAGAAATAGACCCTACCATCATTTTATTGATAAATTGGTAGATAAATGTAAACCCTTTCTTAGGTTGCTTAAGAAAGATACTCCTTTCTTATGGGATAAGGAATGTCAAGAAGCTTTTGAAACTCTTAAGACATATTTACTTACCCCACCAGTGCTTGTTCCACCTAGGCCAGAGCACCCTTTCATCTTATATATTTCTACCTCAGAACTTGCGTTAGGAGCAATGCTAGCACAACATGATGAGGATAAGAAAGAATGAGCCATTTACTACATAAGTAGAACTTTAATAAGCTATGAAACTCATTACACCCCTTTAGAAAAGCTCTGTTTAGCTATTGTATTCTCTACACAAAAACTGTGTCACTACATGCTTAGCCAAAAGACTTATGTCATCATAAAATTTGATCCATTACGATATCTAATGAGTAGGCCTTATTTATCAGGACGAGCAACAAAATGGGTTCTCGCTTTGAGTGAGTTTGACCTAACCTTTATTGGGCAGAAATCCATTAAAGGGTAAGTCATAGCAGATCAACTCATTGTTGCCCCTCTTGAGTCTACTCACCCTTTGATGATAGAATTCCCTGATGAATGTCTTAATCTAGATAGTGATTCCTTGGAATCATGGTCTCTATTTTTTGATGGAGCCCATTGTATGAGTGGCATAGGTGCAGGTATCATATTGGTATCCCCACAAAAGCAACTTATCCCATTATCCTTTAAACTCCAATTTACTTGCACAAACAATACAATAGAATATGAAGCTTTAATCCTTGGATTACGAGTAGCCTTAGCCCTCAATATTAGAGTACTATCAGTTTTTGGAGACTCACAACTCATGGTGAATCAAGTTAATGATATTTATCAAACTCGAGATGAGAAACTCTATCCTTATAAAGAATACATTTTAAAACTTATTTCTTTATTTGAGAAGGTTACTATAGAAGCTATCCCATGCACCAGTAATCATTCTATGGATGCTATGGTAGTAGTTGCTTCCCTTATCCCTTTGGAGTTGGATGATGATCATGCTACTATTATCATTCACCAACTCCGAGAACCCACATCATTAGAGTCATGTCTAGAACCTTTAGAAGTATTCACAATTGAAGAAGCATTTTTAGAACCATGGTATGGAGATATTCTAAAATTTCTCCAAGATGGATCATTCCTAGATGGCTTTGATAGAAACCAATGATGATCATTGCGCAAGCGAGTTGTTCACTTCGTAATTATCGGAGGTACTTTGTATAAAATATCTTTTGAAGGCATCCTCTTATGATACCTCAATCTTAATGAATCCAAAAGAGCTCTAAATGAGGTCCATGATGGATCTTGTGGAGGTCATTTTAGTGGAGATGCCATAGCCAAAAAGCTCCTATGAATGGGATACTTTTGGCCCTCCATGGAAAAATATGCCCATGAATATGTACGTAAATGTGACAAATGTCAGAAGCATGCAAACCTTGTCCATGCTCCTGCCCAAGAGCTTCAAGCTAGTTCTTCCCCCTGGCCTTTCTCAAAATGGGGCCTAGACATCATTGGGAAAATCAATCCAATTTCTTCAGATGGCCATAAATTTATTATTACAACAATAGAGTATTTTACAAAATGGGTAGAAGCTATGCCATTGGCTTCTTGCATGGGAACCCAGGTCTCAAAATTCATTTTTAATCAAATCATCTATAGATTTGGGATTCCATCTACACTTGTTTCAGATAATGGAACATGTTTCAAAAACAAAGACATCAAAAATCTTTGTGCAAAATATAAAATCCAGCATAGATGGTCTACTCCATATTATCCACAAGGAAATGGTCAAGTTGAAGCATCCAATAAAACTTTAATTAAAATCTTAAAAATGTTGGTTAATAAATCAGGATGAGATTGGCATACCCAATTATATCCAACATTATGGGCTTATCGAACTAGTGTTCGAACCCCTACTGGTGCTTCACCTTTTGTCTTAGTATATGGCACTGAAGTTGTATTTCCTTTTGAGCTTGAAGTCCCTTCTTTAGGTCTTTTACTTCAAAATGCTGAAGTAGGAGATGAATATCATGTTGGACGATTAAGCCAATTGGAATTACTAGATGAAAAGTGTATAAATGCCTTAGAGCACCTTCACTCATATCAAGATAAACTCAAAATATCATATTCTAAGAAATTTCATACTCGATATTTTGAGATTGGTGATCTAGTTCTTAAAGAAAACCAAAAAAATACAAATGCTCAAAATGATTTAAAAGGAAAATTCCAACCAAATTGGTTAGGACCATTTATTATCACTGCTAAATTTGGATCTGGTGCATATCGATTGGCAACTTTAGATGGAAAATATCTTAAGGAACCCATGAATATAATGCACCTAAAATGATACTATGCATAACATCAAGCAATCTCACCATTGTACATAGTTGTAAATACTTTGTACTTATATTTCTTACATCTACTTTAAATCATCATATTTAAATCATATATCATTTAGTTACATTTATCCATCAATTTATCAAAATAAAATTGGAACTCAATTACATATGCCATATGGTCACATCCACTTATTATTCCACTTATAAATTAGACCGATGTTATCAAAATTCATAGTTAATTTTGGTTTACTTTAAAGGAATTCAAAAATTATCTTGAACCACTCATCAAAATACACATTTTAATAAAATCTTGATTCTTGATATTGATTATAAATCTCTCTTGAACCAAAAACACTACTATTTCACTAAATAAATTTTGAAGTTTTGGGAACTGATCTTGCCACTTTTTGAACCAAAACACACTTACACATATTAAAAATGATTTTGCACAAGGGAAGATGATGCTACATAGTAGTCCTAGCTCCTTAAGTGAAAGGTTTCCCTTGCTATCCTATTATGTGCATGGTCTAGAATACTGAGAATTGGCAAAAGGACAAGCTCCTCCCTACCCAAATAAAATCCCTTGCTCTTTGTCTAATCTGAGCAAGTATCCCTTGAAAAAAAAAGAAAAGAAAAAGAAATAAAAATAGCTTTTACTACAAAGCAATAAAATCCCCTTGTTCAAAAAAAAAATGAACAAGAATCCCTACTCAAAGAAATCAAAAGAAAATAAGGGGGTAATGAGCTTGAATCCTTAGAATTCCTCAGTTATTTGAACACCATGAGGTGATCCTCATTACAGGTTAGGTGGCATCAAGCCTGCTTGGCAATGGTGGTATCCTTACGCGTGGTGACATGTCTGTCACATTAGCGACCTTATTTTGTATAGACCAATGTCAGCTTGTGGATTAGCTAGCTTTTGGTAGCTTGTATTACATAGTAGTTAAGTCTAACTGAATGTATACAATCATGGTAAATGAATACATCTTTTGCACACACATTGGTTCTTAAAATTGGCTTGCATCACTACCTTACTCAAAATTGGTAAATGAACTTCATAAGCACACACATTTGATCCTTGAGAGATTTTGTATCATAATTAAGGTCAATATGGAAAATGAATACACAAATCACACACTGGTTCTTGATAAATTTGAAATCATCTTCGAAATGACCAAAATTCTCCTTGAAGGTTGATTAGCAAATGTCATTATTTCATCATGGATTTGTATGACTATTAGCATATGCAATTGATCCTAAAAAATAGTCAATCTTGCATTTTCATACTTATCACTTAGCATAAATATGTCAATTTTATTATATTTCATGATTACTTATCATTTATCAAAAAATTGCATTTTGATCATACATAATCACTCTTTCATATCAACTACAAATTGACTTCGCGATGATGGCATGAGACAACCCTAATAAAAATATCTTTAGGAATATTATGCCTAGCGCAAGTCCTTTATCCAAATTTATCATGCTTGATTACTATCATTGCACAATACCTCTTTTAATATTAAAATAAAATTAATCTTAAAAACACACACATTACTTATCATCAACTACATTACTTTCAATCAACAAATTCAAAATACTTTTGGATCATAACCCTTCGAGGTTAGCAATATAACAAAACCTCACACAAGATCCGCTTCATGACTAAAGCGAGCAAATAACCTCCATAAATAGTCATAGACAAGCACACATCTTCGAGGTATTATTGTTGATTGATCAAGATCGTAAGGGTATATTTCCTAACACAATTATCTTTCTTCTACAAACAATTCAATCACACTACATTACAAACATCAATTACTTTAAATTACACTCTACTTCCCTACAATGATATCTTGATTAAAGCATGAGAAAATGTACATCAAAAACCATAAAAATAAGAACTAAAAAGCATGATTATGTAGATCATCAAAAATAAATTACATTACACATCAACATCATCAACACATCAAATAAACCATAGATATATGTATATATATATATATATCAAAATATATAATAGAATACAAAAATCAGTTGATTGGTATACCACAATCATAAAATCGGTATACTCAATCACTAGGGGGTACACCACAAAATATAGCTCAGTGTATCATCCCCTAGAACCCCTAGAACTCTGGGTGTCATCACTTGGAGGTGGTCTAGGCTCATAAAATGGAGGAGCCCTACTAAAGTTGATCTAGAGTGACTAGGAGCAGCTAACTCTAGGGGCAATGAAGCTCTCTAACCCTCAAGAACTACCTAAAAATATAACATCTAATAAAAAGTCATCTATGCTACAAGGTAACTTTGCATACTACCATCCTGCTCCTATAAGGACTACTCGAAGTCATACTCCTCTTATGGATCATGATTTGTCATGATGACCCATGTCCCTACATCAGCTAACTGAGCCTGAAGCTAGGCTCACAAGAGTATATGCCATGTGAGTTGTCCCTCTAACTACTGAATGTGACTCACTTGAATGGTGATCTGACTCCTCAAACCATCATTCTCTACCCATAGAGCAGCCACCTCTCTACACTGCTTGACTCTCCCATCTCTATAGTAGCACCCTTTCTAGGTGAATTATGTCTTAGGGTAGTATGAGTCTCTCATTGTGGAGAGGGCACTATCTGCTCTAGTGAAGGAACATCCTATTGTGAGCCTCCCTCCGGCTAATGTTGTCTCCTCTCCCCCTCAATCCTGAGAGCCTATTGAGTAGACCCCTATGGTTATAATCCTCCCACATTCGAGGCCCCTATGGTTAAAATCCTCCTCATGTCTGAGGCCCCTCTCTCTATGGTGGCCTCTATCTCTATCCCTCCCTCTAGATCTAGTTGATCATCACCTAGATACCTCTTGAAAGGCCTCCTGTATCTGACCAACTATACCTCTCTCTTGAGTAATCCTCATTGGATAAATGCTAGTATACCAAGTGAAATATCCATACAACCCCTACATCATCACCCTCTACCAAGGTGACCTCTACATCATCCTCATCTACCTCAATAAATCTAGTGAGATCTAGTCTCCCACTAGTGGTCATCGAATCTCGTACAACTCAAGAATAGGTAAAATCTTGAACCTCTAGAATCCCATATACTACACCAAACTGATGTAGTACCTGATCGATGTGATGGAGCTCTATCTCTCCTCACTCCATGTGGAGCCATCATACTCATCTCATGGAGCTAACTCCCTCGATCATCCTCCCATCCATGGTGCCCTCTCCAAGATCTCCAAAAAAATTATGTCATGGTCAACTCATCGATAGTCCATCTGGCCTCCTCTAGGCCACCCCTCCTCCTCAATCGCCCAACTAATGGACCCTAATGGAATACTATAGGTCATCCATCCTCCACATCCTAAAGAGGAAACCCTCTGGGTCTCCTCACTACGATGTGCTCCTAGCACCATACCTATAGAAATGATGTAAGTACCAAACTAGTGCCCTTCTTGTACACGACCCTAAACAAGGTGCGGTACAAGCGACATAGAATATAAGGACCCCAAGCAAACATATGTTGGTATCCTACATATCTACTACAACCTCAGCTAACCCCCATGACAAGTGTCGACCACTCTGGTGGTATACTAGAAGTCCTCCCACTATCTCTACCAATACTACTATCAAGGTAGAGACCCCATCTACTGCAATGAGTCGATCTATGCTGACTCCACTCCACTCAATAAGAAAATATGGATCTCCTATCAATTTTTACATGGCCTGACCCTGGGCCAAAGATTGATATACATACTATCCTCTAATGGGTACTCTGAGGATCCTCCATACATCCTCTAAAGTAGGGGCCATCTCGCTTGTCATTAATCAAAAATTCGATGAACCTGGATACCATCGCTCAGCTAGTGTAGTAAGTAGACTATAGTCTACCTCTATACATGGTATTTCAGCCACATGATTAAGCCCCACTATGGTCAGAATATCTCTCTCATTCATACTAAGAGCTCCAACTCGATCCTCAAAACTAGTATGTCACCACTCGCGACCCTTAAGCGATCCTCCCTAAAAAAAATAAATAAAAAATAGATTACTTACAAAAATTACACAAAAAAATAAAAAAAATTTAAAATTTAGTCCTAATGTCTAAATTCGGACCTAAAGCACAAATTTGGATGCATGAGGATGAAATCGTACGTCCGAATTTGTAAATTTGGACCTATTATGAACAAAATCGGACATATGAATTCATCGAAAAGCATTTGAATTTATCAATTTAGATGCAATTTTTGATGAATTTGGATGTTCAATTTTGTCGCGATGATCTGAATTCGTTGCTATGCGATGGTAGGCCGCATCCAAAAATTCAAAAATCTAAAAAATTAACCAAAAAATCCAAACAAGAGAGGATAGAATCACTTACTCTGATATTCTCACCACTGCCATCACTCCTAACTCGAACTTTGTCTGCCTCGATGCACTGTAGTAGCCATTTTACCTATTTTCTCTAGAGCAAAATTCACTAAAAATTGAAAGTAAAAATGAATTAGGGTTTTTACCCTAATTTCTATTTTATACCCTATTTTACCCCATTTTCACTTTGAATTTTGAGTTTTGCAATAAATTATGAATTTCTTACAAAACTCGAAGGGGGTATCCCTGATAGTAACTATAAACAAAAATTGAATTTTTTGCAACATAACATCCCTTTTCGCTACATCTTTCTTTAACACATTTATTGCTCATAAATGCGCTAAAGAGGGGGTAAAATGTAGCCACCAAATTTGGACACACTTCCAAATTATTAATGTTATTAAGACATCCTAATTATCTTAATAATGTGTAAATCACCCTCAAAAACCTCTACCTCGATATTCATGCCAAGAAAATAAAAAATAACTTAATTGTACTCTTTTCGATAAAATTGGATGATCTCGATGAAATCGGACGTATCCGATAAAATCGGATGCATCTAATTTTATCCAAATCACATGTGCACCTAATTTAGGTGCCTAGTTGGATTTTGAACCTAATCTAGGCATCACCAGATTCTTGATAAAATTGGATGATCCGCTAAAATCGGATGTAGCCGATTTCATCTAAATCAAGCCAAAACCTAATTTGGCCTAACAACCTAGCCTAATTTTGCCACCTACCTGATTCCTCGAATTGAAGCAACCATTTTAACCCCTTTGATTCATAGTAATCAGTCTGGTTGATGATATTTGCAAGAAGAGCTTAGAGAAAAGAAGGAATTTTGGAGCTTTTTTGTAGGTTATAGTGGAGAATGTTGTTGTTAGATCATCATCCAAGGAGCATACAATCATGGAGCTACTTTCAGTACACATAGATCTAGTTTTTATTTGATTATTACTTAAGTTTTCATCATTTGTATAAATTTGGCTGCATCCAAATTTGCCCCTTTGCGTCCGATCTAATATTTTGTTTTGTAGAACTAGTCATTGGATAATTTTGTTGCGTACGATTTCATACATTACGTACGATTTTGTACACAAGTACGAATTCATACCTGTGTCCCTTTGGGGGTAAAATTTTGAAGTATCATATTGTTAATTTCTTTATATTTGCATTATATCATCATTTATTACTTCAGTATTGCACTGTAATTCACTATTATTGCTAGATCTATTACTTTGCTATCACATGTTGCATATTAAAATAATCAATCTTCCATTTTCTTTACGGTTGGCTAAAAGAACCGAGGGGATTTGACTATCATAGACCACGATCTACTGTGGCCTATGCAGATCCCCCTTCCTTGATTTCAAAATTTAGTGTTCTGTTGTGTAATTGCAGGTTTCAGACAAATTCGTATGCATCCAATTTCATCTGACGAAATCGTATATCCGATTTCATCCTATCTGCGTCCGATTTCATACTGCACAACCGAATTCATCAAAAATCAGACATCCGGGTCAGGTAAGTGCTCAAAATTTATTCTCTCATACTTAGATTTACATTCTCTGTTCTGTATGCATCTGTATTAAATCAGAAAATAGAAAAACTCCCAAAAACATAGACTTTATTACACTTTTCACAAAACACAAAAATACAAAAAGAAAACATGTTAGCATAGACAAAACCTTTGCATCTTAGTTAAACTTTACAATGCTTTTCTAGATAGATTTGTATGCCTTGTCTTCATTTGAAATTGAATTGCATATAGCTAGGTAGAAATTGCATTTTGGCCAAACCCTAGGTGTATGCTTTCAAAACAAAGAACACATCAAACTACTACCTCACCTAGGCATGGAAACCACCATAGCAAGTGTTTCCTGGTGAACCCCACCCCATTCATCGACAAACACCAAAGAGAGTGCAACAGAAGCACTTCTCATCTGAGATGTAGATCCTTCATTTTCCCTCCCCCTTTCAGGCGCGGATCCATTAGCCTGGGAGAAAGGGGTGCAAAAATTTTGGGCCTACACTATGTTTTTGCCTTCTTATTGAAAATGCTAATAAGATTGTACACCCCTAAAATAAAAGATAAGATTAAAATGTAGTAGATCTAAAAGTAACTATACAAAAAAATAACAAGATAAATAAATTATTGGACGGTGCCCTTTTATTAATCATTCTTTGTTCTTTCCAAAAATATTACAAGAAAATCCCTCTTAGAGATTGCTACTAATATTGATATAATGAGTTACAATTATAACCATTTGGATGTACTTTGCAGGATCTTTCTTACATCTCATAAATTGATTTGAGATAGGTCTTTTTGGTGACTGTCGCAATGTATGATGTGGATGAGTGAATATTTTATGTCATTATCTGCTTGCAAAGATCTATAATATGCACACAAGATAACCTAAAGAGCATCAAAAGCATTTGAGGAGCCTTTCAAGATAAGGCCTATATCCATGATAAATAAAATGATAAAGAAGTTGAAATATGACAAATAAATGCATGAAAATGAAATCTAACTATGCTAAGGAATAATTAAAATATTGTTTAATCTAATGAAAGCAAGAAAAAAAAGGAAAACATATCTCTTTTGGGAGGCCATCTCTATGTAGTATGGTCTTGCCTACTGGTCATCTTAGGGTGAAACGGTCGTGCCTACAAGCTGTCTCGAGGTGAGACAACTGCTGAAATGTGAGTAAATTCCTTGTGGTTGATGTATGGTGACATCAGGTTTGATCTATGGGATTGATGTTCAAGGGTGCGCCCATGAGGAACAACTTAATGGTGGGGTTGTACACAAAGAAAGAGTGTTGAATGGTGTAGAAGTATGAATTCAATATTCAACCTTTGAGGTGGTCCATTGGCATGCTTTGAAGCTTCATGGTTGAAATCCAACAACACTTCATTGCTTGAATATTTGAAGACTCTTTGGTTATACAATTCGATAGCAATTCAATACATAAAACTTGGGTATTTTCAATGAAAGCTAGGTGCTTTTAAATGGACTTCCTAATGGGAGTCCAAGGATTACTAGAGAAGCCAATAAATGGTTGAATTCAAGAAACCATTGTGCTTGGCTAGCATGTAACCATTTGAACTGTAGTGTAGGAACTTACTTCTGGTTTAACCATCTCAGGGTGGGACGGTCATGACTACGGGTTGTCTCGGGGTGAGACGATCATGATTGGGGGTCATCTTGGGGTGAGATGGTCACTGCTACAAAGGGAAATTCCTCCCTATTTGAGTGGTGAGAACCAAAGTTAAGCCCTAGGGTTTCCCAATGTGGATTATATGGCCTAAAAAAGTGTCCATATAGGTAGTCTCCTCAATATTATGTGTATTAGGTGTTTACAGATACCCATTTTTGGGATGTGTTGTGTGAAAGCACAACACGAAGCAAAAATAGATGACCTTAAGTCAATTTGAGGTTTGATGGTGTTCATTGATCTAATAAATTTTGGATGCCCCAATCATGAAAGGAGCATGCATATTTGAATCATTGCTTCTGATGCAATTGAAGAATCTATGTCAAGTAAAACTTTTAGCCAAGACACAGGTGTGAGGTATACTTGATAGTTTTGTTTGAGTTTGTTTTTCCTTTTTGTCTACCCCAAGCAAGGGCATGATTGTCTTTGGCAATGATTCTTGGATAAATTTAATTTTCATGATTGAGTATTTTATTATTAATTTTGATTAATAATTTTGTGATGTATGACTACCCCCTCAAGCGACAAGTCAATGAGAAGATGGAAGGTGATGAAAGCGATGAGTCACTTGATCAAGATGACTTATTTTGGGTTTTATGGGGTTTTAACAAATTTAGAGAGGGTAAAATCCCATTACAACTATGATTTTGACCATTATTAGTAATTGTACATATTTATCCCTTGGAGCAGTCTAACCGCATGACTTTCTTAGGGAATTGAGATGATAGCAATTTAATTTGTTCTAGAGGTAAATCATTGTATACGAGGATCACTTGAGGCTGAGTGGAAGATGAAATGTACACCTCTATACCTTGGAGAAACACAGACATATGGTTTTCTTAGGGAGTTGAGATGATAGAACTTTGATTCATTTGAAGGCCTTTTGAAAAAAAATTTACCAAAGGAATTGGGGTACCTTTGGAGCTTTACGCTTTTCTTATTTTTCTTGTTTTTTGATTCTTTTGTGAGTGGCCTTATGGTAATGTACTCATCTTACTAGATTGCATAGATAGCCAATCATTGCAACGACCAAGTGACTAGAGTAGATCACTAGATACGAGGTTCACTAAAAAAAAATTATTTGATGGTTTTTAGGTATTTTTGGAGTTTTATATTGTTTTTGTGGTTTTATGTCTAGTGATATATATATATAGGGGGGCCATCCCACGGAGATACGGTTGCATTTTGTAATTTTTAGGATCGTCCCATGGTAGGACGATAGCATTAAATGCAATAATCTAGAATAAATATTGTCGCGAAATTCAAAAAATATAAAATCAAATTTTCCAAATTTTTGATGTCATTTTGACAGTTGGTAGTTGGATAAATGGAGAGGTGAGGAGTAGGAGAGCAAATTCTAGAGTGAAGTGCTGTCAAATTTTCTACCCATTTATATCATGGACCAACCCGAGGCTTTTCTAGTGGAGTCAAAGTGAGGAAGGTAGGCACTCAAGTTCTCTCCTTTGTTAATTCGTAATTTTAAAATGAACCTGAGAAAATTAACTTCACCTTAAATTGAAGGTAAATAACACACCCTAGATTAGGATGTAGTGTAGGTTGTTTAGTTTTTTTTTTTTTTTTAAGCAAAAAACCCCTTGCGGGGCCGCCTTGGTCTGAGAGACCATGAACAAGGGGTTCTATACCGTCAAAGTCACCCAAGAGTCACACCCAGCCCTTCCTACACCAACATTATCAATTGGATTTTGGGTACCCAATTCAGCTTTTTGGTAGGGTGGAGATTCAAACTTGGGACCTCCCTTGGAGGATTGCCCTCTCCTCTCCAACTCAGTGTAGGTTGTTTAGTTTTGCTTCTATGTATTTGTTTGTTTTTTTTGTATGTTTTTGCCCTTTTTTGGGGGCCATCTCAGATAGAGACAGTCCTACTTTAGTAATTTGAGATTCATCTCAAGGTGGGATGGTCGCATTTGAATTACAATGGTTAAATTTTTATCATTGTGATGGCCGTATCGGGGTGGGATGGTCTTGCCTGCAGGTCATCTCGGCCTGAGATGGATACATTATTATGAAAAATTATTTTGATTTTTTTGAAATTTTTGCAATTTTTTTTATAACTTGATTTCCATTTTGATTGAGTATTTAGATTCAGCTTGTAAAGGTTCGTTATAGAGTTCCCATGATTTTTGAGAGGGTATAAGAAAATACTCTCTAAATATGAGTGGAAATGGGTTGAAGTGATTGGCCTCAAGCAAGTGACTTGACTAGAGGCGATGATGGTAGATCAGGCCTATCTGATTGCCTTGATTGATCATTGGGATAGTTGTACCAACACCTTCCACCTCCCAACTGGCGAGATGACAGTCATGTTGGAGGACATGTACCAGATTATTCATGTTTCAATTGAGGGATACTCTATCATTTTCACTCCCCTTGTTCATCAAAGAAGCTTGCTTCAGAGGGTATTCAATACAGAGGTAGAGGTTGCAAGGCAATGTATGGATAGCAACGAGGTCCTCATCGAGGCATGGTACACTACACGGGTGTTTACTGAAGAGAATTCATAGAAACATATTCTAGAAATAATGCAAAAATAATAACTAAGGAAATAATGACACCATTCAATGCACATATAACACACAAGATTTACCCTAGTTCACCCAATTTGGGCTAGTCCAAAAAATAAGAGTCTATCCTCCTTGATATATTATTCTCTCTCTTATCCCTAAAATGGGACATTACAATAATTATATAAGGAAACTCTTACAACCCTAAACCACCAAGTGGTATTAGGGTACCGTGGATACAACACCGTGGGTTAAACCACCCACACCCACTAACCACCCACCAACCGTGGGAATCTCGGGGGTCACTCCAAAAGTAGCAATAAAAGTAGGTGAAATTAGCGATAAAAGTAGGTGAAAAATTTTGTCGTCGGCTTCGTCGGCTTTTATCGCTTTCAACGTATCTGAGGGCGTCCCCCTACGCACCCCGATCCATCACCTATTACGTAAACACCTTTACCCTAGCTAGGGATCCTTGGGGGCCTTCGGCCCCCCCGAACCCCCCCTACTCATCATATTTTGCGCTGTAGTGCCTGTCGTACAATTCTTTTTCAATAAAGAATGAGACACATCCAACATTCTCCCACTTGTTGAATGCTTTGCCAGACCCATTTCAATTGTACAGAATCTAAACTTTTCAGTGCTTACAGCCTTGGTTAAAGCATCTGCAACATTTTCCTTGGTGTCTACCTTTTCCAAGGAACACTTTCTTTCTGTTCAAGCATGTCCCTATAGAAATGGAACTTTGTATCAATGTGCTTCGTTCTTGAATGGTAAGCAGGGTTCTTTGCCAAAAATATGGCACTCTGACTGTCACAATTTATCTTCACAGCTCCTTGAAAGAACCCAATTTCATCACATAGTCTTTGCAGCCATACGGCTTCCTTACTTGCATCAGTGGTTGCCATATACTCAGCTTTAGTAGTTGAAAGAGCAACAACAGTCTACCTCTTGCTCATCCAACTAATGGCCCCTCCAAACAAATTGAATACATAAGCACTAGTAGATCTTCTCCTATCCAAATCTCTAGCCCAATCTGCATCAACAAACCCTTCTATATCCAATTGTATGTTTTCTTTACCTGTACCCTCGTAGCAGATTGTAAAATCAGAGGTGCCACGCAAATATCTGAAAACCCTTTTCACAGCAGTCCAATGCTCTTTACGAGGTTTAGACATATATCTACTCAAGACTCCCACTGCATGGGCAATGTCTGCTCTAGTACAAATCATGGCATACATTAAACTACCTACAACATTTGCATAAGGAATATGTGACATTTCCTCTACCTCTTCTTCTATTTTTGGACATTGTTCAGCAGACAAATTTTCACCTAAAGAAATAGGTACCTTCATCGGTTTGCAATCCTACATATTGAACCTTTTCAACACTGTCTCAACATACTTTTTCTGATCCAACCACAACTTTCTGTTAGAGCGATCTCTTTTTATTTGCATACCCAATATAAAATTTGCAGGGCCAATATCCTTCATGTCAAACTACGATGCCAACTGAGACTTTACTTCCCTAACCAGTTTCTTGCTATTTCCAATTAGTAACATGTCATCAACATAAAGAACTATAATGACAATTACATTACCAATTTTCTTTGAATACACACAGTGATCAACATTGCTACGAAAAAAACCAATTCCTAAAACATAAGTATCAAATTTTTGGTACCACATTCTAGGTGATTGTTTCAGTCCATACAATGATTTCTTTAACTTACATACCAGATCCTCCTTTCCTGCAACAGTGAAACCTTCAAGCTGCCTCATATAGATTTCTTCCTCCAAATCTCCATGAAGGAATGCAATTTTCACATCCATCTGTTCTATTTCAAGATCAAATATAGCAGCCACAGCTAACATAAATCTAATTGATGTTAGCTTTGCAACGGGAGAAAAAACTTCACCATAATCAATTCCTTCAACCTGGGAAAAACCTTTAGCAACCAGGTGAGCTTTATATTTCTCCACTTTACCTTCGACATTCTGCTTCTTCTTAAAGATCTACTTGCAACCTATTGTTTTCCTACCACTTGGTAATTTCACTAAATCCCATGTTCTGTTCTTTTTTAGGGACATCATTTCCTCATCCATGGCCTCTTCCCAACGGTTTGCCTCTCCAGAATTAATGACTTCTCTAACTGTTCTAGGATATTCATCAGTAACAGATAGTACAAAAGAAGTAGGAAAAGCAGATGGACTATACCTTTCAGGTTGCTTCATTTCTTATGTTGATCTCCTTACCATAGGTGTATGAACCTCTTCTTCATCCTCTTCCAGATCCTCACCTGTATGCTCCTCTTCCATATCCTCATCTGTATGCTCCTCTTCCAGATCCTCTACTGTCTGATAGTTTTCCATGAGATCAAATTGGACCGTTCCAGGTTCCTCTACCTTTCTGGAATCATTGATCATCTCCCTAAACACCACATCTCTATTGTACACTGTACTTTTAGTTTTTGGATTCCAAAGCTTATATCCTTTAACACCATCTTTATAACCAATAAAGATACATTTAACAGCCTTATTATCTAGCTTACTTCTTTTCTCCTTTGGAATATGCATGTATGCATCACAGCCAAAAACTTTGAGATGTGAAATAGAAGGTTTCTTACCAAATAGAGCTTCAAATGGAGTTTGATCTGGCAATGCTGATGTAGGTGACCAATTTCGCAAGTAGCATGCTGCACTCACTGCTTCTGCCCAGAATTCCTGTGCCAAACCTGCACCACTGAGCATACTTCTAGCCATCTCCATCAGTGATCTGTTCAACCTCTCTGTAAATCCATTCTGTTGAGGTGTATATGGAGTAGTCTTCTGTCTTGCAATACCACATTGCTTACAAAATTTCTCAAATATATTAGAACAATATTCCCCTCCATTATCAGACCTCAACACCTTAATCCTTTTATCAGTTTGATTCTCAACAAGTGCTTTAAATTCCTTAAATTTTTCAAACACTTCATCTTTGCTCTTAAGAAATTAAATCCATGCATATCTTGAAAAATCATCAACAAAGGAAGCATAATACCATGATTTTCCAAGATACGGCATAGGAACAAGACCAAAAATATCACTATGTATCAAATCTAGTACCCCACTAGATCTTGTGGCACCAGATGGAAAACTAACCCGATTCTATTTACCATAAATACAATGTTCACAGAACTCGGAAGACATTGAGTAATTAGGGATACCATGAACCATACCTTTTGTGTACAGGGTACGCAATCCCTTTTCTCCAATATGTCCCATATTTTGATGCCAGAGTGTTGAGCTTTTATCGGAATCAACCTCAGAAGCAGCTTGAGCTATTGCACTCATTTGTCATAGTGCTTCCCAATAGCTTATACAATGTTCCACTCCGAACTCCCCTTGCCAACACCATTGATCCACGAACCATTTTGCATGAATCCTTGCCAAAACCGACATTCACTCGCTGCATCGGCCATTTTGCTTACCGAAATCAAATTTCTAGCAAGTCCCGAATATGCATCACACCTGGTAGGGTCTTAACCCTACCATCCTGCAGCAAAATTTTCACTCTTCCACGACCCATTATTCTGAGTGGTGAATCATCTCCCAATAGTACCTCCCCTCCATCATATCTTTCATATTCACCGAACCACCCTCTATGAGGAGTCATATGAAAAGAGGCACCAGTATCAATCAACCAATAATTTTTTTCTGATCGTGTGGAGCATGATGAGCAAGATGCCAGATATTCATCCCCTGCTTCATCAATGGATTTATTCATCTCTGTGGAAGTCGATTCATCAGAATTTTTTCCAGACTTAGCTTTCTTTGATCTACAATCCTTCTTCATATGACCAGGCTTGCCACAATTCCAGCATTTTCTCTCAAAATTCCCCCGAGACTTGGATCTACCTTTAGACTTAGACCTATCACCATATCTAGATTTGTCCTTCTCCTTGGCACACCCTCTCACTGTTAGGGCTTCCTTAGATGTGCCCTCCATGGCTTTTCTCCTCATATCCTCAGATAATAGAGATGCCACTATATCTTCAAACTTCAATGTGGATGAAGTTGTACTACCAATTGCTACTACTAAGTTATCCCATGAATCTGGTAAAGAGCATAACAAAGTAATGCATTTATCTTCCTCACTCAACTTAATTTCTACAGATGTTATTTGACTTTCCACTGTATTGAATGCATTCAGATGATCTGCAACCGAGTCCCCGTCATGCATCCTAAGATTGTACAGTTTCTTTCTGAGGAATAATTTATTCACTAGGGACTTCGATTGATACAAAGCCCCTAACCTCTCCTAGAGATCCTTTACTGTAGCTTCTCCTGAAACATTTATGAGCACCGAATCTGCAAGACACAGTTGAATCAGACTCCTTGCTTTTCGATTCATCTTCTCCCAATCTTCATCGGAAGTACCCGTAGGTTTTGTTGTTTCTGAAATAGCAGCCCACTGATCTCTATCCATGAGCATATTTTCCATCTTTAACTTCCATAGATCAAAAATTTTGTCGTCAAATTTCTCGATCTCTATCCTTGAATGATTTCCTAACATTTTTCCTTCAAACTCCTTCTGCGTAACTCCCACTCCAGAATAGGTTTCCTCTCACTCCTAGAAACCCTAGATCTTATTCAAATGGATTTAAACCCTAGAAGCTTGCTTCAGAGGGTATTCAATATAAAGGTAGAGGTTGCAAGGCAATGTATGGATAGCAACGAGGTCCTCATCGAGGCATGGTACACTACATGGGTGTTTACTTGGAGGCATGTAATATTGATGCCACTTATATTGAACATATTATTACCTGACTCTTCAAGAGTGAGGTTCTCATGGAACCTTCTCAATTTTTTATAGGATTTGGTAGAGTGCATGATTGAGGAGCCATTGATCATGGCATGGGAGAGTACCTTACTTGCTCATTTGTATGATGAGTTATATGAGATCTGATAGTGGGGTCAACATGGATTGGGCTATAGCTTCCTTATTCAAGTTTAGGGATGGGAGCATATCTATGTAGATAGACCAAAGGGGCTTTCATGGTCACCATGAGCACTGATGGTGGACCTTGAGATAGGGTATGCATCTCAATGAAGGTGGGATCAGGAGGTGGATCATAGTCATCCTTATTTGGGTGGACTAGCTTATTACATAGGATCCCATGAGGGACTAATACCAGGGTAGGTGATATGGAGGTCATATATGGATTTTCCACCTAGGGTAGAGGCGATGACATAGCTGGGGCATGTGAGGAACAGGTGATGGTTAGTTGGGTGGTATGGCAAAAAGTGAGAGTATTTCCAGTACTCTCTCGTTACTTGATATTTTAGGATTTGTTAGGGTGTACCTAAGGATTTCATAATTTACCACCACTTAGGGGTAGCGACTCAGTTATAATGGCCTCGAGTGGAGCCATTAGGGGATGAGGATCAACTGTTAGCCTATCTAGGTTTGGAGAACCCAAGTACTATTATGGAGTATGACAAATGGTGGGTTACTCAGCTATGACAAGGAGGTGGTCCTATAGGTATATCGATTGGGACTATGGTAGAGGAAGGTGTGGTAGGGGAGGTCTCAAGAGGTGAGGTAAGCAAGGGAGGGTGACGAGTGTATCACCAAACAAAGGGGGAGTGGAACTAGGCCATAAAGGGAGTGGAGAAGCCATAGGATGATGGTGAGATGAGGAGTATCCTAAGGATGAGGATGCTCAATTTAGGGCATAGGTGCAAACTCTCTAGGAGTAGTTCATAGAGTGAGATACTACCATAGCAGTATTACAAATCCAACTAGCTCATGAGCAATAGAGAGAGAGGGGGTTCTTCGAGGAGAAGGTCCTTCTAATTGCATAACTAGAGAGCTCTTAGGTGGTAGTGGATAGGGCGATGATAGAGAAGGATAGGATGATTGCAGAGTGGGATGCTATGTAGACATGGGTGGAGGCATTGATCGTAGCTCAAGGATAGGTAGATTCAGGTATCTAGGCTACAAGGGATATAGTAGGGCTACAAGTGAAGGTGAGAAAATTGTAGATCTTACTGGATGACTACTAGGTGCGATGTCGATCTAACATTGCTTACATTCTAGATTTGGAGGATCATGTAGGGTTACTTGGCAGTCGTCTACCTGAGTGCTCTTCAGTAGGAGGATCCCACCGAATCCAATGCAATGAGTTAGGACAGTCTTCTATGAGATAGAGTCATAGGTCATTGGCTAGTGGATTAGGGTGGCCTCATAGAGATGAGTCAAAGGGCAAAGGTGACTCTGGGTTGTAGGCCTTGCATGATTTATCCTTATGTATTGATTTCCTTTTGGGTGTAAGGTCTGAGGACCTACATTATTGTAGCCTATGGGTAATTTTGTACCATGATGTATAAAAATTATCTTCATATATTTTTATGACATTTTGATTATGGCCTATCATGTGTTTGTGTTAAGATTTATTTTATGCATGGATGCACTTTTATGGATGCAGTTGTGGATTATGGATGTATACTTAGATATTGTAGCATAGATGCATGGATGTATGCCTAGAGATATGTATGTATGGATGCAATACCTAATGTTAGATGCATGATTTAGATTTTTTTATTTGATTATGAATTTAATTCATGTTATTGATATGACAAATCTAATATGTATGAGATGCATTAAATTTTATATGGATGTTCTAATGCAAATTGTGGATGTATGTTTTAATTGCTTAAAACATAATAAATAAATATAAATGTGTTTAAAAAAATAATGGTAGATACCACATAATGTATAAAATTCATGAATTAAAATGTTAACCTTATCACAAAAGTTATACATTTGGATGTGCATGTGAGAGATGATATGTGTGGGGTGTGGGGGATTTTCCTATGATATTTTATAAACTAAAAGGTGTGTGTAAAATAGTTATTGGCCATATAAATATCATTTTATATATTCATTCGGTATCTAACCTATCTTACGAGGACCCCTTAGTAAGCAAAATCTCATAAGGAAAACTACAAATTATGATGAGTTAATTAGGTACTATGAGGAAATTTTAAGGTTTTCCATGGGACTCAAACACCCTAGTTGATTTATCAAAGGTTGTATATTGGCTACGCAAGACTCTGAAAGCTATAATTCTATTATGAAGACCCAAATATTCAATATCTCTATTTGTGAAAAGTGAATGTACTAGATGATGCATAAGACTACCTCATTGCCAGGCAAGTTTCATGCAACCCATTGTTTTAATGAGGATCACCATATGACCATCTTATCTTGAGTTTGGATGCATTTGGACTAGACTACTGGGCAATACAAGCCACCAAAATCTAGCTTATCTACAAGCCAACATTGGTTTGTACAAAGAAGGCTGCTAATGTGACAGACATATCGCCATGCATAAGGCTACTCCATTGCCAGTTGAGTTTCATTCAATCCATTGTTATAATGGATACTATCCTAAAGCTTCTAAATAACTAAGGATTCTAGGGATTCAAGTTCATTACCCCATTTTTGTACTTAGTGGTGAAAACAACTCTTTTTAGGAGCAAGGGATTTTATTAGTGGTGAAAACCATTGTTTGTTTTTCTTTTTTGTTTTGGAAACTTGCTTGTTTTGTTGAAGAGCAAGGGGATTGCTTGGGTAGGGGGGAGCTTGTCCTTTTTTCAAGTCTTAGCATCCTAGACAATGTGCATAATAGGAGGAGCAAGGGAACAAGGTGACAAGGATTACATTGTAGTGTCATCCTTCCTTGTTTAAAACTCGTATTTAAATGTGTGAAATTGTGTTGGGATTTTGACATATGAAAGGTACTATCAAAGCAAGACCTTAATTTCTAAGATCCAATATAACTTTCTAAAAATTATAAAAATAAAATTAAGGATGGCCGAATGATTCAAAACCCTAGTAAACACCCTATAGCAACTTATTGGTTGTGTTGAAAAATACATTTACTCAAAAGGGGAAAATGGATGGTAGTGATATGTGTTATGTGGGGGTTTTCCCTATTCTCTTTCAAAAACTAAAATTTGTGCATAAAATAGTCAATGGTTGTCTAAATATCATTTCTGATATTCATCCGGTATCTAACCTATCCTACAAGGACCCCTTTTTAAGAAAAATCTCATAAGGAAATCTGTAATTGGTGATGATGGATAAGGCTGATTTAAGGCTCATGCTTGGCATACAAATATGGTGTCATTCATAAGAATGCAAACACAACTTGTCCTAGTGAAAGTGCAATGGATGAATATACCTAATGTAACTAACTAATGAATGCAATGAAATGCATGATGATATAATGCAATTTGTTTTTGTATTTTTGATGTTTTGTTTTGTTTTTGTCTTTTATGTTTTCTGATTTTTTTTTTTTTTTTTGATGCATTATGTGTCATGCATGAAAATCCTATAGATGGAGAATTTTAAGAGGTTCAAGTTACTCAAAACCCTCAAGAGAAGCGATATGGTAAGTCCTTGGCCCTATTTTTTGTGTAATGATAAAATGGCCTAACCAGTTTACCACGAATTTATCTCGCAAGTGCGGTGGTAAGTTGGAGTTTTGTTGATTTTATTTTAGCACAAGGTCTCCAACTTTGAATTTCCTTAAGTGGACTCTCATATTGTAAGCTTTTTTAAGGCAATCTTGATAAAATCGAAGGTGCTCAAGAGCATTGACTCAACATTCATCAAGAAGGTTCAATTGGTCAAGGTGATCTTGTCGTGCGGTGTCATCATAGATGAACTCTTGCAATGATATGTGCAACAAAGGAATTTCCAACTCTAAGGGCATATGGCCTCAGTGCCATATACTAGCAAAAATAGGGTTGCCCCATTGGGTGTCCGAATGCTAGTGTGATAAGCCCATAATGTTAGAGGTAGTTGAAGATGTCAATCTTTGTGGTTTTTCTTGATGATTTTATTAAGGATGACAACTACAATTTTATTGGATGCCTCAGCTTATCCATTTTCTTGTGGATAATAGGGTGTGAAAAAATTGTGCTGAATATTGTACTTTGAAGTTAAAGCATGCACATATTTCTTTTTAAATGGTATACCATTATCCAAGAATCTTGGATGGAATACCAAAATGACATATGATGTTATGGAGTATGAACTCAGCAATGCAAGATATAGCCATAGTGGTAAGAGGGTGAAGTAGGGAAAAATGGTGCACCTAATGATGAATAACAATATATGTATCTATCCTATCTCACTTATGAGCATCAAACAAAAGCATGCATGTGAAAATGAAGCAATACCAAACAATAAGGAATTAAATGAAACAAGTCTCTTTCTTAATAATTTGGTGGATCAAATCCAAGGTTACATAGCATTCCCATTGAGGTCTCAAAGGTTATATAATTATTACAAAGTTTGGGTGACCAAGGATCAAATCCTCCAAGAAATCTGGGTGCACATCTAATGCCCTTCCTTGTACTCACAATCGAGGTGGGTGGGCCAAATCCACTGCTGCATGTATATTTAATATCTGATGTCTGATATTCCTTCCCAATGCCTTATATGAACCTACACCTACACACAACGAAGCAAAAAGGGTCAAATAGCAAGGGTGTGTGAAGGAAAACATGCAATCCCCACAGGAACAAAATGGCATATATATTAAAAATATATCAAATCAACTCATAATGACTTGAAACTTTATGGGGATATTTTTTTGAAAAATAATTTAAAAAAACTTGTATTAAAAAAAAGATCATTTACAAGTTGGTATGAGACTCTTCCCAGCCTTATTCAAAGAGAACACATGTTTACAACAGTAAAAGAAGATTTGCATTGGGGCCAAATCTCTTAAACCATATTTCTACAATGACTGTTCACATGTTTACAACTATAAAATAAGATCTACATTGAAACACAAATATCCTAAATAGTATTTCTATAATGGTTATCCAGATTAGCTAAGCACTATATTTTCTCACCAACCTGCCTAATCATCTCATCCTCAATAGCCATGTCATTGTGCCACTGAACCCCTACCTCCTTCTCAGTACCCATATTAGCCAGGAAGTCTGGCACTTTATTTAGATCTCTACTCATATAAACTGGAATCACATCATCTAATTCCCTCTATAATTCCTTAATTTGAGTGACAAGAATCCTCAACCTCCATGTTTTCAAAACAAATTTCCTCATGCAATCTAGAGCTCCAACCATTATTTGAGAATAGGATTCTAGGATTATCCTCCTGTGACCTTGTTTTACTACCAAAATAGAAGTAAATTTGATAGCTAAATATTATGCTTCATTGTTTGTGGCTCTTCCCAAGCCTTGTAGTTCCCAATAGAGCACTATTCCAACATGATTCCGATAAACCACTCCAATTCTAGCTCTACCCGGATTGCCTTTTGCAGCTCCATCAGTATTAATTTTAATCCAACCTTTTGGGGGTGGTTTCCAACTAGCTCTGTCCTGTCCCTGTTGCACTTCAACTTCAATTTTCCATTGCCCTAATAACAACCTGAGTTTCCTCTTTAGCATAGACTGCCACAGTTTCTGTGACTTTGCTCCAAATGACCTGCAAACTCCATCTAAAGAAGAAAAAGTTTCTCTAAAAATTATGGCATTTCTCTCCAACCACACTTGCCACCAAATAAAAATTAATCCAAGCTCCCAACCAATACAAAGAGCTTTAGATTTAAATCTACCCCTCTTCCATCTTTCCCAAATATTAATCTAATTCAAATCACCATTAACTTGAATTTTATAATATAAAAACCATCTCTCCCAAATCTGGCACGTGAATGGGCACTCAAACATCAAGTGATCAGTTGTTTCCTCACTCTTGTAGCATAAAACACATTGATATGTACCAATGATTCCCCTACATCTGAGATTATCAAAAGTAACAATTCCATTATGCATGAACTACTAGGCAAAAAAGTTTACTTTCGGACAACCCTTGGACTGCCAAATATTTCTCCAATCCTCAACCTGATATGTATGAGGAGGAGGCTCTGGAAGGATCTTATCATATCCATCCTTCATTGTGTAGACACCAAGGCTCCCATAGCCCCAAGCTAATTCATCCTCCTCATCTCTACTTGTGAGAAATATTTCTGCCAATATTTTAATCATGATGGGTGTCAAATCCGGAGGGATTGAAATTGGCCACTCATCCAACTTCTTAAACTGCTTAAAATTATAATCCCCCAGCTGACTAGTGTTGAAATAAATTTCAATTTGGACCCATACCCTGGTTTCTATGGTTGTTTTTATTGGTTGTAGTTCAGGAAATTCAACAATGATAGGTGGGTATTGATCCCATGAATCTATCCAAAATTGTGCCTTCTCCCCTCTCCCCACTTTCCAAAATAATATATCTTTTACTACCTGAGATCCTAACTTGATAGCCTACCACACTAAGGATCCATTACCATCCAAAGGGAAATGACCCACCTCATTTGGGTTTACCTGTCCCAAATATTTACTAGTTAATATTCTACTGAATAAAGAAGTTGGTTGGGAAATCCACCTCCAGTAAAGCTTTCTAGCCAAAGCTTTATTATTTAACTTTGATCTTCTTAGTCCCAAAACTCATTTTACCTTGGGTTGGCTTACTTTATCTCAACCTACTAAGGCCCATTTCCTCTCTCCTTTTACTCCTTCCCATAAAAATTTTCTAGCCATCTTGTCCAACTCTTTCCATATGGTATGTGGGGTAGCAAGGATAGAAAATTTATAAATTGGCATGGCCTGAATGACTGACTATAAAAAATTTAATCTACCCCCATAGCTTAACCATTTGTGAGACCAATGATTAATTTTGTCCTTGATACAATCCAAAATATTCCTCCAGATATCTATTTTTAGTTTTTTAAAATGCAAAGGGACACCCAAGTATACCACTGGGAGATAAGTCCTTGTGAATACCAAGATCTCTAAAATTTTGTCCTGAAGCATTTGATCAAGATTGAAAAATACCACTTTGGATTTTTTATCATTGATGACTTGTTTTTTAGCCCTAAGGTAGGCATTAAGTGTATCTCTAATCATTCTTGCTTCCCTGAAGTTGGCCACTTCCACAAATCCTGTGTCATCCACAAACTGTAGGTGAGTCAAAACTTCCTCACCCACCTTGATACCTGTTAACAAACCTTGTTGTCTTCTCCTCAAGATGAGTCTACCCAATCCTTTAGCCAATATGAGAAAAATATAGGGAGAGCAAGGATCTCCTTGACGAATGCCTCGAGTAGCTCCAAACGGTTGTGAGGGAAGACCCTTGATTAAAACTGAGTATGTCGGAGTAGAAACACAACTCATGACCCATTCTATCCAATCCTGAGAGAAACCAAAGGTTGCCATCATATTTTACAAGAAGATCCACTCCACCCTATCATAAGCCTTTGACATATTTAATTTTATGAACATTCCTCTATTACCAGATGTTTGCATTGAATGGATTTCCTCCTGAGCTAGAACCACACCATCCAATATTTGCCTACCCTCTATAAAACCCCCTTGCTCCGAGGAGATAATGTTATGTAGAAGAGGTTTTAGCCACTCAACCATTACCTTTGTGATTATTTTATATATGACATTGCATAAGGCAATAGGTCTATAATCTAAAATATGTACCCCCTCCTCCCCTTTTGGAATTAAGGTAATGAAAGTATGATTTAATGCTTTAAGAATTTTTTTACTACCTTTGGACTCCTCTATAACAACCATTACATCCTCCTCCAAGTTATCCCAGAAGGCCTAAAAAAACTCAATTGGAAAGCCATCTGGAACTAGTGTTTTTCCGGTGCTTATTCCAAAGACTACATTCTTTAGTTCCTCTCTATCAATGGGTTTAAGTAGGGTCTGATTTTCTTCTTCAGAGATAATAGAGGGTATGACAACAATAACTTCTTTTTGAGCCTCTTCATCTTGCACCATACTTTCCTTAAATAGTTTAGAAAAATAATCCATTAAATGGAAATACATACCTGGAATTGTATCAAAGGAGTGTTTGTTCTCATCTTTAAGAGCTTCCATGGTGTTCATCTGTCTCCTAGCACAAGCAATCCGATGGAAAAATTTGGTATTTTTATCACCTTCTAATAACCAAGTGGTTCTTGCTCTCTGTTTCTAGTAGGTCTCCTCTTGGTTGTCAATGTCCTCAACCGCTTTATGCAATGCATCATCCTCTTATTTGAGCTGCTCTATAATTTTTCCTTCCCTAAAGTGTTTTTGAACCTCATCCCATCTGGCCACCAATGGAGCTCTTTGGACTTGGAAGTCTGTCTTGTTAGCTCACCTCCATTGTTTCAGTTGATCTTTGATATAATGAAGTTGTTTGTGGAATCTAAACATTGTTGTCCCATATGCTGGGTGACCTTCTTCCCACCAATATGGAATTTTATTTTGAAGTTCCTCTTTTTGTAACCAAAAGTTTTCAAATTTAAATGGTTTGTGATGTTGCACTGTCTTGATCCCTACTTCCAACAAAATGGGAAAGTGATCCGAAACTGGACCCTCCAAAATCTAAAATTTTATATTCCATTTTACAAATGCCTCCTCTAAAACCAAAAAATGGTCTAACTTCACCTTCTTGCTATGTGGCTCCCTCCTCTTATTAGTCCAAGTATAGTTGGTTCCAGGGCATTTAATATCCACCAAGTGTAATGCCTGGACTTGGGCAATCATAAGTCGATCCCCTGGGTCCAAAATTGGGGTTCCCCATTCCTGATCTCTAGAGGATAATTTAGCATTAAAATACCAAAAAATAATCCATTCTAAATATTCCCTTGAGACTCTCATGTTATGTACAACTTTCCATTGATGCATCTGACCATCTAGGTTTTGAGCCCCATAAAAATTTGTGATTAAAACATGTTTAGCTGTGACATTATTTCTAAAATGTGATGTGAGAACACCCCTCCAAGATATATGTTCTATTATAGTCCATTCAAGAGAGTTCCAAAGAGTAACTATCCCCCCTGAGGCACCTTGGGCAGCCACTTCCATATGACTAGCACCCATCCAAAGTCTGTTAACTATTTTACACATAAGATCTAACGACATTTTTGTCTCTTGGATAAGCAAAAAATTTGTTTTACATTTTTCTAAGAGTCTTCGAACAACATATTGATGGGTTCTACTATTTAAACCCCTAACATTCCATGATTGTATAATCATTGGTTACCTTGAGAGCAGTAAAAATCTATTGGCCTCACCGATCCTCCAGTGATTAGTTTGTCTCCTTGAACTACTATCAATTCCTTATTTGATTTTCTACCCACTCCTTGAGAATTGTTATTTTTTTATCTCTTTTCCACCTGAGTTATACCTAAAGTTGACCTTTCTCTGTTATTTTTTTCTATGCCCATGCTGACATCCTTAATTATTGGCTGCTCTTGGTTATGCACTATCAATGCCCCTATACTCTCTGACTGCGATAACTCACTGTACTCAATTACCTGCTCTATGATGGGGGGAGATGAAAGATGAGCTTACACATGGATGTTATTATTTTCATTATTCCCATCCACTCCTTCCATGAATTGTTCTTCTTGGTCCATTAGTGTCTTAAATATATCATACCTATTGGAGGGCTTGAGTTGGGTTTGCTCTTTACCATATTTTTTCTTTTGCCTTATCCTTCTTTTGGGTTGTTCAAAACCATATCCCTGTGCTTCTTTACCCTGAGAAATATTTGTTGGTTCTTTGTTGATTGTTGACTTAACCTCCTTAGGAATATTTGACATTCCTAGAGGAGCCTCCATTTTTATGTTCATATTATTTGGGCAAGATCGGGCAAAATGCCCATATTTGTGGCAAACTCTGCATCTGAAGGGCAATGCCTCATAATCCAGTTGTTGAATCCAAGATAGTCCTACAAGTTCAAGTTCCACCTCTACCGGTAGAGGCTGGCTAAGATCCATTTCCACACATAATATTGCATAAACAGTTGTGTTTCCTTCTATTGTGTCTTTGGAAACACCCAAATGTCTTCCAAGGGAATTACCAATAATTTCCAATACCTGCTCACTCCAAAACTCCATTGGAAGTGCATACAAATGTATCCAAACCAAGACAACAGTGGGTTCAATTCGAGGATCAAATCCCACTCTCCAGGGTTGAACAAATAATCCTGTCGAACCATGATTCCTCTTTTCTGATTCACCCTATTTCTATTGGCAAGTGAAGAAAAACTAACAATAAAATATCCATTGCTAATAAACCATAAAGAATACTCACCAAGAGGCTCCCAGTTTTGCCGGACCCAAGAATGCAAAAAAATTAGGGTAGGGTGAATACCCATGAATTTATAGATCAAATCATGATTAGCTCTATATAAAACTATTTCTTCAACCATCCTTTGCTCAATGACAATATTTGGCCTTGATTTTGACTATGGCAAGCATCCATTAACTCATTGAGATGTTGATCTATTTCCAGCAGTCATAAAGAGCATTTTTAATGCAGTTTTTTGTGCTTCTTCAGTATTTAATGGAGATTTATCCTTTAACAAATATGCAAAATAACTATGTCTCTCTATAAGAGGATATGAAGGTATCCCCATTGGGCCCTCCTGGGGTAGCAATCTTGTCTTCAAATCTATAGTAACTAGAAATCTCTTCGGCTACCCAACTGATGCCCTAGTTTTCTCTTCTATTATTCCTTGTCTTTTTGAAAAAAATCCATCTTTATGGGGATGTTAAATAAGAGGTTTTGAGGGGATATCACCAAAAACATATCTAAAATTGCATTCCTAGACCCCTCTATTTTGTGCCACCTGTCTGCAACCTATGAAGACCAAGACGAATAATTCCCACACCTAAACATGTCCAAAACACATGAAATTTAGACATAATGCATAAATAAATATTTTAAGACAATCCATGTGGTTAGATTTTCAAAATGAGGGGCAGATCCACCTACATGCAATGGGGGTACCCGGATGGGCCCTACAAACCTGCACAACCTTAAAAATGCAATATCTCAGCCAATTTAACTCCAAATTGCATGAAATTTGAATTGTAGAATCATATGATAGTCTATAATAATACTAAAAAAACATGAAATAAATTGTGCAAGGATTTGTCCTCATCCTAGGGGGGACGGTGGTGACTGCAACTAATTTGAGGGCACCCTAGGAGGGGATACCCACCAATTCTGCATACTTTTTGCTACCAATCCCACTAGGGAATGATCCTAAACATTATAAGGGCTGTTTTTGTTGAATTTGGTAAAGAAATTCACCCATATGGAAAATTTATTCTCAAAGGACCCTCTTGAAGTCACCCGGTAACCTCTATCGCTAAGGAGAGATTTTGAGGGCAAGAGAGCACAATAAAGTGAGGGGAAATCTCAGCAACACTCCGTTGCATATACTAGAACTCCTCTCCATATTTTTTTGTGGACATTGGATCCATTTTATATCCCAAATGGGCTCATGTGCAAAAATGCATGCGAGGGCATGCATGGCAAGAGGTGCCACTTGTCAAATAAGAGGCATGCAATGTATGTGGAAGAGAATATCCAATATGGGCCTCAATTAAGAAGTGTGTCATAAGGATTCAGAACCCTCTGACCCACATGCTTCATTTGGTGGGGTAAATGGTAGTTTTTGGGTGCCATTTATCCCATATATGACTTTTTTTGGGTGAGACTTGCTCACCGACCCACCTGGGATGATGGCTCACCACCATCCCAGGGTGGGATGATGGGAATATGCCACCATCCTAGGGTGGGACAATGGGAATATGCCACCATGCCAAGGTGGGACGATGGTGAATTTTGGGCCAAAACCTCCCATTGGGTCGGAATCCTCCAAAACCTCTTCCGGAGTGGCTAGAACCATTGTGAGCCTCCTAAGGGCTGCCCAAGGGGCCATATGATGCTAATTTGATCATTTTTTGTGGATGTTTAATCGGGTTAACTATATTTTAGTTTGTATAAATGCCTCTTTTTGATATGTGTTGTGTGCAGCATAATGCTAAGAAAAAATAGATGACTAAAATGTTTAATGATTAAGGTTACTTGATAACCTAACCAACTTTAGATGCCCCAATCATGGAAAGGGTGTGCGTTCTTGAGTCATTATATTTGACTCACTAAATGAGTGTGCCTAAGCTTAAAAATTGTTCGTAATGAAGGTACAAGGCCCATGAATTCATGATGCTAGTAATTTCAAGCATTATGATGTGATATTGTATGCTTGTTTGCTGCCCCAAGTAGGGGCGTGATTGTCTTTCTCAAAGATTCTTTGAATGACTGCAATTTGCATAATTGAGTGTGTGTTTGCTGATTTGGACTAAGTATGACTACCCCCTTAAGCAATGAGTCAATGATGGAATGACTAGTGATAAAAATGATGAGCCACTTGACCCAATTAACTTGGGTTATGCTTACCTTCAGTTTTGTCCTATGAAAAATAGGGCAATTTTGGAGAAGATTTTGGTGACTTTGTTGAGTTTTCTTGGAGGAAAGGAGCTCAAAAATATATGCCCAAGGGGTGGTCCAGCCACAATGTCCTTATTAGGGAATTATTCCACAACTTTTCCATCTCTCCTAGGATCCTCATGGTTGCATTTTGCTTCATGTGAAATTTGGACCCAATTTGAGTTGTTTTGGTGCAGTTTTAGACCTATTTTGGGTCATTTTGGGTTGTTTTGGCCTATTTTTGATACCACCGTCCCAGGGTGGTATGAGGTCATGTTCTACTACCATCCCAAGGTGGTAAAAGCATCCAAATGTGCACTCATACCACATTGGTATGGTGGTGACCCTTGTATCTCTATATAAACCCAAAATATGAGGGCTAGGCTCATTTGTGCATGCTTCTTTTTGTAGTTTTGACACATGAGCAGTAGGAGAGTGATTCTGAGTAGCATATCACTATAAAATTCATCCCATAGTCACCATGAGCTAGTGGGCAGACTCAACCAGTGTAGGAGCTGGTGCGATATGGGTATGCCAAGTCTTTCTTATTGCATTTTCCTATTGTTAGGAGTTGATTTTTTTTGCTTTTATGGCATGTTTTTGGTTTGGAAGCATATCACACTGAATTGTAAGTAATTATACCTAATTTATGAGATATATACCAACTTTTATATTTTATCCATGTTTTTGTGCAATTAGATTGCATTTTATGGGTCCAATTTTGCCTTGTTTTTGCTATTTTTGATGTCCTTAAAGGCCTTTTTTAGCCCAATTTTTTTGGAGTCATCCCTAGGTGGGATGGCTAGTGTGGGCTGATCATGAGATATCCCTTGGTGGGATGGTCCTAGGTTGGGAGGGCCATACTTGGGGTAAATGTCCACAACCGGCCTCAAAGAGGGGCCATTTTGAGTCTTTTCTTTTGAATATTTTTGGGGCCATTTGAGGCCATTTTGGAGTTGTATTATTGAGTTAGACAGGGGTGAGGAGTCGGTATCAAGTACCTACTCTCTTTTATTCCATGAGGGATGCCTTGACCATAGAGTACTAGGAATGGCTAGATACCATTGGCCTCAAGTAGGTGACACGGTTAGAGCTTGTGATAGGAGACCGTGCATATTTGACTACCCTGATTGATCTGTGGGATCCGTGCACCAATACCTTCCACCTACCCATGGGGGAGATGATGGTGATGCTTGAGGATGTCTATAAAATTATTTGGATTCTTATATAAGGGCATATGATTCGTATGATGCCATGATACCAGAGACATGTAGTGCTCGAGAGGTACTTCAATTATGATCTAGAGACGACAGAGCTAGACTGCTTGAAGGGGGGTATGCTGGTAGGATTCTGGCACAAGGCAAAGGTATTGGGGGTGAGGCATACACTAACCAAAAACCCTACTAACATTCTAAAACAAATGGCTAATTTAAGGGAATAGACACGACTATGAAAATGGAGGAAATTTAGATGGAAATGATAAGTAACTATGAAATGAGGTGAGTGATGACCTTGACAACATTGATTGTGAACTATGACTAGTGTATAATATTAGTGCTAGAAATGTATGATCAATTCAAAAAAAAATCAATGTGCAATGAATAATATGCCTAAAAAATGTGATAATAAAATGCAATGGGATGCAATGTGATGTGATGCAATGTTTTTGTATTTTTATGCTTTAATGATGTTTTTGAGTTTTTTATTGATATGTATACACATGTGACCAAAGGGATTATTTTGGGGCCATTGGGGTTTTTTGGGGGACCAAAGGGATTATGCATGCCTTTGGGGCTTTTAGGGTTGACCTAGACAATTGTAGATAATTTAGGAGCATTTTTATTTACCTAGATGGTGAAAACCCGCTAGGAGCCTTTTGGGTGACCTAGATAGGCAGTGGCAATTAAAAAGTGTCTACGACTACCTAGGGGTATTTTATTGTGACCAAAGGGCTTATGGATTCCTTTGGGGCTTTTAGGGTTGACCTAGATGATCATAGATAGTCTAGAAGTATTTTTATTTGACCTAGATGGTGAAAACCCGCTAGGAGCCTTTTGGGTGACCTAGATGGTCAGCGGCACTTAAAAAGTGTCTACGACTACCTAGGGGAATTTGATTATTACTAAAGAACTTATGAATTCCTTTGGGGCTTTTAGGGTTGACCTAGATGATCGTAGATAGTCTAGGAGCATTTTTATTTTACCTAGATGATGAAAACCTACTAGGAGCCTTTTGGGTGACCTATATGATCAGTGACACTTAAAAAGTATCTACGATTGCCTAGGGGTATTTGGTTGTGACCAAAGGTCTTATGGATTCATTTGGGGCTTTTAGGGTTGACCTAGATGATCGTATATAGTCTAGGAGAATTTTTATTTGACCTAGACGGTGAAACCCACTAGGAGCCTTTTGGGTGACCTATACGGGCAACGACACTTAAAAAGTGTCTACGACTGTCTAGGGATATTTGGTTGTGACCAAAGAGCTTATGGATGCCTTTGGGGATTTTAGGGTTGACCTAGATGATCATAGATAGTCTAGGAGCATTTTTATTTGACCTAGATGGTGAAAACCCGCTAGGAGCATTTTGGGTGATCTAGAAGGGCAACAACACTTAAAAAGTGTCTACGACTGCCTAGGGGAATTTGGCTATGACCAAAGGGATTATGGATGCCTTTCAGGATTTTAGGGTTGACCTATATGATCATAGATAGTCTAGGAGTGTTTTTATTTGACCTAGACAGTGAAAAACTGCTAGAAGCCTTTTGGGTGACCTAGACGGGTAGCAGCACTTAAAAAGTGTCTATGACTACATAGGGGAATTTGGATATGACCAAAGGGCTTATGGATGCCTTTTGGGATTTTAGGGTTGATCTAGATGATCGTAGATAGTCTAGGAGTATTTTTATTTGACCTAGACGGTGAAAACCCGCTAGGAGCCTTTTTTAGGATCCTTCATCGTAACATTATTAGTTATTATTAGTTAGTATTATTAATCATTTAATTATTATATTATTAATTCATTAAGTGAATCATCACATCTCTTCATAATGTGAACCATCATGTCTCTTCATAATGTGAACCATCATGTCTCTTCACCAACATAGCTTTAGGGTAGATACATATATTAGGTTGGCCATTCACACAAATCATCCAAGAATAAGAATAAGAAGCATAGATTCTGAGGGAGCCCCTATAGTGGCAAAGTGATTACAAGGGAGCCCCCTTTAAGTGGCCTATGATTACATTTTATATTAAATTATTTATAAAATTTACACAAGAACATCAAGGTTCTTGCATTTGGTATTAGAGCCATGTGGGAATTGCTCAAATATCTTCATCAAATCACTTATGTGCATGAGTATCAAACTCGGTTTGAGGATATCACCAAACACAACACAAGGTTGGATGAATCAATTCTCATCAATAGCTTCATTAGTGGATTGAAAGAGGAAATTAGAATGGAGGTGACAAGGTTCAATACCTATACCATGATGCAAACCTATGGATTGGCCAAATTAGCCAAAAACAAATTCAATACTCAACGTCCATTAGGAAAAACACCTATGGGGAAATCACAAACCACTTACACCACACCCAAACCTAAATGAACTTTACCAATTAAACATCTCAGCTTTGAGGAGATGAAGGAATGATGAGCAAAAGGCCTCTGTGACACTTGTGATGAGCAATTTGGACCCCATCATAAATGCACTACACTAACATTGTATTTATTGAAGGAAGTTGATCCTTGTCAATCCCTAAAAGGCGAATATGAGGTAGTTGTGTCCAAAGTTCCTGGTGCACCTACTCACAACAATAAATACAATGAGGTCAATATACCATAAGTGATCGATGCATCAGGTAAGGATGAGGTAGACATTCCTAAAGTGACTCATTATGGCCAAACATGCACTCTACAAGAACTACACTCAATTTCCTCTCCAATAGTGAGTTATCGCCATAGGGTCAAACCTATTCAAAAACAAGGTAGAAATATGACTGCACACTCCTCCATTGCCTCTCCCAGGGAACAACAAGAGAATGTAGAAGTTTTACCACCTATTTTTATGCATCATTTTAAGGCATTTGAAGAACCCCAAGGGTTGCCCTTCCCTCATCATCACACATTTACTATTTTTTCTAGCAACCCCCTGCTAACGCTTCATCCTTCTCGATATCCTTGCCTACTGAAGGATGAAATTAAAAGAGTCCAAGAACTTACGCTAATTCTTCTTGGAAAACAAAGGACAAATATCCTAACTTTGATCTTTGAGGACAAAGCTCTTTTTAAGGAGGGTGGCATGTTAGGATCGTCCATCCTAACATTATTAGTTATTATTAGTTAGTATTATTAATCATTTAATTATTATATTATTAACTCATTAAGTGAACCATCACATCTCTTCATAACGTGAACCATCGTGTCTCTTCATAATGTGAACCATCACGTCTCTTCACCAACATAGCTTTAGGGTAGATATATATATTAGGTTGGCCATTCACTCAAATCATCCAATAAGAAGAATAAGAAGCATAGATTCTAAGGAGGGATCCCCCTATAAGTGGCAAGGAGGGAGCCCCCTATAGCGGTACAGTGATTACAAGGGAGCCCCCTTTAAGTGGCCTATGATTAAATTTTATAGTAAATTATTTATCAAATTTACACAATAACATCAGGGTTCTTACAGCCTTTTGGGTGACCTCGACGGGTAGTGGCACTTAAAAAGTGTCTACGACTGCCTAGGGGCATTTTTCTATGACCAAATATCTTATGAATTCCTTTGGGGCTTTTAAGGTTGACCTAGATGATAGTATATAGTCTAGGAGTGTTTTTATTTGACCTAGATAGTGAAACCCACTAGGAGCCTTTTGGGTGACCTAGACGGGCAGTGGCACTTAAAAAGTGTCTAAGAATGCCTAAGGGTATTTGGCTATGACCAAAGATCTTATGGATACCTTTGGGGCTTTTAGGGTTGACCTAGATGATCGTAGATATTCTAGGAGCATTTTTATTTGACCTAGATGATGAAAACCCGCTAGGAGCCTTTTGGGTGATGCTCTCTAAGAATGAAACGACTACAAGTGAAGGATGTTCAAGGGTTTAGGATCCTTGACACCTTCAATGGAGGCCAGATGATAAAATCTAGGCCCAATTTGACTAGTGATGACAAAGGAACCTAACCAGTTTGCCATAAATTTGTCCTGTAGGTGGGGCGGCAAGCTAGAGTTCTGTTGGTTCTCTTTTAGGACGAGATCACCAACCTAAAATTCTCTGAGATGGACTTTCATATTGTAGGCTCTTTTGAGCTGCTCTTGATACACACATAGATGCTCAAGAGAATTAATGTGACGTTCATCCAAAAACATAAGTTGATCTAGGCGAGCTTGTCACGTAGTATCATCATTGATAAACTCCTACATGGATATGCGTAGTGATGGGATTTCTAGCTCTAGAGGCATGACTGCCTTAGCACCATACACTAGTGAAAACGGGGTTGCCCCAGTGGGCATACGAATGCTAGTGCGGTAATCCCATAGGTTAAGTGGTATTTTCATGTGCCAATCGGTATGATTCTCTTTGACTATTTTCTTTAATATAGTAATTAATGTCTTTTTTGACGCTTCTGCTTGCCCATTTTCTTGCAGATAATAGGGTGTCGAAAAGTTGTGTTGGATATTATATTTTGTTGTCAAAGCATGCACATATTTATTCTTGAATGATGTCCTATTATCCAAAATGATCTTGGATGGAATACCAAAATGACAAATGATATTATGCAATATGAACTTCGCTATGTGGGGTCCTGTCATAGTGGTAAGGGGGATTGCTTCCACCCACTTTGTGAAATACTCGGTAGCTATAATAATAAACATGTGATGGCCCGAGGATGCAGGGAAGATTTTCTCAATTAAATCCAACCCCCATTGCAAAAATGGCCAAGCTAATTGGATCGGTTGCAAGGCCTAAGAAGGTACATGTGTCAAGTTAGCATGGTGTTGACATTTCATGCACTTCCTCACATATGCACAACAATCTCGCTCTAAATTTTGCCAATAATATCCCATGTGAAGAATGCGCTTTGTGATGGCCATGCCACTAAAATTGCCACCACATGTACCATCGTGTGCTTGGGCCATTGCCCAAGTCAATTCTTGATTCTCTAAGCAACGAAGAAGGATTCCTTCGTAGCTCTGACGGTATAGGATGTCTCCTAACAAGACAAATTTTGCTGCCTTTCATTTGAATGTCCTTTTGGCAGCGTGCAATAATCCAGGAGGGATATTACCAAGCTTTAGGTACTCTCTAATTTGTGTGGACCATTCCTACTATGTGGAAGCCTCGATTGCATGAATTGCACTATGCTACTATCAAAAGAGATTTGGGGGAACAAAGTCCCCCAAGTGGCATCATTCAAACAATCATTAAGGTGCGATAATTTCTCTTTATGAGGTTCTATTTGAATCAAGTGGACTTCTGGCGTGGCTTTAGTGCTTTCATGCTCAACCGTTGATTGCGATAGTGTCTTGACTTGAATGGTTGTCATCTCGTCTGTGGGGTCTTGCGAGATAAAGGACCCTAAGGAGGCCATTGTATCCGCAAAATGATTAGACGATCGAGGGATTGCCTCGATGTCATACCATTCAAAATTTACCAAGATTTTGTCCACAAGGGCTTTTTAGGCTTGCAAAATTGGGCACTTGGATTGAAAAATTCCTTTGACCTGGTTCACTATAAGCAAGGAGTCACCAAAGATATTGAGTTTGTTTATTTTCATGGTGATAGCCATTTGAAGACCTATGAGCAAGGCTTCATACTCGACATTGTTATTGGTACATGGGAAATCGATCTTAAATGATAGGGGTATGGGAGCCCCATGTGATGTGAAAAACATGATCCTTGCGCCACTCCCTTCCTCACATTTGGAGCCATCAAATAAAAGATTCATATTTGCCTGTGACTCAGGCTCATCAGAATCAGGCGATTCTGATATTCGAAAGACTCCATCATTGGGAAGCTCCATGCTAAGAGGTTGATCATCCTAGAGAGGAGCCTTTGTAAGTTGATTAGTAATGACCTGGCCCTTGATTGACTTTTGTCTTATGAATTCTAGGTCAAATTTTTTCAACAACATGATCCATTTCGTCGTGCGACTACTATGATAAGTACGACTCATCATGTATCGCAATGGATTCTCTTTAGATACAACATACATAGTGTGGCTGAGCATATAGTATCATAGCTTCTTAGTAGAAAAAACCACCACTAGACATAACTTTTCAACATATGCATGCTTGATATCATAGCTCACCAGGGTGCGACTGAGATAGTATGTGGCCTGTTCCTTATGCAATTCATTGTTTTAGGCTAACATGGCACCCAATGCAGTCTTAGTATCTGAGATATATAATTAGAATGGCACCCCTGGTCTAGGTGGAGCTAACATTGGTGGCCAATCTAGGTATTGTTTAATTGCATCAAAGGCATCTTGAAACTCATCGTCCTAGTGGAATGCAACCCCCTTGTGCAAGAGTTTGTTCATGGGTCGATACTTGTCCGAAAATTGTGCTATGAAGTGTTTGATGGATGCAATCCTCCCCTGCAAGCTATGAAGCTGCTTAATGGTAGTCAGGGGAGGCATTTCAAGGATTGCATTGACCTTGTTAGGGTCTAATTTGATGCCCCATTTGAAAACTATAAATCCCAAGAACTTTCCAGATGTGACGTCAAAGACGCACTTCTTGGGGTTTAGCCTCACATTGTGTTCAATAAGGTGATCGAGGACTTTGCATAAGACATCTAGGTGCTCATGTCATAATAAAGATTTAACCAGTAAGTCATCCATGTAATCTTCAAAAATTTTGTGCATGTAGTCATGGAATATATATGTCATGGCACGATGGTAGGTGGCACCGACATTTTTAAGGCCAAAGGAAAAACCTTGTAACAAAATGTTCCCCAAGGCGTTGTAAACACTGTTTTGAGCTGATCTTCAGGATTGATACAAATCTTATTATACCCAGAGAAGCCATCCATAAGGGAGAGCATTTCATGTCCTACGGTGGCATCTACCAGGGCATCAATGCTTGGCAAAGGAAAATCATCCTTAGGACTCACTTTGTTTAGGTCTCAAAAATTAATGCAAATGTGAATCCTCCCGTTAGGCTTCTTGATGGGGACCATGTTGGACATCCATGGTGGATAGTCTATAGAAATGACAAACTTGGCATCCAAAAAATTTTGTAGCTCATATTTGATCATCAAGGCCACTGTTGGATGCATATTTCTCAACTTTTGCTTGACAGGCTTGGCTTTGGGGTCAAGCATTAGATTGTGGGTGACCATATTTGGATCTAGTTCTGGCATGTCTTTGTAAGACCGTGCAAAAGTTTCCTTCTTATTTATGAGGTCTATGAATCGGCTTGCTCTTCAGGGGATGGGCTTTCCCCTAGCTTGATACATTGTAGGTTTTCAGGATTTGAGCCGATATCTTTGTCAATTATCGGATTGATTGACATATGTGACCCCTCTTCCAACTGGTGGGGAGTAGGGATCAAATGGATGTCATCAACAGGATTTAAATCCTTGATGGGAACCTCAGGCTCCTCCTTAGCATGGAATACATCATGAGTTGGCCCAGAGGAGAAGTGAAACAACCCATCGCAAGTCAAATACTTAGAAGGTTATGGGGGTGAATCAGTGCGATCCTAATCAATAGCATCTAGATCTAGATGGCATGGCTTGGAAGGATCGATTGGGTTGTGAAGTGGTGTGGTCAAATCAATGGAGATCATATTGATGGAATGTATCTACTCTCCAAGACCATGGGCATGTGACTATATATTGATATCATCTCCCACCCCCAGATGTGGTTCTAGGGGAATGGGGATCACCAGATCCTATCTAAGGACAGACTGTAGGATGGGATCAATAGGCTCAAGTAGCTCCATGTGTGTGGGTGGTTCAAGGAAGACCTCATATTGAATCTAGCCAAAATTAATAGGCCTTGCCCTCAAGTGTGGGCCAATGTGCAACTGGCGATAGACTTCTTCTATGTCAATGGGCTCATGACGATGATGCAAGTAATGAGGACCAAGGTATGCCCTCTCTATTTCATCCTCATAGTCACTGTCGTATATGGGAATCTCATTGTTGCCTCTTGGTATCGGGCGATCAGGTAAGTGTGGTCCCATATATGCTTGTTACTCATAATTATTGTCATGGATGAGGACTTCTTCATTCTCACCTCATAGCACCTCAGGCTCACGAGGATCTAGCTACTCAAGTAAATTAATTGCACCCTCCCTAGGAGGTCTAGCTTCCTCTAGGTGAACCGACTCTTCAGGAGAAAGGATTTGTCATGAAATAGGATCAAGGAAAGGGAACAGATGCAAGATACCTTCCTATTGGTCATTAATATAAATAATTTGTGAATGATCACTATTTGACTCAAAAGGGTCATATGGTGCCACCTCGGAACCCGACTCATCATATGAGGTCTATTCATATGAAGTGCCTTGATTTGATTCATCACAAACATGAGGACAACCTCGCAAACCTTTCCCTCTCTCAAAATGTAGAAGGATGTTACTGAGGGTTGCTAGGTTCCCATCTGGTAGTTGGAAGTAGTCCCCCAGGGAGTAGACTATATTGGTATTGGCATAAGGGTCTTGAGCCAACCTATCCCTATAGCCTATAGTTAAGCGATCTAGTCCATCCATGAGGACATCTAGAGGCAAGGGATTATTGTGTCCCACTCCCAAATTTTCATAGGGTATTTGATACTGCGATTGATAAGGGATTCTTGTGCCCTGCTCATACAGGCCTAACCCATAACCATGCTAGTTGCATAGGTCAAGGTACTTCAGGGTGAAGTTAGGGTTAGACAAGTAGTTAATGTCTTCTCCAAAAGGCTCATCATCCTCCTCTTATTGTTGGTAAGGTTCGATGCCATAGTCAAGGACCCCATAGATAAAATCTGTTTGATTAGGGGGAATACCAAGAGGTTTGATAGTGCCTATGGGAGACGGGGTCTACTGATGTCTTGCATCGACTCTATAGCAGAAATAGTGGTGACATTCCTAACCATGTATTCTCCTAATCTGGTAGAAGCTAGGTGCACTATAACCTGGGGTTGTGAATAGAAGAGGGATGAGAGTGAGACTTGATCTGGCTCATCGTTTGCCTCGTGTGGTGTCTCTTCATCATTCGGGCTAGGTATCTCCTCTATAGAGATAGTGGATATGGTCGGTTGGACCTCATCAATGGGCCGCTTCTCTAGGTTCCTAAGCAAAGGATCCATTGGTGTACTAGGCATCCGAGGCAGAGCCGATGATGAGGATGGCATGGTATTCGGTAGTGGCAGGGTCGAACCTCGGTTGGATTTATTCGACTAAAAATCTAGATGCATTGATGGTAAGGTCGACTTTGGTAACTACTGCACCATGTTGTAGTACTTCAAGGGCTCTATATCTATGGGGATGACATGAAATTGCCCTTCGTGAGTGTACTTGAGGCACTGGTGAGTGATGGAGGGAACACACTTCATGTCCCTGATCCATGGTTTTCCTAATAAGATATTGTATGCCATCTCACCCTCCATGATGTGGCACATTGTAGGGATGATATTTTCTCCTACCTAAATAGGTAGGAAAATTGTACCAATAATTTAGAATATGGCATCATTGAATGCTTGAAGGGTGTAGGTAGATGTAACAATGTGGGATGCTGGGAGCTTCAGGTGCTTGAGAGATGTTGTAGTTATGATGTTGCTTGAAGACCTAGTGTCTATCAACACTCTCTTATAAGGTGTTCCATTCACACATGTGACGATGTGCAAAGGGGGATCCACCATATCATGCGAAACCAATTTAAGTTCATCTTCTCAAAAGGTAATCACTGGTTTCGTGCATTGCCACACATGCCCCACAAAGTTGTTGAAGGAGTTAATCTCCTAGGGCTGAAGCTCAATTACCTGAAGGATATCCATCAAGGCTTCTCTATGAGGTTGTGATTGTTGGATGAGCTTATATATGGAGAGCCGATCAAATTTTGTTCTTAAGCTCCGAGCGAGCTTACTCTTAATGGTGACTATAGGCCTAGGTGGGAGGCTCGACCTGGGAGGCAATATAGGCTGCAATGTCGAAGGGACGTCACTCTAAGCCACAGGTGGTGCAACTAGACTTGGATACCACCTATTTCTTATCATAATACTGACCATTCCAACATACCCTTGCTTAGGAGGGTCATGGTGAACTTCATTCACCTGGGGCTCTGGTTTTGCCTGCTCCGCGTGGGCAGGCAAGGGGTCTTTGAAGACCTCCATCTGCTGGTTGTTTGGTGCGATAGGGTTGTATACTTGGAGGGCATTCCTATCAATTAGGTCTTCCACCAAGTGTTTGAATTTATAGCACATTTGTAGCCTATGAAACTTGCAATATAGGTCTTCTATGTATCCTTTGGGCTTCGGTGCATTTGGGTCAATAGGTCAACTCTCAGGTAGATGGATCACATTGGCTGCCAAGAGGCGATCAAACAATGAATCCATAGATTTTGCAATGGGCATGAATTGTCGCTTGGGGTGACACTATTGATTTTTCCCTTGACCATTCTAGTTGACCTTGGCATAGTTCCTAGGAGTGGCCTGATAATTAGGCTTTTGCGATGGTGCGGCTTGCGCTGGCCCCGGGACACTAATTGCAACTTGATTTACTACTGCTGACTTTGGTTGAGCTGGGGTGTTTTTAGCATTCTTGTTCCATTCCTTCTTGCAAGGATTTGCAATCTCACCCTCTTGAATCTTGATTTCTTCAATGATCCTAGCTTGTGCTAAGGCATCTTCAAGAGTAGGGTATTGTTGTAACTACAACAACAAGGAGATTGGCTTCAAGAAACTTTTGGAGAACATCTGAGTCAACTATGACATGGGGAGAAGATAAGGTAGCTTGGCGAGCAAGGTTTGCCATATATTTCCATAATTTTTTATTGACTCATCATCATACTGTTTCAACCTAGCTACATCGGCCAGCATTGCCTTCCTCTTGGTATTTAAGGCAAAGCGCTCTAGGAAAGCATCCGCAAGTTGGTCCAAAGTGTGGATGCTATGCTTAGGGAGTTGGTAAAACCACTCAGATGTAGGGCCAATGAGGATAGTAACAAATGTACTCAAAAGCAAAGCATCATCATCATGAATGTTAAAGCATTGACCTAAGAACCTAGTAACATGCTCCTGCACATCCTCTTCTCCCTTGAAGGTGGCCAATTGAGGCAACTTAATTTTTTTTGGATAGGGAGGTGCAGGTACTGACAGATGGATGGGTTGACTACACAACTGGCACATAGTGGGATTTTGAGATCCCGACCCAGAGGTCTTATTATCAACCAACTCTAGGCATTCTAGTAATTCTTTATATGGGCCTGAGGACTTAATCTTCTCATCCTTGTTCACATATTGTGATGGAGGTCTAGGGTCATCTAACCTATTGTAGGGTGGTGGTAAATCACCGCCCTGCCTTGGTAAGGCATCTCCACATACACTATCTCTGGATCATGCTCAATATAGTCCCCGTAAGGCGTCTCTTGATCCGGTCTATAAATGGGAGTATCCACCTGCGGTGGGTGCCCTATGTTTGGCCTGGGAGGCATCTCCCGATCTGGCCTAGGAGGTTGTGGAGGCAACATTGGATAAGGTCTTGGGGACCTATCTCGAATGAGCATGGGTTGCCTCATATGGACTTCCTATCTATGTGTTTTAGGGGTAGGGACCCTCTCTCATAAAGTCTTCTAGAATAGCTCATTGGTCTTCCATTCAATCCTTTCTTTCTCAAGCTGGTGCAAGCGGTCTAATTTCTCTTTGTCTTGCCGAAGTTGCTTGAACTAAGCTTGGTGTTATGTATATCTTGTGATCACTTTCCTAATTTAATCTACAGTGCAAGGCCTAGGGGGCCTAGGCATCTCACTCTGGGGTCAACCTCATTCAAGATACTTTGTGGTCTCCATAGGATGCTTACCTCTTTCGAGGTTCATCGCATTGACTTGAGGTTCGGGCTAGAACATATGTTCATTATACTCAGCTGGCGCAGAGGCACATCAGGTATGCATGGAATATTGTTCCTGAGGAAAATTTGGGATCTCCTCATGTCTTCCCTCCTGGACGAGGAAAGGTAGGGCAAAATTGGCTTGTCCTAATCGACGAGTGTCATTCTCGTCAGGTTGCATGAGCTGTTGTATCCTATCAAGGCGACGCGAAGGTAAAGTCGTATCAACTTTCTTCGGCCAGTGTGTGAAGTCATACTCCTACCTATGCTTAGGCATGTTAGCCTTGATGGGTACATATATGTATGGCATCACTCTATCTATTAGCACCTCGGTGCACAGTTGCCTTTCACCAAGGAAGGCCTATGAAATATCTACATACCGGGAACACTCTCCCAAGTAATGCTCATCATCCCTCGGGGTTTCTTAGAGAGGATCCCTTCGGAGATGAGGCTCATGCCCTATTGTATTAGGTCTAGGTGGAGTGGAAGCTCACTAGGTAGGTATAACCAAGTCCCTAGGGCTATATCAGATATGATTTATGTCTCCCAACACACTTTCTGTAGCTTCCACCTGTATTTGGGCTTGGCTACGGGTGCGCACCATCGCGCTCCTCTATCAATACCCCAAGTGATTATCTTCTTTAAAAATTCTTAATGAAACACCAAACATAAAAGGAAATACCCAAAAAACATATGATTATATCTTTTAAGTTTTATATGTGAGTCCCTAAACTATTTTGTGTGTTTCAGATGTGTTGTTTGCAAAGGATGACCTTGTGTCACGTATTTAAAATATCGTTGGATGATGCACTCAAATGTTTAATTGGATTTCACCTGTATACTCATAGCTCATCAACCTGGATATGAACTCCAGGTTGTGTTATCCTACCTATAATGTGTGGTTATGAGGTCCACACACGACCAGGGAGCACAGGTCCTACCAGTTCCTCACCTAGTTCACTCGCAGTCTGCGATACACCTCCCCGAAGGGTGATGCGTGCTATAACCCATGGGCTATGACAGATCTTGGAACCAAACTTGGAAAGATGAATCAATTTTGTGGGATTTGAGCCAAGTGGATGGAGATGAAACCCACCATAACTTGCGCTCTACCAACGGTTGGGGATGAAGTCCAACTCGTTAGCATTTTAAGTGGATCGTGGTGTGTGTGGCTCTTTTTAATCCCAAGAAAGTAAGAAAAGAAGCATTCGATGATCATTCACTAAATGTATGCAAATAAGTGTATTTTACTTTCAAAAATTTAGGATAAATAACCTACTAATGTAACTTATGAATGCAAATCCTAAATGCTAGCTTACCCATTGCGTAAGCCACAAGTAATCAAGCCACAAAGATGCATTGCTACTTCAAATTTATTTCAGTTTTTATTCTTCATTTTGTTGTTTTATGTTACAATAAAAGTAAAAATATGAATCTTAACCTTTCTATGCAAATAAATAATGCAAGAAAAACCAATTTTTACAGTCTCTGAAAATGCAGCAGAAAAACAGAGGGTTTAGGCACTCACTTTATCAGTTTTGAGACCTCTAAATTCTGAAATTTTGAGCATAAACTTCTCTCATTCTTCAACGCTCTAGGGTGGGATGATTAGAAGCCCTACCACCATCCTATGGTGGGATGGTGAATTCACCATCCCAGGGTGAGCCAGATAAAGGTTCTGCCACCGTTCCAAGGTGGGGAGAGGAGCACCTACAACACAAAAGAGGCAAAAATGGTAGAAATGAAGTCAAATTTTCACCCATAGCACAAGGGACAAGGGTCCCATAATTATCACCACTAAATTAGGGAAAAAAATTGTATCTAATGATGAATAAAAATATATGTATCTATCCTATCTCGCTTATGAGCATCAAATGGAAGCATGCATGTTAAAATGAAGCAATACCAAACAATAAGGAATGAAATGAAACAAATATCTTTATTATTAATTTGGTGTATTAAATCCAAGGTTACATAGAATTACCCTTGAGGGATAAAATTTTATACAATTGTTACAAATTTTGGGTGCCCAAGGATCAAATCCTCCAAGAAATCCGGGTGCACATCCAGTGCCTTTCCTCGTACTCACAATCAAGGTGGGTGAGCCAAAGCCACCGCTGTATGAATATTTAATATCTAATGTCTGATATTCCTTTGCAATGCCTTATAGGAACCTGCACCTGCACACAAGGAAGCAAAAAGGGTCAAATAGCAAGGGCGTATGAAGGAAAACATGCAATCCCCACAGGCACAAAATGGCATATATATTAAAAATATATCAAATAAACTCAGAATTACTTTAAACTTTATGGGGATATTAAATAAGATGTTTTTATGGGATATCACCAAAAACATATCTGAAATTGCATCCTTAGACCTCTCCATTTTGCGCCGCCCAACTGCAACCTGCGAAGACCAATACGAACAATTCCCACACCTAAACATGTCCAAAACACATGAAATTTGGATACAATTCATAAATAAATATTTTAATACAACCCATGTGGTTATATTTTCAAAATGGGGTGCATATACACCTGCATGCAACTGGGGTGCCTAGATAGGCCCTACGAACTTGCAAAACCTTAAAAATGTAGTATATCGGCCAATTTAACTCCCAATTGCATGAAATTTGAACTGTAGCATCATATGATAGTATAGAATAATAAAAATAATAATAAATAAATAAATTGTGCAAGGATTTATCCTCATCCTAGGGGGATGGTGGTGACTGCAACTAATTAGAGGGCACCCTAGGAGGGGATACCCACCAATTCTGCACACTTTTTGCTACCAATCCCATTAGGGAATGATCCTAAATAGTATAATGGGTGTTGTCATTGAATTTTGTGAATAAATTCACCCGGATGGAAAAGTTATGCTCAAAGGACCCTCTTGAAGTCACCCGGTAACCTCCTTCACTAAGGAGAGATTTCGAGGGCAAGAGAGCACAATAAAGTGAGTGGAAATATTGGCAACACTCCATTGCATATCCTAGAACTCCTATCCATATTTTTATATGGATATGGGATCCATTTTATAGCCCAAAGGGGCTCATGTGCAAAAAGGCATGCAAGGGCATGCATTACAGGAGGTGCCACTTGTCAAACAAGAGGCATGCAATGGATGTGGAAGAGAATCTCTAATTTGGGCCTCCATTAAGAATTTTTTCATAAGGATTCAGCTCCCTCTGGCCTGCATGCTTCATTTGGCAGGGTAAATGGCATTTTTTGGGTGTCATTTGTCCCATATTTGACTTTTTTTGGGTCAAACTTGCTCACCGTCCCACCCTGGTACGCTGGCTCACCACCATCCCAGGGTGGGATGATGGGAATATGCCACCATACCAAGGTGTGACGATGGTGAATTTTGGGCCAAAACCTCCCAAAATTGGGCCGAAACCCTCCAAAACCTCTTTTGGAGTGGCTAGAACCATTGTGAGCCTCCTAAGGGTTGCCCAAGGGGCCATATGATGCCAATTTGATCATTGTTTGTGGATGCTTAATCGGGTTAACCATATTTTAGTGTCTATAGAGGGATAGCTTCCATCCACTTGGTGAATTATTCTATGGTAATTAAGATAAATGTATGATGGCCCTCAGATGAGGGTGATATTTTCCCAATTAAATCAAAACCCCACTATAAAAAAGACAATACTAATTGAATCAATTGTAAGGCCTAAGAAGGTAAGTGCAAAATATTAGCATGATGCTGACATTTGACGCACTTCCTAACGTAAGTGCAATAGTATTTTTCCATAGTGGACTAATAATAACCCATTCAAAGGATGCGCTTAGCGATGGCCATGCTACTGAAATGGCCATTGCAAGTACCATAGTGAGCTTGCAAGATTTCCCAAACAAAACCTTGGGGTTATAGACAATGAAGGAGAAGACCATCATATCTTCGACGATAAAGGATGTCTCTTGACAAGACATGTTTGGTCACTTTTTGCTTGAATGTTTGTTTTGCGGTATGTAATAGTACCGAAGGGATACTACCATGTTTTATGAAATATTTTAGCTGAGTGAGCCAATCTTGATAAGCTTGGGTCTCGACTAAATGAACAGCTTACTCCCATTGTAACTCATCATGCATGAGTACAGATTGGAATATAATATTAAGATGAATGGTCATGCTATTATTAGAAGGACCTTGTGGGATTAAGGATCCCTAGGATACTTGTTTTAGAAATTTGTGTACCTAAGAGAATTGATCTTGGTTTGGTTCAATATGGATCATGTGGATAGCTTCTTCATCATTTGAAGCTTCACACAAAATTTTTGATTGTGAAATTTTTTTGACCTAGATTTTTGTGATATCATTGGAAGGGTTATGCGAAATTAAAGACACCAAAGAGGCCATTGTATCTACAAAATGATTATACAACTAAGGGATTGCCTTGATGTTGTACCATTCCAATTTGGTCAATATCTTATCCACAATATCCTTGTACGATTTCAAGATCGAACATAGGTATTGATAGATTTCTTTTACTTGGTTGACTATGAGCAATGAGTCACCAAAGATATAAAGCTTTTTTATTTTCATGGTGATAACTGTTTGGAGATCCAGAAGGAGAGACTCGTATTCAATATTATTATTGGTGCATGGGAAGTCATGTTTAAATGATAGGGGTATAGGAGCCCCTTACAATGTGAAAAACATGACTCCTACACCACCCCCTTGATCGCATTTATAACCATTGAAGAACAAAGTCATTTCAGCTTTATTTTCAAGTTCTTCAAGTTCTAGCAAGTCATATAATGCAAATACTGCATCATCAGGCAACTTGATAGTGAGAGGCTTATCATCTTGGAGCAGAGCCTCTACTAGCTAATATACAATAACTTGACCCTTCACAAATTTTTCAATTATAAACTCAAGGTCAAATTCAATCAACAACATAATCCATTTTGTGGTATGGCTATTATGGTACGTGCGACTCATCATGTACCACAAAGGATTCTCTTTGGATATGATATACGTCATATGATTCAATATGTAATGTCAAACCTTCTTGGTGGTGAATAACAATGCTAGGGAAAGCTTCTTAAAATATTCATATTTTAATCTCGTAGCTCACCAAGGTGCGACTAATGTAATATATAGCATGTTCCTTATTTACCTCATTCTTTTGGGCCAACATGGTCCTTAAGGCAAAGTTAGTGGCTGAAATGTATAGCAATAATGACACGCCTGGAAGGGGTCAAGCTAAAACTTGCGACGATGCTAGGTATTGTTTTAATTTATCGAAGGTCTTTTTGCACTCCTCATCCCAATGGAATGGGACCCCCTTTTGTAGCAGTTGATTCATGGATCAAAATTTATCTAAGAGTTGTGCTATGAAGCATTGGATAGATGCTACCTTTCCTTGTAAGATGTGAAGCTCCTTAAGGTTGGTAGGAGGGAGCATTTCAAGTATTACTTTGACCTTGGCGGGATCAACCTTGATCCCTAGCTTAGAGATTATAAAACCTAAAAGTTTTCCATATGTGACTTCAAAGACACACTTTTTGGGATTAAGTCTAACATTATGCTCAATGAGGCGATCGAAGACCTTTCTTAGAACATCAGCATGCTCATGATACAATAGAGATTTGTATAGCAAATAATCTATTTAATCCTCAAGGATTTTATGCATGTAGTCATGAAATATATATTTCATGGCCTACTGATATGTTGCACTAGCATTTTTTAGGCCAAATGGCATTATATTGTAGCCAAAAGTTCCCAAAGAGGTGGTAAAGGTTGTCTTTGGTTGATCCTCAAGTTTGACCTAGATTTGATTATAGCCTAAAAAACCATCCATGAGGGAGAACATCTCATGATCTGTGGTGAAATAAACTAGCATGGAATTTATCCTTAGGAGTCGCTTTGTTAAGATATCAAAAATTTGTACATATGTGAATCCTCCCATCAGGTTTTCCTATGGGTACCATGTTGGACACCCATTCAGGATAGTCGATGGGTTGGATGAATCTAGCATCCAACAATTTTTGTAATTTGTCTTTCACCATTAAGGTAATTGTTGGATGCATTTTATGAAGTTTTTGCTTGATCGATTTTATGTTTGGATCTAATTTAAGGTTGTGTGTGATTAATTTTGAATCCATATCTGGTATGTCTTTGTACAAACAAGCAAAAATTTCAATCTTCTCTATCAAAAGATATGTGTAGATGGCTCACTCTTCAGGGGATAAAATTTATCCCAAATTTATGTTTTAGGAGCCTCAAGAAAACCACAAATGTTAACATCAATTATTTCCTCTATTGACATGTGAGATCCCTCCTCAAGATTATGAGGCGTAGGGATAAATTGGATGTCATCAGTTGGGTTTGGATAATTGATCATATTTAGATTAATATCAACTTGACAAACATCCTTGGATGACCCTTGAGAGAAATGAAATGGTTGTAGCATTTCCTCACAAGGGAATAACTCTTCTGATGATGGTGGCGATGTGACATGATCAAAATCAATAGCCTCATGGTTAAGGTACAAATGTTTTGAAGGGTCGCTAGGATTGTGAAGTGGTGTGATCAAATCGATGGAAACCATGTTGATAAATAGATAGTTTCCATTGGTGAATGGAGAAAACGTATCAAATATGGGTGGACCTAGAGATGTTAGGGGCAAATGAGGTGGTAGTGGGATGAATGGGTGTAGCTTAGGAGGATCCAGGATTATTGGATCTTCTAGAGGTGTAAGGTCCCTCTAGGTGGGTTGTCATGGCAGAAAATCCCTGTGGTAAATCTCTTCTAGGTTTATGAGGTTGAATTTATTCTCTCGTTGTTAGTTCATTGAAGGTGGTGAGCATCTAAATACGCTAGTTTGATTTCATCCTCATATTATTTAGGTGCCTCATTGACTGGGTTAGGAGGTTGTTGCATATGGCAAGGACCGAGGTAAGCAAGTTTCATCTAATATTTGTATTCATCTGATGCCTCACTAATAAAATCAAGAGGCTATTGACCATGGCGAGGGCTGAGGTATGCTAGTTCTATCTCATCCTGATGCTCTTTTGATGTCTCATTGAGGGAGTTAGAAGGTTTGAAAAAAACCATCATAACGGGGATATGATCTCTCAACAAATGAAAATAGCCTGGGTCAGTGTAATTATTCTCATCAATTTCTTCCTCAAAGCCTATGGTTAGGTGTTGGAGGGAATCTATGAGGAGTTCATCTAGCATACGTATGGAATATCCTAAGCCAAATATGTCTATCGAAAGTTGGTATTGTGGTTGGTAGGGTTCGAAGACCCTACTCATATCGGTCTAAGCCATTGTCATGCCAATGGAAATGGTAAAAGTATCACAAGGAAAAATTTGGGTTTGACATATACCCAATGTTTCTTGAGAAAGGTTCATCGTCTTGTCTTATCATGAGAAACTAATCTATAGAGTCATCAAAGCCCCAATAAACAAAGTTCATTTGATTTGAGGGGACCCCTAAAAGTACAATGATACCAATGGGTAAATATGACACACGAGGTCTACCCATGTCCTGAATAGAATCGATGAGTGGCGTGAATGTGATATTCTATACCAAGTACTCAGTGAGACTCAGGTTAACCAAGTGGATAGTGACTTACGATAAATATTGTGGGGAGGATGAAGGTGAAGGGGATGTGGTGTGAGGTTGTTCATCTATTATAGTAGATAATTATTCTTCCTCCATGGGAATTGGAATCTCTACTTTGGAGACAATGGGGATGAACGATTGGGTTTCCCTTATTGGTGCCTTCAACTCCTCACTTGGAGGACCCAATGATGATGAAGGGATGTCTGATGAGGCCAATAATGAGGGTTGAGATGGAGATGATGATGTGGATGGATTGGTGTATGGGGGTGATGATTTTTATGAGGGTTATGGATGTGTAATAAGCCCATCAAGTTGAATATCTAGATGCATGTATGGTAAGACTAACTCTTGTGGATTACTAACTAGATTAACATATTTCAAGGGTTTGGAGTCTAAAGGGACTACATAAACTTATCCCTCATGGATATACTTGATGCACTAGTGCAGTATAGATGGGATGCACTTCATGTTTCTAATCCAAGGTCATCTAAGTAATATGTTGTATTACATTGTACCTTCATTAACATAGCATAATACTGGAATCATATTTAATCCAACCTGGATAGGAAGGACTATTGTGTCGACCTTAGAGCAAATAGTATGGTTGAATGCTTGCAGAGTGAAGGTGGACACCACAATATATGATGATGCAATACTGAGATGGTTTAGTGTGGTTGTGGTGATGATGTTTATGAATGAAATTGTGTCAATCAACACCCGCTTATAAGGAATCCTATTTATGTACACAATGATGTGCAATGGAGGATCAGCTATGTTGGCAGGTACTAGTTTTATCTCATGATCTTGGAAGGTTATGATGGGATCCATACATATTTAAATATACCTCATGAAATTGGTAAAGGCATTAGGATCTCAGGGTTGTAATTCAATTGATCTTAAAATCTTGGCAATTGCTATATTAGCTCATAGATGGATATTTTGTCCGATGTCATATGTAGGCTTTGAGTAAGCCTAATCCTAATCATCACCACCAGCTGAGGTGGTGGATCTTGAATAGGATTTTGAGATGGCAAGGGCTATTATGTAGAAGGAGTTCTAACAAGATCTACAGGTGGTGCAACTTGATCATATCTTTGACTTCTCGTCACAATTTTGATCATCCCTAGGAACCCTTAATCGAGTGGGGTCATATGGACTTTATTTACCTATCTTATTTTATCCTCCTTAACCTCATGAGTAGGTAAGGGATCTTTTAAGATGCCCATTTGTTGGTTATTAGGGGCAAGAGGATTATCAATTTGTAATTGATTTTTATCTAGCATGTCTTGTACTATATTTTTGAATGCATAATAGGCCTAGATATCATGGCAATTATATCGATGATATATGTAGTACAAGTCCTCTCTATGCCCTTTAGATTTTGGGTGATTAGGATCTAGGGGGTGAATCTATGGCAAGGTGATAGCCTTTGCTTCATAAAATCAATTAAAGAGCATCACAAAAGACTCAAGCAATGGTGTATAAGTGCGATGTGGGTGGCATTGTTGATTTTATGTCTGATTTCATTGATGTTGGTTGTTGTATTATGTTGGAGGGGGTTGAGACTGATATTTAGGTTGTTGGGGAATTGTTTGCTTTTTACGCCTAAGAACACTTAGGACAACTTGGTTGACCAAAGCTTATCTTTGTTGTGTATTGTTACCTCTAGGGTTTTTTTTCCACTCCTTTAATGTCCCCTTCTTGTACTTTGATATCTTCTATGACTTTGGCATGTGTGAAAGCCTCCTCAAATGTATGATATTATTGCAATTGTAGGAGAAGCAAAATTTTCTTTGAACAACTTCTCGTGAACATTCGAGTTAATTTTGTTATAGGTAGAGTGAAAGTTAATTTGGACATAATATTTATTCATCTGTTACTATATTTCGTGACTGGATCAGCATCAAATTATCTAAGGTTAGACAAGTCAGTCAGATTGGATTTCTTCTTAACGTCAAATGAAAAATATTCTAGGAAGGCATTTACGAGATGCTCAAAACTATAGATGCTATTTATTGGTAAGTTTTTGTACCACTCTAAGGCTAGGCTAGAGAGTGTTATCAAGAAAGTCCTTAACAATAAGGTACCATCATATTAAAGCTTGAAACAAAGGTTCATAAATATCATCACAAGTTATTGTGCATACTCATCCCCTTTTAATTTATTCAATATTGGCATTTCAAAATGCTTAGGATATGGAGGACATGGTACTGAAGGATGGAGTGGTTGGTTTCAAAACTTATGTAATGTGGGCTTTTGATAACCCATCCCTTATTTTTCCAATGATTCTATACGCTTTATGAGCACCTTGTAGGCTTGATATGATATTATCTTATTTTCTTGTATTGGTACCCATAGAGGGGAGGTAGAAGGTTTATATTAGAATGGTATGGTTGAGCATAATCATCATCTATGCCCTCACATAGTATTTTAGGATACCCTATATCTTGATAGTCTAGTTCTAGATCTTCATAAGAATCGTACTTGGGTTGACGATCTTGATGTTGTTGAGACCTATGAGTTTGTGTGGGTACACAAGGAGGGTAATTAGGCCTAGTAGGTAGGTCCTAGTGTTACGCAACACACATTTGGTAGGTTTCCTACCTATATGTGCTAGGCACTTCCTCATGAGATCCTTTTTGTAATCTTTCTTGGTATAAATATTGCTAACGTAACTCTTTTTGATGAACCCTATGTTGTTCTAATTTGGCATGATCTAGGCATTCCTAATTATTTTGCAACCTATCCAATGGTAGTTGGTTTATGTTTTGCCTAGGTAGTGGATCAATCATGTGAGGCCTATGATACCTTGCATCAATGTGAAGGGACTTGGCCTACTCTACGGTACCAACTAGGTTGGCTACCCTTTTCTCTTGATCAAGGAAGGTCGTGTTAATCGGGTGTTCAAGTTTGAAGGTCACGTCTTCATACTGAGATGATGCAGAGACACAATATGCTTGCATGGAAAAATCCCCAAAACAAAAAGTAGGACAACTTGGGTCTTCATCTTTCTCATCTTTAACACAAAGGTGAGCGGATGAGGCTACGTTTCTATCTTGATAATGAGGGCTAAATTTGTTTAAGTGAGCAAATTTTTGGCTCATCCATGGTCGATCAAGTGGAGTGTCTCACTCGCCCATTCCAAGAACTAGTATATAATCTCTCGCTTACTCAATATGGTGTATGGATTGGGTTGGGATGTGAATTTGTGATACTGCCCTACTAGGCCCCTCGATGGGCAAGTTATGTCTAGTAGTGGTACAAGATCATCTTCGACCAAGAAGTTCATCTTCTTGATCATCCCACGGATCTAGAGATGTCTCCTGGATTGGGACATCATGAATTTTTGACTACCTATAGGTGGTTTTAACATTGTGACAGATACCAAGATGCCATCTAATAATGACCAAGTCCTTAAGACTAAATCAGATATGTTATGTGCCTCCTTATAAATTTTTTGTATCGTAGGCTCGTGATTGAGCTTGACTACGTGTAGTTACCATGATCTTTGATTATGTAAAAAGAAATGAAAAAAGCAAAGTATACAATGTGATTATCTCATTTAATTTTTCTTTGTGAATCCCTATACTGTTTTGTGTGTTTTGATGTTGAAATCCCCTATTTCTATAAAACTATGGGTAAACAGAATAGAAAACTACTAAGATGTATTTCAAGCACACCCCCCTATCAGGGGATGTAACTCAAATGACAAAAGTGGATTCCTATTGGATTTAGGCTCAAGGTAACCTTAATGGAATAAGTTACCCCTTAGAAATGGTCATGTGTCTAACGTGTTGGTACCGACAAATTCTCATTTTCCCTTAACCCTCATGTTTAAGGCATGCATAGTAATGATAGTTGCATCCACTAAGTATTTTATAGATCCCCATGGTAAAATAGCTCTACTAACCTTCCCACTACAAGTGCATCCAAGAGTAGGGGACCTTCTAGTGATGAAGTCTAGAAAGCTACTCAGTTTTGACCACTAATTTTCTAGGGTGCGAGCCAACGAATGGATATGAAGCCCACCGTCACTAGTCTTGATTAATAGTTGGGGATGAAGTCCAACTCATTAATGTTAAAGTAGTATGTGGTGTGTGGGGTTCCTTTTATTTCATGCAAAAGCAAGCAAAAGCATAAAGCATTTGATTTTCTTTCACTAATGCATAGAAATAGCATTTCAAATTCATATTTCTAAATAAATGAACGTTTTAATTTTAGAAACCTATCAGATGTAGAACCATACATGAATAGTATTTAAGCTAGTAGCAAGCAATCATGCACAAGAGCAATAATACAGAGGCTATCTCTGTGAGGGATGATCTACAATAAAGGCCATCTACTATAGGGATGATAAAAAACAAGGCTATCTGAGATAGAGATGGCCACAAAAAAAGGTCATCTGACCCAGGGACGGTCACAGACAAAATATTTTAAAACTAAAATATCTTTTGTAATTCCTCTACATAAGCATAAAAATTTTAATTTTTTTACTAGAAACAGGAAAGGAAGGATATAATAACTCACAGGGTGTAACCTAAGTCTATTGTAGATGTTGTTTCTAACTTTTTCTGCTCTCTAATCTAAGGCCATCTAAGGGTAGGATGGTAGAGTATGCTAGTCATTAATTGGTGATGTGAATGTGCAATATGGACAAATTCCAGTCGTTATCACCACTGAAAATGCTAAAAAGATCATACACCCCTAAAATAAAAGACAATATTGAAATGTATCATATCTAAATGTAACGATACAAACAAAGAAAATGATAAAGAAATTATTAGATGGTATCCTTTTATTAATATTTTTATTTTCTTTCCAAGAAGATTACAAGAAAATCCCTCTCAGGGATTGCTACCAATCTTGATACAATGAAATACAATTATAGACATTTGGATGTACTTTGCAGGATCTTTCTTGCATCTCATAAACTAATTTGAGATAGTTTTTTTGATGACTATCATGATGTATGATGTGGATGAGTGAATATTTTATGCCATTAGCTCCTTGTAAATATTTGTAATCTACACACAAGACAACCTAAAGAGCATCAAAATCATTTGAGGAGCCTTTCAAGATAAGGCCCATATCCATGATAAAGAAAATTATATAGAAGCTGAAATACGACAAATAAATGCATGAAAATGAGATCTAACTATCCTAATGAGTAATTAAAATACTGCTTAATCTAATGAAACTAAGAAAATATAGAAAATAGATCTATGTTGAGAGGTCATATATGTGCAAGATGGTCTTACCTTCTGGTCATCTCGGGGTGAGACGGTCATGCCTGCGGGTCGTCTCAGGGTGAGACAATCACTGAAATATGAGTAATTTGAGATAATAACTAAAATACGAGTAAATTCCTTGTGGTCGACATGAGGTGACGTTGGATTTGATCTATGGGATTGATGTTCAAGGATGCCCTTGTGAGGAACGACTAAATGGCAGGATTTGACATGAAGTAAGAGCATTGAATGGTATAAGAAGTACAAATTTGATCTTCAACCTTTGAGGTGGTCCATTGACATGCTTTGAAGCTTCATGGTTGAAATTGATAGCACTTCATTGCTTGAATATTTGAAGACTCTTTGGTTATACAATTCAATAGTAATTCGATGCATAAAACTTGGGTATTTTCAATGAAGGCTAGGCACTTTTAAATAGACTTACCGATGGGAGTCCAAGGCTTGCTAGAGAGTTCAAGAAATATTTGTTATCAAGAAACCATTGTGCTTGACTGACATGTAATCGTTTGAACTATAGCATAGAAACTTGCTTCTAGTGTGACCGTATCAGGGTGGGATGGTCATGACTATGGGTCATCTCATGGTGAGACGATTACGATTGGGGGTTGTATCACGGTGAGACGGTTGTTGGTTCAAAGGGAAATTCCTTCCTATTTGAGTGATGAGAACCACTGTTAAGCCCTAGAGCTGCCCAAGGTGGGTCATATGGCCTGAAAAGGTGTCCATATAGGTAGTCTCCTCAATATGACATGTTTTAGGTGTCTATACTTATGTGGTGATCTAAGAGGCTATGGCATATAGATGTGATAATAGGTGTGATGAATGGTTGTATATGCCAAGGTAGTTAATATTATTTTACATAGATCAATCTATATGTGAATCTCCTTGATAATCCTTTCTACATGTTTTTGGTGCTTGGAAAGATCAACATTATCTCCAAAATGAGGAAGATCCCCTAAGAGACTCAAGTAACATATACCATATTGGATAGTGTGATGTTATTTGGGTAGCATATATTAGGTTCAAATCCTTTTTCCACCAAGGATATAACAAAGGTGAACCTTGGCCGATGTGGTGGCTAATGTGGCACTTCTATGTGCCACATCAAATAAATTTTTAAATATATACTTTACACACCAATTAGAAAGTAGAAAGTATCAATGATTGAGTAAATAAAAGGAGTTAAAATTATGAAAAATAGTTGGAGTGCACTAAGTCATAAATCACCAAGTGGCAGGTCAAGATTTGCTCTTGCATATCTAAGATTTGAGGAATTTATTTTTGTATTTTTGAGTTCCATTAAGGCAATTTTTTTAGAGGGTATAACTTTTACATATGGAAGCATTTTGAGCCTATTTTTTAGATCGCATAATTTTTTGAGATTTACACATTGGTAGCATTATTTCAAGGACCAGTTACAGTATTAGGGTCCACATTATGTAAGATGGATTTAGCCTCTAGTTACTCATCTCAATGGATGAAATTGTAGTATTTGGTCAACCTTAATGATTGGTCTATTATGCAACAAGAATTTGTGGTGCATCTTTCAAGAAGATAAAGTAGTATCCCTTGATAAAGAAACTTGAAAACATAAGGAAGAAGAAGCTCTTGGTTTATTCTCCTTCTTGATTGAACCAGAATTGTTTTTCCATATCAAAGAAGAAAGTCAATACAATTAAAGTAAATACAATTAGAGTAATTAACTTAGAATTATAGCTTTTTGCTCTCAAATTGGTTGATTTTGATAACATTGAAGACTATATTATGAGATTTAAGGCATTGAGAGTAAATATTGCATCTTCTAGAGATAAAAAAAAAAGATTATATAGAATGTGTTAAGATTTTCCTTCCTAGTCTCTCTCCTAATTTTTAGATGCATAATCTCATTGTTCATTTGATTGCTCTATAATCTTGAGATCTCAAAAAGCTCTTACTCTTGACCAAATTTTAGGTGTAATTAGGAATTGTGGTGGTACTTCACAAATACAGTCTTATGCAAAGAAATTCAAACCTAAGGAGGCTAAGACCCAAGGGCCCAATATCCAAGATAAGTCTTCAAAGTAGTCAAAAACCATTTGTAGATACTAGAAGAGGGAAGGAAATCCAATAATCTATTAAAATTGCAAGGATTAAAGATAAGTTTCTAAATATGAGTGGACATCTTCGAGATGATGAGAGGAATTCAGAAGGATCTACCTCAACTAAAAATGCTAGCTAGATTATTTATTATGAGGGAAATATATCATTGTCACTAATGTTTTCTTTTCTTGGCCCCTTGGTTCAAATTATGAGTGGTGTTAAAAGTGTAATCTGACTTATGATCAAGACCAACATTGTATAATGTAATTTTGTATAGGCCTAAGGGAAAAATTATACAATGTATTATAATATTTTATTAAGATAGACCTATGGGCTATGGTTAATATTTTTATGGTTAAACTCATCTTATAACTTGTAATTAACATTAAACACTCTTTTTATGTTAGCTTAGAGTAAAATAATTTGTGTAATTTGAGGATTATGTATTGGTATAAATACCCCCAACCACTCCATCCATTGCAATGAAGTGTTGTCATTCTTATCCATGAATAATATAGTGATTATTAATGGTTCATGTGGGAACCCCATAATTTTTGTTTCTCTTTTTTTCTTTCTTTTATTATTTTATTCTTTTTGTATAAGACTTGAGTGGATGGATTGTTTATGTTTATTTCTAGAAAATACTACAAATTCTAATAAAGTGTTGAACTGGAACCAATAAGGAATCTAATAGAATTAATGGCTCGTGTGTATCTACCATAGTTTTCCCATATAAAATTTTTATGTGATTGATTAAAGTTTCTTTGTATTGGCTATGATACCATTTTGAATTTTACAATACTTTATAGAAAACATCCCAAAGCATACATTCATCATGATCTTATGTAAAAGAGTAAAAAGAGCAAAACAAAGAGCATATAAATAAAATAGAGTAGGGAGATAGCCAAAATAATAATAATAGGTGGGTTCCTATAGGCACCTTCATGTTCACATGTCACACACTAACACAATGGATTAGTCATTGGAGGTAATTATAGTGATACATAACCCCTAATTAAATGTTAACCTTAAGCTAACATAACCTGAATTGAAGATTTAATCACAATATATTAAATGTATTAGACTCTTTAACTAGGCTTTACCATCTAGATGGTTTAACCAATATTTCTAAGGGTAAAATACATCAAAACTACCTAAGGACATACATAAAAATACTCATAGGCTTACACAAAATATGTCCATAGGCTTACAAATAGATTGCTCATAGGCTTGCATATTTAACACTTATAAACTTATAGTGCACTTTCCCATAAGCTAACATAAGATGTGATCATAGGTACTTCATCACTACCAACCTTGGTTAATAAGGTTAGATTAGATATATTCCAAAAACTTTGTAGATAACCAAATCTAAGAAATATTGCCTAAATTAAATTCATTCCAAAATTCTAACCTTTGATTAGAGAAGCAAGAATTTTTTAGGTCATATTTCTCAAGGAACTAGAGAAAATATCCAAAAAAATCTAAGTACCTTACCTATGGTTTGCTTGGTTATTTAGCAATTCATCAAGTCCTATGTTTTTCCTAATGATATGCCCTTCTAAAATATTAAAACTTTGATAAATTATCTAAGTCAATGATTCAATTGTAAGATGACAATGCACTTGCTTTGAGTGGCCAACAAATTGCTCCACATTCTTTGCCTTTTAAAACATTCACCAAAAATACCAAGTACCTAAGTTATCAATTTGTTTTCATTGAAGTTAATGATTTACTTACATTTTGGCGATTCATCAACAAAGTAGTGATTCACCTATTTATGACTTGATTTTGCTAATCCTTTATAATCTAGCACATTTTCCAACTCATTCCTATATTTTGTATATACAACAAGTGTCAACAAATTCTCAAACATTGATGCATCAATAAAATTTATTTTCTTATAAATACAATATCCAAATCTTGTGACAAAGGTAAAAAATTGAACAAGTAAAATTGATTGAATAACAAAGAAACAAGACCAAATGAATAAAATCAACTATAATTATTTAGATAAAAGATTCAAGTGAACCTGTTTATCATTATCCAAAGAAAAAAATTAATGTTTGCTCTAACTAAAAAATTATGTTCCTAGGCCTTTCCTCTTCTGTGGTGACTTGAGAGGCTATGATCTACATATATTATAATAAGTGAATCATGAGCTACTCCAATTGGTTGGCTACACCATGGTAGTTAAGAGTCTTGTAGAAAATTCAATATATGTTTGAAACCCTTTGATATTCCTTTTTGTATATGTTTGTGGATTTCATATATTGATGTTATCTTCAACAGGAGAAAGGTCCCTTAATATCCTTAGGCAATATGATGTTATCTTGGATAGTGTGGTGCTTTTTAGGTAGAAAATATCCAAGTTTGAATCCCTCTACTACCGAACCTTGGTTGATGTGGAAACCAATGTCATATTTCTATGTGCTACATCAAACAAATTTTTAAATATATATACCCTATGCACCAATCAAAGAGTAACAATTATTGACGATTGAGCAAATCCAAGGAGCTAAAGAAGCAAAAAAGGATTGGAGTGCACCAATAAATCAAAATTTTCCAAGTGATAGGTCAATATTTTCTTTTGCATCTCAAAGGCTTGGGGAATTTATTTTTGCATTTTGAGGTCCATTAGAGCAAAACTTCCATAGGCCATAACTTTTATACATGGAGATGTTTTGAGCCCATTTTTTCAAAATACACTTTTTTTTAGCTTTATATATTAGTGGAATTATTTCAAGGATTTTTTATGGTGTTAGGGGTCATATTGTGTAATATGGATCATCAAGCTCTAGTTACTCATCTCAATGGGTAAATTTACAGTATTTGGTCAATCAAAATGATTGGCCTATTATGTAGTAAGAACTTATGGTGTATCTTTTAAGAAGATAAAGTAGTAGCCCTTAATGAAGAAACTTGCTTGCATGAGAAAGAAGAAGCTCTTGGCTTATTCTCCTTATTTATTGAACCATAATTCATTTTCCATATCAAAGAAGAAAGTGAACCTATCAAGGTATGGTTAAAATTGCATGAATTATTTAGGAAAGTAAATACAACTAGAGAAAGTTGCTTGGAATTGTAACTTTCTTCTCTCAAATTGGTTGAATTTGATAATGTTGAGGACTATATTATAAGATTTAAATAAATGAGAGCCAATATTGGATATTTAGAAGAAAAAAATTAATTATGTAGAATGTGTGAAGATTATCCTTAGAAGGATCTACCTTAATCTTAGATATCTGCTAGAGAATCCATTATGAGGGGCGATAGTATTGTCACTACTTTCTTCACTATTTGATCCCTTTGTCCAGATTATAAGGGGGTGTTGAAAGTGTAATCTAACTTATGGCCAAGGCCTACATTGTATGATGTAATATTGTATGGGCTTAAAAGTAATCGTTGTATAATATATTTAACTTATTGTAATATTTTATTATGCAATCCCTATGGGCCATGGTTGACCTTGTTATGGTTAAACCCATATTATAACTTGTAATTAACCTTAAATCCCTCTTATTATGTTAACTTAGGTTAAATTCATTTATGTAATTTGGGGATTAGGTATTGGTATAAATAACCCCCCAACCACTCCATCAATTGTATTAGAGTGTTGTGTTTATTATCAATGGATAATATAGTGATCATTAATGGTTCCTATGGGTACCCCATAATTTCTATGCATTTTTTTATTTCTTTCATTATTTTATGCTTTGTATATAAAATTTAAGAGTTGTCTATAGTTACTACTATTTGGAGCTACCATCTAGAGTTATCTTAAGATATTGTTTAGAGCTATCATATAGAGCTACTATTGTATGGAATTGTTGTCATCTTGAGCTACCATAAAAAATGGCCATCTAAAGTGAAGGTTGACCCTACCATCTATTGATCGACCCATATAGCAACAAGGTTGTCTGAAGATGCATGAGGATCATCTATTGTAAATTTGTTAGCTAATAAATGTATGGGCAATTTAAAAATTAGCTTCCAATTGGCTGAAGGCTTGTGTCATGAATTTAAAAATACATGCTACATATAGTTTACTAGGAGAAAAGTGTTGATTTATTGCAATTAAAGGACATGAAGTCCAATAAATATGGTTTTTTTAAGAAAAATGGTAAGATCAAGAGTAGGATTTGGGGGAGGATTAGTATTAGGACATTTTATAGGCATATATCTATAAGCAGGTTCAAATGTGGGGATAGAATATTGATAGACCTAGGGATCATTGTAGGGCCTACTTTTAAGGATCGGGTGGATGGGAATGTAGATACATTAAGGTGGTAGAAGAGAAAAACTAAACCTTCATTTGTAGATGACCTCAGAGGAAACGGTAGGTTCTTAAGCCAACCTTATATCTAAGCTTTGGATTTTTATAAAAAATCCAATAAGACCTTTTTGACATAGAATGGATTCCCTCCATTCCAATTAATTATATTGTTACAAGAGGTAACATATTGGATTAAAGCAGCCTAATATGCAAAAATTTTGGGAGTGTGGTCGGGTCTAGTAACTTTGAAGAGTTGGATTAAAAATAAATGAGCTTTGGAATGGAAACATTTGATCACTTTTATGTTAATGGTTTCTACTTTTAACTTTCACCCAAGAGAAATACTATGACCAGGTATACATAGAAGGACCCTAGTTTCTAGGTAGTGTTAGTCTATACATGTGTCATTGGTCACCAAGGTTTAATCCTTATGCATAATTTGTTATAATATTCCTAGTGTGGATATAATTGTTCATCCTACCCTAGGAATTTTGGGTAGAGGAGGTCTTTGAAAATATTGAAATGCTTTGGAAAATTTGTCTCAATGGTCCCTATAACTACAAATAAATCCTAGGCTATTTTTTCTAGAATATATATAAGGGTAGACTTGTAAAAACCCCTTATTAAAATGATATATTTGGTTTTATATCTAAGAAAGCATCATCAAGAGGTTAACTATGAAAAATACCCTTTCAATGTTGTCTTTGTCATATATGCAAGCATTTAGAAATATTTTTCCTAGCAAAGAAACAATCGTTAAAAGAGGACACTCAAGGGCCAATGAAGAAGTCATAAAAGGACTCATTCACCATGAAGCCAAAACTACAAATGGAAATTTCAATAGATAACACAAAAATTAAAACAATCAAAACAAGAGATTTAAAAAAGAGTAGAAAGTGAAGCGGTCTTGATTGATTGGTTTGGATTTTGAGCTCGGCGATTTGGCGTTTTGGCGGGAAACTCTCTGTGCAGGCGACAGGCGATGTTCTTGGACTCCCGAAGCGTAGGATAATCCAGGCCTTCAGGTAGTTTTCTGTGTTGTTCTATTTCTGTGGTTTTGAAGGATCGTGTGCCGCTTCAGGAGGGCCCAATGGGGTCTCCTCCAAGTCCTCTTTCTGGGAGAAAGAGCTCCTATGCTGAAATGCTTAAGGACAATCCTTCGTCATCTAATGGCGAAGCGCAGAGAAACACTTTGAATATGATGCTCAAGAATGTTGGTAAGGGTTTCGCGGCACATCGTGTCAATGGTTGCCTTCCACAATCTGCTTCAAGACCTAAGATTGTAATCGAACCAAAGTTGGTAGAAGACACAATTTTATACAAAGCTAATCATGATTTGATTTGCAAATTCATGGGTATACGACCAACCCTGAATTTCTTGCACACTTGGGTCAGACAGAACTGGGAGCCCCATGGTGAGTATTCCCTTTGGTTTATCAGCAACGGGTATTTCATCGTTAGCTTCTCTTCCTTAGCTGATAGAAACAGAGCGTTTGAATCAGAGAAGAGAAACCACGGCCCGGCAGGGTTATTTGTCCAACCCTGGAGAGTGGGATTCGATCCCCGCATTGAACCCACGGCTGTCCCGGTCTGGATTCGGCTGTACGCTCTGCCAATGGAGTTTTGGGGGGAGCCGGTCTTGGAAATGATAGGTAACTCCCTGGGTAGATACCTGGGCGTTTCAAGGGATACTATAGAAGGTATCTCTGGTGTCTATGCCAGAATCTGTGTGGAAATGGACATCAGCCAACCTCTACCAGCAGAGGTGGAACTGGAACTGGCAGAGGTATCCTGGATCCAACAGTTAGACTATGAGGCACTGCCTTTCAGATGCAGAGTCTGCCATAAACATGGGCACTTGGCCCGGTTTTGTCCAAACCTCTTGAACTCCAAAACGGAAGCCCAGAATGGTATGCCAAATCGCTCCAGAGAGGAAAAGTCTTCTTCTGCTAAAGAAACATCTAATACTCCTCAGGGCAATGAGGGTCAGAAAGATGGCTTTGAACAGGCCAAGCGAAGGAGAAAGCCGAAGAAAAATGGTAAGGAGCAATTTCAATCTAAGCCAACTAACAGATATGAAATCTTTAAGTCATTAGTGGATCAGGAGGATCAGAATATGGAAGGTGTAGATGGGAATATTGAGACCCATAACCTACAAACTCATGTCTCTCCTTCATCTCCTCCTATTTTAGAACAGGTGTTTGTGCCCTCTGAGGTATTGCCGCCAGAAAATGCAGGGACACTGATAGTGCACTCCCAAGCGCCGCCAGTAATTAATGACGTTAGCATGGGAATTGCAGAAAAAAATAGAGAAAGGCCAGCCCTGGGTATCTCTCAGGTAGAAAAGAGATCCAAAAACTGCAACACTCAAGGAGCGGGCAGAAAGTCAAATAAGGATCTGATTGCAGCTCAAGGGGATAAAGCTGATCAATGGAGGATCGGTGAGGACTATTGATTCTTACTGCTCTCAAGGTTTTCAATGATCATACAATCTTGGAATGTTAGGGGTTTAAACAGTAGAACCCATCAATCTGCTGTTCAAAGACTCTTAGGAAAATGTAAAACAGACTTTTTGCTTATTCAGGAAACAAAAATGTCTTTAGATATTATGAGTAAAATAGTTAATAGAATCTGGCGGGGCGCTGGCCATATGGATGTGGCTGCCCAAGGAGCTTCAGGGGGGATTGTCACTCTCTGGAATCCTTTGGACTGGACTGCAGTAGAACATATAGCTTGGAGGGGTGTCCTTACATCTCACTTCAGAAATAACTTCACAACAGAACATGTCTTAATCACTAACTTTTATGGGGCCCAAGACCTTGATGGTCAGAGGCTTCAATGGAAAGTTGTTCATAATATGAGGTCATCTAGAGAATACCTAGACTGGATTATTGCAGGGGATTTTAATGCAAAGTTATCTGCTCGTGACCAGGAAGGTGGCTCCCCAATTTTGGATCCTGGGGACCGGCTTCTGATTGCCCAAGTCCAAGCCTTTCAATTAGTTGATGTTCAAGGCCCTGGATCCTATTTCACTTGGACAAACAAGAGGCAGGAACCACACAGCAGGAAGGTCAAGTTAGATCGGTTTCTGGTCTCTGAGGAAGCTTTTGTAAAATGGAATACTAAGTTTCAGATTTTGGAGGGCCCTGTTTCTGATCATTCTCCCATTTTGCTGGAGGGAGGGACTTTGATAGAACAGCATCACAGGCCTTTTAAATTTGAGAATTTTTGGTTGCAAAAGGAGGATCTTCGTCAGAAAATTCCACAATGGTGGGAAGCAGGCCGTCCTCCTTTTGGGACAGCAATGTTCAAATTTCATAAACAACTTCACTATGTTAAACTTCAACTGAAACAATGGAGGAAAGAAAATAAGTCAGATTTTCAGCTCCAAAGGGCCCCCTTGATGGCCAGATGGGAGGAGGTTCAGAAACTCTTTAGGGAAGGAACAATTACTGAGCAACTCAAATCTGAAGATGATGCCTTGCGTAAAGCGGTTGAGGCCATTGATAACCAAGAAGAGACATACTGGAAACAGAGGGCAAGAAATACTTGGTTACTAGAAGGGGACAGAAATACCAAATTTTTTCACCGATCAGCTTGTGCTAGGAGACAGCTGAACAATATGGAAGCCCTTAAAGATGAGAATGGTCATACCTTTGATACCCTTCCTGATATGCACCAACACTCAATTGATTACTTTTCTAAACTTTTTATTGAAAGTATGGAACAGGATGCTGAGGCTCAGTTTGAAGTTCTTAATGTCATTCCTGCTATTATCTCTGAAGAAGAAAATCAGGCCCTGCTTAGACCCATTGAGAGAAATGAACTGAGAAATGTGGTCTTTGGTATGAGTACTGGTAAATCTCCTGGCCCAGATGGCTTTCCTATTGAGTTTTTTCAAGCCTTTTGGGATACTTTGGGGGAGGATGTTTTGGCTGTGACAGAGGAATCCAGAATCAATAAAAGAATGCTCAGGGCTATTAATCATACCTTCATTTCTTTAATTCCAAAAGGGGAGGAGGGAACTCAGATCTCGGATTTCAGACCTATTGCTTTATGTAACGTGATTTACAAAATAATCACCAAGACAATGGCTGAGCGGCTTAAACCACTTCTCCATAACATCATCTCTCCAGAACAAGGGGGCTTCGTTGAGGGAAGACAAATCTTGGATGGGGTGATTCTTGCCCAGGAGGCTATCCATACTATGCAAAAATTGGGTAATAAAGGAATGTTTATTAAATTGGATATGTCCAAGGCTTATGACCGGGTGGAGTGGAGCTTCTTGTCAAAAATTATGGCAGCCTTTGGCTTCTCCCAGGACTGGATTGATTGGATCATGAGCTGTGTGTCTACACCTTCTTATTCTGTTCTTATCAAGGGTCTTCCCTCGCTCCCTTTCGGAGCCTCTCGTGGCCTTCGTCAAGGAGATCCCTGCTCTCCCTATCTTTTCCTCATTCTGGCTGAAGGATTAGGCAGACTCTTCTTGAGGAGAAGGCAACAAGGCCTGCTAACTGGTGTCAAGGTTGGGGAGGAAACCTTGACCCATTTGCAGTTTGTGGACGATACTGGATTGGTTGGTGTGGCCGGTCTCAGGGAAGCCAGAGGAATCAGAGATACTCTTAATGTTTACCTTAGGGCCTCAAACCAGGTCCTCAATGACAGGAAGTCTAAAGTGGTCTTTTTCAATCTTGACCAAAGGCTGCAGGATAGGATTATTGAGATCCTGGGATTCACAAGGACTTCTCTTCCAATAGTTTACTTGGGCGTTCCCCTGCATTTCAAAAAACTAAAATTAGATATCTGGAAGGATCTAATAGAAGGTATCAAAGATAGAATGAATCACTGGTCCCACAAATGGTTAAGCTATGGGGGTAGATTAACCTTCCTGCAGTCAGTTATTCAGGCTATGCCAATCTATAAATTCTCTATCCTGGCTGCCCCTCAATCCATCTGGAAAGAGCTGGACAAAATGGCTAGAAGATTTCTATGGGAAGGTGCAAACGGGGAGAAAAAATGGGCTCTGGTTGGGTGGGATAAAGTTACCCAGCCTAAGGATAAAGGAGGGCTGGGCCTGAGAAGCTCCATGCTTAATAACAGAGCCTTGGCTGGAAAATTGTATTGGAGGTGGATTTCCCAGCCAACCTCCCTATTCAGTCGACTCCTATCCAGCAAATATTTGGGCCCTGTCCACCCTACTGAAGTGGGTCGCTTCCCCCTGGATGGCACTGGTTCCTTAGTGTGGCAGACTCTCAAGCTTGGATCTCAGGTCATAAAAGACCAGCTTTTTTGGAAAGTGGGAAGAGGGGATAAGGCTCGTTTCTGGACCGATTCTTGGGACCAGTACCCACCCATCATTGCTATGTTTCCTGAATTACAGCCAATCAAGTCCGCCATAGAAGCCCAGGGATGGATCCTCATTGAAAGCTATTTTAACACCAGCCAATTGGGGGAGTATAAATTTAAAAAGTTTAAGAGGTGGGAGGAGTGGCCAATAACAATCCCTCCAGAGCTGGCACCCATCTTGAACAAAATCTTGTCTGAAAGGTTCCTTACAGGGAGGGATGAGGAGGATGAATTAGCCTGGGGCTATGGGAGCCTTGGGGTCTATTCAGTAAAGGATGGTTATGAGCAGATCCTCCCTGAGCCTCCCCCGCATTCATTTTCGGTCCAGGATTGGAGAAGGATTTGGCATCCCAAGGGCTGGCCGAAAGTGAATTTCTTTGCCTGGCAGCTCATGCACAATGGAGTTCTCACCTTTGACAAGCTCAGAAGTAGAGGAATCATCGGTCCCTCTCAGTGTGCTCTGTGTCATAAACATGAGGAAACTGCTGATCACCTGATGTTCGAGTGCCCTTTTACGCATCAGATATGGAAGCGTTGGTTCTCTCAATATAAATTTCAGGCAAATGGTGAATTAAATCGTGCCAAAATTTGGGAAATATGGAAAAGGGGCAGATTTAAATCTACAGCTCTCCGTATTGGATGGGAGCTCGGCTTTCTCTTCATTTGGTGGCAAGTTTGGCTGGAGAGAAATGCCCGGATCTTTAGAGAAACTTTCTCCTCGACAGACGGCGTCTGGCAGGTCATTTGGAGCAAAGTTACAGAAACTGTGGCCATCAATGCTGATGAGGAGAATCAGGTTGGTCTTGGGCTTTCAGAGGAGGGGGTAGAGGGTCCAGAGAGACAAGATAGAGAATGCTGGAAACCTCCCCCAATAGGCTGGATCAAGATCAATACGGATGGGGCTGCTAAAGGCAACCCGGGCAGTGCGGGTATTGGTGTTGTCTGTCGGGATCATGTTGGTTCGGTGCTCTACTGGGAACTGCAGGGTTTGGGCAGAGCTACAAACAACGAAGCAGAAGCCATTGCGATCAAGTCCGCTTCTATTTGGGCTATTAAGCAGGGTCATAGGAGGATAATTATTGAATCCGATTCACAAGTTCTGGTCGGCGCTCTTGACTGCATGCGGAACTTCTCCTCGAAAGCTTGGAGGCTACGGATTTTGATTTCCCAAATCAAGGATTTATGGAGGGAGTTAGATGATGTGATCCCGGTTTATGTGAGACGAAATTTGAACAAGGTGGCTGACTTTCTTGCAAATATGGGCGCTGAGAAAGAGGTAGGAGTGCAGCTGCACAGTGACATGCCTCTGATTGATGAAGTGATTCGGGTAGGTTTGGAACGATCCCTGCGTCAATGAGTAAAAAAATGGCTAAGGTTGGTTTTTGTCACGATTTCGCGACTTGTTGCGCTGTCGCGACCTCCGCTGGTAAGATGTCGCGATTTCGCGACTTGGTGAGCCAACACGGCCTTTGGCTGGCAGATGCAGCGATTTCGCGACGTTTTTGGCGAAGGGTCGGCAAGGAGGAAAACCGTCGCGATATCGCGACAATTTTTGGGAATTGGAGCACAGTGCATATTCCGTCGCGATTTCGTGACCTTTTTGTTGTTTGGAGGATGCAAGGAAAAATCGTCGCGATATCGCGACAGTTTTGGCGAACTGGCGCCATCTGGAAAACTTGTCGCGATATCGCGACACTTTTGAAGACTGGGTGCAATGTGAAAAACTCGTCGCGATATCGCGACAGTTTTGAGGTTTGGGAGTTGCAAGGAAAACTTGTCGCGATATCGCGACAGTTTTGGCAAACTGGCGCCATCTGGAAAACTTGTCGCGATATCGCGACACTTTTGAAGACTGGGTGCAATGTGAAAAACTCGTCGCGATATCGCGACAGTTTTGAGGTTTGGGAGTTGCAAGGAAAACTTGTCGCGATATCGCGACAGTTTTGGCGAACGGGCACTATCTGGAAAACTTGTCGCGATATCGCGACACTTTTGAAGACTGGGTGCAATGTGGAAAACTCGTCGCGATATCGCGACAGTTTTGAGGTTTGGGAGCTAAAAGGAAAACTTGTCGCGATATCGCGACACTTTGGGCAAACTGGCGTCATAAGGAAAACCTGTCGCGATATCGCGACTCTTTTGCCGACTGGATGCAAAATGGAAAATTGGTCGCGATTTCGCGACACTTTTTGTGGTTGGGTGCCGAAAGGAATTCTTGTCGCGATTTCGCGACACTTTTGGCACTTAAGAGGCTTTTGGAAAAACTGTCGCGATATCGCGACCCTTCTACGGCTTGGGCACCAAATGGATAATTCGTCGCGATTTCGCGACACTCATGCTGGATGGGCGATTTGGAGAAATCTTGTTGCGATTTCGCGACCTTTCTGGAGTTCGGGAGCTCTTTGGATTTTTGGTCGCGATTTCGCGACACCTTTGTTGCTGGAGCGCCGGAGGGAGGTGCCGTCGCGATTTCGTGACCTTTTTGGCGGTCGGCTGCCGAGGGCTCTGGTTGTCGCGATTTCGTGACATGTCGCGATTTCGTGACATGTCGCGTTTTCGCGACTAGGGGCGCCGCGGCGGTCGAGACGGGGCTGACTGTCGCGATTTCGTGACATGTCGCGTTTTCGTGACATGTCGCTTTTTCGCGCCCTGTTGGCTTTTGTGCTCTTTGTTGGTTTGTGCAGACTTTTCTGCTCTGCTCTTGTTGTCTTGGTGTTTGCTCTTGGCTGGGATGTGCTTTCTCCCGTTTGTAACAGCTCTTTGTATTAATACAAGTTTTTCATTTTTTCAAAAAAAAAAAAGAGTAGAAAGTGTTAGAGACATGATCCCAAGAAGGGTTTGAAAGAAGAAAATAGCAATGCAAAATATGAAAAAGCTAAACAAGAGGAAATCATAGAGGAGGATGCAAAGAAACTTCCCCGAACATATCTAAGGAGCTAGAATAGAAGGGGAAAGAGGAAAAATACAAGGGAGAGGATGATCAACCTTCTCAAAGAGTGAGAAGGATCACTAGAAGACAAGTTGACATAGGGGATTCTAGACAAGGAAAAGGGCAACCCTCAAGAAATACTTTGTAAACTAGCAAAACGAAAAAAGAAGGCATAGATGGAAAATAGAGCCATTTTGTTGATGCCTTTAGAAGGGAACTCAAACCCTTGGCCAAATATAGAAATAAAATTATTAGTGAGGGTTCTAAATGCCCTAGCCAAACACAGACTACTAAAAACCTTAATTGGAAATTTATGTATCAATATAGACCTATTATAGGAGATGAAATTAGAGGAAAACAAGTTACGAAAAGTAGGTAAGAAGATCTGGAGTAGAAGAAACTTCTTGGGCTTTCTAGTAGAGGAGGTTTGGGAGGTTTGTTGTCTTTGAAACCTAGATATCTTTTATGGAGTGTTGGTCGATCAAAAATGACATCAACTTACAATCTGCTTTGAGCATAGTTCCAAAGGTAAAGTTGGCTTCATCACAAATATTTATGCTTTTAATTCCATTAAGCATAAAAAATATCATTGGAATTTACTTAAATAAAATAGTTAAAACTTATAAAATAAAAAATGAATGGTAGCCAGGGATTTCAATACCTTGGTAACCCTAAATGAGAAGAAAGGGTTCCTAATTACACATAGACCATGTGAGATCTAGCAAATTTTTTGACATGGAAAATCCTAATAGTCCTACATTTGGAGGGGGTAGCCATACTTGGAATAATGAAGTAAAAAGAAAGAAAAAAGTGGTAAATCTTAAAAATGATAGAGTTTTGCTTATTAAAAAAATGATAGAGTTTGGGATCAATGATTCAAAGGAAAGGTTGGATTCTTGAACCATTTTTTTTCCTTGAGATAAATAGTATGGTTAGGTTTTATATTTTTGCATCTTGTAGGGGTTAGGAAGGTACCCAATGTGGGGAATTCTATAACTAGTTTGAGGACCTAGTCAAAACCTCATTTACCATAGTAAAAAAATAGTCCTAACATTCCCCGCCCATTGGTGAATAAATAAATCAATTAAGTGCATAATAACATGACCTATTTGAATTAAAAAATGAATATTTATCTTCAGAAACCTATAATGTTGGGTATAATCCCTTGGAATTCACTCTAAATATCTGAAATGGTTAGACTACAATATGCACTAAAAAATGTGAGGCTCAACAAGTAGTGATAATAGGTCAATTGGTGATTATCAAAGTACCTATGGAAAACCAAGATTTAGCTCAATAGCCTATTACTATTTGATCAATAAAGGCTAATGTAATAGTTAATCCCCACCTACCTAACCTAAATAATTCTATATTTATCATTTTCAATTTATTTATAGATGATAATGACTTTTCTTTTGAGGATTAGGCAATATTAATCAATAGACAATAGGGAGTTACAACTAGCAGCAAAAGGAAGGTGATTTACAAACAACCCATGTCACCCAACCCTTAAATAGAACACCTAAACAACCTATTTTAGGTACAAACACCATTGTTCTAAGAAGAGGGTATTTGTTTGTGCACATTAATGACAATGGATATAATAACAAGGTGTTGCATAAGAGAATGCTTAAGGAGGTACACAATCCTAGGTTCCTTAGATATATGTTCATAAGATGAGTGAAAACATGGTTGAAAATAAGACAATTGAGACTAATAAGTAGAATGAAAATGAGAGATTATAGAAGACTAAGAAAATATGAGGTGCCCATATTTGACTAGTGAAGGTCGAGAAATTACAAAAAAATTCAAAAGAGTTGTTCCTCATAATGAGAGTAGTTTTTAAAAAGAAAGTTCAATATTTCTAAGAAGCCAAGAAATACACCATCAAAGGTAAGTAATCTAGATGCATTAGTCTTTACAAGTTAGATGGACTTTCTATAGGAATTTTTAAAGGAGCAAAAGACTAGTTATGCCAAGGAAAAGATAGTTGCAAACATGCACAACCCAATCTAGTTGAACAACTTAATCTAATAGTTGAATACTCATATACCATCCAAATAAATATGATAGACATACTAAATTATTATAGATGCAAATTGATGAAGTCACCACCATTTTATATTATCATAACTATTTAGAATTATCTTCTATGTAGTTGTATTGTTGATTTAGAAATTATTATAATGGTCACACCAAAAGTAGTTTATGGAGATATGAAATTACCATATGCAAAATATTCTAGAAAATTATAAGGTTTTGATCCAAGTGGGGTAGATGAAGTTCAACCCTTAAAATTTTACCAAGTATAGATACTTTTAATTTTCCAACAATCAATATATCACAAACAATAAATGGATCAATTTCTAAAGAAAATTATAATTGTAAAGATCATAATTCATTATCCTAACACCTATATTGCTTTCCAACATCATCTATGATCTATCAACCCAAACAAAAATATGTCCATATTGAAGTTAGTGAATCACTAACAAGATAGAAATCAACTAGATCATCACTTTCTATAATTACACAATTTTAGAGATATCTTATAGAAACAGCTAACCATCCTCATAATTATGGATCTTATAATGGTTTCTACTAACTCTATACACATAAAGGTCATCAATATAGGATCAAAGGAGGAATTTAAGGAGTTCCTAAAGTATTTTTCTAAAGAGGTAAACCCAAAGAAACTAAATACATTAGGAAAGTGAGCAAACATCTTCCATAGATTTGGAGGATGAGCTAGCACCTCTCAACAAGAAAGATAAAAGAAAATGAAGAGAGGGTCAAAATAGATCTTCCAAATAGCCTATGATCTAATTAGAGAGGGAAACCTCAAATTCAATCCTATCTACTCTTTAGGAAAAATGATGTAGCACTATAACATGAACCCTAATTACACTTGGATTATTACTAGGTTGTGAAGCATAGGGATGACTTAATTTTTGGTGCTATGTGTCTAGGATTGCTTCCAGCTAGTGTATGCATGTGATCAAAGCTATAACAAACAACAAAAAGCCATATACTAAATAAATGGAAGTCCAATTGAAACTTCATGTTCATGAGTGATGATAACATTGGATGGATCTCTTGCTCGTTGAAGGTGTAGGTCCAATTTTACAAAAATATGGGTAAAGAGGAATGGGATTTGTTCTTAGCAGCCTTGGAAGCTTCTATGTCCTCTCTCTCCACCATCATCTCCTCTCATCAATAATATTATTTCACTATGATATCCCCTCTTTTATGTTTTCTTTCTTTTGGACTCTCCTCCTCTACTATACCTTATTTTCTTGCTACACTCTTATCACCACAAATGAATGTAGTTATAACTATGGGGCAAAGGGAAGGCTTCTTATTATTTTTATGAGAAGAAATTTCTACTACTTCCCTAGTGTCATTTACTACAACCATTCTTTCCTCCCATATTTTCCACTGCCACTATATTATTTTTTTGTATCATTCATAAGCCTTATTACATCATTCATCCCATTTTCATCCATATCCACCACCTCCATTCATACCCAAATTACCTCGACCATGTCCTCTCATACATGTTCAACCCATTTTACTTTCTGAATTTATATTTAAGGGTATTAAAACAACTAGATATCATCATATCCTCCATAGAGGTAGGGTCACAAACTATTATGCAATTGAGCACAACTCATAGTATAGAGTTGCAAATGGTCATATAGCCATATCCAAATCCTAGTCCTTCACACATGGTCACAAGGATAGACATACAAGTCTACGTATTGCAATCCATAACTCACCTCCCATTGTAAAAAATCACACTACTAGGCTGAAGAGTACAAATACAATAGAATAACACTTGTGCAAAGCACAAGAGTAGATAAACAAGATCTCTTTAGGCGAATACAAGGTAACAAAAGGACTATCCATGCTTATAAGTTAGGTAGTTAGAGGGAGATAGATACTATTTATAAAAGTGAATAATTAGATCCTGGTATACCAACCATGATAACATCTAATTTCCTCATTAGGATAACCTCACTAGATTTATAGTGGGAAAAACCTCTCATGCTAGTACAATTCTTTGAGTAGGAAAATCTAGCCATATCACTAAACTATCTTCAATTATCCCAAGAGAGCCATAGATACAAGAAGTAGATTTAAGAATTGGAAATAACATGATAAATGCAAAAGATGGAAGCTCAGAGGAATGAAGAGAATATTTTCAAGCTATAGGAATGGGAGTTAAAAATAAAAAAAAAGACAGTGGATGCTTTGAAGCAAAAGAATGATAAGAATAACATATCAAGAAAGTTAAAACACCCCTAAATAAGGATATGGAAATGATGAAAACTAGGATCTCATCCATTGATATTATAAAATCTTTGTGGAATTAGATACTCGACGAAATAAAGCAAGCTCAAGTTTATGTTCAATATATCTAGGAATGTGAAAAGCTTCTCACCAAAGCCTAAAGTATTAACAACAATGCTCTATTTGAATTGGCCTTAAAGATAAATCATATGCAAATGATGAGGTATACTCACAAGATCTCTAACCAATAACCTCAATAGCTAGAGTTGTCTAACAAGTAGACAATTTAGGCTTGGTTTATGAATATACCACTAAAGTAGTAAACCCTTAAAACCTGCAAGACCTCCTACAATAGTCTTACAGATATGGTGGGGAAGATGAAGGATGACATTTCCTAATTATTTTGGGAAAGGATCCTAAATCTCCTTTTAGACCAAGGAATATCTTATTTGTTGACCAATATATAGAGTTTCTTGGAAAGAAAATATCAAAATGAATCACACTTAACATGTGTAAGTAACTTTGTGAAGATATCTACATGTCTAAGTAGAGCTAATTATTGTATTATTGGACATGTTCACATATGAAGTGGCACTAAACTTTAATGTGTTTGGTGTGCTCATGGAACACTGGATCAGGGTTATGTGTAAGGGGTCAGCCTCAAAATGTATTTATAAAAATAGGGTAAATTAGTTTTGAAATTCAAGCGAATAGTATCCAAACTCATGTAGAAAACATGGCGAATTGCATTTTTTCCATCAAAAAATATAAATATATGGTAAATTTATAATAATATTTGAAATAGTATAATGGGTGGTATAATTGGGGTCACATTCCTGGGACAACAATAGAAAGCTTCCTTCCTAGTGATTCGAACTAAGGTCATGGAGATGAAACAACGATATATTATTGGAGTTTCCTTGCAAAGACACCAACAAAAAATTTAAGGACAGGTGAATAAAAGCAATAATAGTTTTTTTAATATAATTTCAAAAAGATAGCCTAATGCTTAATAATAAGATTTTATATATTTACTTGCATGAATCGATTTAGAAATTTATTTTCTGGGTAAATCATCATAAATCACCCAAAGTATGCATCAATATAACTTATGAAGCAATAGTGGAATTTTATAATAATTAATAATAATAATCTTTTAGACGAGCTTTACACTCAAATTCATCCACGCAATTTATATCAAGCATATTTGTATGTGTAAAGTTTCTTGATACACGTTGTCGCTTTTGGATTTTAGTATCAAAATACTAAATTTGGTTGTGAGAATTTTATTATTATTATTATTATTATTATTTAAATTATTTTCCAGTAATTGATATTTAGATTGAAAATACAAATATTCTAAAATATATATAAATTTTAATAATTATAAATTGATAAATAATGAAACCCATCGAAACAAAGTTGCTACGGAGCATAATAGTAAACTGGGAGATTAGTTTCTCCTTGCCCTGACTGTTCAATCAATTTAAACTAAAATAAAATTTTGATACATTGTAGGTTTATTTTATTTTATTTTTAGTTTAAATCAATAGTGATGATCACTTGTTTCTCCTATATTGACATTGAATTAGAATTTACACAAACTATATAGTGATAAGAAATAAATGTTTTCATTGTCATTGTATTTTAATGATAAATGCAAACACCTAAACTCTATGAAGTTACATGAGTGTAGAAAACTTCACTTTAAAGTGAATTATGAATATAAATAATTAAGTTTAATGTCTTGTAATCTAAAATTAAAAATTGTTAGTTGATTGGAAAACAAAGGATCAAAACACACCATAGGAATTTATTGATTGTATTTAGCCACAAATTCCTAAATGATGAAATTAAAAACAAATGTATAAGCATATCATACCTCCCACTCCGATCTAATTATTTAGTAGAGCAAAATATTAAATTAAAAATATGTAGACATTGTTCATTTAAAATACAATTCCATATTGAAATAGTAGAGCTATGAGGCAAAGGTTCTTTCTTTGAACCATACATCATTACATGTTGGATAAGTTGGATGTACTAGAATGAAAATTATATAGATAAATAGAAAGGCTAATAAGATAATTAAATTTAGGAGAGACATTTTTCGCAGGATTGCCCAAACTGCCGAAATCGTTTCGGCCATATCTCACTCATCCGAACTCGGATTGAGCTAAAATTTTGAGGGTAGATGCCTGAAAAACCCTAGAACATCTCCACCAATTTTCATATCATTTGGAGCAACACAGATCCTAGCACATCCCTATGTGTGAATGATATATTTGGCAAGTGGCTATGCGAGGGTTTCATTTGGGTTGAGTGCAAGCAGCTCCAAAGGTTGGTTTTTAGGGCCTTCGGGCCCTAGAGACCAATATTTTTGTGGTTTATGCTCAATATTTTAGCAAGAAATGTTGTAGGGGATACAATATGGGTTAGAAATTTGTCTTTCAATAGATCATACTATGAACTTGAGTGACAAGAGCTTCCAATTTGCTGCACAAAAGAAAAGTGAAAACCATACCTTTCCATGGCATCTAGGGCAAGGATTAAAGAGACCATGAAATAAGTTTCAAGCAGTTGATCAAAAAATGACTCATATCTCAAGTGAATCTGGTGCTAAGGTGCACCCACAAAATAATTCTACTATGAAAACCCCTGTCAAGGGTAAGAATTTTGAAGACTCAGTCCCAAAAATGAATTTTAGGGATGCCCTTCGTGGTGGACAGCCTCAACCCAATGCTAATATCAATACTAGGGCTTCTCATAAACCTCTAAGAATGCCTAAGATTGATCCCAAGAAATTTGAGTCAGGATGTCTTAAAGCAGCTGATGGAACTCCTATTGTTAAGCTTGATATGGGTAACATTCAGACTAGCATTGAAGATTTGGAAAAAATAGGACTAATTTGTAAGTTCGTGGGTTTTCGTCCGAGTCTATCTGCTTTCAAAGTCTGGGCTGCAAAAAGCTGGAAAACTAAAGGTGAGTTACAAATCTCTATTTATCCAAATGGTTATTTTCTTGTTTTATTTGCTAATAATGAAGATAGAGAGAAAAATTTTCAAGGGGGTCCTTGGTTTTTTGGAAGGGCAGGGCTTTTCATGAAGCCCTGGCATACTAAATTTAAAGTCAAAGAAGAGATGCCTTCTATAGCTCCCGTGTGGGTTAGACTCTTTGGCCTCCCTATTGAATTTTGGAATCCTACTATTTTTTCTTCAATTGGAAACTCTTTAGGAACTTTTATGATGACTGCTGATTGTACTCAAAACTTTGAACATATTATTTATGCTCAAATTTGTGTTTTAATAGATTTTGACAAACCCCTACCTAAAAAGATAACATTACAATTTGGGGAAGACACTTGGGAGAAAGTAGTGGACTATGAGAACATTCCTTTTCGTTGTAGAATTTGCCATGAATATGGTCATTTGGCCAGTGCTTGCCCAAATAAAATTCTTGATCAAAAGAAAGAAGATATAAACTCAGCAGGTTTCCAAATACCTAAGAAGAAGAACACTAAGAAAAAACCAGTAATGAAGGATCAATCAAAGTCATTTGCTAATATGTTTGAAATCCTTTCCACAAATGATGTCCCAAGTGAGGAAGAGGAAATAATGGAAACTGAAATCTTAGAAACACAGTTTAAATATGAAGGAAAGAACTCAGAGACAAACCAACAAATCAAAGGTTTTCAACAGAAAAAAAAAGGAGAAAATTTACACAAGAAAAATAATATTTCAAATGTCAAAACTTCAAATAATGCAGATCCCAATATAGATTCCATTGAACCATCTAGTAAAATTTTAGCTGTGTATGAGCATTCTTCAAGGTTAGAAGCCATCTCAGATTCAATTGGAATAAGTCAAGAAACAGGGAAACAAAAATTGAAGATGGATTCTAATCAAAAAGTAGGTTGCAAGACCAATCAATATCATATGGTAAAAGAAGGTGAAAAGCTTGTAGAGGAAGGTAAGATTAATGCCCTTCCCAACATTTTTAGCCCTGGTATTAATGAAGATCATCACTTGGAATATTAGAGGACTCAAAAGGAGTCTTTCAAAACAAAATGAAATTAGAAGAATGATTCAGATAAATCATCCACATCTTGTTTTCCTTCAAGAAACAAAAATGTCAATGGAGGATATGGACTTAATTTCCAGTAAAATTTGGCCAGCTGGAAAAGTGGTTTCCCTCAGATCCCAAGGGACTTCGGGTGGCATTGCTTGTCTTTGGGACCCAAAAGAGGTAGTTATTCACCATATGGTTGGCATTTGGGGTTTGTTGGCTATAGCTATTCAAAGTAGACATTCCAACCAGATTATGCTCTGCATTACTGTTTATGCCCCGACTTCTTTGGAGGAAAAAATAAGACAGTGGAAGGATATTATTCATATTATCTCTCATTTTCCTAAAGCTTGGATCTTGATTGGAGGAGATTTCAATACCATCCTCTCTCTAGATGAGAAAATGGGTGGAAATAGAAATTTGGACAAAAGTACTGACCTCATGAGCGAATATATTACAAACCTCCATCTTGTGGATATCCAACCAGATAATGGCCTTATGACTTGGTATAACAGAAGGCAAGGCTTAGCTTGTATAATGGAGATATTGGATAGGTTTTTGCTCTCTAAAAATTTCTTAATCCATGGTCACATTCCTAAAGTGAAGACTCTTAATAATGTTGGTTCGGATCATTGGCCAGTCATGGTGGAAATGTGGAAAACCAATGTGAGTTTCTCTCCTTTTCATTTTCAATTAATGTGGCTTAGAGACATTTCCTTCAGAACTTGTGTGCAACAATGGTGGAAGGAAGGTAAACCTAGGCATGGGACTAAGATGTTCTATTTTGCCAAAAGACTGCAATACATTAAATCCAAAATCAAGACTTGGAGCTGGAATGAGTTTGGGGATGTTCATAAAAAAAAACATGAAGTTATTGCTCATCTTGAAAATTTGAATAAGAAAATCCGTTTAGATGGCCTCACAGAGAATAGAAGTGCAAATGAAATTAAACTCACAACTCAGTTAGAGGAATAGGAAAAAAGAGAAGAAATATTATGGAAGCAAAAATCTAGAATTCAATGGCTCAAAGAAAGAGAAATCACCTCCAACAGTTCATCTCCCACTGGTATAAGCAGATTATTTTTTAATTGAGTAGATTTATTCATTCAGTTGATGACTAGAGTAGAATCTCCAAAAATTTGTAATTTTTTCACATTTCTCTCTATGACACACTTCATTAGCAATCTCAAAGCATGAAACTCAATAAAATTGTCGGAACATGTCCCAAGACTTGCTTTAAATTTGATATAATAGGAATTTGAGAAGTACAAAATGCCTCTCGTGCTACTAAAAGTCGATTGTCTCTAATTGGCCTCATAAAAAAAATCCCATGGTTAAGACTTTTCACTGAAAAAATTGTCTACTTGTCGAGGTTTTTTATGTTTTCCAAGTCTTTTATTGATTGAGACCAAAGTCCTCACCTAAAATATGACCTAAAATGGGGGTATTAACTTCCCTTCAAAAATAGTTGCATTCTGTGCCAACCATATACCCCAACATATAAGACATGGTAAAGAAAGAAAATGTTTTAGCTCTTATTTCAAAAAGCATTGTCTTAAGCATACATCTATTGTTTCTCCTTCCCAAATATATCATACTCCAGTTATCTGTTCAGCTTCTAACCAAACCTGTTGAGAAAAAGAGTATTTGATTAACAAATGTGTGATGTCTTCATCTTTTGATTAACACAACATACAAATACTTGGTCTTGTATGCTTCTTCTTTGTAAAACTTCCCAAGTCAAAGCCTTATTTCTCAAAGCTAACCACATGAAAATAATTATATTTTTGGGAGCAGATAATTTCCAAATCTGCTTCCACCACCAAGTAGACCTTTGAGGATGACGGTTAAAGTTTTCTTTGTAACCAAGTCTAACCGTATATTGATACCCAATTTTGTTGTATGTCTAAGCAATAGTATCTGGTTCAACTCTCAGCTTGATATGACTCTTATTAAGACTATTAGTGTAAGCCTTATACAAAATAGCATGCTCATTAGAAAAACCCAAGACCTGAGCTTGCTTCCAACCTTAGGTCTAAAGACTAGAAGAATTTGATTCCTCCACCTAATGAAGAAATTAAAAACCCTTGTCTTGTAAAGAACTTATCATAGCTTCCAAAAACAAAATGTTTTCTCCACAATCCAAAATAGAATCAGCCCCTATTCCAACTTGTTCACTGTTGCCCACTTGCCAAGCCAAATATTTTTCAATCATAGGAAAGGTATGTACTAGTGCCTTCCATTGAATTAAAATAATTTTAATGCTTTTCAGTGGGCTAGTCAATCCATAAAGGTCCCTGGATGAATATAATTCTATTCAATAATTTTCTTCCATAATCCTTCTCTAGTCAAAATACTCAAATTTTTTATTACCAAAGAAGAACAAAAAATATAGATATTTTTAAGTCCCCAGTCACCTTCCTCCTTTGGCCTAGCAGTACTCTACCACTTAACCATAGGAATGCCTTCATGTTCCTTGAGTCCAATCCAAAGAAATCTGAAGCAATTTTTTCTTATTTTTTCTAGAACCCTTTTGGGAATGAAGGCCAATGAGTGCCAAAACACAGGAATTGCCTCAAGAACTAACTTTACAAGTGTTAATATCCCACCAATAGACAACCATCGATTACACCAATGGTTAATCCTAACTTCAATCTTCTCTAAAAACCATCCCCAATATCTCTTCCTGTAAATATTTAGATTTAATACAAAACCTAGATACTTAAAGCCTTCTTGGAAATCGAAGAGATTAAAAGGAAAAAGTCTCATTAGACCCTATTTAGTCTCTTTCTCTAGACCATTATATCTCCATGTCGGTAGCAATACTGTAAGTGTTCAAAATTTCCTTCAACTTTCTAGCTTCCCTTAAACTGCTATTTGTGAACAACAATACATCATAGAAAAATAATAAATGAGATAAATAAATGACCCCCACTTTGGTCCCGAACAAGGATCCTGCCCTCTTTGCATCCAAAATAGCTATGCTCAATCCTTCAACAACCAACAAAAAAAAGTAAAGGAGATAAAGGAAATCTCTGTCTCAGTCCTCTTGAGGGTGTAAAGAATTTGGAAGCTAATCCATTGATAAGAACATCAAAATATATAGAAGAAATGCATCTCATAATCCACTTTACTACCATATAGCTAAAATCCACATGTAATAACATCAATCTAAGATACAACCAACTAGTTCTATCATAAGCTTTAGATAGATCTAGTTTAAGGACCATTGCAAGAAGATTTTTAGTTTTAATAGAGTGAAGGCCCTCTTGTGTAGTTCCTTTGGCTTCAAGAATTTGTATACTTGCTATAAACCCAAATTGCTCCTGGAAAATAACTTCAAAGAAAATCTTCTTCAATATAACAACCAAAATCTTTGCAATGATTTTATAGATACAATTACACAACAAAATAGGTCTAAATTCATAAAAGGTTTTAAGCTTCTCCTTTTTTAGAATCAAAGCTAAAAAAGTGGAGTTAAAAGCCCCCAAAACCTGACCACTCAACCTAACTTCCTCAATTACTCTGAGAAGATCCTCCTCAATAAGATCATAGAAAATTAGGAAAAACTCCACAGGCCATCCACCAGGCCCTAGACTTTTATCCTTTTTGAAAGAAGTCAGGACAGTTCTTTATGACCTCCTTCATAAGTAACCGATTGTCATTTTTTGTCACAAAACTAGGTAAGAAAGTAATTAACTTTAAAGTTTTCCTAATATTGACTCTATCATGTTTTTTATAGATAGATTGAAAATGCTTTACTCCCAAATCTTCTAACTCTGAAAAACTCCTAACGAGGATCCCTTCTTCATTCTGCATCTTCCAGATAGTGTTAACCTTCTTCCTATGATTAATAGTTTTATAAGTTCATATTAACAATAGTGCAAATCATTGTCTTATATATAATTAAATTTTTAAAAATTGAGAAAATATTTTCAGTTTTTAGATGACATTATTTTGTATATGGTTGAGTTCTTCGATTGTACAAGATAATTGCATCAACTCTTGATAATATTTAATATTTTTAGAATTCTATGTGAGTAGAATGTGATATGGGTTAAATTCTCAATTATTATAACAAATATTATTGAACTTAGATAAAATTCTTATTTTTAGAATATATTTTTGCAGATTTTATTGATTGTCTTATTTATGCAGGTGAATTTCATCAAATCTTGCTAAAAATATTAGTTTGCTATTAACCTTTATTTTGAATACATTATTCATTCTTAAAACATTATATATTATATATTGAGGTTTAAATATTATTTAAATTCATCCATTAGTCTTTTTATATTTTATATTTATTATTAATATTTATTTTGAATGCATTATTCATTCTTAAAACATTATATATTTGGGGTTAAATATTATTTAAATTCATGCATTAGTTTTTCTATATTTTAGAGATTGAAATAATATATTTTGTAAGTTTTTATTAACAATAGTGCAAATCATTGTCTTATAATTATATATATAGTTTATAATTTTAAAAACTAAGAAAATATTTTCAATTTTTAGATGACATTGTTTTGTATCTAGTTAAGTTATTTGGTTGTACAAGATAATCCCATCAGGCATTGAAAATATTTGGTATTTTTAAGAGTATATGAGTAGCATGTGATATAAGTTAAATTCTCAATTATTATAACAAATATGTTTTTTTAATAAACTATGCATGGCTTCTAATAGGGGCCACTCCCATTACAAAAACAAAACATTACATTGCTCTCATTAAATTTCTAACAAGTTAATTAAAGCATATACAACTTTGTCTTTCTATCAGAGATATTCTTCATTTACACTTCTATCAAAGATATTCTTCATCTTCCTCAAATTGCTAAGTTTCTACAATCAACTCCTTTTATATCAAATGCCTTCAAAAATTTAAATTCTATGAAGATGAAATTCAACACTTTATATCTTGTCTATAACAACCTCACAATTTCTTAATACTTTTTTTTAGGGTTCTTATTCATTCCCCTAATATTCCAAGATATTATTTTCATTGTTATTTTTTATTTTATTTATAGGTTTAGCCCCACTTCTTGTTAACACTTGTGATATTTGCTTTTGTTTTCCCATATCAATATCCCTTTGTGTTTCTTTTTCTCTTTGTTTTTGCTTCTTGGGTCTTCCTCTCTTTTTTTCATTCTCAACAATACTTTCCTCTTCATCAATCTCTTCAATATTCTCACACTGTTAATAGTAAGACTCATCATATTTAGGTTTACCTTGTTTAGAAGGATCTAAAGTGTAAGAAATTACCTAAAAAGCACAATCTTCTTTATGTTGCCCTAAAAACTCTAAAGTGCAAGGATGTTCTTCTGTAGCAATTACCTGAAGAGGATTCTATACTACTTGAGGAAAACGAAGATGATTTACCTGGAATAAACTTGACCTATTTTGTTATCTTTGTTTTGGATTTTATCTCCATATCTTCTTTTACATATTTAATTCCTTTTAAACTTGCCAAATGATATTGTAGATAGGCTTTATTGATCTCTTCTTTTGGAGTGGAATATTGTTGATCTAGTCTAGCTTCTATTATCGTATGATTTCCTTGCTTCATTTTGAAGTTAATCTCATGGCTAGAATGTTTGGTCTCTTTCTTCATAGTTTTTACTTTGCAAACTCTTGCCATATGTCCATTCTAAAAATAATTGTGGCAATGAAATACAATATTTTCATAATCTACTTGTTGATCCCATTCTCTTGTTTTAGATTTAATCTTAATGATTTGTGGCAAAGGTTTTGAAATATCCATAGCAACACATATTCGAGTATATATAGCATGTTTTTAGTCCTTCTTGATGAATTCTCCTAGGGTATTTCCAATATTCTTCAAAACATCCTTATTTATAAGCTAATATGGAAGTCTAAAAAGCCTAACCCACATTGGAAGCTTCTTAAAAGTTTTTATATAAAAATAATTTCATTCCATGGTCTCAAATAAAGTGCATCTCTTCCCCTAAACCATAGGCCAACAACCATTATTTTATCCCTAATTTTTTAAATGGAAAAGATGATGATGAAAAAATGTTTAGGAAGAAAAGTCACAAAGTAATTTAAATTTAATCCCCACTTCTACATGATCCAATTTTAAATCTCCAAAAACCCTGGCCATGATCTATGGAACTTGCATATTTTAAAAACCATTATATCATGCTCAATCATCTCATCATTGATACTTACATATGGTGTAACATCTACTACCTGGATCGAACTTGCCATGTATTCACTCTTCTGCTTATCTCCAACTTAGACCTCTATACTTCCAACTAGGGTATTTTGATTTCTATCTAGGGCATCCTGACTTCCAATTAGGGCTTTTAAAAATAACTTTCCTTTCACAATAGCTAATGGGTCTTGCTCTTGTCTTGCACTCTCTCTTGGTTTGAACTCCCTCTCTACTCACACTCGTTGCTCCTGGTTTACACTCTCTCTTTCCTCACACTTGCTCCCAGCTTGCACTCTCTTCTGGATCATAATTGCTCGTCTCTTATTTTTCTTGATGTTCCTTTGCTTTAGCAATTTTATGGAAATAATATTCCACGCATTCATGGTAAGGGTTTGAAGCATTGATTCACTTTGGATGAACGTTTCGCTCTTTTTCCATGAATGAATCTTGACTCACACTCCCTCTTAGTTTGTACTTCCTTTTGGCTTGCACTCTCTCTTGCCTCACACTCACTCCTAGCTTGCACTCCCTCTTGGCTCACAATTTTCCTTGTCTCTTATTTATCCAATGTTCGTTGGCTTCAACAACTTTTTGTAAATAATGTTCCACGCATTCATGGTAAGGATTTGAAGCATTGATGAACTCTGGATGAACCTACTACTCTTTTGCCATGACTGAATCATGGCTTGCACTCCCTCTTAGTTTAAAATTACTTTTGGCTCACACTCTCTCCTGCCTCACACTCACTCTTAGCTTGCACTCCCTCTTGGCTCACAATTTACCTTGTCTCTTCTTTTTGCTGATGTTCCTTGGCTTCAATTTTTTTTTGGAAATAATGTTCCACACATTCATGGTAAGGGCTTGAAGCATTGATGCACTCTGGATGAATCCACCACTCTTCTGCCATGACTGAATCTTGGTTTGCACTTCCTATTTGTTCACACTCCTTTGATCTCATTCACTCTAGGCTTACACACTCAATCCTAGTTCGTGTGCTACTGCAGTTACTTCATCTCATGCTTACACTAACTTTTGACTACACTCACTCACACTGGCTTTCATTTGCACTTACTCATGTTTGCTTGTAGTTGCATTCACTCCCAACTCATGATTTTACTTGTTGTTGCACTTACTCCTACATCGCGCTCGCACTTGTTGCTGCACTTATTCCCAAATTGCGATCACACTCACTATTGCACTTACTTTCGACTCACGCTCTCATTCACCGTTGCACTTACTCGTGGCTCACACTCTCACTCATTGCTGCACTTACTCCAAGCTCATGCTTGCAGTCACTGTTGTAATTACTCCTAGCTCACGCTTGCACTTGGTGCTGCACTCACTTTGAGCTTGCACTTGCACTCACTGCTACACTCCTAGCTCGCGCTTGGCTTGTGCCTGGCTCGTGCTCGCACTTGCTGCTACACTCCCTATTATAACAAATATGTTGAACTTAGATAAAAAATTTATTTTTAGAATATATTTTTGTAAATTTTATTGATTGCTTATTATTTATGCATGTGAATTTAATCAAATCTTGCTAAAAATATTTCTTTGTTAAAATATTTATTTGTTATTAATATTTATTTTAAATGCATTATTCATTCTTAAAAAATTATATATTTCGTGTTATATATGATTTAAATACATTCATTAGTCTTTCTACATTTTACAGTTTGAAACAATAGCTTTTATAAGATAATATTAACAATAGTGTAGATCATTATTTATATATATATATAATTTATAATTTAAAAAACGGAGAAAATATTTTTAGTTTTTAGATGACATTGTTTTGTATATGGTTGAGTTCTTCAGTTAAACCCATCAACCCATCAATTGTTGAAAATATTTGGTATTTTTAAGAGTCTATGTGATTAGCATGTGATATAGGTTAAATTCTAAATTATTATAACAAATATTGTTGAACTTAGATAAAAAAATTATTTTTAGAATATATTTTTGAGAATTTTATTGATTGTATTATTTATGCATGTGAATTTCATCAAATCTTGCTGAAAATATTTGTTTGTTATTGATTTTTGTTTTCAATGCATTATTTTTTTTTTAATGGGTTATATGGGATTGAAATGGGTCTCACCCGTATTACATCATCACTACATAGTGGTATTACAACAAAGCTTGGATATTATCCATGTATCGTTTGGCAAGATTCAAACCTGGGTCTCCTCCTTGACATGTTGAGGAATTTAAACGGTTGAGTTAATGCCACTTGCTTTTCAATGACTTTACACAGGTTTTTACGAGAAATCTTGGTCCCCTAGTGCAAATCATTGTCTTATAATTATCTATATATTATAATTTAGAATTTTATGATGGTCAAACATTAAATATATACAATTTTTAAAGATATAATGAAGTTATAAAAAGAAAAGTTAAAAAACTAACTACAAAGTAATATATTTTATTAAGTGTTTTTAATCAAACAACCAAGAACATCAAGTATGGTACATAAAAGGTATCATTTAAAGATCTAAAACTTTTATTTTATATTTACACTCATAAAGACACTTGGAATAAGATATTGCCCTAAGTTGTAAATTTTCTAAATCACTTTCAAACCTCTTATGTAAATAGACAATACACTAAGCCTAATATTATAAAATATGTATAGGGTTTAATTGAATGTCTACATATAACATGAAGACCTAGGAAAATACTAAACAAAATCTAAGAGCATTGTGTTTTGAAGAGGAGAGTAGTAAGAGTTGGATTTATCATATTCTTCCTTTCTAATAGTTTTTATTATTAGGTTGATAATAGTGGGGAGATTGTATTCATTTATTTTCTTGCAATGTTGTTCATTAGAAATAGATTCTTGATATTCAAACAAATAGACTATCATGATTTATAATAGAATTAGGAAAATTAGAAAGGAGTTAACTGCTTCTTAGGTCTAGTAGAGGATTTTGTGAATGATCCAAGAAACTGTGTCTGCAAAATGTCAGATTATTTCTCCCGTGGACCAAGCGAAACGTCAGATCATGGAAATATTAGGTTTGTTGGTTAATGGTCCTGGTCCTAATGTCTCTTGTAGATGGATGGGTCAGAGTAATCAGGTGCGGAGGGTTGGTAAATGGAATCCGCCTCCTCTAGGAGTGCTGAAGATTAATACGGATGGATCTTCCCGGGGTAATCTAGATAATGTTGGTATTGGTGGTGTGGGACGGGATAGTAGTGGTATTGTCCGATTGTTTTTCTCTTGCTTTAAGGGATATCATTCTAATAACTTCATGGAAGCCCTTACGATTTTATATGCTTTGGAGCAAGGGTATGCTTTGGTTTGGCATCAAATTGTTTGTGAATCTAATTCTCAGATTGTTATAAATTTGTTAAATTCTGGGGATAGTCTTCATGGGAGTTGGCGGTTGAGTTGGATTGCTCAAAAAATTCTCAATATCTCTGCTAACTTGGAGTTCATTTATTTTGTGTATATTTCCTGAGAGTGGAATGGGGTAGCGGATTTGTTAGCTAAATGGGCTTCTGAGTTTCAAGATGGTTGGGATGTTTAGAATTGGTCTCAAATTTCTTCTGATTGCTCTCAATCTCTCTCTTCTTTATTGAGAGCTTATATGCCTGAATATATTCTTATTTTTCTTTGTATCTAGGATGTTTTGCTGAGTTAATAAATTTTTACTCTCTTTTTCAAAAAAAAGAGTTAGGAAAATTAGATGTTTTACAATATTTAGTTGTTTTATCATGTATGTGTACATAGTTATTTCTCTTTTCATATAATATGTACAAATATTTTTTTGTTTTTATTTAAATAAGAGTTATTTATTTTTGAAAATTTATAAAATTTTCTAATAAGTCTTGAGATATTGTGCACTTGTACTTATGTCCCGTTGTATATCTGATATACCTAAATTTTATGCTGCTCTTTCAATTCCTATTATGAACTTTTATAAAAGAAATTTGGTTTATTGAACAAACAATATTACAAATGTAAGATGTGTAAATAGAGGATGTGTATGCTACTCACCATAATAATCATGCTTATGGTTATAAAAGGAAACCATTGTGAATTCTAAATTTAATTATCTTTTTTTTTTTTTTTGTGGAAAACATCCCAAAAGAGATGCCACTTTCGGGTAAGACCCAAGGAGGCAGGGGTATCCATTCCACCAAAAATGCCCAGGATTCGGACCTGGCCTACCACCTTTGACATACTCAAGGAGCAAACAAACACACAAAACCAAATTAAAAAAAAAAAGAAAATAACAACAAAAATAATAAAATAAAATAAAAAACAAACTACTTGAGTGTGTCAAAACTAAAATCACAACCAAACACGCACAATAATATAAAAGAAACCACATATAAAAACACAAGAACCACATAACAAAACACAAACAAGACAAAAACAACAGAACACTACAAAGACATAACCCAAAAAAACATGAAAAATAAACACAACCAAAACATAAAAAATAAAATAAATAAAATAAAAATAAAAACAACCAACAACAGACAATAAACAAAAACAAAAAACATAGAAAACACTCTCACATAAAAAAAATGAAATAACACAAACAAAGAGAAACCCAAGAACAAGAATGAAAAAAACACAAGAACAATAACAATAAACATAAAAAAAAAAACAAAACAACAAAAACACAAGAACAACACAAAGAACACAAAAACAAAACAAAACAAAAGAACCCACCCACCTTAAAAAACTAAACAAAAAAACAAAAAAGACAAAAGAAAAAAAAATGAACAAAACAATGACCTATCTAGACCAGAAGACTATTAATGCAAGAATCAACAGAGGAAACAAAATAAAGAATAGAATGAGCTAGGGAACTAAAAAAACTGAATGAACCAAAGAGAAACAAAAAAAAACAAGAAGAAACTAGGTACCTTCAAAACTGGAGCCATCCAAAGAAATGATAGAAAGAAGAGCTTCCCTAATTTGAGAAGCCCACCATATAGGAGGGTGGCCATAACAAATAAGATCACCTTTGTCCAAAGCCCAATTAGCTAAAGCATCAGCACTCTTATTTTGATCTCTGACCACATGATTGTAATCAACTTTCAAAAATCCCATCTGGATTAACTGAATTTTCTCAATAATTCTTTTTATTCTCCAATCCACCTTATGATTCTTAGAAGGAGTCTTCAAGATATTAATCATAATTTGAGATTCAGACTCAACTAACACCTTTTCCCAGCCAACCTTAGTAGCCTCCTGAAGACCTCTAAGGATACCATACCCCTCAGCAAGGTTATTGGAAAGAATACCCAAATTCTCAGCAAAAGTAAAAACCAGGGAGCCATCTGAAAGTCTACCAATTCCTCCCACACTGGCTTTTCCAGGGTTCCCTCTAGAGGCTCCATCAGTATTGACTTTTCCAAAATCCTTAGGATGAGGTTGCCAATTTCTAGTCCTATCCATCTTACTAATACTCACATTCCCTTTAAGTTGGTTGCCATTAGAAGGTTTAATATTCAATCTTTGCATCACTTGATCCCATCTTTGGTGGGAGTTTTGGGGGTGATTAAGGAGATGATGGACTGATTCAACTAAATTGGCTATGGTCTTTTGCCAAATATAGTGAATATCCTTCCTATCTTGATTAAAAATTTGGTTGTTCCTTTCATTCCAAATATTCCAAAGAAGAATGGTAGAACCCATCCAAACTAACTACCTAATAAAATGATCAACACCCTCTTGATTAGGCCAATCCCTCCAAAGTCGTTCAAAAGTAAAAAAATTGGACCACCGTAAGCCAAGTAAAGTTGCCATTCTCCTCCATAGCTCAGATGCTAAATTACACTCAATAAAAATATGGTTGATATTTTCTACATTCTCTTCACACATTTCACATCTAAAAGGGCCATGAAAACCATGCTTCATAAGTTGCTCACTAGTAAGCACCCTACGATGCAATAAAAGCCAATTAAAGAACCTCACCTTAGGCTAGAGCTTTTGAGCCCATAATTGAGAAAAAATGTCAGAAGAATGGTTGGGATTATTATGGCATAAGGTCAAATAACCTTGAGCAACTGAATACTCACCCTTAGTAGTGTCGTTCCATCCAAAACAATCTTTTTCATGGGACCAAGAGAGGGATCTCATATGAAGGATGTCTTGGATATCTTGTCTTTGCCTTTCTGGGATTTGAATAGGCCAGTCCTCAATAGGGATCCAATATCTACCAACCTTTGAATTACCAGTATGGTACCGATAGTAATTAGCCACCTTTATCCGATTAGCTCGGTGAAGCTCCTCCATCCAAGGCCTCCAATCGAAAAACTGAGTTATCAAAGGTTTGTGACCATCCCAAGAATCTATCCAAAAATTTGCATGTTGACCATTATGAATGATCCAAAATAATTTTTTCTTTATCAAATCCTCACTAGTCTTAAGAACTGCTAAAATGGGAGAACCTTTGGTAGGAAGTTGATAGCAAACAAGGTCTTCAGGACTTTTGTTCTTAGCATATTTAGCACGGAGATTATTGGCCCAAAGAGCATTGGGGTTATGCAACATCCTCCAATATAATTTAGCAGCTAAAGCTTTGTTGTTATTAATTGAAGACCGGAATCCTAACCCCCCTTCACTCTTAGGAAGACATAAAGTATCCCATTTCACCAAGGCCCATTTTCTTTTCTCCTTAGTACCACTCCAAAGGAAACGATGACTGATTTGATCTAATTCTCGAAGAACAGCCTTTGGGATATTCAAAACGGAAGAAACATAAATAGGAATAGCTTGAAGGACTGATTTTACCAAGGTGATTCTACGCCCATAAGAAAGCCACTTGTTGGTCCACTTTCCAATTTTCTTCTTGACTTTGTCCAACAACCAATTCCAATCTTTATTTTTTTGCCTTTGAATATTTATGGGAATACCTAAATAAGTGATTGGAAGAGAGGTCTTATTATATCTTAATTTATCCAAGACCATGGCTTCCTGTCTAGCAGAGCAGTGAAAGAAAATAACTTTAGATTTGTCTTCATTGATCAACTGCCCAGTAGCCTTATAAAAACAGCTAATGATTTGCTTAAAATTAGAAGCTTCCTTAACTGTAGCTTTACCTAAAAGGGTAGAGTCATCCACAAATTGAAGATGAGAGATAGGTCTAGCTCCATGAGCAATGGTAACTCCATCAAGGGTTTTGTTTTCCTTCTTTTTGGTTAGAGTCCTACCCAAGCATTCAGCAAGAATGATGAATAAATAAGGGGATAGCGGGTCACCTTGCCTGATACCTCTGGAAGCTGGGAAATACTGAGAAGGCCTTCCATTGATAAGAACTAAGTAGGAAACTGAAGAGATACATCCCATAATCCAATCCATCCAATCCTTAGAGAAACCAAATTGCCTCAAAACTTTGATAAGGAAGTGCCAATCCACTCTGTCATAAGCTTTGGATAAGTCTAACCGGATGAACATAGAATGAGAATTTTGCATATCCATGGAATGGATGGCTTCCTGAGCAAGAACTATCTCATCTACTATTTGACGTCCTTCCACATATCCCCCTTGCTCGGGGAAATAATCTTATGTAAAATAGGCTTCAACCTTTCTGCCATGATTTTAGTAATAATTTTGAGAAGAACATTACATAAAGCAATAGGTCTAAAAGCTGAGATATGATCAACCTCTTGAGCTTTTGGAAAAAGAGTAATATAAGTTTTATTGATAACCTTCAAAATTTCTTTGGATTTCTTGGCTTCTTCCACCACCTCTAATAAATCAACATGAAGGATATCGCAAAACTCTTAGTAGAACTCAATAGGAAAACCATCAGGACCTGGGGTTTTCCATTTTTGCATTTTAAAAACTACTTGTTGAAGCTCATTGATAGTAACAGGAGCGAGTCAAAATAGAGTTCTCCTCGAAGTGATAAGAGAAGGGATTGCTTGAAGAACATTTTGTTGAGAAGCTGAGTCAAGAGGAGTAGCAACAAAAATATTGGAAAAGTAATCAACAACAATAGAGTTCATGCCATCCCAAGTATAAACAACATCTCCAAAATCTGATTTTAAGGAAGAAATAAAGTTGTGAGATCTTCGAGCTAGAAGAGATTTGTGGAAGAAATTTGTGTTTCGATCTTAAGGAATTATATCAAGAAGTAGATAGGTTATCAAAAGAAATTCAACATGTTCCAAAAGGTTTCTTGCAAATGGAAGAGAACAAGGATGGAGTTTCTTATTTCACCCACATATCATACCCTAGTTTCTATGCTAGCTCTGTGTTTTTACCGTGGGTCTGTTCAGATGATTAGAACTTTATGACAAGTTTTAACTATTTCTTTTCTTTCTTGGTTTCCTTTTTGTTGATTTCTATCCAGGTTTTGGACATGGAGATTATTTGGATGATTAAGTATTGATATATAAGGATATTTATCCTTATTATCCCCATGCTATTTTGAAGATAGGTTTTTTTCTCTCTGATTTTCCTGAATGTAATTATATTTTGACTCCTAGTAATCTGTTTTTATTTGGGTTTTTGTTTGTGCCAAGGCACCTGAAGGTGTAATTGTTTTCATTCTTGAAATAAAATTACAATTTTTTTCTTGTAAAAAGAAAATTACAATTTTTTTCTTGTAAAAAGAAAATTATAAAACTATTATTTCAAACTCTAAAAATGTAGAAAGACTAATGGATGAATTTAAATAATATTTAACCCTAAATATATAATGTTTTAAGAATAAATAATGCATTCAAAATAAAGATTAATAACAAATCTAAAATGTAGAAAGACTAATGGATGAATTTAAATAATATTTAACCCTAAATATATAATGTTTTAAGAATGAATCATGCATTTAAATTAAAGAATAATAACAAAAAAATATTTTAATTTCATCTACGTTCAACATGATTTGTTATAATAATTAGGAATTTAACCTATATCATATGCTACTCATATAGACTTAAAAATACCAAATATTTTCAACAAGTAATGGGATTATCTTGTACAATCGAAAAAGTCATCCAGATACAAAACAATGTCATATATATTATTATAAGACAATAAATTGCACTATTGTTAATATAAACTTATAAAAGCTATTATTTCAAACTCTACAATGTAGAAAGATTAACGATGAATTTAAATAATATTTTACCCTAAATATATATTTTTTAAGAATGAATAATGCATTCAAAATAAATATTAATAACAAACAAATATTTTCAGCAAGATTTGATGAAATTCACATGCATAAATAAGACAATCAATAAAATTCGTAAAAATATATTCTAAAAATAAAAATTTCATCTAAGTTCAACAATATTTGTTATAATAATTGAAAATCTAACCCATATTATATGCTACTCAGTACTCACATATACTCTTAAAATACCAAATATTTTCAATAGTTGATGGAATTATCTTGTACAACCAAAGAACTCAGCCAAATACAAAATAATATCATCTAAAAACTAAAAATATTTTCTCCTCCATCCTTTTTTTTTGGCAATAAGGAGTGCAAATACTCCCCATAATCCAACTGCAAAGCTTGTCATCCACTATATAGTTTGTGTAAATTCTAATTCAATGTCAATATAGGAGAAACAAGTGATCAATATCAATTTAAACTAAAACTCAAATAAAATTTAAACCTAAAATGTACTAAAATTTTATTTGAGTTTTAGTTTAAATTGATTTCTTAGGTTTAAATTTAAACCTAAGATTCTAACAATGACCAACTTACCTATACTCACAATAACAACTAAGATTTGAAATGATTTCAATATATCCATAGTATCTCATATAAAACAGTGCTAATGAATGCATTGTTTTAGCTTGTAAACATAGCCTAAGGTCACATTCTTTGAGGGAAAAAAAATCTATTTCTTCACTCTTAGACGATAGAAACATAATTTTTTTTGGATACATAAGGGAGTTGGTTACATCCACACTATTTTTAGTAACTGCCAAGTGTAGGGTTCAAATCATAGGGACTTCTCCCAACAAGCCTATACCACCTCGTTGTTGATGACCTAGCGTGAGGGGACCACCGATTGCTCGGTACTCATACCGTCATCATCGGTCTGGTGCACACTCATAGGATATAGATCAAACTACTACCTTTGCAATAGGCATGTCCCTAAGGTTTGAACCTAGGTCTCTTCTTGGTAAGTGCCTAGCCAAACAGATAATTACCAATCCACCTAGCCCTTGGGGGCAATGACAAAACATAATTAATAAATATTCTTCTAATACATTGCAACTAAATTCATGGAATTTTATTTATTTTCTCTCGACCTACGCATCATGGCAAAGGCCCTACGTCAGCCTACGCACCATATCCAAGGCCTCACATGGGCCTATGCACTATAGACAAGGTCACACGTGGGCCTGCACGTCCTCACATAGATTCTAGGGATCTTTCTATGTATCTCCTTAAGTATATATATTGGTAACTAGGGGTATATTAGGCGATTTTATCGGTGTTAATTATTATTTTTTAATTTCAAGGTAAAAATTTCCACTACTATTAGGGGTAATGTTGATAATTTAAACTTAAAACGGTCAAATTATTATAAAATTAGGGCAAGCCGACCCAAAAAAAAAAATTGCACCCAAAAATTTTGGGCCAATGGGCCCAAGTCAAGGGTCCCCATATTCACTAATTCTAAGTTTCAAAAAACCAAATATTCGTTAATTAATGATAATTCACCATTATTCATAACCCTGCACTGGATCATGAACAAGTTTTAAAACACCTTGATTGTTGTAGTTCATGGTTGTTGGCTTAGTTTGTGGTGCTCTCATGCTTGCTAACATACATTTCAACTATATTACCTCATAGATAGCTCCCCCTACAACACAAATTTTTTTTAAATATGGAAGATCAAGAAATTGTTTTTGTTTCTTACTTCCCCATGATATAGGTCCAAATCCTTAAAAGAATACATAATCAAAAGTGGATCTTTGATCATCAACACATCTTTTTATATATCTAGTTAAGAAGAACATTTGCTCTTTTTATATTCTAGACCATACTCAATGGTATCATGAACATACATTAATACCCTCTTTGCTACCTTTCAATGAGATACTTTTGGTTCTTGCATGATTTGTGAGAGGTAAATGAGACTTTTGGTTCTTGCCAGGGTTATGCACAAGCGTGAAATATCGTAAATTGGCTCTATTTAGGATTTTTAAAATTTTGAAAAGGCTAATTTTGGATCCTTTCACTGGGGCCCATTCGCCCAAAATTTACGGGGTGGAAGTTTTTTGGGGGTAAATTTGCCCGCCGTTGATAATCATGAACCTAATATTTTTTTTCGTCAACCTCAAATTACATATGATTTTGATTTTCCTGCCCAATTCGCCTTCAAATTATAAATAATTTTATATTTTTCGCCCAAATTGCCTTCAAATTATAAATGATTTTATTTTTCCCGCCCAAATCGCCTCATATACTACTCGTATATATACTATACCGGGTATTGATAAATATACATCAAAAATACTCTAACTTGAAAATAGCTCTGAAACAACAAAAAACTTGAGAAGGTTATAGAGGAGTGACTGTCGAAATAAACCGATCAATTGCAGAGGAGTGTTGATCGACGCAAGACGATCGGTTCAAGAGCCGTGTCTGTCGAAATAAGCTGATTAGTTTCATAGCCGTGTCTGTCGACATAAGTCGATCAGTTGCAGAGTCGTGTCGATTGGCGTAAGCCGATCGGTTATAGAGTTGTGTCTGTTGGCATAATCCGATCAATTGTAGGGTTGTGTTTGTCGATATACGTCGATCGGTTATAGAGTCGTGTCTGTCGACATAAGTTGATCAGTTGCAGAGCTATGTTTTTTGATATAAGTCGATCGATTGCAGAGTCGTGTCTATCAGCGTAAGTCGATTGGTTGTAGAGCTATGTCTATCGACATAAGTCGATCGATTGTAAGGTCATGTCTGTCAGCATAAGGAGATCGGTTGTAGAGCCATCTCTGTCGGCGTAAGTCGATCAGTTGCAGAGTCGTGTCTGTCGATATAAGTTGATTGATTGTAGGATCGTGTCTATCGATATAAGGAGATCTATTGTAGGGCCGTGTGTCAGCATGGCTGCAATCGATCATCATGGTTGCAACCAATCATCATGCCTGCAATCAATCGTCATAGCTGTAACCAATCATCATGGCTACAACTAATCATCATGGTTGTAATCAATCATCATGTCTGTAATCGATTGTCATGGCTGCAACCGATCATAATGACTGCAACCGATCAGCATGCCATTGGTCATCATGTCAGCCTAAAGTCTTTCATATTGGCCTAAATATTTTAAGTATGTTGTACATTTTTAGATTTTATAAATGATATTCATAGTCCCAAACACAGAAAAAATCGCCATGGTTTAAAAAAAATTTGAGACAAATTAATGAAATTCGCCACGGTTTGAAAATTTTTGGAGACAAATAAATGCAATTCGCCATGTATACTTCTACAAATTTCTTCAGGATTCCAATACAATTCGCCTTGATTTTATAAATAGATTTTTGGGTCGACCCCTTATGCATAACCCTGGTTCTTGCTACAAAGTTGATATTTGACCTAGTGTATGTTAGGTAAATGAGACTTTCAACCAACTATTTATAGATATTTACATTTACTGGTGGAGAGGAATTATATCATGAGAGTTGTAGCCATGGTTCTATAGAATGGGCTTACAATAATTCATGTGTTATTTCTTGAGAAGTGTCTTGGCATATTTGATTTGTAAGACAAATATGGGTGATGTGTCTACCACATCTCTAATCCTAGACAATAATGCAATATTCCAAGATTAGTCATGTCAAATGAGCTCTTCAAGTCATCCTTTTCTACAAAAATTATTTTCTCAAAAGTGCTTATGATGACCAAATTATCTACATATACAATGATGATCACAACCTCCTCCTTTGTTCATCTATTTTTATATACTAGACTTAAGGAGCTTGTTTGAGACCACAGAGATATCTAATCAATTTACACACCTTTGTTTCTTGTCTAGATGTAACAAATCCCTCTGGTTGAGTCATGTAGACTTCTTTCGTCAAGTCTCCATTGAGAAAGGCAATTTTGACATCCATTTGATGAATCATCCATCTAAATTGTGCAACTATAGCAAAAATCATTATTTTGGTTTTTATTTTAGATGTAGGTGTAAATGCTTATTCATAGGTGATACCCTCCTTTTGTATATAGCCCTTGGATACAAGCCATACCTTGTATTTATCAATACTACCATCTGAATTATATTTGGTCTTGAAGATCCATTTGCATCCAATGGCCTTCTTTTTGAGTGGGCGATCAACAAGATTCCAAGTCTTATTCTTCATTAATTCTTGATATTTAGTGTCCATAACATCCTTCCAAGATTTTAAATATTTTATGTGCTACAAAAGGTTCAAAATTTTATATAACCGCACTTAATAGAGCCATATTTACTTCATCATGAGTTATGCTACGTTTTCTTGGTCCAATAGTAGATGTATCTAGAAATTTATCTATCCTTGAAGCTCTTAATATTCTAGTGTACTACTTAGGAATTTTTCATGTGTGATGTGGTGAAGTAGATTGGTCTACATCATCATCATTTTTATCCCTAGAAACTTCCTTGTTAGCATCTTCTTCATCTTCATTATTGTGAAGTACTACTGGAATAAAATTGGATGAATATTCTTGTGGAGAAAATGATAGGGACTCATTCTCATTAAATTGAAATCATGGCTAACATACAATTTCTTGGGAGCCTAATCAAATATTTTATAGGATTTTGATTCATAATTATAGCCTAATAGAATGTATTGGCAAGACTTCTCATCTAATTTTTGTCTCTTCTTCTTTGGGATGTGCATATATGCTATACAACCAAAAACACAAAGATGAGAGATTGATGGCTTGTATCCAGTCTATGCTTCTTTAGGAGTGATGTGATCAAGTGCTACAATGGGGTCATAGTTGAGCAAGTAAATTGTAGTATGTACTACTTCTGACCAGAAAGGAGATGCAAGTTGATAATATTTCAACATGCAATGAACCATTTCCATGATGGTTCTATTTCTACTTTCAGCAACACCATTTTGTTGTGGTGTGTAAGCAACTATAAATTATCGATGAATGGCATATTTCTTTAAGAAAGCAGAAAATTATTGTTGGTAAACTCCCTCCCTCAATTTGAGGGGAGTACATGGATCCAATGACCTACAAATGTCTTAATGTAAGCCTTAAACTATTTTAAGTAGAAAAAAGTATTTATTTTTGTTCTACAAGAATACCCATATTTTGCAAGTATGATCATTAGCAAGAGCTAGAAATATTATGAGTCATTATAGATTGGAGCCATAGGTTTGAAAATATTGATATGAATCAACTCAAGGGGCCCTTTGGATTGAGATTATGAAGAACAAAAAGTAACTTGATGTTGCTTTCTAACTAGGTAACAAAGAAAAATTTGAGTATATTTCTTCAAGGAAGACCTTTGACCACATGCTTATTTTGAAGTGCAATAAGATGGCAAAACTTAAATGACCATATTGTTGATGGTAGAGTGATGCAAAATTATTAGATTTGATAATTAATGCTTGATTATCATGATGTACTAAATGAAGTTCAAATTTTTTCCTATTCCTTTACCATGTGCAATAATCATAGAATTTATAGTCTTGTCACAAATTAGACATACCTTGGACTTTTATCATTTGTCAAACTCAACCTTCAAATTATGGTCAAGTAAGTGGTTGACAAAGAGTAGATTCTTAGTGATTCTTGGAACATTACTTTTGTTATCTTGTATGTGTGTGACCCAAGTCATTATTTAACATCACCTATGCCTTTGATGTCATAGCATGTGTCGTCACCTAGAAAGACCTATCTTGTATAATTATAATAGTCTAGATTCTAGAACCAATATTTTTGATTGGTCATATTTTTGGTTGCTCCAAAATTTGTATACCAAACAACATTAAGATAAGTTGGTTGATCATAATGTTTTTCTTCTCCTATGTGGTCATAATCTTCTTCTCCTAAGTGTTTATCTTCAACAACATTACCATGTTGCTGATATATCATCTTCATTTTTAATTTGAATTTCTCCTCTTAATTGATGGCTTCTTTTGTTATGAATGCTTTATTGGAGAAGATATCTATTGTGAAAGGATTTTGCCAACATTCCTTCAATGTGTGACCATTTTCCTTTATGCAAGAAGTTTTATTGAGGTCTTATATCTCTTTTGACCCATTGCTTTCCCTTTAGATTTGAAAGGAGAACATGATACTCATATTGTGATGTATGAGAGGACTCCATTTTTTCAAGTAGATTCACCAATTTTTCAAATGTTGGTATTTTCTCAATAAAATTTAGGCTTGTCACAAACATATTATTCTATGAGGGGAGAGATATCAAAATAATGGGGACAAGTGTGTCATCAAACACCACTTCTCATAAGGATTATAGTGATGCACGTATCTCTACAACTCATCTCGAGAATGACTCTTTCCATTCTTTATATTTAGACAATAAGGTTGTATTTGAAAGAAAAAGATTTAGTTCTTAATCTTAACCCCAAATACTATCTGGAGCTTGTTCCATGCTTCTTTGGTTGTGGTTGAGTCATGAATGAATGGTTGAACTTCGTCAGAGAGACTAAACATGATGATCAAATGAGCCTTTCTATATGCTTTGTCAAACTTTGTTAGTTCATCATAATTTATGTTATGAAAGGTAGTGGACCTATTTACAACTTCCCACACTTCTTCAAACTCAAGTTAAGTTTTAATTTTAGTTTTCCAAGCATAATATTTATTCCCTCGTAATAGTTGGGAATTAGGTAATAGAAATTTTGGTGTACTAGTAGCCATGTTCAATCTTCACAAAACTAGAAAAAATTAATTCCACTAGATCAGTATCAAAATATGCTTTCCAACCAATATATATATATATATATATATATATATATATATATATATATATATATATATATATAACTCACAAATATATTAGTTTCTCAAATTGCAATAAATTACTTGATCAAAAAAATAGGTGTAGGGGATTAAGACTTTTTCCTCCAACCAAAGTCTCTAGGGAATATTCTCAAAATATTCCTTCAATGTTCCAATGCTTTAAAATATTAGGTGAATCTCCTTGTTCTTCACCTACAACCAATAAAAAAGAAAGAACAAATTTGTAGGTTTTAATAAGCCTTTCCATAGTCCATGTGGGATAATTCAAGCAAATTATTTGATAGTCATGTTGTGTAGGTTTTTTCAACCCAATGTAGAAAGCATGTTATGTGAAGGAGTATCTAGTGCCCCTTTCTATAAAGAACGTTTTACTCCAACATCCCCATAAATATATCTTCAATGTCTGCGATCATTGATATGCACGAGCTAAGCCTTCCAGTTGATGCTCCCCTTTTCTCTTTTTGAAGACAAAGATGAGGAAAACGAAGAACTCTTCCTCACCTATAGTCTCAAAAAAGCAAAAAACGTTGAATTTGACTGAAAAATTTAGTCCTTGTAAAGATTAGGTTAGGCACACTTGAGAAAGTCCTTGGCATTGTGGTTGCCATATTTTTTGGTGTTGAAAAAGCCCAAGAGCTTGAGAAAATGGTGTTTAAGTCCAATTCCACCATAGATTCACCTTAGTTGAAGCTTGTAATGTGTTTAAATTTATGACAATAAGATGCAATACCAAAATGTGTCGTTCTACACTAGAAAGCCACTCTCAGAAGACCTGTTGTTGATTTATATTAGCAAATTGAGCTTGAGAAATGTGCAAAACACTAACCTCCATGTTAACAAAACTTTCGATCTGAAGTTGTATGCAATACAATTAATTTTGTTGCAGTAATATGTAATTTTAGTGACTGGATAGATTTGTGCTAATGTTGAAAGTTGGATGTTGAAGATTGATGAGGCAATAGTTGATATGCCTTATACTTGATTATCAATACAGAGGAAAATTTAGTGTGATTGTTGATGCAAATGGAGTCGGTGTCAACCCAATTCCACTAGCTTACATAGGACCTAGTTCATGGACAACCTCTTTGACCCGCAAGGATTTCCCCTTCACAACCTCTATTTTATTGACGAAGTGCTTTGTAGCCCCTCAATGTCAAAGAAAGAGGAAGGTTTGGTGCTCATCCTCACAAAGGTATTGAGTCACAATGGATTAGGAGAGTTTTCTCTTCCTTCAATTTTTGCTCTAATAACACTAATGGAAAATGCTTCGCTTATTTCCTTTATTGATATGAGGTTACTTAAATACATAAGGTTTTTTCCAATATGGCATAATAACCTGTAATAGGGAAGCAACTACTTGCAACTACCCATAACTATCAATGAACACATGAACCTCGTGTTGAGTGGTAGTCACAACTTGATAACATATTGACGTAGGTGATTCATCAACATTGAAATTTTATGGATATTTACATCTACCAATAATATTTTTCCATCAAATAACATCTTAAATTTTGTTTTATATATATTATGGTAAAAACATTCATTTTTTTTCAAGCACGTGTTATAATGAAATCTATGTTTTGAAATTAGTTGTGGATATATGTATATAGGCTATGCACTTATTGAAGTAATAATTAAAATAAGGAGATAATTGAATGCGTACTAATTACAACTCTTTACTATTATTAGTCTATGTTCAAAATAATTGCATCTAAATTTATTATTTCATAGTTATTGTATTTAGTTTTTTTTAATAGTTTTTTTTTAATATTTTTGAATCACTTGTATTTTAATTTTTATATTGATTAAATTTCTTTAAATATATAAAAATATATGTGTTGTCAAGATTTCCAAGTATAAAACTTTTCTTAACAAAATTATTAAGTAAAAAACTCTAATAAAAAAATTTCAATAGCTTATAGGAGATAATATCAATTTTCTTTATCAAGTATTTAGGGCATACAAGAGAGGACTATGCTTTTGTTATTGGTTAACATTTTTTATGCATTGTTTCTTAATTTTTTTAATTTTATTTAATATTAAAAAATATAGTTATATATATATATATATATATATATATATATATATATTGATAGATTGGAGGAATGGATTTTGAAAGGGCCCCAAAACCTTATTTACAAAAGGAGCATCAAAAGGTACAAGCTCGAGAAGACACTCTTTTGGAGACAAACAAAGATTAACTAAACCAGGGAGAAAACCCCTGCAAGACCAACAACTGGAACTAAAATTTGAAAAGGGTTTTCTCGCTAGGACCAGGGAAAGCCCGCACACAACCAAAATGAACTAAAAATTAAAAAAGGTTTTCGCCAAGACCAGGAAAAGCCTACACGCACCCGAGACAGTCTAAAATTTAAAAAAGGTTTTCCCACTGAACCAAGAAAAGCCAGAACAAAGTTGGGACGATCTGAAATTTAAACAAGGTTTTCCCACTAAACCAAGGAAAGCTAGAACAAAGTCGGGATGATCTAAAATTTAAACAAGGTTTTCTTGCCAAGACCAAGGAAAGCCTACGCGCAATCAGGATGATCTGAAATTTAAACAAGGTTTTCTCGCCAAGACCAAATAAAGCCTATGTGCAGCCAAGATGATCTGAAATTTAAACAAGATTTTCCCACCAAACCAAGGAAATCCATAACGTAGCTAAAACAGGTCCTACAACAAAGGAAGTAGCCAGAGGACCGCGGGCCCCAACTGAACCACCACAAACAAAAAGAACAACCAAATCCTCACAAAAATGAAACAAGAATCCCTTTAAAAAAGAACAGGGAATCCCACACGAAAAATAAACAAGAAAGCTTACAAGAGAAGCCTTCCACATGCCTAGAAAGAACAAATATAGTAAAATATTTGTTTAATATTTCTTTCCAAAATTTTAAGCTAGTTCAATCTTCTTTTCTTTTTATTTACACTTTTTTTTTAGTAATACTTCTTATACGCATCCATCATGGGGATTGAACCTGGGTCAAATTACCGATAATGCAAGTGGTGTCCTTGCCGATAGACCACATTTAATAAAAATAATATACAAAATTTTGTTTTTATTTGTTATTTTCATGTATTAAATTAAATATGTTTTATTTTAAAAATTTAAGTACAATAAGATCTTCGGATATGACGAAAGAGCAGCAGATTTTTTCAGAGTGTATCAATGCTTCAAACCCTTACCATGAATGTGGTGAATATTGTTTTCAAAGAATTGTCAAAGCAAAGGGACACAGAGAGAAATAAGAGAAAAGAGCAAGTGTGAACCAAGAGAGAGTGTGAGTTGGGAGCGAGTGCAAGCCAAGAGGAAGTGCGAGCCAATATTGAGATCTTTAGATATGACGAAAGAACAACAGATTCATTTGGAGTGTATCAATACTTCAAACCCTTACCATGAATGCAACAAATATTATTTCCAAAAAATTGTCAAAGCAAAGGAATGTCGAAAGAAAGAAGAGACAAGAGTGAGTGTGATCTAGGAGGGAGTGCGAGCTGGGAGGAAGTACAAGTTGGGAGCAAGTGCGAGCTAAGAGGAAGTGTGAGCCATGAGGTAATGCAAGCCAGGAGCGATCCCCAACCCCAACTCCACTAGTTAGTTTGGAAGGAAATTCATATTTGAAAGCCCTAAGGGGAAGTGAGAATGCCCTAGCTCGAAGTATGGATGCCCAAGTTGAAGATAGTCGAAGAGAAAATATGTGAAAATTTCAATCCAAGTAGCAGATATTGCACTAGAAGTGACCATCAAGGATGAGATGATTGAGCATGATATAATGGTTTTGAAAACATGGGGTTAATATGTAAGTTCCATAGATCCTGACCAGGATTTTTGGAGATTCAAGATTGGATCAAGTGGAAGTGGGGATTGAATTCTAATTACTCTGAGTTTTCTTCCTAAATGTTTTTTCCTTGTCATATTTTCTAATTCATAAATCAAGGATAAAATATTGAGTGGTGGCCCATGGTTTAGAGGGAGAGATACCCTTTATTTAAGACCATGGAACAATTTTTTTTTCTATGACAGAAACTATTAAGCTTCCAATTTGGGTTAGGCCTTTTGGACTTCAATATCAGCTTATCAATAAGATGTTTTGAAGAATATTAAAAATACCCTAGGAGAATTCATCAAGGACTAACTATTAAGGAGCGAAAGCATGCTATATATACTAGAATATGTGTTGCTATGGATATTTCAAAACCTTTGCCATAATCCATTAAGATTAAATATGAATCAAGAGAATGGGATCAACAAGTGGATTATGAAAACATCTCATTTTGTTGCCACAATTGTTATAATATTGGCCACTTGGCAAGAGTTTGCAAAGTGAAAACTATGAAGAAAGAGAGAAAATTTTGGTCATAAGAAAAACTTTAAGGCGAAGCAAGGAAATCATATATTAATAGAAGGTAGATCATATCAAGGATATCCCACTCCTAAATAAGGGGCAAAGAAAGTCTATCTACAACATCTTATGGAAAAGGCCACTATAACTCACTTGGATCAACACTTAGAATAAACAAATAAGGATATAAGGGATGATAAAGTACAATATGCAAATCCAAGTTCAGAAGGAACTAAAGGTGCAAAGGAAAACTCAAACACAAAGACGATAGAAGAGGTCAAGATCTTTCCAAGTAAATCACCTTCATTTTCTTCTAGCATAGAATCCTCTCTTGGTAATAAAAGTGAAAGTGGTATAGAGGTTATCACTTACACTATAGGGTTTTAAGAACAACATAATGAGGATGGAGGAAGTTTATAATAATTTAGGTTTTTTAGGGTAAAATAAGAAGGTAATTGCTTTGAAAAGCATATTTGCACTTTAGGGTTTCCAAAGCATTATTAAGAAGAATGTGCTTTTGAGGTTATTCTTTGCTCTACAAATCCTACACAACAAAACAAACCTATAGATGATAAGTCTTACTTTGAGCAACGTGACAAGATTGAAGAGACAAATGAAGATGAAAGTATTGATGGAAATGATAAAAAAGAGAAGAAAACCTAAGAAACAAAAACAAAGAGAAAAAGAAACCCAAAGGGATATTGATATGAGAAAACAAAAGCAAATATTGCAAGTGTTAACAAGAAGTGGGCTAAACCCACAAATAAAAACAAAAAATAACAATGAAAATAATATCTTGGAATATTAGGGGCATGAATAGGAACCCTAAAAAAGGTATTAAGAAACTCTCAAATTGTTATAGATAATATATTTATATTTATAGATATGAAAAATGGGCAGCAAATATTTTAACCATTCATGGTGTTGAATTTTAATGAAAGGCATCTGTATGAAATGATAAAAATAAGTTGATTGCAAAAACTTAGCAGTGAGGAAGATGACAAATATCTTTGATAAGAAAAACATAAAAAATATTTTTGATAGAAAGACAGGTTGGATATGATTTAATTAATTTGATAGAAATGTAACGAGAGCAATGTTATGTTTTTGTAAAGGGAGTGACCCCAATAGAAGACACACAACTTATTCCAAAAAAAATAAAAAATAAGTACAACTAAAAATAATCTAAAGATTCAGAGAAATGATAGATTTTTTTTTTTTTTGCAAAAGGAACCTCTATAAACCCTAGCCCATTGGGTAAAGACGAGGGCAATAGGACCTTGACCATCTAGGGAATCAAACCAAGGCAAGGTCAATGGGACCCTGACCATCCAAGGAATCAAACCAATGCGAGGTCAATGGGACCTTGACCATCCATGAATTAAACTAGGACAAGTGTGGTTACCAACTAACCTATCCCTTTCAGGTTAGAAATTTTAAGGTAAAACACATGTTTTTGAAAGGGTTTTGGTACCTTGTGCAATGATTTGAATCTAAGTTTCTTTAATGAGAACCCAAATCCATACTACTACGATATCCAATCAAGGATAAAAAATTTAGAGTAAAGCATAGGTTTTTTGAAGGGTCCTAGGCGCTTGTGCAATGGTTTGAACTTGGGACTCCTAGATGAAAATCCAAAGACATACCATTACGGTATCCCAAAAAGGACTTAAATTTTTAACCTAAAGCATAATTTTTTTTAAAAGGGTCTTAAACCATTTTATAATGGTTGAACTTGAATCTCTTAGATGAAAACTGAAAGACATACCATTACGATACCCTAATAAGGATTAAATTTTAGAGTAAATAATGAGTTTGTGAAAGGGTCTTGATCCCTTGTACAATGGTTTAAACTTGGGTCTTCTAGATAAGAACCCAAAAACATACCACTGTGATATCCAATAAGGATCTAGTATTTTAGGGTAAAGCACAGGTTTTTGAAAGGGTCTTGGACCCTTGTGTAGTGGTTTAAACTTGGTCTCCTCAATGAGAACCCAAAGCCATACCATTATGGTGTCCCAACATGGATAATTTTTTTAAGGTAAAGCATGGGTCTTGAAAAGGTCCTAGTTCCTTTACCAAGGTTTGAATATTGTCCCGAATAAAAACCTAAAGACATAACACTATAGTATCCCTCACGAAACAAAATCTTAGGGTAAAACACAGGTTTTGAAAGGATCATGGTGCCTTGTGTGGTTTGAACTTGGGTTTCTTGAATGAAAACCCAAAAACATACCATTATAATGTTCTAATAAAAACAAAATTTTAAGGTAAAACACAGGTTTTTGAAAGGGTCCCAATCCTGTCCCTTATAGAGTGGTTTTGAGTCCAAAGCAAATAGGAATAAAATTTTAGGATGAAGCATTAGTTTTTAAAAGGATCCCGACCCCTTATGCATTGGTTTGAACTTGGGTCTGGTGAATAAAAACTCAAAGACATACCACTATAGTGTCCAATAAAAACAAAATAATAAATTTATTAAATCACTTTTTTTTTTATCAATATTTTTTTGCACATGCAAAATACAAAATTAAATCACTCTTAATTAATTACTCCACTAAAAACAATATGATTGATATAGTTGATATGTAATGAACATCCAATTTTAACTATACAAGGTTAATTCAATTTTCTTTAGCCATATTCTTTGTCAATGGGATAGCAAGTTTAAAAGTGCAAGTCCTTGGTCCCCCTCCTGCAGGATTCCCTCACCCCTATTAACATCGAGTTGGGTTGACCCTCGTGCTTTCTAACATGTTAATATGATATACCTGTTAACAGGTATGTGTATGTGTGTGAGGGTTTACCCTCCGGCTGTCTAACGGATTAATATGGTGATGCAAATCTAATAACATATTTCATTATTGAAATTTGGTTCAGGTTATTGGCACATCCTAGGACCCTAAATCAATAATAAATTTTCGTTATTGGCACATTTATGCGGGTTGGCTTTAATGGACATTCACAGTATACTCTTACCCAACTAAAAAAACAGCATATTCGACATGCCTTTTTACACGTGTGGCCTATAGACAGCTTCTGCTAAGGAACTCCTGGCCAACGGTATGCACACGCATCATATTCGACGACCAATAATTTCTAATCATCCGAACTTACTTCAATAATTTCTAATCATCCGAACTTACTGCAAAGATGCATCAGCAAATTTTGGACGTTTAAGAAAAGTGGGTAAACCTGGTGTTTCAGGTTGTTTGTATAAATAAACGATAAACTGTGGGCAAGGACAGGTTTTGGATAAAAGATTCATGTTTAATTATGATATATTTAAATTCATGTTTAATTATGATATATTTAAAAGAGAATAAAAGTAAGAACAGATCGAATGTTTACTTGTTAATTGTTCTTCTATTCTCAATCTCGTCCTGCCTATAGCTAACCTTTCAATAGGTTGCGTGTTTGTTTAATTTTTAATAATTTAAATTATATTTTTTATTTATTTATACTTTAAAAATAATTTTTTCCATAATTATAATTGAAATTGTAATTATTTTCACAGTAACGGAACATCTGCTGGATAGGTACCGTAGCCAGTTCTTGCCAGCTGCTAATATCGAGATGCCCTTCATGTCACTAGTGCGTTTCAACAGTTCCTTATAAATCTCCAAAATTTCTAGAATCTATGCGTATGTGAAGGCTAGGCCTATCCGTGGAAGGCTCAATTCGGCATATTGTTGAGGACTGTAGCGTAGATATACAACAAATCAATCAATAATTGAGAAAAACGGTCCCATCATCCGGCCGCTTTCCATTTCAATCTCCACTCGTTAACTGAAAAAGTCATAGAGAATGGACACTAAAATATGGAAAATTTTATTGCCGGAAACAAAAATCTGGCCAGTAAACATTCCAAAATAGCGTCACTGCCTGTCTAGTCGAAAGGGAGGCGGCTGCATCGCCTGATAAAATAAATTGTGTTAATTTTGTAAAGGTTGATCGGGTTATGAGTTTATCAAGGTTTTGCTTAAGCTGTGATTTATTATCTGCGCCACCTTTATAAGCCGACATCACACGTGGGCGTCAGGAATTTCTGAAAATTCTGGGGCGGCTATCCATATGCGAAGGGCCTGGAATTGTAGGCCACTCAACCAGCATGGGACCGAGTGCTGGAAAAAGCTAAACCAATTGGATCTTTTATTTAGTTTTTCGCACTTCTTTGGCGTTCAAGGTAAGATTCCGCTGTAGTGGGAGGGAACGGAGCGTATTCAACTCAATGGCATTTAACCATTATTAATTAATTCTTCTTTGATGTATTGCTCAGAATTGGAGGCTGTTCATTGTATCTGGTTAGAATTTAGCTAAACTTTCAGTTCTTATGCAAATTGCTCTTCAAACTTATATTCTGTAAGTTTATTTTAATTTTTGTTTAGTTTTTGGCAACCGACGAGCAGGTCATCAATATTCATTTGTTTGAATTGATGAAAAGAATTGCATTAGATTATGCCAAGCAAATAATAATATGGCTCCAAATTTCCTTTGTTAAAAGCTTAATAAAATTTCTGAGTTTTGTCAGGAGACCTTTTAGTGGGACAACTGTAATTGGAAAATGAGTGAGAGTTCAGAAAAACTATATCATGATAACGTTGTGCTCTGACGTTAAGGTGAAAGCCAATTTGTTTTTACTGCTCTGCTCTTTTTGATTGTTGCTTTAATAGTTTAAATATTTTACCTCGTTGCTGGCTTATTGATTTGGTTGGCTATTTTAATATTTTGATTATGGTTTACGTCCGGTATTTAGATATTTTACGCAGTTGCTTGCTTGGGTTTGGGCGCCTATTTCAATGTTTCACCAAGCTGGTTGCTTATTGATTTGTTTTGCTTCAGGAGGGAAAGCATTTGGAGGTGTTTGTGAACATATTTGGGATATAGACCAACTTAGTGGGAACATGGAACGCCCATCTGCATGTAGTCGGAGTTTTAGGCATAATTCAATGACTCAGAATGCGTATTAGATATGGGTTGTGATCCATATCTTTCAGGCATCTTGGTTTAGTGATTGAGGAATCAAAATGTGTATGAATAGCTTTCCTGTTTCAGGTAGTTTTGAAATACCAATGAGGATTTGATTTTTACAGTTGAAAATGCATCTTTAAACTGACCTTTGGGATGGTGGTTATCTAAGAGAGCTTCACCCAAACTCATAACCTTGTATTCATAGAGATGGATCCTTAACCAAAAACCCAAACTGCATGTTGCAGTCGACAGTGAAATTGTAATATTAATATTTTGAATACTTCAAAAATCTTCATCAAGGTTAGGCTCTCTTCATGAAAGACGTTTTGAAGTAATGAGGGGCGAAGATTCATTTTTTTCAGACAAAGAGGGTGGGAAAGACCTAGGCTTGGCTTCTAGGAGTGAGACAGAAAACAATCAAATAGTTAATCCTGATCAAGACGAGGAAGATACTTCAGATGTCTGCAGAGTATGCCAATGTCGAGAAACAGACAAAAAAGGAGATGCTGCACTCAAAGTTTTGGGTATATACCCTCCTGTAAATAATTTTTCACAAATGTTCAGAGAGAAGCCTCTTACTATTGAAAGCAATAAAATTGGGTTAACAAATGAAGCCAGTGGTGTACAGAAAGGAAGCAGAGCTATCAACTGTTTACAATGCACAGATTCCAACGAAAAAATCCATATCTATGATAGTGACTTAGAAGCAGGGATTTGTTTATGGCATCATGATCCACTCATTGAGCTAGGTTGTTTATGCAAGAATGATCTGGCATTAGCACATTATTGTTGTGCATTACGGTGGTTTATCAATCGGGGAGCAGTTATTTGTGAAATTTGTGGAAGTGCACCACGGAATGTGAGCCTGGCTGATCACAGTAAAGTCATGGCTGCTCTTAAGGAGTTTGAAACACTCAGGTTGAGGACCACCACTGGTGAGGTTACTGCTACATGCTTAGAGCCACAACCTAATGTAGATCCTGGTTCTGTAGGTAATGCAAGAAGACTGACACTTGCTGAGATTGCATTATGGTTTAATCCCCACAGTCATGCTACTGTTGGTGCACCAGCTACAGCAGATCAAATTACTATAGTCTCTAATGATGAAGTGTTTCTTAATGTAAACCCAACAACAAAATGGGTCGTTGAGGGTACTGGGATGTTAGTTGCAACTGGGTTGTTGACAGTCACTCTTACTTGGCTGATTGCACCTCGTGTTGGAAAGGTATGTTACAAGTTTTTATTTCTTTGATACCTCCATCATGGTTCTTTGATTTTTAAGTTTTATTTTCATTCGTTTGCCTTAAATGTTTAAAGCAATATTACATACACATGTCTGTTACAGGCAACTAGTTGTGAAAGTTTATATTGCATGCTAGCAATTCCATTCGATATACTGTGTCCAATTTAGACATTGTCAACAAACTTATTTCAAATTAGATCAGTATTGCAAAAACATGTGACCAGGCCATGCTACTTTTGCAGCAGTCATTGAGCTCATTATTTTACTTTGCTTGGTTTTCAGCATAGGTGTTTCTATGATTTATATATAAAAAATGCATTATAAAATGAATTATAGACAACACATATGCCTCTCTGGTTTTTGCATCAACGAGTAATCTTTTTTTATTTTTAATAATTAAAATTTAAGTTTACATGGGTTTTTATGAGGGGTTCCAGTCCCCTTGTACTGGGGTTTGAACTTGGGTCTCTTGGATGAAAACCCAAGAACTTACCACAATGGTATCCCTCACGGGTCTCTCAAGAGCAATCTTTTGACAGTATGAAACATTTTATTTTCTCAATTTGTATATAGGTTTGATTACAAAGGCACAACTTTAAATATTATGAAGTTCCATAACAATTGTCATGAAATTTTATATGATTCAAAATCCAATGTTATAGATAAGTATTCAAGTAATACCAAAATCTCTAACCAAGATACCAATAACAACATTTCTTACTAGCTGCGATTGTGGGAATATCCTAATTTTTATTATATAAAACATATGATTTCATACTTATCTTTTCCTTGCAGAAAAAAATATCATTTTCCCTTTCTTTGCCCCCTCTTCTCTTCTGATTATTCAAAAAAAAATATCAGGTTTCTTCCCAACTAATTTGCATTCATGTTTTTGGTAACATTGAATTCAAAAAATTCATGTAAGCACAAGCAACTTCTTTGGCCACTTTCTGTTTTATAATAGTTGAGTGCAACTCGGTTTATATTTGAGTATACTTGAAATCATAGCTGTTAATATTTATTATTCAAATTATATTTTCATTGCATTTTCTAAAATGGTAGCTATATAAACATCTACACAATATTGTTAAAAGAAAATATTTCATATAGTGAATATTAATATGATTAAAATGGTTTCTAATGATGAGGGGTAAGCCCTAAGGAAAGAATATGAGTATGAGATCAGAACACAGTTAAAGAATATTAACATCTGAGGGATCAGTTAGCTTCAGTCATACGCAAAACATGGACCTTCTATTACTTTCTGATCCTCATGTGGAGCAAATATAGGGACTCATGGACTTTGCCCTTATATCCAAGTCTATATGGCTGCTTGCCTGTGTATAGGACTATAATAAAATGAAAGAAACTAAATAGGCAAAACTAAACAGGGAAGCTATAGAGAGAAATTTTACAATTTTTTTTGTTTGTGTTCGCGATCTTTGAGAGGAATATCTGTCTGTTGAGTGAGGGCCTTGCTTTGAATAGAATTAGGCTTTTCATGCAGTGTTGTTCAGAGTTTTAATCCTTTAGAGGACACTTCCACAACAGCACCGATTCCATATTTCCACTGAGATTTTTTAATGAAGTAGCCTTTGATAGATTGTCAACACAATTGAAAAGTAAATATGTTTCATGTTCTCAATATTCCAGAAATATAAACTTCAAAGTATTCCAAAAAATGTGTCAACATTGAATTAGAAAAAGGAGCCTCAAACATCTATTTTACTATAAGTTTATGATCCTTCCTATGTTCAAGCTGTTGACTCTGAAGACATTCCTTTCAAATGCAGAGTTTTAACCTGTGAACCTAGTTAGGACATTCTCTAGGGATTGAGAATTGCAAGATCGAAAGGATTTGATCCATTAGGATGGCAGAAACTTATAGAACTGAAAGATAGGGGCAAATAAGCAGGAAAAAAGAGAGAAAGAAACGATGAAGAGAAAGGACCAAAGAAACAAGAAAAAGACAATAGTCAACTGCATAAACCCATTCCAAGGAATGAGTTGGGAGAAGCAATTGAAAAGCAACAGATGGAAGATGAAACACCCCTAGAGAGGCACTACCCATCTAAAGAGGATCCTAGTGAGATATCTCAGAGTCAATATTCTAGGCAAAATGAATAGAGAAAGAATATATAGAGAGGCACTACCCATCTAAAGAGGATCCTAGTGAGATATCTCAGAGAGTCAATATTCTAGGCAAAATGAATAGAGAAAGAATATATTAATGACCAAAATTGACCAAAGTAATTCAATGTGACACAAAATTATAACCAGCTAACAAATGTGAAAAAAAAGAGTAAACAAGATGACAATTCCACCTTTGTGTGATAGGTAGAAATTGCTAGAGCTTTATGAAGACAAGAAAGAAAACTTTATTAGGCATTGCAGAACGTGCAAGACTGTTGGGATTGTGATTGGTCAAACCAGTGAAGCCCATTGATTAGAGTCATTTTGGTTACCTTTAGAGGTATAGTAGTTGACTAACAGAGGGGACCCTCGAAGAGGTCATTTTCCGATGTATGAGGCATTGAAAGCCGCAGTCAAGGAACAATTCAAATTTTCAAGAATTAAAGCGAAATTGTAGTAGAAATAAACAACACCTAACAAGGAAAGAATGAGATAATCCATGCTTGTATTAGAAGATTGAAAAAATTCTTTAAAGAATTTAAGAACTCAATTGCAGACAGATTGAAAAAAAGGCTTAGAAAGGTTTGTTCATATAATTTAAAGAGGAAGGAAGCACAAGGGTTACACATGGGGAGAATTCTTAAGAGTCACTAAATGTAGATGTAAGAAGCCTAAATAGGGGAACAAAATAGTAGTCTCCTAAATTAGTAGGCTGACAAGAATCAAACCCAGTATGATTAGGATGGTAATCCCACATTCAATGCTTTAATTGCAATGAGTAGGGCTATTTTGCATGCGATCAATAGAACAACCAAAACAATAATGACAAATTGCTATGTCGATAGTGTGGAGCAGAAATTCATATTGAAAATAATTACCACATGGAGGGCGTGATAAATACCAACTTGGTCTAGAGCAAAGACATTTTACAATTCACTAATGTGCAAGTAAGGGAAGTGTAATACCCTGACTAAGTGATGGAGAAGTAGAGAATGATAGAGGGTAGTAAAGAATTAGAGAAGGCTATGAGAGTTAAAGTTGAGGTTGGATATTCTAGTTTAGGTGATGGTTTTGCTAACTTAGTGAGTTGTTTGCCAACCTCATTATCTTTAGTATGTTACCAATCTAATAAGGAACTATAAGAGAAAGTACTATAGTCACTGTTGGTTACGAATCTGCCACTAGAAAAGGATTTTAATCTTTTGCGCCCTAGATTCGCCCAACAGATTGAAAGGCCGGAAGGAAGGGATGCCTTCCATGCCAATCTCCGGAGAAGGCCGGCTCCTATACTAATCTACTTGATTTTTTAGATAAAAGTGCTGGAAAGAGATTTAAAATGCTGAAAGAAATGTAAATATCATGTGTTTCAGGTGGGGAAGAACAAGCAGCACGATCACTAACTTATCACTAAACCAACAACAATCAAAACAATGTATGTAACAGAAACTATTATTGTGATTCTTTCCTATGTATCCTTCATTCAGTATTCCAGGTCTACTTAATTGCCAATGCTGTGATCCAGGATTCAGAATGACAACAATCAGAAAAATAAATGACACGATGCAGAAATACTTGCAGAAGGCAGCATAAAAGAAAGAGACAAATAGCAGAGCCAAGGATGCTTTGTATTAAAAGAAGTGTTCTGTCACAGCAGAGCTCTCTAGCAATATGTTCCCCCCTTTTACAATGCAAGTTCATTGCTATTTATAGCAGAAATTTCCCCCCTTTTACAATCGGAGCACAACTCCCCAAACCTGCAAAAGCTGCAGAAGGCTGCCAGATTTGACTCTCATCGGCCTGCAGCATGGTCTTTCTGACTTTCGTACAACTTCTGACAGATTCGGTAGCTGAACAGAGGATACTCCATCAATGTGGTAGGTGCAGTATGGTTTGGCTCCGAATGATTGTCATTACTGCTTACCTACCCCGTACTCTGAAGTATACTTTCAACTTCGCCAAGAGGGGCTCAGATCCCGAAATTCTGCTTGTTTTTATCTTGGGAGATGTTCTCTGCCTTAGCAGCTCTAAAAACTGGGGGGAATCCGGCTTTAAACACTCCCTACTGATCGCTGTCGGAGGTCGCTGAAAAATGAGGAGACGCCAAGAATCGCTGAATAGCGACGGCGATCTCCGGAGTTGGAGCTGGGAGCGACCTCGGGCACAAGCTGTGAAGCGCTCAAAAATTGAGCGACTTCGGGAAATCCTGGTGAGCGACAGCGATCTTGGGCGTGCTCCATGCTGCAAATCGCTGAAAACCTGCAGCGCTGCTGGGAAAGGTGGGCGGCGACGGCGATCGCGGGAGCAGGGACACTTAGCCAAATTTCCTTGTTTTGCTCCCTTTCCGCGCGTCGCCGAAAAATCGTGCGACGACGGGCGTCGCCGAGCGGCGACGGCGATCGTGGGTATGGGCGACACTTAAACAATTTTGGCGTTTCTTTTGCTGCCGCTCCCTGTCGCTGAAAAGAAGTGCGACGACGGGCGTCGCTGGGAAGCGACAGCGATCCCGGTCGCCAGCACTTAGACAAATTTTTAACCTCCTTTGTGCAGCTCTTGGTCGCCGAAATGTGGCGCGACGACGGGCGTCGTTGGGCGGCGACGGCGATCCCGATTGTCGACACTTGGGCATTTTTAAACCTCGCTCCGGATCGCTCAAACTACCCGCGTCGCTGGGGATCGCTCAACAGCGACGGCGATCGCGGGTGCACCCAACACTTAGCAAATTTCAAGCCCTTTTGCTGCTGCTCTTGGTCGCCGAAATGGCTCGCGCTGCCAGGAATCGCCCGAAAGCGACGGCGATCGCGGGCATGGGCCAACACTTAGCAAATTTCACATTTTCCTCTCGAATCTTTGCATCCAAATCTGAAGACTGATCTGCTTGACAGGAAACTAAACAAACTGGAAATGAAACAAGGAAACTAGAAACAACACTGAGGAAGGAGGGAGGCAACAACCTGAAATTTTTAAAATTCTTCTACCCCTAGCAAAAATGTGGCAACATTCCTGGCGGCTCGCGGGGTATCGAGCTCGCCTCGATGCAAAGACCCATGCCTTTATCCTTTGGGCCCGGAGTCATCCCCGGTCCCTGCTTCTTCTTGTTGTAGGCCTTGGTCTTGCTGCTCTTCCTTCTGCTGCTCCTCCTTCTCAGGACTATCTTCACCAGATTCATTTTCAATGTCCTCCTCCTCGGACTCTTCTTCGGACGGCTCCTCTTCTTCTTCTGGATCCTGCTCCGGATTAGCCTCCCCAGAGTCAAGGCGGGCTTGGATGCGCTCGAACGTGACTTGAACCTGAGTCCAGGCCTCCTTTGGGAAGGGCTTCATGCTGCGAATATCGCTCACTAAGTGCCTGAAGGTTTCCATCTGGATTATACCAATCTGCTCAGCCTTCTGGCTCAAGTCTAGCAGGCAGGAGCGAATTAGGCAGAACCTGGAGGTGAGCTCTGTCACCTGCTCCTCTTGAATCGGGTCCGCCCACCCATCAATGTCCGAAGTATCATTGGCAAAGGCCTCCCATGCCGGCCGCAATGCTTCCTTTGGCAGGCAGTTGCCGTTGTTGTCTGTAAAGCTCGGGAATCCGAGCGAGGAGAGAGTCAGGAAGGGGGACAGGCATATAACCTTCTCCTGTTCCAGTATATCCAGCAATGCTCTGGCCCTCTGAATCTTTTGAAATCTTTCAAAGAATGAATGCAAGGTTGCCCTTGCAGCTGCCCAATCACAGGCAACGGAATCTGTAGAGGGAATTTGGAGGTTCCGGCGTTCAAGGGTCCCTGCCTTGACGACCAGATCGAGCCAGCGGTCTGCTTCTCGCTCTGCCTCCTCCACCAGAGGCTTGCCCTGGGCGGATGCTTCTTTTACCCGGGTGGCGAATTTGAAAACCAAAAGGGACTTAGAAGCTCGGGGTCTGAAGTTCTTCAACAGTCGGGTGCGGATTTCCTTGATGTGTTCCTTGGAGAATGTCTCCACCTGCACAACCCTTTCCTCCAGCTGTTGTTGAGCCTGCTGAAGCTGGCCCTGAAGTTCAGTTATCTGGTGCTCAGCAGCCTCCTTCTGTTCTGTCGCCTCCTTTTCTAAGGTTGCCACTTGTTGCTTCAGCTGCTGGCACTCTTTCTCAGAACTGTCCAACTGGGCCTGCATTCTTGCCATGCCCTCTTCCAGTTTGATTTTTTCATTTTCTAGCTCGTAGTAGCGCTCCTTCAACTGGAAGTGCTTTAGGCGCAGCGTATCGGTTCCATCATGAAGAGCCAGCGCCTCATTCTCGAAGCTGACCTCATTCAAGTCTTTGGTTTTGCTTCGATACTCATAATCTTCAGGGGTCATATCCTTCAGAGGCTTCTTAACTTTTGGAACCCTCTTTTCCTTGCACAGCAACATGTTGTCAAAGTCAAATCTGGAGCGCTTCTCCACTCCAGCAATCTCCTCACCCCTTCTCTTCATCGCGTTCTGCGCCCATCTGTTGGAGGTACGCTTAGCCTGAGTTGCCACAGGCTGGTTCTCCATTATCTGAATTAAATCTGCCTCTCCGAAGAGAGGCCTGGCCAAAGGCAAACCCTGCTGCGACATGTGTTCCTCCGCGAACAGGTAAGGGGATATGGCAGTTAGGTGCTCTTCTGCTCTAGGGGACGGCTCATCCTGAACAGCAGAGGTAGATGGGTTTTCAGGGTTTTCAAGTGATGTGCCGCTACGGGCGAAAGGCGTGGAGAATGCGGCGGATTTGAGGGAGCGGCGCCTGGTTGGGTTGCTTCTAGGGTTTGGAGGATGTTAGGCTCTATGGAAGAATGGCCAGGCTGGGACTCTTCAACGACGAAAGGCTGAGCTTCCTCAATGATGGGGTGAGATGCGGTGAGGGAAAGGGTGGCTGCCGCTCCGCTAACCAAGGGAATCGTAGCGGGGACAGGTACAATAGCAGAGGACTAAGGCGCCGCAGATATTGACTCAGAAGCTTGAAAGAATAGGGAATGCGTACCTGCGAGCTCCGCCTGAGCTGGTGTGTCGAAGAGTTGGGTCATCCACTGATCCACCGTTGACGGGGATGTATCCTCCTTTATGGTCGCGACTTCCGAGGTTTTGATCTTCTTTTGAGGTGGAGTAACCTCGGACTACGGGACAGCCTCCTTCACGGGTGCAGCCCTTTGCCCTTTTGACTTTTCTGTTTTTCTCTTCCTTTTGAGAGGGGCAACCTCTTCTTCTTGGGCGTTGGGCGATGGGCTGACGGTTCCCTTCGAAGCTTTGGGGGTTTTTATCGTCAGCTTGATCTGTTGCTTTTTCTGGGGTGCCGGGGACGCCTGCGTCGCTTGGGCTTGCGTTGCTTGGGCCACGTGCGGGGCTACCTCTTGCCTGGATGGCGCTGCTCCGGCTGGCTGTTTTTCAGAAGATTGCCGCATCCTGGGCTCTACAGCCTGACTTACTTGTACCTTGCTGCTGGACCCTTCACCACGTGATTGCAACTGTTTGGGTGGGGCCTGCCCCTTTTGTAGGCGTTGAGAGCCTTGGGGCACAATATGCCGGAACACAATGGGCTGCCACGTGGCATGGTGTTTATCGTAGAGCGTGGAGAATGTGTCGTCATTGGCCAAGTCCTTTTCGGATTTTTCCTTCCTAGTACGGACGCGCATTATCCACCACTCTGATATCTTTTCAAGTGTCCACCCTTTGCCTTGCAGTCTAGCCTGCATTTTCTTGTACGTTTTTGTATCTGGCCTGTGTTCCTTGTTGTGGACAGGATCAAATTCGGCCTCTACGAAGTAGAAGTCGTGCCACGGAGGGAAAGACTGCATGTCTTCAATATTCCACTCCAAATCTCTTCCCGACGGGTTGTTGCGCTCGTCCATGATTTCCTTGCGGGGACAGACATGGAAGTCCTGTACACCTGTGAAATCCCTCACTATGTCGAGGGGATCGTACTTCCATCTCTGGGGCAGCTCGACCAAGCCGAAGCTTAAGAGCGTGGCGTTCAGGTACTGATGTTGTCCATTGATGCCGACCTCAATCCCTGCCCAGGTGATTGGATAATTGAACAGATGTCCCTTTTTCCTCCCCTGGCCATACTGCTGATCAGTGTAGTCCATCTGCCGTGATGCCTCCAAGGCGAATTGGTACTCTGTGGTATAATACGGCAGTAAGAAGGGTTTGCCCGTGAACCCAAAAATTCTTATCACGAACCCCTGCGTCAACCGGAAAGTGTCGCCAAAATCCTGGCTGTTTACTTGTTCTCTCATCGAACGCGGGACGCGTGGGCAGGTACCGTGGAGAAGGGCTAGGGCTGGGCCCAAGAAGGTCAGATTGAACTTATAATAAGATTCCTCCTTCAGCAGCACCTTGGTCCACTCGTATACGGGCAGTGGCGCACCATTCTTATCCTTGCGCTGAACTGGGAGTGACTTTATGTGGCTGCTCATGTGAAACAAGAATAACCACGCCAGGGCCGAACAGTATCTGAAGCTTTCGCTCGCCCCGCTTTTCAACTCCTGCAGTTGCAAGTGAATCCCACGGGCCACGCAGTCTGCCCAGTCGAAGAAGACCGGCTTGGTTTTGTCAGTCATAGCCTTGGGGTCGTAGAATTCCCCTCGCAGGATGCATTCGACAAGAGCGATTTGGTAGGGAAAGACCATCACGTCTGTGTCGCAGCCCAGAACCCAGGCCAGCATGGTATAAATACTAGAGCTCTTGAAGTCGCTCAGAGGCCTAGGCTGCTTCGGCCATTGCCGGGGTGGAAGGGGCTCATGGAGCTGAGAATCCACAAACCTCCGCATATTCGGATTATCTGAGTATCTGTTCGTTTGTTCGTCGAGATTGATATTTCTGTTTGTGTATTTCTTGTCCAACTATAGGCTTGGTATGAAGATAGTCTCTAGGTAGAGTGAGAACAAGACAGTGCCCTCATGGTCGCAGACCTGCCTGGTGTTTGGTTTGTAATACTCAACAACTGTTGCCACCAGTTCAGGGCAATGATGCACTTGCGGGCACAAGAACCAATATAAGTGAGAGTGATAAGCCGCGGCGTAGGGGTGCGAAGGAGAAACTTTCTCTCGCCAGTTCTCAATTGTTTTCCGCAGCTGACTGGTGCCCTGTGAGTAGATCCCGTCTCTGAGTTTTATCCAATAATCAATGGGAGGATGGGGAACTGGCTTTGGCGGCGCTGTCCGGGGTCTATTCGCTTTTTCAGTTCCAGACGCCCGGGCTTTCCCCTTATCTTTTCTTTCTCTTTTCTGCCCACTCTCTGGCGTGCTTGAAGCAGCTCGGCCTGCTGCTTCACCCTTCTGCCCTTTCTCTTTCTTCCCCATGGCGAAGGCGAAATTCAATTTAGTTGCTGCTTGACTGCAAGAAACTTCTGAATTTGACTCAGTGCAGCTTGGAGCGCGTCGGAGTTTATCTGGTAAAGCGCTTCTGAGAGGTTGTGCTTTTATAGCAGCGAACTCGGGGCGAGCCTTTAATGGAGGGCACTTGAATTTAATACCAGGCGCACGGAGTTGGTGGACGTTGATTTTGTTCTCGGGTGGCCATGCATGAAATCTTCCTTGGAGGCGCCAATATTTAAATTTCTACCCTTTGGAGCACATCCCTTTTGTCTGACAATCAGCTTTGGAATCAGTGCAAATCCTCCTCTCTTTATGACGCACGCTTTAAAAAACGGGCTTTAGCCCCCCTTTGGCACACTTTTCTAAGTCGCTGAGTGGAGAGGAATGCGGCCCGCTTTAATTTTGTGCATTTTCTTGAAATCGCTCAAAACTTGAGCGATCCCGAGCACGGGCCGCTTTAGCGAGCGATGGAAGGCTTTCATACTTGGAACAACCACTTGCTTTCTATCAAACCCGACGTCGCTCGCAAAATGGGGCGCGCTTGGGAGAAGGCGCATTGGGCGAGCGACGGCGGGTGGACCCACACTTAGAAAGTTTTCCAACTTTTTCAAACCGCCCGCCTCCCTTGGTAGCACTTGCCAAAAATCCTTGCTGTCACTAAAGGATGAGAGCGATGCCCGACTTTTTTAGAAAAGCGAGCGACGGAGGGCGCCAGCACTTGGAGAATTTGGGGCGCCCCTTTCCCAGGTTCGCTTAAAATGTGAGAGCGTTCCCGGGATCGCTCAAAAAATGGGCGATCTCGGGAATGAGCGTCTTTGGCGAGCGACGGAGGTTCTCAACCTTGAAAATATTTCTTCCCGTGCTATGATACTTTTTTTAATAATTTACTCACGCCCCCTCCTTCATCTCTTGATCGCCGTCGCCGAAAACCCTAGGAGATTCCGGGAATCGCTCAAAATTTGAGCGATCTTGGGGTCTCTCGAACACTTAGGCAAATCGGCCACCCCTTTTCTTTGCTCGGAATCGCTGAAAACTTAGGGGCGCTTCCGGGATCGCTCAAAAAATGAGCGACCTCGGGCAATCTTTACGTAGTGATTTTTTCTTTTGTTCTCTTCAACTCGGCCGTCGCTTGAAAGGGGGTCTCGCTATCGCCCAAAAAACGAAGCGATTCCCGGATTTGTCAAAGAAGCGAGCGACGGAGGGCAGATCCCACAACATGAACACTCAGTAGAACTTTTGAAAACCCTTTTGGGGCTTTGCCTCGCGAGCCTGCTAACTCTGCTTTCAGCTCTCCAGAACTTTCTTATGCAGGGGAAATTGCTTCTGCATCCACTTGAGATCAAAACTTCCCAGACCCAGGGATCTGGAGAACAACTTGGCTCAACAGCCTAAAATTAAAACAACTGAAAAGCATATTTACATTCAAGCAAGGAAATAAATTTAAAACAACAAAAAAGAAATTATGTACAAAGGGAACCTCTTGGTGCTTCTCAATGACGATAGGCTTTCAGATGAAAGCCATTAACCGGTATCGGGAGGATATGACCCTCCATGTCTCTCAGGACGAATGAATTGAATTGGTTGACCCTGGCAACCTGGAAGGGGCCTTCCCGGAAGGCATCAAACTTATCATGATTACCTGTTTTTTTCTTCCGGGAATCCCATTTCAGCACTAGGTCCCCGATCTTGAAGACCCTGGCAGTAGCCCCTTTTGCGAACCATTTCCGTGTGGTGCCAGCGTGCTTCATAAAAGCCTCATGAGATTTTTCTCTCTGTTCTTCAAGATGCAACAACTGGGCTAGCCTGGCATCAAGGGGATCTAGGTTGTCCTTTTCATCATCCAACAACCAAAGTGCGGGCATCTCAATATGGGTAGGCAAAACAGCCTCTTTCCCGTAAACCAGTGCGTATGGGGATGTCCTGATGGACTTCTTGACGGATATGCGGTCTGCCCATAGAGCCTGATCCAGGTACAAGTGCCAGGACCTCTTATTCCTCTCCAGAGTCTTCTTTATAATATTCATCAGGTTCTTATTCGTCGACTCGGCGAGGCCGTTCCCCTGCGGGTAGTAGTTGGAAGAAGCCTTATGGTAAATACCGTATCTGCAAGTAAATTTTGTCAGTTTGGCTCCCGTGAACCCTGGACCGTTGTCTGTCACAATCGCCTCTGGGATTCCGAAGCGAGTTATCAAACTTTCCAGGAAGGAGATAACTGTCTCCTGGTCAGCGTGCTTCGTGGGTATAGCTTCGGCCCAGCGGGTGAAGTAATATGTGGCAGTCAGGATGAACTTGTGCCCTGCAGAGGATTCTGGTGAGATATTTCCAAAAAAGTCTCTGAAGCAAGAATGCCCAAAACCATTCTGAGAGTGTCTCTCAACCCCGAAAATGGTGTTCTTGAGGGTGTTTTTCGTCACCAACAAGCTTCAGAAACCCTGCAAGTGCTATTTGCAAGTGCTCTCCAGATTTCTCACCAAAAACATATGCCAAAAAGATCCTCAAGAATGACCCCCAAACCTCTATTTATTCTTTCCTCCAACCCAACGTTGAGTTTCTAGATGCTTCTATAGAGGAAATAAACATTAAATTCTCACATTTTACTTTTAATCTTTAAATTTGCATCCTCCAAGGAATCGACCATCCTTTCTAGGCCCGTTAAACATTACTTTATGAAATTCTCTTTCCATAAAGTGGTTATAAGACCACTTTATGCATATAATATTAAATTATAACATTAACTATGTAATATTAATTTAATATCACATAATTAAACTGTTCATATTAAAATTTTGGCCTTCCACCTGTCATCCCGGAAAACTGAACATAGAAACGGATACCCTTTTTGCTGTAGATCAACATCCCACTGTCCGCTTCTATGAAACCCCATCTTCACCGACTTACTAAAAATAGTAAGTCCCTTCCAAAACTGTCCAGAATGGCCTGGAAAGGAAACTCGAAACATTTGCACATACTGGAACATCATACTGACATCAACTGGGCTCCCAACCCATTGATTCCTGCCTACGGGAACCTTGGAGTAGGCAAGTTCACACTCTCCCTCAATACTGACTAGGATGGGGCCATTACAGTCCTCCCTCCCCAAGATTGCTTGTCCTCAAGCAATCGGAGTGCTGGATGTTGTAGAATCTGCTCGTCCTCCCAAGTAGCATCCTCAACCGACAAATCCTTCCACTTAATCAAATACTCCCTAATCGTTCGTCTCCTGAGAGTACGCTCCCTGCTATCAATTATAGCCTCTGGTATTAGAATCAGCTTACCCTCATCATCCAATGGTGGTAGTACTGTAGAAGGAGTAACATTATGTCTTAATGCCTTTTTAAGGCGTGACACATGGAACACATTGTGAACCCTACTACTTGCCGGTAAGTCAAGCTCATAAGCCACTGCTTCCACTCTCCGAGTGACCCTGAATGGTCCATAAAATCTCGGCTTGAGATTTTCAGCTCCACTTTTCTTGAGTGAAGACTGCCTGTAGGGCTGCAGTCTTAAGTAAACTAAGTCTCCCACCTCAAAACTGCGCTCTGTACGCTGCTGATCTGCATATAATTTCTGCTGATTTTGTGCCTGTTGGATGTTTTCCTTCAATGCCCTCAGTATATCCTGACTATCCTGCAACATCTCATTTGCCTTAGGCACCCTGCAATCCTGAACCAGCAAATCAACAAACCCGGAAGACTCATATCCGTAAATAGCCATGAACGGTGACATCTTGATGGACATATGATAAGTGGTATTATAGCAATACTCACTTATATGCAACCAACGGATCCAGGCTCTTTGCTGTCCTGCCACATAATTTCTGAGATAACCCTCCACCCATTTGGTCACTATCTCCATCTGTCCATCCGTCTGTGGGTGGTAGCTGGTACTGGGAGTGAGCTCGGTCCCACTCAATCGAAATAGCTCCTGCCAAAAATGGCTCATGAATCTGCTATCTCTGTCACTGACTATGTTCCGTGGCAGCCCATGCAATCTGAAAACCTCACGGAAAAACAAATCAGCAACCTGTACAGCTGAGTAAGTAGCTGAGACAGTGAGATCGCAAAGAAATGTGCGTATTTTGTCAATCTATCGACCACCACATAGATGCAATATTTCCCTTGCACCTTCGGCAACCCTGTGATGAAATCCATAGATATACTCTCCCATTTGCTCTCTGGTATAGGTAGGGGCTGCAATAAGCCAACTGGAAGTGTATGTTCATCTTTGTTCTGCTGGCAGGTAGTACACTCCCTAACATGTTTAAGGACTTCATCCTTAAGCCCTTTCCAAGTGAATCTCTCTCTCACCTGCTTGTAGGTCTTATAGAACCCTGGGTGACCAGCCAATGGTGAGTCATGTAAAGCTCTCAGTACAGTATGCTTAAACTGAGAGTTGGGTACCAGAAATATCCTGTCCTTGTAGACGATCAACCCATTAACTATTGTATACCTGTCATCTCTCCTGGTACCATCAATAATACTGGAGGCCCAATCATCTTTTGCATACTCAGCTAGAATGTGCTCTTTCCAATCATCTGAAACAACTCCTACTGCACACAAATGGGGTCTCCTGGATAAAGCATCGACAACAATATTCTTTTTTCCCTTAACATATACAATATCAAAATCGTAAGCCTGTAATTTGCTCACCCATTTCTGTTGCCGCTCATTTAGGTCCTTCTGATTCATGAAGTACCTCAAACTGTTGTGGTCGGTCTTAACAATGAATCTGCCTCCCACAAGATACTGTCTGAATTTGGCCAATGCATGCATTATGGCCAACATCTCCTTATCGTACACAGAATAAGATCTCTCTGCATCTCTTAACTTTCTGCTCTCAAATGCGATAGGATGCTTATCCTGCATCAAGACTGCTTCGATGCCCTCCCTTGAGGCATCACACTCTAGCTCAAACGATCTAGTAAATTGGGAATAGCAAGAACTGGACAAGTACACATCACTTGTTTGAATCTGTCAAAACATCCCTGTGCTGCATTTGTCCAACTGAAGGCTCCCTTTTTCGTCAAGTTAGTCAGTGGTGCTGCTATCTGCAAAAAAACCTTGACGAACCTTCTGTAGAACCGACAAAGACAAAAGAAACCTTTCAACTGTGTAAGATTGGTAGGAGGTGGCCAATCCATGATTGCTTTAACCTTCTCTGGATCCATTTTAACTCCCTCTACACTGATGATATGACCCAGATAGAGAAGCTCCGTCAATCCAAAATCACACTTGGATTCCTTGGCGTACAGTGACTCCTGCTCAAGGATACCAAGAACCACATCCAAATGCCGCAGATGGTCCTCCCATGTCCTGCTATAAACCAAGATGTCATCAAAGAATATTAACACAAATTTCCTGAGCTGCCCTCTGAACACCTGGTTCATGCATGACTGAAAAGTAGTTGGAGCGTTAGTCAAGCCAAAAGGCATCACTAGAAACTCGAAATGCCCATAGTGACATCTGAATGCTGTTTTTTCTATGTCACTCTCCCTCATGCGAATCTGGTGATAGCCTGACCTCAGGTCTATCTTGGAAAAATACCGTGCCCCATGCAATTCATCAATCAACTCGTCGATCCTGGGTATGGGGTATTTGTTTTTAATTGTCTTTTTATTTAGAACCCGGTAATCCACACACATCCGCATTGTCCCATATTTCTTTTTCACTAGGACCTGTTGGCAATTTTGCCACATTAATTTTTTTGATAAACTTTGGCCTAAGTATGGAGCTTTAAAGCGGCGAAGAGCATGCGGAGGTGTTCAGGTTTTCGTGGGCCATAAACGGGGGTGATAAAAGGGATGAAATAAGCTTTGGATATTTTATCATTGCAGATCTTCTCGCTAGCTTTCCGACGATATATTATAATAGGCGATCGGGTCAGCGGATCAAAAGTTATGGCCCCGGGAAGCAGGACTAGGAAGCTCAATTTCGGGCCAGAAAATTGACTAAGTGTCGGGTCCCGCCTAACTGCGCTCATCCTCCCAACTGCGCTCAGCCTCCCAACTGCGCTCATACAAAGGCCCAAAAATTTTCTAAGTGTTGGGTGCGCAACCCGACTTTGCAGCGAAGTCGGGTTGCGCCCTTAATTTTGTGCGCACTTGGGGAGCCGAAGTGCGGAGAGCTGAACAAAAATTTCGCTAAGTATGAGAGCACAACCCGACTTCGCTACGAAGTCGGGGTGCGCTCTCTTTCCTGCGTGCACCTGGGAAGTAGTGGATCATGAAAATTGACTAAGTGCCAGAGTGCAACCCGACTTCGCAGCGAAGTCGGGTTGCGCCCTGATTCCTGTGCGCAGTCTGAACAGCTGCCAAATTGGCTAAGTGTTGGAGTGCGCAACCTGACTTTGCAGCAAAGTCGGGCTGCGCCCTCTAGCTTGCGCGCAGTTGGGCAATATCTTCCAAGCAGCCCAAAAACAGACTAAGGCACGGAGGCCTCCCCAACTTCGTTGTTCCCCGCTTGCGCTACCCGGTTGCGCTCCTTTTCCAGGCAAAGTAGGACACAAGAGAGAGACTGCCTTTCAAGGCAGATGTGCCCCCCGTCAAAAGTTGACAAGTGTCCAGCCTCGGGATCCGAGCCGAGATGTGACGGGAAAAAGGACAAGCATGGGCCAAAACCACCTCTTCCAACTGCCCTCATTTAAGCTGACGCCAAGTTCCATCTACCACAACTACCCGCATTCATGCTGACTCGAAGTTTCATCAACCGCACTGCCACGTAGCTGCCAAGTCTTCAGGAGGACCTTGGTGCCAGTACAACCCCTGTCTGCAGGAGTCAACATCAGTAGCTCTTTCGCCGCTTTTGTCAGCTCTAGGATTTCGTGCCCAGGATTGTAATTGGGGGGAAACTGCGCTATAAATAGCCGCACCACATCATTGTAAAAAATGGGGGGGACATATTGCTAGAGGACTCTGCTGTGACGGACCACCTTCTAATTAATTCAAAGCATCCTTGGATCTGCTTCTTGTCTCTGTCTTTTATGCTGCCTTTCCTTGTCATTTTTGCCTCATGTTTCTTATTTCATTGCTTACTGTTATACTGAACTCTGGATTCCAGTATTTGATGATTAAGTATTCCTGGAATGCATAGATAGAGGATACATAGGATAGAATCACAGTCACCTTTTATTCTGCCTTCCGCTAGTATTTCTGCTTCATGTCCATTTATATTTCGCATCTGTTTGAATTCCGGATTTGGGCATTGGTGATTATTTGGATCTGGAATACTAAACGGAAGGATACATAGGGTAGAACAGCAGCTGCAGTTTCTGTTACATGCTTTGTTTTAATTGTTGTTGGTTCGGATGCAAATTTGCGATCGTGCTGCTTGTTCTCCCCCCACCCGAAATGCATGATATTTACATCTCTTTCCAGTTCCCTTTACCCCCTTTTTTAATCTCTTTCCAGTTCCCTTTACCCCCTTTTTTAATCTCTTTCTGCACCCTTATCTAAACCCCCCAAGTAGGTTAGGAAAGGAGCCGGCCTTCTTTGGAGATCGGCACGGGGGGCATCCCTTCCTCCCGGTATTTCAATGTTGGTCTACGGGTCTAGGGCGCATTGACACACCAAGTCCTTCCTAGGTGGCAAAGGGACTTTTGCTAGGCCTGATGTGTCCCATCTCCAAAAGCTCCTTAATTGTTTTTTCAATTTCATCCTTGAACCTCTTAGGATGACGGTAGGGAGTGGTGATAACTGGTTTGGCTCCCTCCTCCAACTCTATCACATGCTCAAATCCCCTCTCAGGAGGTCTCCCAGGAGGTATGCTATCAAATACCTTGCTGTGTTTACTCATCAGTACCTGTATATCTGGATGATAAGTCTTCTCCTGAGGCTCAACTGCTGTAGGCATAATGAGGCATTCTGCTGCCCAGTCAACTTGATCATGTCGAAATAACCTCTCCATCCTTTTAAGTGACACCACTCTAGGCCCACCATCAGATATACCTCGGAGTACTATTTTTTTGCCCCCTTTTTCGAACTTCATCTCCATACTGTTCAAGTTCATAGTAAACTCACCCAATGTGCTCATCCAGTGTATGCCAAGTATTGCATCGGTGCCCCCAATATTAACAACATAAAAATCATCCACCAAATCATACTCTCCCAACCTCATACATAACTTAGGTATTCTGCGAGTGCAAGAAAGTGTGTTACCATCTGCTACCATTACCTTAAAACCCTCAAACTCTTCTGTCTGCAATCCCCTCTTTGCAACAAGTCTCTCATCCACAAAATTATGTGTGGCACCCGTATCAATCAATGTGACAATACGCTGCCCATTCAACACTCCACGCACCTTGAATGATCCTGCTTTCTGAAAACTACATAGTTGGGCCAATGTTTCACTCTTTTCTTGGGATTTCTCACCTTCTTCTTTGCTGTCCGGACTGCTGCTACTAGAATCACTCTGCTGATCTGAACTCTCGGAACCTGATTCTTCAGCTGTAAGATACTCTAATTGCTTGGCCCTTGCCTTTTCTGAACATTTATGCGAAGGTGTCCAAGGTTCCTTGCATTTAAAACATAAATTCTTCTTCCTGAGCTCATTAGTACTATCACTGATCTCTCTTTTTGAGCTATCCCTTTGCTGTTCTGAACCTTTGTGAAAATGTTTTTTGTCCTTGAACTTTTTATAATCACCCTTGGAATGAAACTTACTCTTCGAAGTGGAAGACTCCATGTCTTTAGCCTTCCGTATGGCCTCCTGTAGGTTTGGTGGGTTAAGGGCTTTAATCCATCCCCTCAAAGGATCAGCTAAGCCATCCATGAAAAGTACTATCAACCTCCTTTCTGAAATATCAGTCACTAGCACTGAAAGCCTCTGGAAATCTGCAATGTAACTATCCACTGAACCCCACTGCTTAAGCTGTGCTAACTCCTTAAAATGGAGTTCCGGATCCTTCATATCAAACCTGTCAATGAGCCTCTCAGTAAACTCTGTATATGACGTGATTTGACCATGGCCCATAGTGTGCATCCCGTGATACCACCATTCGTGTGCTAATCCATCTAGGTGTAAAGCTGAGAATTTGATAGCTTCCACCTCCGGCATTGGGTTAAGTTGGAAATAAGTATCCAACTTCTGGACCCATGCTCTCGCTGTACTCTTACCCGAGCCATCATAGTACGGAATGGAAAGTTTGCCAACTCTCCTCTGAAGCTCATGGTTATGTTGTCTTTGTCTCTGAGGTCTATTCTGTGCCCTCCAGTGAGCATAATCTCTAAAAGACCACTCTGTCCTGAACTCAATACTAGCATGCTCCCAGTCATGTAAAATCTGCTCCTGGAAATCCTGTTGAGATACCTCTGCCTCAGGCTGTGCCTCAACTCTGGGTGGTGGAAATGTGGGAATAAGGGGTCTACTACGCGCTGCCCTAGCTCTATAGTTTTGGTCTCCACCTTGGTTTACTGAACCATCACCATTCCCATTGTTCCGATGGTTGTGCCCATTTTGTCCATTATTATTTTGGTTGTTTCCATCGTTCATCATCTGCATCTGTTGTGTCATTAGAGCTAGAAGTTGAGCCATGTTCTGCTGGATATCACGCTGTCCCCTCTGTAATATGTTCATCATTTCTCTGTCGGTAGGCTCTCTTTCTCCTCTATTTTCCCTGTTATCTCTGTTATCACCCATATCCTCTTCCTCTTCGGATTCAGAGAGAACTGAATGGTGTTTTCTCCGCCTGTATGTAATATACTGCCTATCTTCTGGAGTCATAAACCACAGGATGGCAGGAAGAGCTGCGCTCTGATACCACTGTAATGATCTGCCTTGTTTGAAATTTGTAGTTCTTGCAAGTGTTTTTGGGTTTTTGATATATTCTGATTTTTTTTTGTAGTTTTTTCAAAATATGGAAAGAAAATTGCAAGTACAGAAAACTAAACAAACGGCCAACTTGAACAAATCATAACTTTCACAATACTAATCGAAATCACTTGAAATTCGGAAACTAGATAGTATTTATATTCATCTTCAAACCCTTTTAAGGAAATAATGAAAGAACAAAGTACCAGGCTACAATAAATTTCTGAAATCAAAACTCTGGGCTGCTGGTACAGGTGGTACAGGTGGTACAATGCCTCACGTTTTTGTTTGCAACTTCCAATGTAAGGGTTTCTCCACCAAATGGATCTCATAGAGGGGTCACTCAGACCTGGGCGCCATTATAAAATGCAAGAGTGGCACCAAAAAGCAAGAGAAATAAATACCAAAGCTCACGCTAGCATGGAGTATGTACGGCAGTCCTGGGAGAGAGGTACGGCCTCAGTAAATGCTTGTCAACTCTTCAAATCCTACCAACAATGGCTCCGTTCTGATCTTCAAACCCCCAAAACTGCATAACGTCCCACTATCACTCAAACCCTTGTGTCAATATGTATTGAAATCGCTGCAATAATGTGCTGGAATAGTTCGAACTTCACAAAATCAGGCACAACAACTATAACTCTCATAAAATACCACCAACTGTAGTCCCAATCCCTTCGAAACCTCTGAAATCTATCACCAATGCAATATCAACGCATCCTCTGAAGCAAGAATGCCCAAAACCATTCTGAGAGTGTCTCTCAACTCCGAAAATGGTGTTCTTGAGGGTGGTTTTCGTCACCAACAAGCTTCAAAAACCCTGCAAGTGCTATTTGCAAGTGCTCTCCAGATTTCTCACCAAAAACATATGCCAAAAAGATCCTCAAGAATGACCCCCAAACCTCTATTTATTCTTTCCTCCAAGCCAACGTTGAGTTTCTAGATGCTTCTATAGAGGAAATAAACATTAAATTCTCACCTTTTACTTTTAATCTTTAAATTTGCATCCTCCAAGGGATCGACCACCCTTTCTAGGCCCGTTAAACATTACTTTATGAAATTATCTTTCCATCAAGTGGTTATAAGACCACTTTATGCATATAATATTAAATTATAACATTAACTATGTAATATTAATTTAATATCACATAATTAAACTGTTCATATTAAAATTTTGGCCTTCCACCTGTCATCCCGACAAACTGAACATAGAAACGGATACCCTTTTTGCCGTAGATCAACATCCCACTGTCCGCTTCCATGAAACCCCATCTTCACCGACTTACTAAAAATAGTAAGTCCCTTCCAAAACTGTCCAGAATGGCCTGGAAAGGAAACTCGAAACATCTGCACATACTGGAACATCATACTGACATCAACTGGGCTCCCAACCCACTGATTCCTGCCTACGGGAACCCTGGAGTAGGCAAGTTCACACTCTCCCTCGATATTGACTAGGATGGGGCCATTACAATGCCCGACTGGCCCAGTTGCTGCAACTGGAAGAAGATAGGGAGAAAGCTTATGAAGCTTTCATGAAGCATACAGAGAGCACTAAGGACTGGTTTGAAAAGAGAACCACGGCCCGTGTCTTCCAGGTTGGGGACCTGGTGCTGAAATGGAATGCGTGGAAAGCGAAACCGGGGAGTCATGACAAATTTGATGCCTTCTGGGAAGGCCCCTTCCGGATTTCCTGAGTCAATCAAGTGAACTCTTTCATCCTACAAGACATGGAGGGTCATACTTTGCCCATACCTGTTAACGGCCTTCACCTGAAGGTCTATCATCAGTGAGAAGCATCAGGAAAGTTTCCTGTGTACATAGTTTTATTTTCGCTGTTTCGATTTATGTTTTTCGAATGTAAATATGTTTTCTGCTTTAAAGCAAGGTTTGCGCTCCATAGCTGAGCATTTTTGTGCCTCCGAAGTACGTAGAGCAGATCCAGGTTTTCGGGCAGAAAGAAGTCCCCATCCAGAGCTCAGATTCGTCCATTCTCCTTGGCGAGGTCTAGCCTGTTCGTTTTCGGGAGCAAAGCTCGGCCCCCTTGAATGCAAAAGTAAAAGGGTCTCCTTCGCCCGGATTAAAAGATTCCAAATTTGGGCGTTATGTAAAGCGAGAGATCGCCTAAACAGAGGCCGAAGCTCAGGCTCGCTGAAGTTTCGTCCTGAAGACGAGCTTCGCTCGTCGTAAGGGCGAATAGGAGGATATCGTTAATTGTCAAGGAGACAGGTTTCGGCCTGTTTTCAAAGTAAGGTCGTGTTTCGCCCGAGTTTGAGGGTGAGAACGAGGTTCACTCAAATTTGGAGTGAAGTGCAGAATGGGTTAAAGTGCGAAGCGCAGGTCCCAAGGTCAGGACGCAGCATGCCTCGGAGAAAAGAAAGAAAAAAGCTAAACTTTGAAAAAGGGCCGTAAAGCTTCACTTTGGGTGTTTTCACCCCCGAAGCCCTGTTTCGCTCATCCTTGGGGTGAGGACGAGATTTGGGCAGAGTGTGAAGCGAATTTAGGGTTCGCCCGAATTCAGGGTGAAACACAAGTGCAAAGGGCCCTCGTTCGGGCGTCTTCATCCCCGAAGCTAGGGTTCGATTTGAGTCCGAGTGAACTTCCTCCCCATATTACGATTTGACGCAATGAGCATTGGGGCGCGTGAAATGTGGCGGTGCTGATTTACACTCCCAAGGCACACGTTAATGAAGTTGGTCGCACGCATTCCAAAGCAGGTCGCTAGAAGAAGAGGACAGAGCCTCGGGATCAAAGATCGAGGGGTTTGCGCTTTCAAGAAATATTTTACACCATGGAAGCTCCCAACCTTAGGAAAACGACACGGCCACCAATGGAGAAAGATTGTTTCCACCCACCTTCAACTTCGGACATTTACTCCAGGCATGCACCATTAATGGAGTGGTTCACGCCCAGGGCCATAAAAGGAGCGACGCTCAAGTTCGCCCAGCCATTTGACTCCTTAGAATCCACCCTGCACTGTGCTAAAGACCATAAATAGAAAAATTCACCAGAAATCAGCAACGCACCCGTGTGCCTCTGCAATTCATCATGGGCAGGAAGAGTGCTGAGGAAAGGGCGAAGGCACCCAAAAGCTAAAGCGCAAAAAAACCAGAGGGCGATAAGAAACATAAAGCAGAGGGTGAAAAGAAAAAGAAAGAAAAGAAAGATAAAGAGAAGAAACAGAAAGACCAGACACGGAAGCCTGAGGATGCAGGAGAACCAGGGGAAGAATCGGAATCAGAAAAAGAAATAACGGCCCCACCCATCGATAAATTGGAAAAATTCATGGATGGTGTCTTCTCCCAAAGCATTGAGCAACTGGAGCAAACCATTGATGAGAGGCTGGAGAAGGTTTCTCCCGAGAGCCCAAGGATTGCAGCGTATTATTCCAACCTGTATTGGTTCTTATGCCCTCTTGTGCACAATTTCCCAGAGCTGGTGTCTGCTATCACCAGATATTATAATCCGCTAACCAGACAAGTCCGGGATAGTGAGGGGAGAGTTTTGTTCTCACTTTTTTTTGACACCGTCCAAGTCGCCTTTGCTCCAGGGTAGTTGTCGAGCACTGACTACACCATCAGAACTATCAAAAATGATGAGAAAACTGCCAGATATCAGGCCACCCCGCAGATGCAGCTTTTCATGGAATCCCAGCTGAGAGACCCACTACTAGCCAACCGGTGGCCAACAATGCCCATGTCTTTGAGGCATTTCAAAAGCCCTAATATCTACTTAATGCTAGCATGGGTGTTTGGGCTCTCCACTGATGCGGTAGTATACTCCTACCAGGTCGCCCTTGTAGAATGCATATCACATGGGGAATTCTACGCTCCCAGTGCCATGGGACCGAAGATGAACCCAATATTCTTTGACTGGGCGGATTGGGTAGCGCGCAGCTTGCATTCTCGGCTGATGGACCTGAGACAAGGAAAAGCCCAGTCTTTCATACCTTGCTCGTTCCTGGATAGAGCCCTACTTCTCTAGGCCAATGCTTAGCTGTTGTAATTCATAGTGTTCCATTGTGAGGCATGATTGCACATCGCCTCTTTTTGACAATGCTCCACCCTTAAGGAAAAGTAATCTGCTTAATGACTTGAAGATGGGTCATAGTCATGTAGAGAACCTTCATACGAAAACCAAGGCAATGGTTATCATTGACAACATCTTGTTGTTTTAGTGACAAGTTATGTAAGTAGGAGTTAGATTTTTTTTACTATAGCTAGAAGTAGAGTCAGAATTTTCTTATACATAAGAGCTTTATGCTCATTGTAATAGTCCTTTGGCAATTTCTAGAAAGCTAGATCTACTCTTTGTAATCAACTGTGATTTGGACTCCAATTTTGCAATTCATAAGAAACTGAGCATGGCGTTCATGGATCAACTATGTTATGTGACCTCTTTATTCATAAGTGTGTGGTGTTAGTGGCTCTGCTCTTCCACCTCCTATTAGTCCTTTTTCTCATTTATTGTAGGTTCTCTAAATCTGATGCATTAAAGTTATTTGGTCACTGCTTGGGATCATAATTGGATCATGCTAATCTCACTATAGTTTTGGCCATATTTGTTTATGCATTTTACTTATTTTCTTGCACCTTTTACCCATACAAGTATATTAGAATTGCTTTATTTTAGTTAGATTACTAAGGAACCAGAGGTTGAGAAAAGTAATCCCTTTTTTCAACTATGATTTCACAGGTGCAATTATACAGATGATTTTGAGGAAAAACATAGATTCAGTTGTAGGAGAGACAGAGAGCATCAAGTCACAACCCTTGAGGCTCACATATGGGAGAGATATGAGCAATTGGAACGAAGCAACAAATGATGACCATGTCTTAGTAGATGGAAGAAAAGCAATGGAAGTCAGATAAGGCTGAGAGAACTGGGTCATTCATAGGAGATATGGCAAGCATATGTAGAAGAAATGCGAAGAGGCTTAGTGAGAGATCTAGCAGTTGCAAGCTACCTCCACCAGTCAGCCCATATAACAACCTATTCCAGATACATAGTCTGCCCAACTAGGAGTTCCAGTGACACAATTGGCAGGGATGGCCGATATAGAGGATGGAGCAGATATAGGCAGCGAAATCAATGTTGCACAAGCTCAAGATTCACCATAGTAATGAGTCATCACATGAACATTTTATCTTGTCTATAGTTGTCGTTTTTTCATGTGTCACTGGGTTGTCACATGAGTTTGTGTGAAACCCTAAGTGGTTGTAATAGTGTAAGTCACAAAGCTATGGGTACTTTCAATTTATGTATGTAGTTACATATTAGGACTCATTGCAGTTAGTTGATAACGACTACTCCTAGATATTCTCTTGTATATAGTTACTCCTTGCCAGTCTTGTAGGGTGTCATGGTATCATTGTGCATCATTGTGGTAGATCATGGTTATGCTAGAGATAGCTTTGTCTAAGTGCATGTTGTTGTCATCTGTGACACTACTGGTTCGTCAATGTACTATCCCAGAAAGTAATGATATATCTTTGTTATTGTTACGAGTTTTTATGATTGCTATGTATTTACTTTCATTGCATGTTTCATTGCTATTGTTCTTTTTATTGCTGTTTTGGAATATGCATTAGCCTGCACTACAGAAGCTAGCTTTCATTTGTATTCATGTGCTTACTTTGAACTTGTTTTGTGAACTCGTTTTGACAATGTCATGTTTTTCATCCCTTTTTAGCAACTTTAGTTCACATACCTATTTGCAGGTATCTTTTGTTTCTAGGATCTGTTTTTGTATTGACTGTGAGATTCTTGTTTCAGATTACTGCAGTTTATTTTTATACATTTTTTTCTGTCAAAAGCAGTTTACTTCACCTTTGAATTAAGTTTTATCATCCGATGCATTTGATGTTCATATTATAGTTTCAAATAAAGATCTATTTTTTTCTCCCACTGCACTGCCTTATTTGCTGCACTGTTATGCAGGAAACAGCAAGGAGGGGACTACATATTCTTCTTGGAGGACTTTGTGCTTTGATAGTTGTCGCTTTTCTTCGTTTTGTAAGTATGAAAATAAAACATTGTATTACCCTATCAGTGCAATTACTGTTCTGAGATTTTTTAAAATTGAGGAAATCTATTTTTAGAGTTATTACAAGGTTGGTATTTGTCTGCCTGTTCAAATTTTGTTGGATACTAATGAAGTTTGCTTTTCAATTTTGTCTTTCCTTCTTTTTAAGCAGTTTGTACTACTTGTTTAATGTAGATTTCTTAGTGTAGTTGTAAACTTGAGTAAAGATATGAAATACATTGAAATATAAGAAACATGGTTCAGAGATCTTTGTATTCTGTGTATTTAGGAACACAAAGTTTCCCTTTTTCCATGGCCATTATGTGCAGTATGCAAACACACATGAAATTGTATATCTTTTGTTGTAGCCTTAATATATTGTTACTGTTGGTTACGAATCTGCCATGAGGAAAGGATTTGTTGTTAATGCGCCCAGATTCGCCCACCAGATTGAAAGGCCAGAAGGAAGGAATGCCTTCCGTGCCAATCTCCGGAGAAGGCCGGCTCCTATGGGGGGTTTGTTAAGATAAGAGTGCAGGGAAAGAGATAAAAAGAATAAAGTACAGAAAGAGATAAAAAGAGATAAGGTGCAGGAAAGAGATTCCAAATGTGATTGGAGTTGGGTGGGGGGAATAAGCAGCACGGCAACGAATCAATCACCACTACTAACAGCATTCATCTACAAACACACATTGAAACTACAGCTATCAACGATCCCATGTATCCTCTATCTATGCATTCCAGGAATACCTGGCCATCAAATGCTGGAGTCCAGAGTTCAATACAACAACAAGCAATGACACAAGAAACATGAGGCAGAAATGACAAGGAGAGGCAGCATGCAAGATAAAAGACAGGAAGCAGAGCCAAGTGTATGTCTGTATTTGAGGCAAACGCACAGCTACAATTGTTCCCTAGCAATATATTCCCCTTCCACCACTTACAATCAAAATGTGGTGGGTATTTATAGCCCAATTTCCCCCCATTACATTCATGGGCACAAAGTCCCGCACAAGACAAGAAGTCGACACGAGCGGTCGAAGAGCCGCCGATGCCGACTTCGTCGGGCCGGACTGTCCTTGCAAGCATGGTGTCCCCTGAAGGCGGTACAGCTACGTGGCAATGCGTCGGGTCAAGTCTTCGACCAACAGGAATGCGGGTAGGTGCGGCAGATGGCACTTCACATCGGCTTAAATGATGACAGATGGTGCCGGTAGTGTTGCCCATGCTTTGTCCTTGCGCGGTCAAGTCTCGGCTCGGATCCCGAAGATGGACACTTGTCGGATGTCGAGGTGTGACACGTGTCTGCCTTGAAAGGCAGTTTATCCAACTTCGCCAGGAATCCGGGCGCTATCGGGTTGCGCAAGAGGAAAACAACGCAGTTGGAAGGCTTTCTTGCCTTAGCAAATTTCTGAGTTGACTTCACCCAACTGCGCACCGGTCAAAGGGCGCACTCCGACTTCGCTGCGAAGTCGGGTTGCGCACCGGTGCTTGGCTGTCTTCATCCTCCGTTCAAACTTCGCATCGGAAAGGGGCGCACTCCGACTTCGCTGCGAAGTCGGGTGTCGCCCCAAGACTTAGCCGTTTTCCTGATGAATGATTCCCCTAGTGCGCCCAGGAAGAAGGGCGCACCCCGACTTCGCTGCGAAGTCGGGTTGCGCCCCTGACACTTAGTCAGATTTCGCGCACTTTGGGTTCCCTACTGCGCTCCAGCTGAGGGGCGCACTCCGACTTCGCTGCGAAGTCGGGCTGCGCCCCAACACTTAGAAACTTTTCAAGGCACACTTGCTGAAGTTTTTGCTGGGGGAAGAAAGGGGGAAAGAAGAAGAGGGAATGAAGTCGTGAAGGAGAGGAAGAAAGGGAGAGAAGGAGAAGGGGAAAATGAGGAGGAGGGAAGGAAAAGAGCAGCTCTTTTGCAGAAACCAAAAACATGGCACCCCCGTGCAAAATGTGGCAACATTCCTAGCGGCTCGCGGGGTGTCGAGCTCGCCTCGACGCAAAGAACCATGCCTTTATCCTTTGGGTGCAGAGGAACTTCCTTCCCCCGTCTTCTCGCCGCTCCGGTTGCTTACCTCGGGGCAACCGTTCTTCTTCATTTTCACTTTCACCGCTTGCCTCCTCGCTTCTCGCCTTCTGAATCAGAAGGCTCTCCGCTTCCGGCCTCTAGCTTGCTGATGCGTTCGACCACAGCCTTAGCTTGATCCCAGACTGCGGCTTGGAAAGGAGAGGGGTCGCTGATTTCTCTGAGTACTGCATGGAATGCAGCGACCGCGTGCAGGTCAATGGTGTTAAATCTTTTGCCCAACTCCTCAAGAGAAGAGTTGATTTTGCAGTACTTAGCCACCATTTGAGTGACCTGCGCTTCTTGAACTGGTTCTGTCCAGCTATCGATTTCAGCTGTATCTGCCTCGAAGGACAGCCAGTTCTTCTTAACCTGCTCAAGGGTGAGGAGTTCGTCATCTCTGACATAGCTCGGACACCCGTGCTCAGATAGAATGCGGAAAGGAGCCAGGAGAATTTGTCTTTCCTGCTCTAAGGCGTCCAGCGCCTGCCTGGCCGTTTTGATCCTTTCCGTCCGGCGAAGTAAGTGTGCAAGGTTACCCTTGCATTTGCCCACTCTGAGGCAAGACGGGACATAGGGGAGATTCGGAAGCCATCGCGCTCTAACTTCTCAAGTTCCATAGCCAGGTCTAGCAATTGCCTCGCCTGGTGTTCGGCTTCCTCTACCACAGGCTTGCCCTGGGCAGATATTTCTTCAATTCTGGATAAGAAATCCAGAACTGTCAAGGACTTGACAAGGTTGGGCTTGCAACCTTGTAGCAGACTTGCGCGCATCTCCTTCGCCTTGCTCTTTGAAAAGGCCGTCGCTTGTAATGCTTTCTCCGCTAGCTGCGACTGCGCCTGTTTCAGCGAACCCTGCAGTTGTGAAATCTGCTCTAGCGCTGCTTTCTTCTCTTGTTCGGCTGTCTGCTGAGCGGCGGCCAGCTGAGCCTTAAGATCTTCAACTTCTTGCTGTGCTGACCCCAACTGCGCGGTAGCCCTAGCCAAGTCTTCTTCGAGCTGCCTGGAAGTATTCTGCAGCTGGAAAAGCGCCTCCTGGGTCTCGAGATGCTTGACAAGGAGGTTGTCTGTTCTGCGGCGAATACCGCGGATCTCATACTCTTCGTTGATATCATCGAAGTTCTTCTCCTTTGTCTGAAGCTCGTAGTCCGCCTCGGTCATGTCGCGGAGAGGCTTCTTCACCTTAGGAATCAGCTTTTCTGTCGTAAGCACTCTCCGATTTAGGTCAAACTTTGTGCGTTTGACCGGGGCGGCTATCCCTTCGGCCCTTTTGCGCTTAACTCCCTGAAGGAAGGAGGCAGATCCCCCCGCGGCTCTTATTGCCAGAGGCTGGTCCTCAGTGATGCTCATGAAATCAAGATCTTCCAGCTCCCGGGCCTCGCCGCGGCATTTTTCCCGCGAACAATGAAGTCGGTGGGATACCAGAGGGGGTAGTAGTTTTCGAGGGCGACCGGGTCCTAGGAGTGACAGGGGTTTGGCTAGATGGCGCTGGTAGGGTTTCAGTAGGCTGGGGCGAAGGATGTGGAGATGAGGGAGCGGCTTCAACACTAACCGCGGGTGAAGGCTCTAGGGTTTGACTCAGGGACTGAAAAGCATTGGGGTCCTGAGCAAACTGGTCAAATGAGTGAAAGTCGCTGGACGGCGGGGTGGCCTGAGATGCGGAGGGTGCGGCTATGGCTTGCCCTGAGGAAGTGGGAGTCGGGGTTTTTGCAGGGCCGACGTGGACTTGGGCAAATGGCACAGAGGACGTACCTGCGGGCTCCGCCTGAGCCGATGCTGGAGGGATGGTTGCGGCCTGGATGTCCGCTACTGGTTCTGGGCTGTCTAAAGAGACAACCTCCGGCGCTGCTGCTTGTGTCTGCTCCGCAGGTGTCTGCTGCACTGGCTCCTTTGGACGTTTAGTCCTTTCGACCTTTTTCCTTTTCTTTTCTCCCGACGCCGCGGTTGGTCCTGAAGGAAGCGGCAATAAAGGGGCAGGCGCTGATGTCCCCACGGTAAATTTGTACCGGGTCGCGCTGGGAGGATACCTGCCGCACTTGGTCCACTAGCTGGCAGCGTGGATGTCTTTTCTGTTGATGAAGGGGCCCGCTCAGGAGTTGACCGCGCTGAACCTTGCGCCGCCTCGGGCGCTGCTGCAGAAGTAACAGGCCGCATTGGGCCCACTTGACTGCTGGAAGGAGTCGCGCTGGAAGTCGCCGGGGTTGACAATGACTGAGGGGTAGCCCTTCTTTTATACCTTATGTTTGCGCCTCGGGGAACGCAATTACGAAATTCGAAGGGCTGCCACGTGTCGACGTGTTGATCATAAAGTGCCGAAAATTCATCATCAACGGCAAGATGCTTCCGGCCTGACTTGTCGTGCTGCGTGCGACACCTCATTTTCCAGCATTCGAGGATTTTGTCCTTATGCCAGTTAAGCGGCGCCACCTTAGCGAGGAATTTCTTGAATCCCGCTGACTCCATTCGGTGGTCCGGATTCCGTTCAGGATCGTAAGTGACCTCTTCGCAGTAAAATTCATGCCATGGTGGCCATGACTGCATCAAATGAATGCGCCAATAGAGGTCCGCACCTGTCAAGTTCCTTCTTTCTTGCATGATCTCAGGTCTCGGACAGATGTGCGTGAACTTTCCCCGGACTCCGATTGGGTCGTACTTCCAGCGTTGGGGCAGCATTACCAGGCCCATATCAATGAGCTCCTGTTCAAGATAAACGTGCTGCCCAATTTCGAAGACTTGAATATTGGCCCAGGTCATAGGATATTTGAATATGTGACCCCTTTTCTTTCCCTGGCCAAATTCCTCTTCGACGTAGTCCATTTGCCGCGCCACCTCCATCCCGAACTGATGGTCTGTGCAGAAGTAGGGCAGCAAACACGGCTTTCCCTTGAATCCGTAGATTCGGACAACAATACCCTGGGTCAGCCTGAAGGTATCACCAAGCTCGTTGTCTATCAGATGTTTTGTCATAGCCGCTGGTGGTCGAGCCGCGCCACGGTTGAACAGTCCCATTGCCTGGCCCAGAAAACTAACATTAAACTCGTAGAACGAGCCCTTCCGGTACAGGGCCTCAGTCCATTCGTACACGGGGAGGGGCTCTCCTCTTTCGTTTGCCTTCCTCAGATCAGGGACGTTCATCCGGTAATGCATATGGTACAGGCATAGCCATGTGAGGAATGAGCAAAACCGGAAGTCCGTGGACTGCTTCTGCTGCAGCCTCACCAGGCTCGCATGAATTGCGTAAGCCAACCAGTCCGCCCAGTCGTAGAAGATTGGGCGCTTCCCGCTTTTCTGCGCCGTGGAGTCGTAGAACTCCCCGTGCAGGATGCACTCGGCCATCGCCAGCTGAAACGGCCGTACCACTCTGTCTGAGTCGCAGCCGAGGACCCACGCTAGGATGATATAGATGTATCTGTTCTCGAATCGGTCTAGCGGTATGGGGCCAGTCGGCCACTGTCCAGGGTTCAGCGGAGTCTTCAGCTCTGAGTTAAGGAACTCTCTCATCCGCTTTGTCTGCGAAAATCTGCCGGTCTGCTCTTCGATGTTCACCCTTCTGACAATTACGTCTGGGCTGTACTGAAGCCCCGGGGCGAACGCCGGCTGGACGCTTTCTCAGAAGAGAGTGAACAACACCCTTCCTCTGTTATCGCAGACCTGCCGCGCAGCTGGTTTATAGTATTCGGCAATCACCTCAACCAGCTCCGGACACCAGTGAGTCGGAGGGCACAGGAACCAGTGAAGATTCGAATTATATGCAGCTCCGAGGTGGTGAGAAGGCGGAACCTTACCCACCCACTTTGCGATAGTTAGACGCAGCTTCGTGATACTGATGGAAAATGAACCATCTTTGTACCCGGACAGACGATTGATCGGTGGCGGCGGAGTCTGACCAGCTACGCGCCTCTTTGTTTTGGATTTTGCTTTCTTGCCCTTCTGAGGCGCTGCGCTCTCATGGTCGCTGGACTCGGGAGACTTGCCAGCTTCGCGCGTTCTTTCACTTGATTGCGCCCGTACGGGCGCTTTTCCCTTGTCCATCCTGGCTGGAACAATCGAGACCGGGACAAATACTTCAGAACTTGTCAGGCTTATTCTCTGCAATCCGGGAGTCAGCTTCGAACTTATGAATTTTCTGGCCGTGCCAGGGTCCTTTTGTAGACAGTGACTGCTCATTAATGGCGCGAAGGAGGGAGTTAGGGCAGTTTGCTTTCGGTTGGTGGAGGCGTTATGATCTTGGCGGCTGTGCATGGGCCTTTTTTTGAAAAACGTGATTTATTAGCCGTTAGCCCCCAAAAAGGCGCCTTACCCTTTAAATGCATTGCCATTGGTAGTCGCGCAATCATTTAAAGCCTTTTGATTGTCGTGCCGCCGCTGACGTCACCGCCACCATTGGGCACACTTTTCAAAGAACATAACCCAATTTAGCCTCGTGCCGGATTTCGCCTTGGGCCCACACTTGTGATTTTTTCGTTCTGCGTGGTGAGCTGTTCGGACTTCGCCCAAAATTCGGGCGCAATCGGACTTCGCCCAAAAAACGGGCGCAAGTCGAACTTCGCCCAAAAAAATTAGGCGCAATCGGACTTCGCTCAAAATTCGGCGAACTTTGGATTTTACACTTAGGCGCTTTCAGCTCCTTTTGTCGGATCACCCAGGGTGCGCCCGAGAGTGGGGGCGCACTCGGACTTCGCCCGAAAAACGGGCGCAGTCCGACTTCGCCCCAAAAACGGGGCGCACTCCGACTCTTGGCGTTTCTTTGTAGCCTGCTGCCCGACTGCGCCCTTTGGAGGGGGCGCAACCCGACTTCGCTGCGAAGTCGGGTTGGGCAGCTAGACTTAGGACACTTTTAGCCTCTTCTTCGACTCGCCTCTTCCCTACTTCGCCCCACTTGGTGAGCGCTGCCCGACTTCGCTGCGAAGTCGGGGATTTGCCTCAGACTTGGGCTACTTGGAAATTAAAAACTGAAAACTGAAATATTTACATGCTAAAAACTTGAAATACAAAAAGGGAAATCTGTACAAGGAAGGACCCCTTCGGGCGCCTTCAGTGGTGGTACAATTTTAGGTGGAACCCGTTGACGGGAATGGGGAGAGGATGTCCCTCCATGTCCCGAAGCATGTATGCATTGAACTGATTCACCCGGGCAATCTGATAGGGGCCCTCCCAGAGGGCATCAAACTTTCCATGGTTGCCGGGTTTGGCCTTGAACGAGTCCCATTTAAGCACCAGGTCCCCGATTTTGAAAACTCGGGCAGTGGCGCCTTTCGCGAACCAGCCTTGCGTTGCTTCAGAGTGTTTCGTGAAGGCCCGGTACGCTTTCTCTCTGTCTTCCTCCAACTGCAGCAGTTGGCAAAGTCTGTCTTCCACCGGGTCTCCGCTACCTTTCTCCTCATCGAGCATCCAGAGAGCGGGTATCTCAAGGTGAGTCGGCAAGACAGCTTCTTTGCCGTACACGAGCGCATAGGGGGACGTTTTGATGGACTTCTTGAATGAGATTCGGTCCGCCCATAGCGCCCGATTCAGGAGTAGGTGCCAAGTCCTCTTGTTATTCTCTACTGTCCTTCGAATGATTTTCAGTAGATTCTTATTGGTGGACTCGGCGAGACCATTCCCCTGCGGGTAGTAGTTGGAAGACATCTTGTGATAGATGCCGAATTTGCTGGTGTACTCCGTGAGTACTGCGCCTGCGAACCCCGGACCATTGTCCGTCACTATCGACTCAGGGACCCCGAAACGGGTAATCAGACTCTCAAGGAATCTGATGACCGTCTCTTGGTCGGCGTTCTTTGTGGGGATCGCTTCTGCCCACCGTGTGAAGTAATCGGTGGCGGTTAAGATAAACTTGTGGCCCGCTGCAGAGTTCGGCGAAATCACCCCGATGAAATCCAGACCCCATTGCTGAAACGGAGCCTCGGCTTGGATCGGTTGAAGGGGCAGGGGTGCTTTTCTGTTTCTGCCAGCAAATCTTTGGCATTGATCACACTTGGAACAGACCGCATGAGCGTCTGTGAACAGAGTGGGCCAGTAGTACCCAGCTCTGATTATTTTCAAGGCCGTGGGCCTTGCGGAATGATGACCCCCAGGCATCCCGGAGTGAAATTCTCCAAGGACCCTGGACTGGTCTGCTTTTCTGACGCACCGCAACAGGATGCCGTCGATGTTTTTAAAGTAAAGCCCCTCTGGGCGAAGAGTGTACTTCAAAGCACCTAACCGAAACCTCCTTCTTTGTGAGGCATTCATGTGGTCTGGACATCTTCCGGTGCAGAAGTATCTCACCAGTTCATCTCGTCCGCCGCACTCCTCGGGTAAGGAGTTGGCTAGGTTGATGCGTGTTGCCGGATCCTCCCACTCGCAGCGGCTATCTCGGCTGCCGCGCTTCGGGCTAGCTCCTGGCACAAGGCTCGGCCTCTGACTAGCTTGGTTGGCCGCACTTCGATGTCGAACTCCTGGATTTTGGCAATCCATCCCGCTCTCTTGTGACCCGGCTCTCCTTGAATGATGAAGCTTCGAACGTCCGGGTGGATCACGAAGACAGTGATCTTGCTTTGGGAGACAAAGTGTCTGAACTTACGGAGAGATTTCATGACGGCGTGAACCTGCCGCTCTATAAAGTTGTACTTCTCTTCGTGCGGCTGGATTACTTGGCTCAGGAACGCAATGGGGCGCTCCTCGCCATCATCTCCCTTTTGGGTCAGAATTGCGGCGTAACTCTCTGGTTCTCCCACCGCGTACAGGATGAAATCCTTGGAGTAGTCCGGGTTTATCAACACCGGCGCTTGTGCAATGCGAGCTTTGATCTCCTCGAAGGCTTGCCCCCTTTCTTCAGTCCATAAGAACTCAGTATTCTTTTTCAGCAACTCGGCCATGGGCTTGATTACCTGTGCGAAGTCCGGGATGAACTTCCGCACGAAGTTGATTTGGCCGAAGAAGGACTGCAGCCCTTTTTTGTCAATTGGGGGGGACAAGCGGAGGAGGGCCTCTGCTCTGTCAGGGTCTATGGCTAGGCCTTTTTCTGAGATGACATGCCCCAGCAACTTTCCTTCTTTCACCGCGAAGACAGACTTCTTCGGGTTTATGGAGATGCCGAATTCACGACACCTTTCGAATATTTGCCGCAGTGGGGAACATGATCTTCTCGCTTGTGAGAGAAAAAGTCATGTCATCCAAGTAGATGACAATTACTTTGTTAAGCAGCTCTTGAAGGCCAGGTCCATGGCTCTTTGGAATGTGGCGCCAGCATTGGATAAGCCGAAAGGCATGCGCTGATAGGCGAACGTTCCCCATTTGGTGGTGAACGCTGTCTTATGCTGGTCCTCATCCTTGACCCATATCTAGTTGTAGCCGGAAAACCGTCTAAGAGGGAAAATCTCTGGGCTCCAACAACTATATGGAGGATCTGATCAATTTGGGGCAGCGGATAATGGTCCTTGAGGGAGGCCTGATTCAGATTTCTAAAGTCCACACAGAGACGAATGTCTCCGTTCTTCTTCCTCACAGGAACCAAGTTCGCAACCCAGGATGAATGCTTGATGGGGTAGATGATCTTGGCCTCCAAAGATCTTCAAGAGCTCGGCCTTCATCATGGCCTCGATTTTTGGATTGACGGCCCTCTGTTTTTTCCGGAATGGCTTGGCGCCATCTTCTAGCTCAATGGTATGCTGGATTATTTCTCTATCATACCCCTTCAAGTCCTGGTAGCTCCAGGCTACTATGTCAGGGAACTCTCGACACAATGCTCTGATCTGCTCGAGTTCCTCTGTGGTGCAGTCTGTCCCGACCTTGATCGATTTACCAGGTTCCAGCTCCAGGTCGGCATACTGCTTCGGGTCTACTTTGATCCGGTGAGATATGGCTCTGTCGTTCTGATCAAATAGACTCTCGAGAGTAATCAGTCCTTTTGGGACATGATTATTCTTTAACTGTATTAACCCCTCGTATTGCTCGTCATCAGGGTCTCTACCTTCGATTGAACAGGCTTCATTTACCAAAAATGTGACGATCTCCTCGTCACAGCTAAACACCTGCCAGTGGGTGTCCTTATCAGGCACAGAAGGCCTGTAAATAGTACGAACCGGCTTCGGCTTCTGGACAATGTCATCAGCGGAACGTACCTGGCTCCAACAGACGCCAGAATGTCAGCATGCTTGTTTTTCTCTCGTGAAATAGCCTTGACATTCAACGAGTCAAAAGACTCCATCAAATCCCAGACCCGATTCCGGTACGCCTTGAGATAGTGCTTTTTGGAGGCGCACTTGTTCGTGACCTGGTGGCACACCAACTCTGAATCTCCGTAGATCTGCAGATGTTTGATCCCTAGTCTCTCCGCCTTTCGCAAACCCAAGCACAGGGCTTCGTACTCCGCCGCATTGTTTGTACAGCTCCAGGCCAGCCTGTAGGTGTAATCCTTCTGGATCCCGGTTGGGGAAACCAAAAGCACTCCCGCACCGGCGCCATTTTTGCATCGTGCGCCGTCAAAGAAAAGCTTCCACAGCTTTTCAGGTGCTGGTCCTACTTCTCTCCTGGCTGACTTGTCGAGCCTTTCAGGCTGAACAATGGTGTAGCAGCCTTGCTCAGTTTCAATTACAGCGTTGAAGTCCCGCAAGGAGAATTCGTCTTCTACTTGCAACTGCTCGAGAGCTTGCTCCGTCATGTCCACCGTTACTGCTCTTCCTCCGACAGCTGAATCATGCAATCCTCAGGCTCTTCTCCGGTATCTTCTCTACTAAGTAAGTGGAAGGCTTCTCATTGAAAATCTTCAGTCTCCTTCCCTTGAAGGGCACTTCCATGTGCGTGTAGTCCAGAGATAAATACCCTCCCAACTTCGCCGTGAACTCCCTGGAGAGGCACATGCCGAAGTAGGGTTCCAAGTCAACGACCACAACTTCCTGGATGACCACGATGTCGAGAGCTTTGTGCAGCCGAATGGGGATGTCTTTTATGACACCGACTGTCTTGACAGGGGTGCCGTCTAGTTGCAGCACGCCTTGGCTGCTCCTTGTGTACTCCATCCCGATTTCATCGCAGACGGCTCTCGGCATTACGGTCGTGGAAGCACCAGAATCCACCATGCAATTGTGTACTATGTACCCTTGCATCCGTAATGACAGATAGAAGGGAGGTGGTCTGTTCTTCCCAGTGGCTGAGACTGTTAGGGGTTGCACCAGGACAGCGGGCTGTATCTGCTTGCCGTTCTTCATAATCTTCAGAGATTCTTGCAACAGATCAACCTGACCTGGGAGCTGAAGAGCATCATACATGCTAATTCTTGCGGGAGTTCTCTTCAGCTCGTCTACTATGCTGTAGCCCGTAGTGCTTGCTCCTTGCGCCTCTTTCGCCGGCTCATACTTCGTCCGGTATTGTTGAGTGGCCTCAACTCTCTGTCTCTTGGTCAGAGACGGATATCTCAGCCTTTCCTGAGCTTGTTCTTTTGTTTCAGCTGGAGGCTGAGCAGCGGGAGCTTTAGCCGGAAGAGGTTTGGCTGCAGGAGGCTTGACCGCGGGAGTCTTCGCCGGAGGAGCCTTGTCTTTGGCTGTGTAAGGCCACAGTCTCTTGTAGGGCGGTAGCTCCTCAGGTTGCGCCTTATCTCTTCTGGCGTACACCTTTAAAGGTTTGGCTGCAGGTTCGGCAGACTTCTTGTTTTCCTTGGCAGGAGGCGGCATCGGAACTTCGTCTGAGACGGCGAAATTGCTTTCGTCGCCTAGGATCATGTAGAGCTCTTCGTCCTCAATGGCGCTGCCGGCCAAGGTCTGGAGGTAGTGTTGGTGCAAGCAGGCGTCATCCTCGTCATGCGGGTCGTTGCACGTGGTGCACCAGTTGACCTGGTCTGAAGTACCAGGTTCCTCTTCAATGGCAGCATTCCTTGGAGGGGGCCGCCGTTGCAAATGTTGCTCAGGGGGCCGATCCTTTGTCAACGCCGGAGGCGGATATGGCCTTCTTGGGGCCAGGTCCATCTGGGCCTGTTTCTTTTTCAGAACAGTCATGTCGTTAGACATGGTATGATAGCCAGAGGCCAGGGCCCGTACCTCCTGAAGAATTTGATTCTGAATATCATGATCGGGAGGCGGCGGTAACTGAGCTGGGGGAGGCAATGCAGCCAATGGAGGAGGAGTTGAATATTGTGCATGCTGTGGAGGAGCAGGAAGTGCTGGAAAACGTGGAGGACGAGGAGGCGGATAATGAATCTGCGGCGGGCCGTAAGGGTTCACGACCGGCGCCGGGTTCCATTGCTGCTGGGGTTGCTGTCCTGAAGTGGACGGCTCCGAACCAGAAGCTGACGGATACTGTGATCGGGGAAAATCAGGGTAGATGGGCGGTTGTACTCTGTGTGGAAGCCTGCCGATGGAAATGATATCCATTTCAGCTTGCTGGGCAGCCTCGTACAGAGCAGGGAATGTGTTGATTCTGGCGACCTTCAGCAGCAGGCAAATGTCTGAGTTGAAAGATCTCGGTAGTAGTAGGCGGCCTGTCCCGCTGACGGTCGGAGTTCGCGAGGTACTCGTTTCCAAGACCTCGCAAACCTGATGTTGAAGTCTGACACCTCCTCTTGGGGGTGTCTCTGAATACTTTGGAACTGATGCAACAGAGAAGAGGGGTCAGCAGACTCGTTGCATCCTTTCACGAGCCTGCCGGCTAACTGTCGCCACCCTGTGATGGATCCCTCTGGCAGTGATCTCCACCAGTAGAGAAGCTTTCCCCTAAGGGAAAGGGCTAGCAGACGGGTCTTCACACTTTCGTCAGTAATGGAGTGTAGCGCAGCCAGGGCGAGAATGTCCTGGATGTGTTCATACGCCGTCTTGCCGTAGCCGTCGTACGTAGGGATAGACTTCAAGGCAGCAGGAGGCACAGCTTGCTGTCCGGCCAGGGCCAAGGGCCCCGTAGAGTCCACTGCTGGGAAAAGATCATCATCATCTTGCTGAGCAGCCATGTCTGCTTCTGACCCGGTAGTGTACTCAGTATCGGAACTGTCCGAAGATGTGGATTCTTCTTCGGCCTCTTCTTCTTGGATTTCAGCCTCGGCTTCTTCTCGGATTTCTTCTTCGCGAGCTTGATAATCAGCCAGTCTGACGCGCTCTCCTGGAGCGGCGATGTCAATTTCGTAAAGGTCAGACTGATCTCCCGGATTCCTTGCTCGCCACCTTCTTGTTTGCATGAAGGCGTTAGGACCGGTCTTTCGGACTCAGAATATTCAGATTTGCAGAGTCGCCAAGTGCTCTGATTTTGAACAGCAATGAAGCGAGCACTAGTACTTCGATTCTGTTTGGGGCGGGAAACTACCATGTCCCACCGGTTAAGGCCAAGCAACTGCTGGTGCCAGGTGGAAATGGGTTGGAAATTTTCTTCTAAAATATGGGACCTTGGTCCCACCGGGCGTGCCAGAGAAACTGTTGGTTACGAATCTGCCATGAGGAAAGGATTTGTTGTTATTGCGCCCAGATTCGCCCACCGTATTGAAAGGCCGGAAGGAAGGAATGCCTTCCGTGCCAATCTCCGGAGAAGGCCGGCTCCTATGGGGGGTTTGTTAAGATAAGAGTGCAGGAAAGAGATAAAAAGAGATAAGGGTGCAGGAAAGAGATAAAAAGAGATAAGGGTGCAGAAAGAGATTCCAAATGTGATTGGAGTTGGGTGGGGGAAATAAGCAAAGACGACAACGAATCAATCACCACTACTAACAACATTCATCTACAAACACACATTGAAACTACAACTATCGCCGATCCCATGTATCCTCTATCTATGCATTCCAGGAATACTCGGCCATCAAATGCCGGAGTCCGGAGTTCAAGACAACAACAAGCAATGACACAAGAAACATGAGGCAGAAATGACAAGGAGAGGCAGCATGCAAGATAAAAGACAGTAAGCAGAGCCAAGTATATGTCTGTATTTGAGGCAAACGCACAACTACAATTGTTCCCTAGCAATATATTCCCCTTCCACCACTTACAATCAAAATGTGGTGGGTATTTATAGCCCAATTTCCCCCCATTACATTCATGGGCACAAAGTCCCAGACAAGACAAAGAATCGACACGAGCGGCCGAAGAGCCGCCGATGCCGACTTCGTCGGGCCGGACCGTCCTTGCAAGGATGGTGTCCCTGAAGGCGGTACAGCTACGTGGCAGTGCGTCGGGTCAAGTCTTCGATCAACAGGAATGCGGGTAGGTGCGGCAGATGGCACTTCACATCGGCTTAAATGATGACAGATGGTGCCGGTAGTGTTGCCCATGCTTTGTCCTTGCGCGGTCAAGTCTCGGCTCGGATCCCGAAGATGGACACTTGTCGGATGTCGAGGTGTGACACGTGTCTGCCTTGAAAGGCAGCTTATCCAACTTCGCCAAGAATCCGGGCGCTATCGGGTTGCGCAGAGGAAAACAACGCAGTTGGAAGGCTTTCTTGCCTTAGCAAATTTCTGAGTTGACTTCACCCAACTGCGCACCGGTCAAAGGGCGCACTCCGACTTCGCCGCGAAGTCGGGTTGCGCACCGGTGCTTGGCTGTCTTCATCCTCCGTTCGAACTGCGCACTGGGAAAGGGGCGCACTCCGACTTCGCTGCGAAGTCGGGTGTCGCCCCAGACTTAGCCGTTTTTCTGATGAATGATTCCCCTAGTGCGCCCAGGAAGCTGAGGCGCACCCGACTTCGCTGCGAAGTCGGGTTGCGCCCGGACACTTAGTCGGATTTCGCACACTTTGGGTTCCCTATCGCGCTCCAGCTGAGGGGCGCACTCCGACTTCGCTGCGAAGTCGGGCTGCGCCCAACACTTAGAAACTTTTCAAGGCACACTTGCTGAAGTTTTTGCTGGGGGAAGAAAGGGGGAAAGAAGAAGAGGGAATGAAGCTGTGAAGGAGAGGAAGAAAGGGAGAGAAGGAGAAGGGGAAAATGAGGAGGAGGGAAGGAAAAGAGCAGCTCTTTTGCAGAAACCAAAAACATGGCACCCCTGTGCAAAATGTGGCAATAGTTACATGCTTGTACATAGATCTTTCTTGCTCTCCTGTATTGTGTGGAACAATTTTGGATGTGGTGTAAAATTTAGGACTAAACGTGGGTAAGGTTTAACATTATTCATAAGCCAGGTTTCTTCTCTGTGGTACAAATGGGATCAATTTTACCCCTATCAGCAGAATCAATCTACCCAGATGTAATTAATTTCTGAGACTGCTAGAATAAAGCTCTAGTTGGGGATTTTAGATTTTCATTACTTTGCTGGCCCTTTGCTTCCACAAATACTTAAAATCTCATAGATTTCAAGATCATTGGATTGTGAAGGCTAGTGATGGGTGATTTGGGGGCATTATTTAGATTTTTGATGGCAACATCAGGGCCTTTTAAGGCAGACATTTTCAGCTTTCAGGCCACCTTTAGCCCTTGTGGCACTCTTTGAGTTATTCAAGTGCATTATTGATCTATAACTTCTTTAGGGTGGCATTCTGTTTTCTTATATTTTTTAAGATAGTTGAAGTGATTTCTTGAAATAATGTTCTTTAACATGTTTATTTCCTCTTGATATGTTTGATGCTTGTGTCTAAAAGAAACCATTTTTCCACGAGTTGGAGCTTTTATGATTTCATGGCTAGCTAATTGCACTGATTTTGAGTATGTTTGCATACTTAAACAGATTGTTACCAACTGTTTTTTAAGTTTGTATCTTTATTAAAGAAGTTAAGAGACTTGGTGATTAAGAAACAAAACCAACTGTTCTATGCAATTCTTTGAATAATTTGAATCAAGAAATAAGATATAGTTATCATCATAGTTACAAAAATCCCAATTTAATCCCGATCTGATCCAATTTTTCCTGATTCAGCAGGAATTCTGATTCAAATCGCAGCAGAAATTGATTTTTTGGAAAAATCACCGATTTTTCCAAAAAAGTAGGGAATTGAGATTTTTTGAAAAATTGGATGCCTGTGGTAAAAAATTGGCTGCGGCCGCATGGGTAGAGAAAATGCTATTATTTTTTTATTTTTTTTCATTTCGCATCATTTTTACCTGTTCCAAACTAGAGAAAGGGTTCTGCCTACCTACTACCACACCTAAGAAAACACACTAGTTCATCCTAACAGCCAATTTTTTGCAGTTTGAAGGAATCCGGAAACCACCAATAGCCACCCATAGGATTCAAATTTGGTAAACTTTTGAATGATCTTGTGTTTGTTCATTACAACCTTCGCCTCCACCATAAAAAAAATAACAAAAACAAGTATCGAAGCCATTGACCTAGGTGAGATTGATCCATCATTAGAATGGATCACAAATCCACAGCAAGAGCAGTAGGAAGAGCCTCTCTTCTCCATGGATGAATTAGGAGACTTTGAAACCTAGTGGAGGAATAGCAACCAAGGCACAAGAAGAGGCATAGGCACAACAACAAAGAGAGACTAGAGATTTTGCTAGGGCAAAGACAACACAAAGACTTGCAAACTCATCAAAGCTCTACCACCTCCTACTTTGTTGCTAAACAGGGTCAACTTCCAATTAAGTTGGATGGATTTCTCATCATCACATGTAGCATTTTCCTTCTATCCTGTAGGCAGTGAAGGCTAATGCTTTTATTGTTGGAAGGAATGATGAGGAATTTTAGCATATAGGCTCATTTAAAATTTTGTTTTATCTTTTGTATTAGGGGAAATTCTTTTCCACCCTCATTTAGTTTGGTTGTTTGAGTTGTCACAATTGCCAACTTCAGGTAATCATCCATATTGTTGTTAATAGTTATCATTCTGATTATTTAACCCAATTTGCATATTCAATCAACAATCCAATTCCATAGTACAATATTATAAATAAAATTAATACCAAGTGCGTATAAATTAATCAAAATCTATATCAATGGATTGAAATTTATAATGGAATTATAAATTTCTAATTTGAGCGTTCAAAGCTGCAAGATGCATAGAAAGAAACATAGAATAGAAGTCATGACGGAGAATACCCAGGAATGAGATGAGCAGAGAGCCACCGTTTGAAGAGACAGATAATATTAATATCCAAATGGAGATCTTTTGAATTCTACAATTCTGATGGCAAATATAAAATGCATCTGTCATTCTTGATAAGATATATTAAATAGGGCTCTCCCCTCATGTACATTGTAAAAAGTAGAGTTTAACTTTTTTCCTCCCTTGACAGTCAGTTCCAAAGCAAATCCTTTCTAAACTTGGACTAGTGATTCTGGATTTGGTAACTAGGGATATAGCTTCCAATCCTTAATTTCAAATGAATACAGGTAGCTTTTCTAGCATGCCATCAGTAGAAGTAGGAGAAAGCTTCTTCCTTTGTGCACAACCTCACTAAAATTCTTGCTGATCCCTTGAAAGTCTCTAGAAAACTCAAGCCAAGTACAAGGCACTCCATGACTGGCATTGAATTCCTTAGGAGTTCCAGGTTGATGATCACATGGATTCATTTATGCAAGTTTTTTTCAAGACAAACAACATCACAAGCTTAAGCCCATCTGTTATGACCCAGAAAGGCTTATCAATCATGTTGTTCTGAAATTGAAAATTTAGAAAAAATACGTGATTGTTCAGTTATGGTATCCAACGGGCCACTTCAAACAGGTTTGATTTTTCAAGAGGTGACTGCACTGTGTAGTTTCATGTTGAAAGTGTGATATTCATAACCTCTTACAAGAAACCCACAACTTGTTATAGCAAATGGTTACATTCATGCGTAGTGGTAAACTTGCAAGCTTGTAGGAAGTAGGTTATCAGGTCAATTTGTCCTAAAAAGCAAGTGCAACTTTATAGTATGTACTTGTAGTTTCCTTTTGATCAAGTACATATTGTTTAATTTTGTGCAGCAAGCTGCTCATTGATCAGCTAATCCACTTGAACGTACATGATATCACCATTTTTGGCCCTTACATAATCATTCAAATGGTTGGTCCAAGTCCCTATCATTTGGATCTTCCAACTCTAATTGGCATCCATACCATGGTCAACATTAGCCAATTTGAGCTTTACAAGCCTTCATACTTGGAGTAGGAGGTTCAATCACAAATACTAAGGCCACTATTTCTGATTTGTAATCCCCCCTTTTATTTAAAATTCTTGCTCATTTTTTTGTTCAATCCACTTGAGAAAAGGAAAGTGTTATCAGAATGTAAAAGGATGTATTGATCAATATTTACATGATGGCATTAGCTCAACCAACTAAATTCTTCGACTTTTAGAGGAGGAGACCCAGGTTTGAATCTTGCCAAGCAATACATGCATAGTTGTCAAGTTGTTGTAATACCACTATGTGGCCATAATATAGTAAGAGAGAGTCCCGTTTCAATCCCATATAGCTCATTAAAAAACTTATACATTTACATGACGGACATACCAACTATAGCTTAGGTCATACTCATTGATAGATAAAGACAATTCCTGTACACACTAAATATACCTTAGGAGATATGTGGTGTAACTATCTTTCCTTCACTAACTAAACCATATTAACTAATTATAACCTAACATAGTTTTATGCACAAGATGTAAAATCATGTAGAGACAATAAGTAGGAGCTTGGTTTTTGATGCTTCAACACAGACCACCACCTGTTTGGACAGATGGAAGGGAACTTTACCGTGATAGACCAAGTGGTTCTCACAATCCACAGCTCTTAGCAAGATTTCCCCCTTTGCAGCAGATATTGGGGACATTTTCTCCTCATCAGGGAGAATGTGATGAGAACTCATATTTAAGTGGTTTTTGCTATAAACAGTTGCAAGTATAAAAAGCTTTAGATGACCTTTGCTTTTGACTTTCCTATCTTCAATGAGTTCTACTTAGAAAGTCATATGTGCATGCTTTGCATGGTACTTGTGCTTTTTATTATGTTTCAAATATGTTTATTTGTATTTATTAGAATATGGTTTTTACAGATGCCAAGGTTTCTTGTTTATCTCTTGTGCATTGTCTTGCTTATTGTCTCCTTTTTTGCTTATTGCTCTCTTAGTAAATATAGTAAATAAATGATTTATAATATTTATTAAAAAAGTAAGGTGAATAGGTTATTGAGTCTCAATAATTCAAATCTTTCTTTGTTCTGAAATCCTAAGTTCCATGTGAATAATGAACAACATTCTTATTGCTGTGTGTGATGCTCATATACACCAACATTGAAACCATTCGTATGTAATGAAAACCTGGGAATTTTTTGTTTTTGTTTTAATGCGTACATGTGATAATTACATGCAGTTATCATCATGGTGAAGAATGCATAATGATACACCAGTTGATCAGTCATAACTCATATGTCACCTCTATATTTGCAATCACAAAGCACCTTTACCCAAAGCATAATGATTGATTCCTTTCACATGCACTCTGCAATGGCATAAAAGGCTACTACTATTCACATAGATGGGTAACTATGTATCCATGATCAGATGACAACACCACAAAGCCAATAGGAAGTACAAGTAGGCATAACAAGTGATTAGCCAAGCCATTCGTCTTTTCTAAAAGTCAAGCAACTCATCTGGAAGTAGAAAAACCACTTTCTTTTCTAAGAAGATGCAATAGAAGACCAACAAATTTTTTTGGATGAATATCAATTATTTGTAAGCAAAGTATATCCACAAACTTGCCTCCTACACTTTCCAGAAAGCACAACAGCTTTTCAAAGACTTACTCATCCCAAGATATGCCCAAGTGCTTAAATTGTAACTTAATAACCTCTATGGCACAAAGAAGGGAGAGGTCTTAACTTGCCAAAAAGGTTTTTTGATGAGTCTAAAAGAAAGCAGTGAACAATTGAATGAGAGCTCAAACCTATAGCCATGGTAACAAAAAATGGTTGTATTTCAACTTTGGCCCTACGTCACCAAAGGAAAACTGAATAAAAGCGGAGTAACACGGTGGGATAATCTAGAGTCTTCAAAATCTATGTAATATGAAGAAAGCAGAGGCAATACTTGTTGGTGATCGAATCGGCCTAGATACAGAGGTTCTAAGTCTACAGCGCCCTAGACCCGATGCCAAGCATTGAATGTCCGAAGGAAAGGAATGTCCTCCGTGACAATCTCCAGTAGGGCTGGTTCCAAAAATAAAATGGGGTTTTGAGATAAGGGTTAGGAAGGTGCTGAAAGGAATTAAATGACTGAAAGGAATGGGAAAAGGCTAAAAGCCAAAAATACGGGGTGATGGACAGGAAGCACGATAGACAGCCTGTATACTTGAACCAACAACAATCAAAACAATAAACTTTTAACAGAAACCAGCATTAAATCTTCAGAACTGCATAAACTCCAGGGGTATTCCAGGGATTCGTCCTTTACTGATAGCTAAATCCAGATAACAGAATTAGGCTATATGGTAAAGAGGCTAATTTAACAGAAATAACATGATAGAAGTCATACACAGAGATAGAAGTTTCAAAGCCGAAGCCAGAAGTCTGTATTTCGGAAGCAGATTTCAAAGTACAAAGCTGCTTCTCTAGCAGAGATTGTCCATCCTTAGTTACAGAGAAAAGAACAACTTTTATAGGGAATTCCACTTCCTAAAACATTAATGCCTAACCACTTCCTCAGCGGTGACAGGCGGACTCGGTCCAGAACCGACTTACAACATTTAATTTGGCCCTGCAGATAACTCAGCATTGAAGGTAGAAGGTTCCGACGACCTACCATGATCGGACGGCTTAAAGCACAGCTTTGGGTCGGTTTAATCAGTTAATGGCGGATTTACAGTAGCCTCTGACAGCTCCGGGCATCTTCATGGCGGTTTCAGGCAGTTTGCACTGCATTTGGGGCCTGCTAGGGGCTTTGCTCCATAACTAGAGCGACAAAGTCTTTTATGCCTTAGAAAATTTTGTCAAGTTTGTCGCTCCTTGGGTGGAGCGACAGAGACATTGACTGTTTTGACTTTTCCCTTTGCCTTTACCTTGATTTCGAGCCTTTTTCGACGTGTCGCTCCACTGGTGGAGCGACAGGGCCTTTGATCGGAAGGTTGACTTTGCCTTGCACTTATTCTAACTTTCGCTCCACTGGTGGAGCGCTTGGGAGATTCACTCCACTAGTGGAGCGCTTGCTGCTTTTTCTGGTCTTTCGCTCCACTGGTGGAGCGACAGGGCTTTCACTCCACTGGTGGAGCGCTTGGCCTTTTGACCAACAGTTTGACCTTTCTTGGCACTTGGAGCCTAAACACTTGCCTTCTTCGCGCCTTTTCGGAGTGTCGCTCCACTGGTGGAGCGACAGGGAGTTTCGCTCCACTGGTGGAGCGGCTGAAGCTTTGACCACTTTGACTTTGTATTTAGCATTTTTAACCCGTTTCTTTGTGTTTTGTCTTCGCTCCATAAGTGGAGCGCTTTGGGGATTCGCTCCAGCAATGGAGTGCCATTAATTTTGACCCAGCTTTGACTTCCTTTCACACACTTAGCTATTTTCGTTTCTTTAAAGGCTTTTCTGGCCTTTCGCTCCACTAGTGGAGCGATTGGGAGGTTCGCTCCACTGGTGGAGCGACAACATCCTTTTAACAGAAAAACATGTTCTAAAAACGCCTAAGTGTTGGAAATCACTATCATATGCACAGATATGAAAATAACTTTGCAGAAAAACAGAAAGGGAAAGAAATGACTCAGAGTATCGCCCATGCTAAAACGTTTACAATTTTGCATGCGACATGCCAGAAAAAGTACAAAAAAGATAAAGGAACCACAGAATGCGAAAGAATACAGTCTTAAGCTAAAGAGACGGCTGGTAAAAACACAGCAAAATAACATCTTAACCATTTCTTATGGAAAAAGAGAAGTTTTTACAATGATTGTCTCAAAACTGCACCCAACACAAAATTTAACAAAATGTGGCAAAACTGGCAACAATACTGAATTTTATTAAAAAGAACAGTAGCAATACTAAATTTTTCATCTATATTCTATGAAAATTGCATAAATTATTATATCTAATTTATATTATTTTGCTGTATATGTATGCAAACACTGTTTTTCTTTTTTAGTTATCTGTATTCAAGGTTAAGCAAATTTAATGTTGTGTAAGAAAGTTGTGACCTTGCCTATAGCAACCCACCACTGCTTGACTGAGACAAATCACCAGTTCTGCCAATAGAATAATAAGCAGAGTTTTCAGCTTTATCTAATAGCAATCAGTCCATGACTGGATTGAACGTAACCACATTTATGACAGTTCACAAAACAGTCTCTGTTTCCTTCATAGTAAGAAAAAGAATCCAAAACAATATCTTTTAGGAATTCGAATATAACCTTTAGTTTAATGCACTCGCACATTTGCAACAATATTCCATCTTATGACAGTCGTGGATTATAAAATTAGAGCAGTGAAAATCTCATCTACAAATAAGCTCTTGAAGGCTTTCCATAATGCAAGGTCATTTAGGTTTTTTACATTCTCCATCCCCAATCTCCAAATAAGAAACAAAAGTGAAGTTACCAAACCCTACTTACTGCCAACAAACACATTCAACAGAGATTGATTTTAAGTGTTCAAAACAGGCTTTTAAGAATATTTGACAACTTCCAGACCATGGCAAGCCTCATAACTCCTTATAATAAAAATACAACTGAATGATAAGATCGGTCCTAATATCCAAAAGAAAGAGCTGTATAATATTTTTATCAGGGTTGTACAGTTTTATGACAGGGCTGTACAGCAGTTAAGGAAACCAACAATTAAAACCTCAATCTTTCTTTTGACAAACACACCTCAATAGGAGAATAAACTCCAAGTTACAATATGAATATCTTACGATAAATATCAGGTCTATACCCATCCTTGACAATGGCGAAAAACACCACCATAACAGTGTTTTGGCAATACCTACTACTTCACTAGCTACCACTGAAACGAAGAGAAGAATTTCATCAAATGAAATAAGCACAGTATTATTAAATTCCAATTTTCAAAGTTTTATTAGATATGAGCAAGACTTTCCATGTTATTTACCCAAGATTCCTAAATGACTAAAACGTAAATTGTTTTTTGAGACATTCTGTCAAACACTTTCCATGCTACGATATCATTGAGGGGCATTTTTGTCAAACATATTGAAGCCATCCAAAACTTCCTTTAGTTTTGTCCAACACATTGCATGCATGAGACAAAAAACAAAGGTGTCCTATTCACAGAACTTACTTTTCAATCCCCAAATCTAAAGAGGACATGATGTGCTGAAGTATCATTGTGCCAAAAGCAAAACACACTCAATGAAATGGTAAAACACAGTGTTTCGAATCATCCCAAGGCAAAACACAATATGCCAAGACAAACAAACACTTTAGGAGCAGGACTGGGCTATCCAAAGTTTCCTTTCTCTACTTCAGCTGATGAGATAACACAGCGTGACTCACAAGATGGATAACAAGACAATATTCCCATCTTTTCTCAGCAGTAAAAGTTATTCCAACCAGTTATCAATCACAGAAATGCATATATCAAACAGGGAGTCCATTTCATAATATTCATTTACAAGAGGGATGGAAGACAGTTTGCCAAAGTTGTGATAATACTAAACAAACTGAGAGGTTCCAAGGTTATTGAACAATTCAATACAAACCAGTACCCTACAGTGTATTTGAAATCAAATGCTGGCTACAAACATCAATTCTGTGCAAAGCACATCAACAAAATGTAATTATCAGTCTTGTGAAATTTGCTCTATGCTACATTCTGAATCAAATAGTTTTTAGCATTGTTTTCTGGACCAGGCTTTAGTTATCTTGATTCTGAATGTTGTAAAAGTTTATAACGCAAACAAAGAAGAGGTGGATTTAAATTTGAATGGAATGTTGTTTTTGTGCCACTATCAATAATATCAAGAGTCTGAGATTATTGTAGTCGTGTTGCCAATTATTCCAAGGAGAAGCAAATTTTAGTACCTGTCTAGTTTCTTGCTCTGAATACCAGAACATTAAAATTCTGCTTATAAGGAGTTTTACCACTGAGATGGCTGGTTCCCAAAAAAGTTATTGAACCACTTCCAAGCGAATAGGAAACAATGTCTTCCTACCTAGCAGTGAACGTCAAGTCTAGACTTGACATTTTTCTGCTTAATGGAATCTGTTTGTCTATTTGTATTTCGGTTAATATTTTTCATCTTTGTTGAGGTATTTATTTCAATGATATATTGACTGGAAATTTGATAGATCTTGAAGAGTTTCTATGTTGTGCTTATATCCCATACAAGTTCCATATAAGTGTTTTGTTGTTTATTCTCATGTACTACATTATTGAATGTTGGAGGATGCTTTATTTTCCATTACAGGCAGTGATAATTTATTTTTCATGTCTCTTAAGTGTATACAATAAGTAGGAGAGAGGGAAGAATAGTGGCTTAATGGATTAAGCATGTGCTGTTTCAGACATAATCAGGCATATATTTCACTTCTATAAGAACCTCATAGTTTCAGGCCATACTTGTTGATTTTGAAGAAATCCTCCCAATTGATTTTGTATGATGCTGTAAACTCTTTTACAGGGGGTGCTTCCAAGGATCAGATATGGACCAGCTCGCTACTGGGCCATCTTATTAGCGTTTTGGTTCCTGGTTTTTGGTGTTTGGGCATCCAGTACAAGGGGTTCCCGACCAAATTGATTTCTTTTTTGATGCTGTGTTTCACTGCTTGCAAATAGCTCCACTTATGTGTGCACTCTTGATTTCTTAAACATATACAACTTATTAGGGTTTTTATGACCCAAGACCCAGAAAAGTACAATTTAGAAAGTAGTAAAATTTTATTTGTTACAGCTTTCTATTAAGTTGGATTTGATGTTTAAAATCTTTCTGGTGTCCAGGAGAATGTGGAACTGGAACATATTTCATCTAATGATGGTTCTTATCTCGTTGTTGAGATGTCAGTATCCTATAGGGTGTTGGTTACCCTAACTTGTGCAACTATGTTGTCATTTCCGAGTTTGGAGGGAGATCGTATGGCTTCATATTCCTCATGGAAATAGTATGGTGGGAGTATTGTTTTCACACCTATATTTTGTAAGCTTATATTCTATTCAAAGATTTGGTTGCAAGATAGGCAATTAATATCCTATGCTGATTTTCTTTTAGCAAAGAGAGTATTTTTTTTCAATGTGGATTTGGACTTTACTAGTTGAACTTTGTGTGCCTGTTTTTGCATATGAGTGGGATAGTATATTCATTTATTTAAATGTGCTAAGTATTATGGCTCGAACAAGTTTACAATCTTCTATTTTTGGTGTATTGTTGGTTCTATTGGTTGTTTATTTGAATCTTATTCTAAAATACATGCTTTCCCCAACTCTAAGGGAGTGTGAGCTGTTAATTTTAATCAAAATTCTAAGATTGTTTCCTAGATTAGTTTATGTACAAAGGCATTGTTGTGTGCCTAATAGAGTTGGTCCTCATGGAAATGATGTTGGAAGAGTAATACATCCTCTAGAAAATGTTCAACACAAAGAGCAATAGCTTGAAAGGTAGAGTGCTTAGAGCATTGCAAAGAGGCCTTAGCTTTGAGTTCTAGTTGGTGCAATTTGTTAACATGGTATTCAAGTCAAAGGTTAAGATGGTATCTATTGTTAACAATTCCACTAGGTTTTTAGATGAACATCAAAGCTAATTTAGAACTGTTAGAGATCGAGGTTTGAATTTGTTTATTTTGGCTCAAGGGGAGCTCAAGGTGACAATTTGTGTAGAACTCAAATGTCAAAATTAGGCTTTTGGACTTCATGTTGTGAGGGTCTTGCAAACGTTGTTGTTATGGGCCGTAGTGATCAGGGATCACACCAAGGGCTTAGGAAGAGAGGTTGGATAAAGCAAGAATCTTGATGTGACACAAGTGGTGCTCCATGTGATGATAGGGCTCATGGAACTATCTTGAGGAAAGTAACTTAAATCAATCTAGGGGAAGGATTTGTGGCAAGGAAACCAAGGTGGGAATGGCATACTCCTTGAATATAGATGGTCGAGAGCCATTGCAATTGATAAATATACATATGTGGAGGGATGTAGAAGTGATCTTAGAAAGGTCAACAAAAGTTGGGCTACCTGTAATTGTGACAATTGTGGAAGAATAATGCTTGTTTTTTAGGTTATTGATTCATCAACAAAGTGGAGAGGGGGGGCTTATTTGGAATATTTGTGTGTAAGTGGATAGCTTGAATTGGTGATGGTGCTAATGGACTTGGTGCTAAAATCCATCTAAGGTGCAAGGGGATGCATCTTCCTTTCCACTAAGAGCAATATCAAAGAGGATAACCATGTCAAACTACTCTTTTGAGTTGCTTGAGCTCCTCTAGTAGTAGGCCTCCTCTCTAAACTAGAATATTTAGGGACAACTAGAGGAGTCTAGTTGTGTGTTGTCATGGTTGTGTTTGCTTCCTAACCATGTTGTGCAAGATCAACTTGAATAGAAGTAAGGCATAGTTTGGATTTGAAAATGGCCTAGTCCCTGGTCTAGTCCCCTTTCACAAACTTAGGAAGGGTCATCAATGCCAGAGGGATGCTAGACTAGTAAATGTTTGTATCAAAGGTAGGCTAGTGTGGTGAAGTCGCTTTTACATGGCTTGAGAGGGCTTTTTGGAAGGTCATTCCACACTTCTAAAAGAACTCAACCTATAGAGAGTCGATAGAACAATAGTATTGTGCCTAGATTATTTCTAGGAGGTTATAGGTTGGAGTCTTATCAAATCCATTCTTAAAACAAAATATTCATAGTATTTTTCAAGATGATGTTGTTGAGTAATTCTAATGAACAATGTTGTTGCATAAAGTGCAAACCTTCTGTTATGAACCTTTGCTTCTCATAAATATAAAAGCATCCACAATATGCTAAATATTAAATAAATCAACCATAATAATTAATCCACACAAGACAAGATGTGATAATACCCTTCAGGTAGGGCAACACCAATGTTATTCCTTAAGGAAGGAACCACTCCACAATATCTCCCAAAATGAGATCCACTCCACGAGCCAAGACTGTTACAAGAGAATACTTGATATGATTGATTGATTATTACAATGACAATATCCCTTCTTTATATACCCATTCTCTAATGCTACTTTGGGGAGTCGACTCCTAAACCCTTATCCCACTCATTATTATAATATAATCAACCTTGGGTTATGTGTGGCCCATGCCAACTATCCATAATACCCATACACAATATAATATCATATCCCCATATTCCTATCCCTAGGTACCATAACATTCCACCCTCCTTACAAATGTTTCATCCTCGAAACATGAGAAGAAACTAGATAATATGATTTGCTAAGCAATGTTGACAACTGGTACCAATCTTGAACATCCCTCCATCCAAGTGAAATCTTGATTGGTGGTGGTCTGCGATGATGCCAAGCTGCCATTGTGCCACTTGAATATCCATAACTGCTTTGTTGGCTACATGCTTCTGCTGCTCTACTTTGATATTTTGAATGATTGGTCCTATTGTTCCATGATGTTGTTGCACCACTCTGAAATCTAGAATTACTATGCTTTTTCTACCAAACACTGCCATACTTGATGCCTTTCTGACTCCATGTAGATCCATAATAATATTGATGCCCTAAGCCCTGCCTCCAAGATTGTTGCCACTCATGGTGGTGTGGGTGGCGATATGTTGTAACCTTAACCTAATGTTTTGTTTCCTTTGATTCTTCAGCATTTTGTTTTATTGTTTTAAATTCTTCCTCAAGCTCTTCTCTCATGTGCCCTTCTTTTGGTGCATCTATGTGCTCTTCTAACAGAGCTTCCTTGGATTTTGTTGTTGCTTCTTCCTAGGACTCTGCTACTGCCTCTATTGTAGACTTAGCTTTTGATTCCTCTACTGGTTCCTTAACTTGTTCCCCTGCCATAACTGCTTCTTGTTTCTCCTTGGATCCTTGCTCCTTAAGCTGAGAAATATCCTGCAGTGTTATCTTCTTTTTCCTATACCATAACTTCATGAACTTCTTTTGCACATTAATGTTAATAGTACCCAAAGAATCCAACCAAGGATAACCTAGAATAATATCCACATCATCCATCTCAATAGCATGAAAATCTGAATGTAAAACATATTTATCCATGGTGATCTTCAAATCTTCAAAAATATGAACATTCACACCCTCAATTTGTATGTCTTTAATTTTTGTTGCTTGAACCTACAACCTCTTAGCCAAAGCAATATTAATGAAATTATACTTGTTGCTAGGATTTATGGAAATAATAACCTTTTTCCTTTGAATGCAGCCATGAACCTGCAAAATAGAATTTTTAGATTCAAACAAATCCTTTTGATCACTATTTGGCCTATCTGACACCAAAGCTATGGTTCCCTCAGCCTGCACACTATCATCCTTATCTTTTCCTTCTACCAATTTCTTGAAATTTTCCAACTCTCTTTTTAATTCCTTTTGTTCATCCTGGAGCCTAGCTATCTTTTTATATGGGTTCCATTGACTCAAGAATGTTTGCTCTGTTTCTTCCCAAGTCAGTTCATAATTATGGGCCATAAGAAAACTTTGAAACCAAGAGAGAGCTTCTCCTCCAAAATAAAAAGTAAGCCTCATGCTCCAACAATAATCAATAGAATACAAGGATTTAAATTGTTTCCACCATTCTCTAACATCAATATCATCTTCTCTAGAAAACTTTTGTAGCTCCATAAGTTCATGCCCCAACAAAAAGATAATGCAAACTAGGGTTTCATAAAAATATATCTCCCTACTGATTTGAAGCTAAACTTCCAAAAAAATATCCTTCAAACACAACAACAAATGATTTGCTTACCTCAACTGAAAGATATATCAAATTTCATTTTTCTGGAAAAAAATGCAATTTGAAAAATCACCATTGCCTTGTTCCAGATGGTTGACTTCACAGGGTCGTATCTCCGTCAATACTACTTGGATTCCTTCATATGACCACTTGATTTGAAGCTCTTCAAATTTTGAACAAAATGGTGCAAGAATCGTCTGAATCGGACAACTTTACACAAAGATATGGCTCAAAAAATGAGATATTTTCTAGAAAAATTTACCAAAAATCTGTAATCCACAAAACAATTCCCACTTTGCCAGAATCGTTGCTCTGATACCACTTGTTATGAACCTTTGCTTCTCATAAATATAAAAGCATCCACAATATGCTAAATATTAAATAAATCAACCACAATAATTAATCCACACAAGACAAGATGTGATAATACCCTTTAGGTAGGGCAACACCAATGTTATTCCTTAAGGAAGGAACCACTCCACGAGCCAAGATTGTTACAAGAGTACTTGATATGATTGATTGATTATTACAATGACAATATCCCTTCTTTATATACCCATTCTTTAATGCTACTTTGAGATCTCGACTCCTAAACCCTTATCCCACTCATTATTATAATATAATCAACCTTGGGTTATGTGTGGCCCATGCCAACTATCCATAATACCCATACACAATATAATATCATATCCCCATATTCTTATCCCTAGGTACCACAACACCTTCCATGTTCACAATATTAGATAAGATGATTAAAAACATTAGACAATATTCAAGAAACTTAGTTATGTTAGTGAATTATAGAATCTCAATAATTATTTTGAGAACTATGATAAGAGAGAGTAAATGATACAAACTAAAATCTATGGAATGCTCAGCTTAGTTATGGAAATTGTCATTACACAAAGTGAAAACCTTGTTTATTATAAAATATTGCTAAGATGGTTAAAAATGTTGTTTGGGACATTTTTCAAGCAACTCGGTTAGGATAATGAATAATAAATCCTTATCAATTATTCTAAGAACTATGATGTATGAGAGTGAATGATAATACTTTAATGGACATGTAAAATCATTACATAGAATATGCAAAAATATCACACCTTCTATAAAGAAAAGCAACATAGGAAACTCATATTATGTTTTAAATATAAAAAAGACACATTACTTGAATTTTTTAATGGGTTATATGGGATTGAAATGGGCCCCACTCGTATTACATCATTACCACACAGTGGTATTACAACAAAGCTTGGCTACTATCCATGTATCGTTTGGTAAGATTCGAACCTGGGTCTCCTCCTTGGAATGTTGAGGAATTTAACCGGTTGAACTAATCCCACTCGATTTTTTCAATGAGTTTACACGGGTTTTTGTGAGGGGGTCCTGGTCCCCTCATACTGAGTGGGGTTTGAACCTTGGACCTCCCAAAGAGAGGCCAAAGCCCTTACCACTATAGTAAGCTTGCAGCTTCACACATTACTTGATTTTATTTTATATATAAAAAAGTATTTATATGAATAAAGTGTAGTACAAAATGAATTCCACTTGAAACTTCAGTTGTTGCAATGGTAGATTGTTTGCCTTGTGAGCTCAATCATTTTTTAGTAGCATTACCTCTTAGATGAGAGCATCATATGATGCATTCCTAATTATTTTTATGATATTCAAATTTATCTTTCCACATGAGTTTAGTCAATTTTATTATAATCGTGTATTTAATTAACATATATCAAAGGGATTTTAAAAGGAGAGATCTTCAAAGATGTGAAATATATGATTAAAGGAATGATTATTTTAGATAGGGATATTATATATATTTCAAAGTTCGAATATTATGACAAGGGGCATAAAGACATGAAAATAGCCAAGAATCATGTAAATATGGTAAGATTTATCATGCAATCCTTCATGTAAATTCAAAAGTAAGTGAATGTTTGTATGTGTGTTACATTCAAAAATATATTTGGATGAATGAAAAACAAATAAATTCAAACAACTTAAGCTCTAACATCTTCATAGATTACCTAGAAGTGTTAAGAGTACTTTGATATTATATTTTACTCTAGTAAAGCAATTTGACTAAGCTTTTATTGAGAACACAACATATACTGAGTTAATCTTTTGAAATCATAGAGCTATGGTAACCTATTCAGGGTGGTGAACCGTTCCTTTGGTCAAATCGCATAGGGTTGAAGAGAAGTGATGCTAGTATATGGGTTGGGGTGATTTCTCCTATTGAACTATGAAACTATCTAATTCAATTGTGATCACAATTCTAATTCAACAATTAGAAGAGAAATGTGTCCTCAACCTTTGAATTTAGATTGGATTCCCACCAATTATACTAAACTAACCTAATCTAAGTGCAAAAAAATAAATTAAAGAGAGTAGGGTGCTAGGAATTAAATTAAATTCAGTAAAGAAAATAGTCATAATAGTAACATGATTAGTGTCTAAACAATTAACACGAGGTGTCTCAACAAGGACACCGTAATGGCAAAAGTCATTGGCCTCTCTTAAAAGAGACCTAAGTTCAATTCACGGGAAGGGTGACCCCTAATATGCCCTCGTTTTTCAACCTCTTTAAAAAACAATTAACATGAGGTAAATCAAATAATATTAGTACACTACAATATGTATGAAATTTGCAATTATAGAATAAAAGGACTAACAAAAACCGATCTTACAATGCCACAATCACTATGCATTCCACAGATCAAAAGGGGAGTGCCACAATTGATAAGAAAATGTCATGCACAATCTTTCTATTATTATAAAACGAGTTCAAGAGTATAATGTACATTATATAAAGTATAGCTTTGATCCCCGTAAATGGACAAAAGATACTTTACAATGGAGCCCATAGCTCCTTTTTATAGTGAATTATTTACCTAAGAGTTACCTAAGGTCAACATTCTCTACCTCTAGTAAAATCTCTTATTGAGAGTCATCTTTAGCAAAATGATGCACCATTAAACTTTACATTCCTCTAAAATTTCTTTAAACGCACTTCATAGTCTTCTAACTATTATTGACACCATGTAAAGATAAAATTTTAGTTTCCTCGAATTTTGTATTGACCATATATTGTTTTAAGCAAATGTTAGTCTCACAATGACATTGAGAGGGGGATGAATCAGTGTAGCTATTTTAAAACTTAAATCTTCAACTCTTAAAGCCGAAACAATGAAAACTTGAAACCAAATAAAGCAAGTATAACAAGAGAACATCACACAACACAAGATGTACCGAGGTTCACCGATTTGGCTACATCCTCAAAATGACTGTTTGGACTCCCATCCAAATCCAACCTTTGCAAAGCACCAACTTTACAATCAATTTACCAGCACCCACTAGAAGGAGCACCAACCCTTGATTTATCTGCACCAACAGAAAGGAGCACCAACCCCTCTACCAAGCACCCATTTGATTTTGATATTGATAATAAAATGACATATATGAATCTTCTCTTCTCACATAAAAATTGATCGTTCTCTTATCTCGTTCTGTCAATTGCTAAATGCTTTCTGGGTATTGTGTAGAACTCTGTCTATGACCTCCTCTCAAAATTTCAGCCAAAACTGATATTGTATGAGAAAGTTATGTCCAAAATACTAAAGTGACGTTTTTCACCTTTTTCCCAAAAACACGGATTTTCACTCTTTATTTTTCTCCACACACTCTTCTCTCCGCACAAAACAAAAAATCACTCTGTTCAATAAAAACACTTCTAACTTAAATGCACACACTTATATTCCTTTTCACTTTTCACTTTCTCCAAAGATCTTTATTTAATGAAACTGCTTAAAATAATATAACTCCTTTTTTTTATATTGAGAAGGCATTTCGTCAAACACGTCACATGCAAAGAATTGACACCTTACTCATTCTCATACTTCGGAGCCACGTGACAAATCAAACCAAAAACAAAATATGATCTATTTGATGCCTTGAAGGTGTAACAACACTGAAACTGAAACTCTGGCGACTCTTCAAGGTCGAAACGGCCAACTACAGGATTTTGCCCAAGTGGCATAAATTGACATAAAAGAGACCTGTAACGTTTTTGTAAAAATCATAACTCTCACCTCGTAACTTGGTTTTCTCTGAAATTTGAAACGTAGAATCTTTGCAACACTAACTATGTCCAAACCAAAACTCACTGCCTAACTCCTTACGGTTCGCCTATACCACTTCCACAAAAACTGCTACTGACACACTTTTTCAAAAAAGAGTGTTTTTGTGATAGTCTTGCAATGCTTGTAAAATTCGCCTCGTTTCTCCGTTTTCGTTGAAATTTGGAACACATGTTCTTGAGGATAACGGCCACCTCTAGTTCAAAGTTTACTGCATAAATCCTTATGGTTTATTCGCAGTGCTTCTGACAAAACCTCCACTTTTTCAGCCTGTACAACCACTTGCCAAATCATCCGCCAAGATACCGGAAACACCACCGATCACTCCAAACACCTGTCTTGACATATCCAATGCTGTTCTGGACTATTTTCTGACATGCTGGCATGTTCCAAACTAATCCATCCTGTCCAACTGTGCCCGTGGCGACTTTTGCAACTTTTTGACTATTTTGTTGCTTTGACAACTTTCTGACGATTTTTTCAACTTTTGCAAATTTGCACAAACAACTTGTAACAACTTCACCCAAACATCAAAAACATCCTCATAAGCATTTAACATCACTTGTACATACTCTGAATAACCTCTAAAATTCTGTCCACTACATCAACCGATCTATCCGATTGTGTTGACAACAATGACAATACTGTCGCTGCACCTTGCTCAACAATCTCCCCCTTTGAAATTGTTGGCAACACACGTGCAATTTCCTGTAACTCTTCTCCCCCTTTAACAACAATACCAAAGGGTTGCTGCAAACTCCCCCTGAGTCCATGCACAACATTCTCAGGCAAAAATTATTACACTTAGCAAAAATCACAAACATGAGCAAAAAGATAAACAAATACACAAATGCTTCCCCCTGAGAATGTGGTCCCGATAGCTAGTCAATTCTTGGGAAGCGTGACCACTCCCAATTTATTGCGAAGGTACTCAAAGACTTCCTTGGGCAACGATTTTGTGAAGATATTCGCTACTTGCTCTGTTGTTGGAACAAAATCCAACTTAACCTCACCTTTCGCAACTTTCTTCTTCAAAAAGTGATACCGGATAGCAATATGTTTTGTGCGAGAATGCATAACCGGATTCTTTGAGATGTTAATGGCATTGGTGTTATCACACTTAACTGAAATTAGCTCACTGAAGTTAATACCAAGATCTTTTAGGGTTTGTTTCATCCATAATACCTGTGTACAACACATTGTCGCTGCAATATATTCTGCCTCTACTGTGGATAAGGAGACTGACTCTTGTTTCTTACTGTGCCACGCGACCAACCTGATGTTCACACAATGACACTGAGAGGGGGGGTGAATCAGTGTAGTTATTTAATTTCGAAACAGTAGCATTCAAAGACTGAAGCACAGAAAACTTATAAAACCAGAAGAACAAAATGAGAGCACACCACAACACACAATATAACGAGGTTCACCAATTTGGCTACTCCTCAAAAATTAACTGCTTGGACTTCAATCCAAATCCGAGTCTTTGCAAAATTTCAATTTTACAACTTCTTTACCAGCATCCACTGGAAGGAGCACCAACCCCTGTAATTTTCTGCTGCAACAGATGGAGCACCAACCCCTAGTACCAAGCACCAACTTGGACTACAATTCTGATCAATTAGAATGACATAAAAATGTCTTCACTTCATGCACAACCCTGATCGGTCCGCAATTAATCCAACTCTACACACTCTCACGGCTCTGCTTATTTTTCTCTTGATCCAAACCCTCTTTTCATACCTCTCTCTTTTGCAACAACTTCTCTCTAACGACAGCAACATCTTCTCTGTACGATTATTCTTTTATAACCTTTCAATCCTGCATGCAATCGAATCACATACTCTAACTGTTCGAATCCATGCAATACGGTTGTTCGGTTCCATGCACTTCGACTGTTCGAAACCCTGCAATACGGCTGTTCGGTTCCATGCACTTCGACTGTTCGAAACCCTGCAATACGGCTGTTCGGTTCCATGCACTTCGACTGTTCGAAACCCTGCAATACGTCTTTTAAAAAGCTTTTCTGATTCTCCATATTCGGCTGTTCAATTTCTTCGAATACGGCTTTTCGAATGCTTTTTCGAAACTCCATATGTGATGCATCGAATGCTTTTTCAATCAAGAGTATACAACTGTACTAGTGCATGATCGACACCTGTCAATTTGTAACTGCTGATCAGACATCAGTTACTTTTTACGTAACTGGCTGCATGATTTTCCTGTCTGCTTTTTCGACACGTGTCACCTTGCATGCTCCTACGGGTTTTACCTGCCAGACTGTTACCTGTCGCGATATCGCGACACTTTTTGAAGCCGCACACTTCATGCCCTTGTTGTCGCGAAATCGTGACCATTTTGGCTTTGAAAGCTTTCCTTCTGTTCATGTCACGATATCGCGACACTTAGAACTTTTGTTGACGTCATCCTTAAGCATGTCGCGAAATCATGACCGTTTTGGCTCTTGGAAGCTTTCCCTGCATCTTGTCGCGATATCGCGACACTTTCAACATTTGCTGACGTCATCCTTAAGCATGTCACGAAATCGTGACCGTTTTGGCTCTTGGAAGCTTTCCCTGCATCTTGTCGCGATATCGCGACACTTTCAACATTTTGACGTCATCCTTAAGCATGTCGCGAAATCGTGACCGTTTGGCTCTTGGAAGCTTTCCGCATCTTGTCGCGATATCGCGACACTTTCAACTTATGTTGACGTCATCTAAGTTGTCGTGAAATCGTGACGTTTGGCTTCAGTGGCTTTTCTTTCATCTTGTCGCGAAATCGCGACACTTTTCAACTTTGCTGACGTCATCATCCTTCTTGTCGTGAAATCGTGACACTTCCTCTTCTCACATGTCGGCTCCTCTCTCCTTGCCAACTCCAGTGAAAATGGAACATGTCGCGAAATCGCGACACATTTTCTCTCTCCTCAGTGAAAACTCGACATGTCGCGACATCGCGACATTTTGGCGTGCATTTTCTCTCTCCTACTTTTTGTCGCGAAATCGCGACAAAAAACATGTCGCGATATCGCGACGGTTTTCTTCCTTGTCTCTTTCCGCCAATTTCTGAATGCTGGGTCACCTCTGTTTTGCTTGAAACTTTCGCACTTGATCCGCTCGACCTCCGAACTGCATCAATCGCATCAATGCATGTCTGTGTTGACAACAATGACAATACTTTCTCAAATGCTTTTGCTGCACCTTGCTCAACAATCTCCCCCTTTGGAATTGTTGGCAACACACATCAACCTTGCTCAACTTCTTCTCCCCCTTTGCCAATAATACCAAAGGGCTGCTGCAGACTCCCCCTGAGTCTCTGTACACCATTCTCAGGAAAATATTGTTATAGTTAGCAAAAATCATAAACATAAGCAAAACTATAAGTATAGGCATGCATGCACCCATTGAGAATGTGATCCCTAATGATAGTCAGTTCTTGGGAATTGTGACCACTCCCAACTTATTCCTAAGGTACTCAAAAACATCCTTGGGCAATGGTTTTGTGAATATATCGACTACTTGCTCTGTAGTTGGAACAAAATCCAACTTGACTTCTCCTTCTGCAACTTTATCCTTCAAAAAATGATATCGGATTGCAATGTGTTTGGTTCTTGAATGCATAACTGGATTCTTGGATATGTTGATAGCACTAGTGTTATCACATTTTATTGATATTGGCTCTTTGAAGTGGATACCAAGATCTTTCAAAGTTTGTCTCATCCATAATATCTGTGTACAGACAAGTTGTGGCTGCAATGTATTCTGCCTCTGCGGTGGATAGAGAAACTGATTCTTGTTTCTTGTTGTGCCATGCTACCGACTTGTCTCCAAGATAAAATGCTCCTCCACTTGTACTCTTCTGGTCATCAATGCACCCTGCCCAATCTGCATCGAGAATATGCAATCAAAGTGAAGTCTTTGCCTTTTGGGTACCACAACCCATAATCCATGGTACCTTTGAGGTACCTGAAGATCCTTTTTACAGCTGTGACATGAGTTTCTTTGGGACTTGCCTGAAATCTAGCAACCATGCATACTTCCTGTAGTATATCTGGTCTAGTAGCTATTAAATACAGTAGGCTTCCAATCATAGACCTGTACATTGTTTGATCCACATCTGGAGATTTATCATCCTTGCTCAACTTGCAGCCTGTTGTCATGGGAGTGCTGACCGGTTTACTGTCTTCCATTGTGAACTTTTTCAGCATTTCTTTTACATATTTAACTTGAGAAATAAAAATGCCTTTTTCATTTTGATTGACCTGCAGATCCTAAGAAATAAGAAAGTTCACCAATCATTGACATCTCAAATTCTTTTTTCATTTTAATTGATATGTCTTTGCGGTATTCATCCATCTTCTTTGCCAAATATTATGTCATCTACATAAACAACAAGAACAATAAGATGACCCTTCTCTGTTTTGACATATAAGTTGCTATCCACCAAACCTTTATTAAACCCTTGTTTAATTAGATAATTATCCAACCTTGCATACCATGCTCCGGGTGCCTGTTTTAATCCATATAAAGCTTTCTTTAACCTCGCAAACAAAATCTGGATTGTCACCAAGTTGGAAGCCATCCGGTTGTTCAATGTAAACCTCTTCTTCCAGTTTTCCATTCAAAAATGCTGATTTTACATCCATTTGATATACTTTGAAGTTTTTATGAACTGCTAATGCCAGAAACATTCTGATTGCCTCTAGTCTGGCTACCGGTGCAAAAGTTTCTTCAAAATCAATGCCTTCAACCTGAGCATAGCCTTTACATACCAATCTTGCCTTATTTCTGACAACCTGCCCATCTTCATTCAATTTATTTCTAAAAACCCATTTAGTGCCAATTATGTTTTTATTTGTTGGTCTAGGTACTAATTCCCAGGTATTGTTTTTCTCTATCTGATCTAGTTCTTCATTGATTGCCTTCATCCAACTTTCATCAGTGCTTGCTTCAGCAACATTTTTAGGTTCAATACTAGATAACAGAGAATAGTTCCTCACTTCTGTTCTTCTTGTCTGAATACCATCTGTGGGATCCCCAATAATCTGTTCACTTGGATGATTTTTCCGCCGATTGCTGTTTTAAATTTCCTGTTTTCTTCTTCTTCAGATTCAGTTTTTACACCATCTGGATCAATTTTCTGATTCTTCTCTGTTTCTTTTTCATCATCACCTTCAATGACTTCTTCATACATAGGGTAGTTTTCTTGATAAGTAGTTTCTTGTTCTCTACCTTCATCAACTTTCACATCAGCACTTTCAACAATTTTCTTCAACCTCTTGTTGTAACATGTGTATGCCTTGCTTTTTGTTGAGTAACCAAGAAAGATACCTTCATCAGCTCTATCTTCAAATTTACCGAGGTTATCTTCAGTCCGTTTTATGTAGCACTTGCTGCCAAATACTTTGAAATGTCTTGTTGTTGCCTTTCTGCCAAACCACAACTCATAAGCTGTTTTGCTTTCATGTGGTCTCAGCATGCACCTGTTTTGAATGTAAACTGCAGTATGAACTGCCTCTTTCCAAAATCTGTCAGCTATTTTGTTTTCTGCCAGCATTGTCCTTGCCATTTCCTGCACTGTTCTATTCTTCCTTTCTACAACACCATTCTGCTGAGGTGTCCTAGCTGCTGAAAATTGTCTTCTTATCCCATGTTTTTGACAGTATTCTGCAAATTCTTCGGAGATAAACTCTCCTCCCCTGTCTGATCTTAGGCATTTAATTCTTTTTCTTGATTGATTCTCAACAAGATTTTTGAAGGTTTTAAACATCTCAAAGGCTTCTGACTTGAGTTTCAGAAATAGTACCCATGTCATTCTTGAGTAGTCATCTATACACAACATAAAATATTTGTGTCCATTTATGCTTTCAGTTCTCATGGGTCCACATAGATCGGTGTGAATTAGTTCTAATGGCTTGCTAGTGAAGTATTCTTTTGCTTTGAAAGTGGCTCTGGTTTGTTTTCCCTTTTGGCATGACTCAGAGATGCTATTTACAGGTTTGCCAATGTTTGGTATATCTCTAACTGCTCTTTTTGAACTGATTTTTGCCGGATTGTCAAAACTAATATGCCCAAGCCTCTTGTGCCATAGCCGCTTTTCATCTTCCTGTCCAATCAAGCATGTTCCTTCTACGGTTTCGAAAGTGTATACTGATTTCCAGAAGTTCTCGATCCAGTGGCTATTAACTTTCCATTTTTTGTCTTTCTTACTTCACGACCCTCCTTCTTGAAGATTACATCATGGCCTCTGTCACATATTTGACTTACACTTAGCAAGTTATGCTTGAGGCCAATTACAAACAAGACTTCTTTTGATTTTATATTGCCATCACTGATCTTGACTGATCCCTTTCCAACAATCTTTGCTCCATCATTATTTCCAAATTTCACAGAACCACCTTCATAATTCTGTAAATTCTCAAACTTTTGCTTGTCACCTGTCATGTGATTGGAACAACCACTGTCAAGTATCCAAGGTGCTGATTTGTTCTGAGCTTTAAAAGCGGTCTGGACAATCAAAGATTCCTTTTCTTTCCATTCTGGTTTGATAGCAGATTTTGCTACTTGTTTTGCCTTTGTCCTTTCATTAGCATGTGCCTGTTTTTCAGGAAATTTTTGGTTTTGTTTCAACCCACTTGGCTGAGATTTTCTACCCTGATAATTATTTGATGCAAAAGTGCTTCTGCAGTTTCTAGCAATATGTCCAAAATTATGACAATTATAACATTCAACTGCATAATTCATTAAAGGAGAAAAAACATTTCTGCTGGTAAAATTCCTTTGAGATACATTATGCCTGCAATCTGAAATCTTATGGCCATAAGCATTGCATTTAAAACAATAACCGAGAAAATGCATGATTAAACCTGGGTGCCGGTCTTTGCCAGTTTGAAGTAGGAGCCATGACTCTTCTCCTCCTTGGATGTGTGACTTTTGTGAATCCATCTTTGTCAGTATTCTTCTTGAATCTGGCATTATTGTTTTCTTTTGCAAGATTTGGTTTTTCTGGTTCAACCCTGATCTTTTCTTCTTTCTTTATGAGTTCTATATTCAAGTTCTTTGAATCCTTTGAAGATTCTCCTTCATCAAAGCCTAAACCAAATTTTATGCCAGAAGGCCTTTGGTTATTTAACATTTTATCCAGCTTTACAGTACTTTCTTCAAACTTATGAAAACAGTTCAATTTTCTATTCATCTCCTCTAACTGCATCCTTAACTTAACAATGTCTTCCTCTAGCTTGCTTGCATTCAAGCTGTCTTTACGAGTTAATTGTTCATCAAGAACTTCGAGACATTTTCTTGAATTCCTCTGTCTGTATTTTCAGATTGTTTATTATGTCTGTGGCATTCTCTAATTTCTTTGAAAATTTCTTATTCTTCTTCCTTTCTTGCACTCAACTCTTCAAGTGCAGCAACCAATTCTCCTTCCAAATACACTTCAGCTTCATCCTTGGAATTTTCATCACCTTCCTGATTTTTCTCTGTTCTTTCTTCTTCAAGTGCCATGAAAAGAGCTTCACCTCCTTCTTCTTCAGACTCCTCATCTGTGCTTTCTTCAGAACTGCTGACATTCTTGGTTATGAAGCTTTTCTTCTTGAAGTTGTTCTTTCTAAAATTTTGTTTCTTCTTCCAGTCACCTTTTTCTTGGTGTGAACCTTCACCATTTTTGGTTCTCTCCTGCATTGGACATTTGGCTGCAAAATGACCGACTCCTCCACAATTGAAGCATTTAAAAGGTAGCTTCCCTCTATATTTTCCTTTTCCTTTTGTGAGTTTTCGAACAAAATTGGCTTCTGTTTCATCCAGTGTTCCTTCATCCTCAGATTCATGTTCAGCTTTTACATTCTTGTGTGCTTTAAAAGCCGCTTCTCTGTCTGTAGACTTGGTTTGTCCTATTCTCATTTCATATCTTTGTCGGGGAACCATGCAACTCATCCATGCTGAAGTTGTTTAGATCTTTTGCCTCTTCTATTGCGAGAGACTTTGGAGTTAAATCTTTTGTGAAGTGTTCCGAGAACCTTTTTCACAACAAGCTGCATCATCAATTTCTTCACCGAGTCCTCCGATTGCATTAATAATTCCGTTGACTCTCGGCATATAAGTCTCTATGTTTTCATCTTCATTCATTTGCGGTGCTTCGAACTGTGCTCGATGAGTTTGCGGTTTTGCTTCCTTAATCTTCTTGTCTCCTTCATGGATGCTCTTCAGTTTATCCCACATGTCTTTTGCTGATTTACAACTCATGACTCTTATCAGTTCATTGTCAACAAGCCCACACATTATGGCATTCTTAGCTTTGGAGTTGTTCTCAAATTTCTTTTTCTCAGCAGTATCTGTTGGAGGAGTAGTGGGTGTTGTGTATCCACTATCTACAGAATCCCAAATATCATATCCCAATGCACTCAGATATGTTTGCATTCTGAGTTTCCAGAAGGTGTAATTTGTTCCATCAAATAAGGGAGCTTTGTTGGATGAAAATCCTTCACCGCCTGCCATTGTTTCTTCCAAGATCTCCTTAGCTGATTAAGCTTGTACAAGGAACCTCGCTCTGATACCAATTGATGTTCACACAATGACACTGAGAGGGGGGGTGAATCAGTGTAGTTATTTAATTTCGAAACAACAGCATTCAAAGACTGAAGCACAGAAAACTTATAAAACCAAAAGAACAAAATGAGAGCACACCACAACACACAATATAACGAGGTTCACCAATTTGGCTACTCCTCAAAAATTAACTGCTTGGACTTCAATCCAAATCCAGTCTTTGCAAAATTTCAATTTTACAACTTCTTTACCAACATCCACTGGAAGGAGCACCAACCCCTGTAATTTTCTGCTGCAACAGATGGAGCACCAACCCCTAGTACCAAGCACCAACTTGGACTACAATTCTGATCAATTTAGAATGACATAAAAATGTCTTCACTTCATGCACAACCCTGACTGGTCTGCAATTAACCCAACTCTGCACACTCTCACGGCTCTGCTAATTTTCCTCTTGAAACCCTCTTTTCTTACAATATTTCTCTTTACAACAACTTTTCTCTAACAACGACAACATCTTCTCTGTACGATTATTCTTTTATAACCTTTCAATCCTGCATGCAATCGAATCACATACTCTGAACTGTTCGAATCCCTGCAATACGGTTGTTCGGTTCCATGCACTTCGACTGTTCGAAACCCTACAATACGGCTGTTCGGTTCCATGCACTTCGACTGTTCAAAACCCTGCAATACGTCTTTTAAAAAGCTTTTCTGATTCTCCATATTCGATTGTTCAATTTCTTCGAATACGGCTTTTCGAATGCTTTTTGAAACTCCATATGTGATGCATCGAATGCTTTTTCAATCAAGAGTATACAACTGTTCTAGTGCATGATCGACACCTGTCAATTTGTAACTGCTGATCAGACATCAGTTACTTTTTACGTAACTGGCTGCATGATTTTCCTGTCTACTTTTTCCGACACGTGTCACCTTGCATGCTCCTACGGGTTTTACCTGCCAGACTGTTACCTGTCGTGATATCGCGACACTTTTTGAAGCCGCACACTTCATGCCCTTGCTATCACGAAATCGTGACCATTTTGGCTTTGAAAGCTTTCCTTCTGTTCATGTCACGATATCGCGACACTTAGAACTTTTGCTGACGTCATCCTTAAGCATGTCATGAAATCGTGACCGTTTTGGCTCTTGGAAGCTTTCCCTGCATCTTGTCGCGATATCGCGACACTTTCAACATTTGTTGACGTCATCCTTAAGCATGTCGCGAAATCGTGACCGTTTTGGCTCTTGGAAGCTTTCCCTGCATCTTGTCGCGATATCGCGACACTTTCAACATTTGCTGACGTCATCCTTAAGCATGTCGTGAAATCGTGACCGTTTTGGCTCTTGGAAGCTTTCCCTGCATCTTGTCGCGATATCGCGACACTTTCAACTTATGCTGACGTCACTCTGAAGGTTGTCGTGAAATCGTGACGTTTCTGGCTTCCAGTGGCTTTTCTTTCATCCTGTCGCGAAATCGTGACACTTTTCAACTTTGCTGACGTCATCATCCTTCTTGTCGCGAAATCGTGACACTTTCGGAACCTCTTCTTTGGAAAAAGGAACATGTCGCGAAATCGTGACACTTTGCTCTTCGTACAACTCTCCTTGCCAACTCCGCGAAAATGGAAAATGTCGCGAAATCGCGACACATTTTCTCTCTCCTCAGCGAAAACTCGACATGTCGCGACATCGCGACATTTTGGCGTGCATTTTCTCTCTCCTACTTTTTGTCGCGAAATCGCGACAGAAAACATGTCGCGATATCGCGACGGTTTTCTTCCTTGTCTCTTTCTGCCAATTTCTGAATCTGGGTCACCTCTGTTTTGCTTGAAACTTTCTGCACTTGATCTGACTGACCTCTGAACTGCATCAACTGCATCAATCTGTCTGTGTTGACAACAATGACAATACTTTCTCAAATGCTTTTGCTGCACCTTGCTCAACACAACCTGTCTCCAAGATAGAATGCACCTCCACTAGTACTCTTTTTGTCATCTACACATCCTGCCCAATCTGCATCTGAATACGCAATAAGGGTGAAGTCCTTACCTTTCGGATACCATAACCCATACTCCATAGTACCCTTGAGGTACCGAAGAATCCTCTTCACTACTGTCACATGAGTCTCCTTGGGACTAGCCTGAAATCGTGCTACCATGCATACTACCTGCAAAATATTTGGTCTGGTAGCTGTCAGTACAATAAGCTCCCAATCATAGATCTGTACATGGTTTGATCAACATGTGGAGATTTGTCATCCTTGCTCAACTTGCAACTTGTCGTCATGGGAGTGCTAATTGGCTTACAATCCTCCATTGTGAACCTTTTTAGCATCTCTTTCACATATTTAATTTGAGAAATAAATATGCCCTTCTCATTTTGATTAACTTGCAACCCGAGGAAATACGAAAGTTCACCAATCATTGAAATTTCAAATTCTTTCTGCATCTTATTTGCTAAATCTTTACACGACTCATCTTTGCTGCTGCCAAATATGATATCATCTACGTATACAACAAGAATAATAAGATGGTTATTTTATATTTTGACATACAAATTACTATCCACCATACCTTTCTTGAACCCTTGTTGAGTAAGATAGTTGTCTAGCCTTGCATACCATGCTCGGGGTACTTATTTTAAACCATATGATGCTTTCTTCAACTTGCAAACCAAGTTGGAATCATCACCAAGTTGGAAACCATCTGGCTACTCAATATAAACCTCTTCTTCAAGTTTTCCATTCAAAAATGCTGATTTCACATCCATTTGATAAACTTTGAAATTCTTGTAAACTTCTAAAGCCAGAAACATTCTAATTGCCTCTAGTCTAGCCACAGGTGCAAAGTTTTCCTCAAATTCAATACCTTCAACTTGTGCATAGCCTTTACATACCAATCTTGCTTTATTCCTGACTACTCGTCCGTCTTCATTCAATTTGTTTCGAAAGACCCATTTAGTATCGATTATATTTTTATTTGTAGGTCTTGGTACTAACTCCCAAGTTTTGTTTTTCTCGATCTGATCTAATTCTTCATTTATTGCCTTCATCCAACTTTCATCTTTGCTTACATCAGCAACATTTTTGGGCTCAATGTTGGATAATAGAGAGTAGTTACTTACTACTCTTCTTCTTGTCTAAACACCAACTGTGGGGTCTCCAATTATTTGCTCTCTAGGATGATCTTTCTGCCAGCTGCCTGTTTTGAATTTCTTATTTTCTTCCACTTCTGAATCACTGTTTGAATCATCTGAGTCAATTTTTTGTTTCTTTTTCGTTTTATTTTTCTCATCTCCTTCAATAACCTCTTCATAAATTGGGTAGTTCTCTTCATAGCTAATTACTCGTTCCCTACCTTCATCAACTTTAACATCGACACTATCCACAATTTTCCTTAGCCTCTTGTTGTAGCATTTGTAAGCTTTGCTTTTTGACGAATAGCCAAGAAAAATACCTTCATTCACTCTATCTTCAAACTTACCAAGGTTTTATTTAGTTCTTTTGATGTAACACTTGCTGCCAAAAACTTTAAAGTATCTTGTTGTTGCCTTTTTACCGAACCACAACTCATAAGGAGTTTTACTTTCATGCGTCCTCAACATGCACCTATTTTGGATGTATATCGCAGTATGGACTGCCTCTTTCCAAAATCTATCTGCTACTTTGCTCTCAGTCAACATAGTCCATGTCATTTCTTGCACTGTCCTGTTCTTTCTTTCTACCACACCATTCTGCTGAGGTGTCCTGGCTGCTGAAAACTGTCTCCCAATACCATATTTTTCATAGTACTTTGTAAAATCCTCTGAAATGAACTCTCCTCCTCTATCTGATCTTAAACATTTAATCATTTTTTCTGTTTGATTCTCAACTTGGTTTTTGAAAACCTTGAACATCTCAAAAGCTTATGATTTATGCTTCAAAAATAGTACCCATGTCATCTTGGAATAGTCATCTATACACAACATAAAATATTTGTCACCATTTATGCTTTGCGTTCTTATGGGTCCACATAAATCAGTATGTATTAGTTCCAAAGGTTTGCTTGTGTAGTACTCTTTTGTTTTAAATGAGACTATAGTTTGTTTCCCCTTTTGGCATGAAGCACAAATGCTATTTGATGGTTTTTCAATGGTGGGAATATCTCTCACTACCTTTTTTGAGCTGATTTTTACTAGATTGTCAAAGCCGATATGACCGAGCCTCTTGTGCCACAACCAATTTTCTTCTTCTTGTCCAATCAAACAAGCTCCTTCTAAGTCTCCGAGAGAGTGTACAGAGTTGCCGGATGTCCTCGATCCAAGTTGCTATCAACTTTCCACTGTTTTCTTTTCGACTTCACAACCCCTGCTTCTTAAAAATCACTTCATGACCTCTATCACAAATCTGACTTACGCTCAACAAGTTATGTTTCAGACCAACCACAAACAAGACTTCTTTTGAATTGATTTTTCCATCACTGATCTTAACTGAACCTTTGCCAACTATCCTAGCTCTATCATTATTTCTAAATTTTACTGAACCACCTTCATATTGCTGTAACTTCTCAAATTTCTGTCACCTGTCATATGACTGGAGCGTCCACTACCAAGTATCCATGGTGCAGATTTATTCTGTGCTTTAAATGTTGTTTGTACGATCAGGGATTCCTTTTCTTCCTTAGATCGCTCTTTTTCTTTCCACTCTAGTTTGATTACAGTTTTGGGCTCTTGTTTTGATTCTTTTTCAGTAGCTTGTGCATGTTTTTCGAGAAATTTTCTATTTTGTCTCATTCCATTTGGTTGAAATTTTCTTTCCTGAAATTGATTTGATGCAAATGTACTTCAAAAATTTCTTACAATGTGCCCAAAATTATGACAGTTATAACATTCTACTGCATAATCCATCAAAGGTGAAAAAACATTTCTACTAGTAAAATTCCTTGGTCCTACATTATACTTGCAATCTGAAATCTTATGTCCATAACCATTGCATTTAAAACAATAACCAGAAAAGAGATGATTGAACCTGGGTGATGGTCTTTGCCATGTTGTCGTAGGAGCCATAAATATTCTTCTTCTTTGATGTGTGACATTGGTGAATCCATCATTGTCAATTCTCCTTTCGTGCCTTGCATTATTGCTTTCTTTTGCATGAGTCAATTTTTCTTGATCAACTTGTTTCTTATCTTCATTCTTTATGGATTCTTCATTTATGGCCTTTGATCCATTTGATGATTCTCCTTCGTCAAAGCCCAAACCAAATTTGATGCCTGTAGTCTTTTGGTTATTTATGATCTTATTCAGTTTCATATAACTTTCTTCACGTTTGTGATAACAACTAATTTTATGATTCATCTCTTCTATCTGCATCCTTAAACCAACAGTCTCTTCTTCTAGCTTGCTGCAATAATCTATTTTCATGGTTATTTGCACTTCGAGATCTTCAAATATTTTCTTGGATTCTTCTATCTGTACTTTCAAACTGGTTATGATTTCATTTGCATCCTCAAGCTTTCTTAAAATTTTCTTATTCCTTTTTTCTTTCTATCTTCAATTCATCCAGAGCTGCAATTAGTTCCTCTTCCAAATTTCCTTCGCATCAATTTCTTCTTCATCACATTCCCTGTCCTTTTTCTGATTTTTCTTCTTTGAGTGCCATGAAAAGAGCTTCACCTATTTCCTTTTTAGAATCCTCACCGGAGTTGTCTTCGATGAACTGACATTCTTGGAGATGAAACTTTTCTTCTTGAAGTTGCCTTTTCCGAAATTTATTTTTTCTTCTAGTCACTTCTTTCTTGGTGCGATCCTTCATCACTTTTGTTCTTCTCATTAAGTGGACATTTAGCTGCAAAATGCCCAATGCCTCCACAATTGAAACATTTAAACGGTAAGTTTCCTCTGTATTTTCTTTTTCTTCTTTTTAGCTTTCGAACAAAGTTTTCTTCCATTTCATCTGATGTCTCTTCTTCCTCAGATTCTTGTTTTGCTTTAATATTTTTATGGGCTTTAAAAGAAGCTTCTCTGTCTGTAGGTTTATATTTTCCTATTCTCATCTCATATGCAGTCAAAGAACCATGCATCTCATCCATACTAAAGGAATTTAGATCTTTAGCTTCTTATATAGCTGAAACTTTAGAATCAAATCTTTGGAGAAGAGATCTTAATACCTTTTTCACGATTACAGAATCTTTGATTTCCTCTTCAAGTCCTCTAATCGCATTAATGACTTCATTAACTCTCAGCATATATACCTCTATGTTCTCATCGCCATTCATCTTTAATACTTCGAACTGAGATCGATGTGTTTGTAACTTGGCCTCCTTGATCTTAACGTCTCCTTCATTAATACTCCTCAGTTTGTCCCATATTTCTTTTGCCATTTTACAACTCATAATTTTTATCAGTTCACTGTCCACTAATCTGCACATGATAGCATTCTTTTCTTTTGAGTCATTCTCAAACAGTTTCTTACTGGTAGCATCGATTGGAGAAGTGGTGGGCATTGTGTATCCACTATCTACTGAATTCCAAATGTCGTATCCTAAAGCACAAAGATATGTCTACATCCTGAGTCTCCAAAATGTGTAATTAGTTCCGTCAAACAATGGTGCTTTGTTTGATGAGAAGCCTTCACCACCTACCATTGTGTCACTTCCAAGATCACCCTAGCCGGTTAAGCTTGTTCAGGAACCTCGCTCTGATACCAATTGTTAGTCTCACAATGACATTGAGAGGGGGGATGAATCAGTGTGGCTCTTTTAAAACTTAAATCTTCAACTCTTAAAGCCGAAACAATGAAAAATTGAAACCAAATAAAGCACGTATAACAAGAGAACATCACACAACACAAGATGTATCAAGGTTCACCGATTTGGCTACATCCTCAAAATGACTATTTGGACTTCCATCCAAATCCAGCCTTTGCAAAGCACCAACTTTACAATCAATTTACCAGCACCCACTGGAAGGAGCACCAACCCCCAATTTATCCGCACCAACAGAAAGGAGCACCAACCCCTGATTTATCTGCATCAACGAAAGGAGCACCAACCCCTCTACCAAGCACCCACTTGATTTTGATATTGATAATAAAATGACATATATGAATCTTCTCTTCTCACATAAAAATTGACCGTTCTCTTAGCTCGTTCTATCAATTGCTAAACGCTTTCTGGGTATTGTGTAGAACTCTGTTTATGACCTCCTCTCAAAATTTTAGCCAAAAATGATATCGTATGAGAAAGTTATGCCCAAAATACTAAAGTGACGTTTTTCACCTTTTTTCCAAAAACACGGATTTTCACTTTTTATTTTTCTCCACACACTCTTCTCTCCGCACAAAACAAAAAATCACTCTGTTCAATAAAAACACTTCTAACTTAAATGCACACACTTATATTCCTTTTCACTTTTCATTTTCTCCAAAGATCTTTATTTAATGAAACTGCTTAAAATAATATAACTCCCTTTTTTATATTGAGAAGGCATTTCGTCAAACACGTCACATGCAAAGAATTGACACCTTACTCATTCTCATACTTCGGAGCCACGTGACAACACAAACCAAAAACAAAATATGATCTATTTGATGCCTTGAAGGTGTAACAACACTGAAACTGAAACTTTGGTGATTTTTCAAGGTCGAAACGGCCAACTAAAGGATTTTGCCCAAGTGGCACAAATTGACATAAAAGAGACCTGTAACGTTTTTGCAAAAATCATAACTCTCACCTCGTAACTCGATTTTTTTTGAAATTTGAAAAGTAGAATCTTTGCAACACTGACTATGTCCAAACCAAAAATCACTGCCTAAATCCTTACGGTTCGCCTATACCACTTCCATAAAAACTGCTACTGACACACTTTTTCAAAAAAGAGCAGTTTTGTGACAGTATTGCAACGCTTGTAAAACTCGCCTCGTTTCTCCGTTTTCGTTGAAATTTGGAAAACATGTTCTTGAGGATAACGACCAACTCCAGTTCAAATTTTACTACATAAATCCTTACGGTTTATTCGCAGTGCTTCTGACAAAACCTCCACTTTTTCAGCCTGTACAACCACTTGCCAAATCATCCGCCAAGATACCAAAAACATCACCGATCACTCCAAACACTGTGCTGACATATCCAATGTTGTTCTAGACTATTTTCTGACATGCTGGCATGTTCCAAATTGATCCATCCTGTCCAACTGTGCCCGTGGCGACTTTTGCAACTTTTTGACTATTTTGCTGCTTTGACAACTTTCTGACGATTTTTTCAACTTTTGCAAATTTGCACAAACAACTCGTAACAACTTCACCCAAACATCAAAAACATCCTCATAAGCATTTAACATCACTGTACATACTCTGAATAACCTCTGAACTCCTGTCCATTGCATCAACCGATCTATCTGACTGTGTTGACAACAATGACAATACTGTCGCTGCACCTTGCTCAACAATAAAAAATGACAATTTGCCAATTTAAAAATTGGTGGGAAGAATTACACTTTTAACACTTGGACAAATTTGAAAGCCTCATTCCATTGTAAGAAAAAAATGGTGATTTGCCATTTTACCAAAATGGTGATTTGCTAATTTTGGGATCCATCTACTTTTAGGATTTTAGCCCATTTTTTGCCCATCATTTTACCAAAATGGTGATTTGCAAAATTTTGGACCAATCACACTTTGGGACTTAGCCACTTTTCTCCCCACCATTTTATTGTTTTGCATTGTTATTTTTGGACTTGCAAAATTTGTTCTCCCTTATCATCCATGGTTTATTCCTTGCTAGAATTCAAAGTAGTATTTATGCTACTACATGATGACAAGCTCGAGTGTGGAGTCTTAAATATTAGTACCATCTCATAACAAAATTGTAAAATTGTAGGACCACCTTTGTCTAGCTTTGGGGTAGTAGGTTCAACAATGTCTTCCAATTAATGTCTAAGGGCATATCTAGGGTGTCCAATATTTTAGCATTCAACATCAATTCTTCATATTGACCCCTCAGGAGATTTTTCCATTTATCTTCTATAGTTTTTAACTTCCCTAGTAAAATTTCTAGATTATTGATCTTATTTAAGGTATTAGGCACAACACTATATATGGGAACACCTACTTTAGCTTTTTCTTCATCAATGGCCTTGACAATCTATTCTAGCATAAGGAGTTATCCTTGATTAAATAATATCCTAGACAATCCTTCATTCAGTGGTGGTTGCATCTCATTTCTTATTTTCTCAATGGTTATTGAGAGCATCACAAGTAGCTTTGCATCCTTGGAGCCTTCTTTGCTTGTAGGGTATGTTCTCTAGTTGCATGAGTATTATCTTCTTATTTATCCTACCCATCTTCTTCACCTACTTATTAGGTGTTTTATACAACTATGGGAGTATCTTGGTGTTCTTGCCTTAGTTATTAGCTCATCTTCCACTCATTGGATTGTCATTAAAATTTATTCGAACAAAAACTTGCATTCATTGAGGTTTAAAAAGTAATCCTTAGTGCAAATAATATTGAAATGTACTCGCTCCAAAAGGAGCTTGGCCTAATCCACCACTAAGATCTTGACTTCTATACTTTGCATTCTCTTTTCTAATTCATTTTTCTTCTTGATATTGGATATCTCTTCATCTTACCTTGTACTGTTATCTTCAATTAATCAAGTTGATGTTATAAGTCTTGATTCTCCTTTTTAATTGTTACTTTAATTGATCTTTCTCCCTTGTCAATTGTCCTTTTAACTTTATTGATTATTTTACCATTTTTGTTGCGTATTCTCTAAGATCATTATTTTTCTTTTTAAAATTTTACAACTATTGTTGTAACTATGTTGGTTAATTCTATTCTTCTTCCAGCTATTTCAATGCTTGCACACTAATCTGGGTCTACTTATATTTTTAGCTTCACCAGATGCTTTCATACATATGATAGTCCTGGCTTATTGTAACTATTTTGTTAATAACATCAACTAGAAAGGGCTAGCCCTTGATAGATCTAGAGTTGACATTTATACAATGAAGTTGGCATAGTTGTTAGTATGATTTAATATATTAGAAGTACCTCAATAATCAATACCTCTCTTCTCTTTTCTCTTATCTAGTATTCATAGATCATAGGTGTAGCAGTTGCTAAAGTTATTATACTGACAAAAAATGGTTTAATTTGTTGTCTTTCCTATTGCATAATGTCTAAGATTTTATCTATGTTGTTCTTTTCAAGGCTTTCTATTATCTAGTGGGGAAATGATTGATTAACACCAAGGGTGACATGTTTTCTTTGGAATAGTATGAATTACAATGGTCATTCCTAATGCTATTTGAGGGAAGAGTGCCATTGTTCATATAAGGACTTGTGGACCAATGAGGGTGAGGGTACCATATTCATGCAATGACATAGATGATGGTGCAAATCAGGTGGTGATTGGTGATGAGAAAGGTTGAGATAAGGATACACGAGGCTGATGCAATGGCCCTTGCAATATGGAGGATCAAAGAAAGAGTAGATGGTGATGTAATAGTTGATTATGATGGTATCAATGATGGTGGAAAAATATAGGATGGAGATGGTGTGTGGGACAACCCTACATCTTGAACAAGTGAACCTACCAGTGACCCTAAGACTAGGGTTATGCTTATTTGAGGTGATATGGATGTTATAGAAGAAGTTAGGGGGTTTGAGAAGCAAGAATAAAAAACATAAGAGGGAAATATAGAATAGTGATGAGAATAGAAACAAGGGATGGAAATTAAGTGAATATGGTTGTGGGATAGATAGTGAAAGTAATTTGTGCTTCTAGACTAATGACTTGTGTTCCTCCTTTTTATTTTCCATTATGTGGTGTAGAAATGAGTTGAATTCACCAACTCTCATATTGGTTGTTATTTGTATGACTTGATGCCATCATTTTCATGGGTACCTCATATTATCCAAATCAAATTTAGGAAGGAAACTATTTATTTTGGAGAGATCTTCAACTAATTGAGAAAATAAAGGCATGAGAAGAAATGGAAATTTGAATCTCTTATGATATTTTCACTTAGACAAGATAAGGATTTTTGTTTGAATATTTATAGAAAATTAAATATAGAGGGAATGCTAAATAGAGACTTTACAAAAATAAATATTATAGCAACTATCTAATCCCACAAAAAATAATCCTATTTATAACTTAGGAAAATAGTTGTTCCCTTCAGTTGCCAATGTTCCAACTTAGGATCTTCCAATGCCTATGTAAACACAACGAGTCATATAACATTAATTCTACATAACAAGGGCATTTACCAAAGGGTCCTTCACAGTTTAGTGCTTCATGGATGCATTTTAGGAAATGAATTGTTTCTTCACCAAAATAATAAAAGGACCCATGTCAAAATTCAAGTGGTTGGAACAACTTTTATTTCATTATTTCTTTCTTATTTTCCACCTAATGGCAAGCATGTTGAAATGGTACCCATATTTAGACCAACAATGGTTGGAAGCATGGATGGGCATTAGAGATTTTGCAACTATGATAATTTCTTCATGATCTATCCCATCCATGATTAATTTTGATGTTGGTCACTAGTTTGGAATCCTATCTTTATGCAACTAGGTAATATATTGTCCCTCAACAGAGGTGCTTCCTTGTGCTATTGTTTCCTAAAAAATACATTTTCATTGAAGAGAAAAATGCCCCGATAAACTAAATCTAGAAAAATAGTAAATATAGAATCAAAGGAAAAAAAGAAGATAACATATACACACATAACATAATATTTCACCTAGGAAACCCTTATGGAAAAAACCCAACACAGTAATATCTCCTTATTGTATAAACTTAATCGTCTCCAATACAATAATTTTCATATCTCATCTCTCTTCAAACCTTGATTCAAGTGCAATTAAATAACAACACAAGAATGAATTTTACAATACCATGGGCGAAAAACCATGGGTTCAAATATTTAACCCTAAACAACCCATATGGGTCCAAAAATAGCTTAAGAAACCCTAAAACTTTTGTCAAGGGCTCCTGCCCTCGAACCCTCACATTTAAAGGGTTACCACCCCCAAAATCTTGCTTAGGGCCCGACCCAGCCCTGAAACCCAATGAGGATACATGGAGAGTGTCCAGTACCTTTTAGAGTTAACCCCACCAAAATAACATGGAAAATATTCAACATATTTCCAACATTCTCCCACTTGTTGAATACTTTCCATAGGGGCCAAAAAATGCCATTATCAACTATCAAGGGCAACCATGCCCATAGATATTCTACACCAAGAAATTTTTTGAGCAGGTACAACCTTTGTTAATGAATCAACAACATTATTCTTTGTATCAACTTTCTCCAACATCACCCGATTTCCTTCAACCATCTCTCTCACAAAATGGTACTTGATATCAATATGTTTTGATCGATCATGAAAACCAAGATTGTTGGCCAAAAATATTGCACTTTGACTATCACTATCAATTCTCACAACCTTCTGCTTAAGACCAAATGTTGAACACAACCTTTGTAGCCACACTACTTCTTTACATGCATGAGTTGTTGTAATGTACTCTACCTTTGTTGTGGACAAAGCAACCACTAATTGCTTTTTACTCATCCAACTTACTGCCCCTCCAAATAGTTTGAACACATAAGCACTCATGGATCTTCTCTTGTCTAGATCTCCAACCCAGTCAACATCCACAAAACCTTGTAGATTTACAATATTACTATCTCTAAATTTTCCTTGGTAACAAATAGCATAGTCTAAAGTTCCATGCAAGTATCTAAAGATCCTCTTCATAGCAATCCAATGTTCCTTTCCTGGATTGGACATATATCTACTAACTACTCCCATTGCATGTGCAATATCAGGTCTAGTACAAACTATTGCATACATTAAACTACCAACAACGCTAGCATAAGGAACATGATGTATTTCTTCAATTTCCTCATCTGTTTTAGGACATTGTTCAATAGATAACTTTTGACCAACAAGATATGGAGTACATATTGGTTTACAATCATGCATCCTAAACCTTTATAGTATCAAATCAACATATTTCCTTTGATTTAACCACAACTTTTTATTTGCACGATCCCTTATTATTTCCATACCCAAAATAAATTTTGCAACACCCAAATCCTTCATGTCAAATTTAGAAGATAACTGAGATTTTAGTAACTTTATCATCTCCTTATTTTTACCAATTAAAAACATGTCATCCACATACAAAACAATGATAACAAAAATTTCACCTTCTTGTTTAAAATACACACACGGATCTGCTTTGCTTTTTCCAAGCCCAAGTGTCAAAACAAACCTATCAAATTTTTGGTTCCACATTCTTGGAGATTGCTTCAAGTCGTAAAGAGACTTTTTCAACTTGCATACCAAGTCCTCCTTACCTTTTACCCTAAAGCATTATGGTTGTGACATATATGTCTTCATCAAGTTCACCATGTAGAAATGTTGTCTTTACATCCATCTGTTCTATTTCAAGATCAAAAGCAACAAAAATAGCCAACAGAAATCTAATTGAAGTTAGTTTAGCCATAGGAGAAAAAATCTCACCAAAGTCAATTCCCTCAACTTGAGAAAATACTTTTGCTACTAGGCAAGCCTTGTACTTCTCCAACTTTCCTTCTACATTGTACTTCTTGAATACCCACTTACAACCAACTAGTTTTCTTCTAGGGGGTAATTTCACCAAGTCCCACATCTTATTTTTATCTAGGGACTCCATTTCTTCCTCCATAGCCCTTTTCCAAGACTTATTCTCACTTGATTGAAGTACCTCCTTTATAGTCTTGGGTTCTTCATTAGTAACTGATATATTAAATGCAGAACAAAGATTTGAAGGGCTATACATTTTTGGGAGTCTTCTCACTCGATCTGATCTCCTCAAACTTGGAGTTCTAGGTTTTACATATTCAGCTTCCTCCTCACCTTCTTCCTCTAAATTTTCCTCTTTAGAATCTCTTTGTAGTTCATATTCTTATGTAGCACTAAGTTCTACCACAGGTTCTTCCTCCTGTTCCAATTTTACTTGAACTATTTTAGGTTCTTTGTTTGGTTGCATTTCCTATTTCGAAACCCCTTTTGTTTCTCTAAATATCACATTATGACTATAAACAATCTTGTGTTTATGGGTTCCATAATTTATATCCTTTAACACCAATACTATAACCCACAAATATGCATTTTTTAGATTTATAGTCTAGCTTAGTTCTTTTCTCTTTTGGGACATACATATAAGCATTGCAACCAAAAACCCTTATATGACTGAGAGGGTTTCTTACCAGTCCACACTTGTTTTGGAGTCTTGTCCACCAAAGCTAATATAGGAGATCTATTGATGAGGTAACAAGCAGTTAACATGATGTTTACCCAAAATTTCTTTCTAACCTTGCACCACTTAACATGCTTTTGGACTTATCCATCAATGTTTTGTTCATTCGTTTTGCAACTCCATTTTGTTGTGGAGTATACAAAGTTTTTTTTTGCCTTTATATTCTACAATCCTTGCAAAACTGCTCAAATTCATTAGATCAATACTCATCACCATTGTTACTTCTCAAAATTTTTATCTTTTCTCTATATAATTTTCTACAAGAGCCTTAATCTCTTTAAATATATTGAAAACATCAGATTTGTTTCGTAAAAAAATACCTAGGTCTTTATTGAAAAGTCATATGTAAATATAAAAAAATAGATAAATTTACCTAACGATGATAATTTTGTAGGTCCAAACATGTAACTATGAACTAGATGTAAAATTTGTTTAGATCTTGTAGCACTACTAGGAAACTTGACCCGGGTTTGATTTCCAAAAACATAGTGCTCACAAAAATCAAAATCTAATGGGTAATCAAAAATTTCTTTAGCAATACCTTTCATTTTTAATATTCCAAGGTCTTTCTCACTAATATGCCCCATGCATTGATGCCACAACATTGTCTTCACTACATGAATACTTGGAGCTTCTTCTACCATATTATTCTCCTCTACAACTAAAGAGTTATTGCAATCAATACTTATAGTGCTAGCCTTAAGTCTAAATAGAGTTCCTATACAAACTCCCCTTGCCAACACCAAGAATCCACAAACCATCTTGTAGCTATCCTTATTGAATACCATAGTCACACCCACATCATTCATCTTACTCACAAATATTAGATTCCTTGCCAAACCCAAAATATGCAACACACTAGGAAGGGTTTTAATTCTTCCATATTTTAACCTCAACTTGAATCTTCCTCAACCTATTATTTTATATGTCAAATTGTCTCCCAAGAATACTTCACCTCTATTTTATCTTTTCATATTCATAGAACCCCTCCCTATGAGGAGTCATATGAAAGGAAGCACCTGAGTCAATCAGCCATGAGTTATGTCATTCACTTGCGCACGCTGCAACTAAGAATAAGTCTCCTAAATATTCATTTCTTCATTTCTGTAGAAGTACCTTCATTAGATGATCGACTATTATCAATTTTTTTAGATTTGTAGTTTCTTTTATAATGCCTTATTTTACCACACTTCCAACATTTTCTCTTTTCTAGAGCAACAAATTTACCCCTAGATCTCTATTTTCTTTCTCCTGATTTCTTTTTGCTTCTTTCTTGAGAACGACCTCTCACAACCAAGGCATACTTCTAATGATAATCCTTAGAAGATTTTCATCTCATTTTCTTAGATAGCAATGTTTCTACTATATCCTCTACTTTCAATGTAGTAGTATTGGTGATAGCCATAACTAGGTTATCTCATGAATCAAGTAATGAACAAAGTAAAGTAATATAATTTTACTCTTCATATATTTTAATTCAAAAGAGTTTAATTAACTTACCACAATGTTAAAAGTATTTAGATGTGCAGCCATAGAGTCACCATCATTCATCCGAAGTGAATACAACTTATTTCAAAGAAATTTTATTTACCAAAAACTTTATCTGATATAAAGTTCCAAGCTTATCCCATAACAACTTTGTCATGGTCTTTGTCGATACATTCAACAATATCAAATCAGATAAGCATAATTTGATAGAACTCCTTACCTTCCTATCAATATTCATCCAATCCTCATCTATCCTTGATTTTGGTTTTATTCCCAAGACCACAATCCACTAATCTCTATCAACCAATAGATCCTTCATCTTGAGTTTTCATAACTCAAAATTTTTTCCATTAAATTTTTTAATCTCTACCTGTGTGCTTCCCGTCATTTTATTTTGTGTATGAATCCCACTCAAAAATTTATTTATCATAGTATTTAAACCCTTATTCCTCAAACAAAGCTTAAAAACCTAGCTCTGATACCAACTGAAGAGCAAAATACCTCGATAAACTAAATCTAGAAAAATAATAAATACATAATCGAAGAAAAAAAGAATAAAAAGATAACAGATACACACAACACAATATTTCACCTAGGAAACCCTTACAAGAAAAAACCCAGTACAGTAATACCTCCTTATTGTATAAACTTAACCATATCCAATACAATAATGTTCATCTATAATCTCTCTTCAAACCCTGATGCAAGTGCAATTAAATAACAACAATATAAGAACAAATTTTACAATACCGTGGGTTCAAATATTTAATCCCAAACAACCCATATGGGTCTAAAAATAGCTTGAGAGACCTTAAAACTTATATCGGGAGCTACCGCCCTTGAACCACCACTTTTCAGGGGCTTTCACCCTCGAACCCTAACAAGGATAGATGGAGAGTGTCCAATACCTTTTAAAGTTAATCCCGACAGAATAACATGGAAAATATTCAACATATTTCCAACAATCATCCTTAAAATTATCAAGTTATTAGAATATAGGTTTACCTCAACTTTAATCCACATAATTATAGAAAATTATCTTAATTTTAGAATAATGGTTTCTTTATTGCTTAATCTTCCCCCTTCATCTCGAATTACCTAAGCAATTTTAGAAGTTATAGAAAAATTCTTTCCTATTTGTTTTATATTTTTATTTTTTTTATAAGGGATTGAAACAACCTACCCATATTACATTATCACCACAAAGTGGTACTACAACAACTTGACTATTAAGCATATATCACTTGGCAAGATTTGAACTTGGGTTACATTCTTGAAAGTAGAGGAATTTAACGTATTGAGCTAATATCGTTTTATAATTCTTTTCTATTTGTTACATGGTGTCTTCTTCTAGGATTTTTTTAAGAAGTAAAATATTTCCACAAAAAGGGCTTCCATGTGAATTCTTCAAGTCTTCCAGAATTTTGACTCTCTAAGGTCAAGCCAAATGTTTCATATCTTAGATGGGCACTTGCTTCTACCACCTATATAGGATTCTCTTCCTCTTAAGAGAAACCAAACACATCATATTATAGAGAACCAAATATTTTTCCTTCCTTTATAACCTTTGAATCCTCAATATTCATTTTTCATTTTAGATCATCTTTCTAGATGAAGAAAATTCAACTCTTGGTAAATATATAGAGACTCCACAAAAAGTGTTGATTTATGGATATTGTACATGATAGCATCTTGAGTAGGAAGATGACATTTTCCAATTCTAGGTGCTTTAGATATTTCATAGATTTGTGTTTCACTTGGTATTATAGGATTTTGGTAAGTCTCTTCTAGAATTTCCTCTTCAAAGAAGTAAAATTCTTTCATAAAAGGGAATTTGCATGTCAATTCTTGAGATCTTGTAAACTCCTTTTCCTTTCTTATTTTGTTCCAAATCCTTTTTTCATTTCTCCTGTATATCCTACTTCATCATTTGAGAAAAGCACAAATGATTCAAATTCTAATTGTAAGCTTACCTTATTACCTCCATAGGCTCCTCATCCTCAAATAGAAAACCATATCCCTTATATTTTGGCTCAATTATTTCTACCATTATAGATCTTTGTCTTTCTAGGGGAAAACTAAATGCCTCCATTCTTTTAGAATCTCTAGTTCCTTCACTAAGAAGGGGTTAAATTACTCATAGTACTCTAACTCTTTATTTGAGATAGACCTACATATCTCACATTTCTCTACAAGCATTGATATTTTATCTTTATCTTAATTCTTGTATCGGATCATGAGTGACATGTCTCTTAAAAAGAATATTAGGATTATCATCAACTCATAATTATTTGAATCTTCTTATATCATCTTAGATTCTATTTTTTATTGAGGGGAGTGTGATTCCAACTAAGTATGTAGAGGATTCTTTGAAGAGTTGTTAATTCACCAAAATGAGAATTGTACACTACTACACTTTGGATAGGAGACAATATTTGCTCATTTTAGGTGTTCTATGCATTGTATAGGCTTGTGTCACATTGACTTGAGGTGCAACTAGTTGATTTACCATTAGGTGATTTTTTATGAGTTGATTAAACATTGATAGACTTATAATAATGGGTTGATTCATCACTACAGGTTGATTCGTTATTAAAGCTTGATTTGGCACTTGTTGATTCATCGCCTGGGCATGATGGCTAGCCATAGCATTAATTTTTTTTAATTATGGCCCACATTATAAGTGAAACACTTAAGTGTGCTTAATTTTGAATTCAAATTTCCCATGTCATACACTTGATTAATCAATTGCATGTTTTCTTATTGAGGAATCTGGTAGTCCTCTTCATGTTCGTGATCTTGTGTTAATACACAATTTTTTTGGAAGGTCTAAAATAACCTTTTCCATACATCAAAATCCAAATTCAATATATTTTATCATTGAATTCTAAGCTATTGAGGTGCTATATTGGTGATTCACATTATCCTTTCCCATAGGATATTTGGTACATAGGTTATCCTTTTAGAGCATATGTTGGTTGTTGTTGAGGATATTAAATCAATTTTTGATTTTGTGCAACTTAAAATTTTGTGCTACTATTTTTTGTTGTATGAATTTTTAATTTAGGTTTTCCACAGATTGTTGGCTCTATTATACCTACTATGAACTAGGATTCTACATTATCTAAAGATATGTTCAACTAATTTTGAGAGAATTGTTGATATTGTGCAATCTATTGATTTTGGGTGATATTCAAACTTTACAAAAATTATTGTTGACCTTGGGGAATTGTATGTATTGGGATAATTGAGTTCTCATAAGCCATGTCATACTTTTCATAATTTAAGGGTTATAACTAGTGGACAACCATTGATGAGCACTGTAATTGCTCATTTTTTTCTTTTTTTAATGGGGTTTTGTGCGACATTATTAACATTAGAGATGTATTTTTGTGAAATTATTGCATGCATTTAATAGAAATTAACATTTTATACTTAGATGGTGTTTTAGTGAAACATTTGTGTAGATGTTGTAGCAAAAAGAACTGAACATAAAATATGCGAAACAAAAAGGAGAGATTGCAATGTAACAAATAATTTTCTTTGTATTGATACAGGGGAGCCTGAATCTCCCAAATTTACAATTCTTTTACCCCAATGTTTTAGGGGAGATATTACAATGCTCTCTTCCTAAATTACAATGCTCTAAATGGTGGTCTTCCAAACTCTAGCAAATTACTGGGTGTCCTTCGATCCTCTACTATAGCTCCAAGGGTGAGTGGACTTTTGGTATCCAGCAATGGGACCACTCCAGCTTCAACTTTGCAAGCACCTGCTTCCTGTACACATTAAACACAAATGGGGATTTAGTAGCACATATTGATAAAGATATGAGATATTACTGTAGAACCCTAGTTGTGGAAACACGAAATATAATGCAGAAAACAAAGAAATGAAACCTTAAATGCCTTGCTAAAAATCAAATTACCAATCTATATCGGTTGTGCTAATGCTTCTGAGGAACCACGGGTTCACGGTTGGGGTTGGGCAATCGCGGGAGCATGATTGAGAAACAATGGGAGGGAGGTTGTAACTATATAACCGTGGGCGGGTGGTTGGACCTAAAATGCAAAAACTCTCAAGATGGCGATCCGGAGCTCCGAATGCTTGATCTCTGCAACTGGTGATGATCTCCTAAAATAATTTGGATAGAGTGTTGACGTATTTTTCCAGACTCCTTTGGTTGATGGGGTGAAGGTGCCTTTATAGGCCCCTTGGAATTTTGGAGGGAAGTGGAGGTGGTAATCTAGGATTTCCAAGTGGCATTCCAGTTCTACCAAATGATAGGGGTAGTTATAATGAGTCACCTAGGATGTCTCACTTAACTGGGATGATGTGACTAATGGGTAGGTGTAAGTGGAGTGAGGTGTGAGGGATATCCCATGTGAAGGGATAAATGTGACATGGATGTGTGATATGTGGCAAGGGATGGTGGTGATGTGACTAAGACACATGTCTAATGATGAGGTAGGGTATTCTAGGCAACTTTTCTAGATTTATAAAATCTGAAAAAATACTTTTAATGTGCAGGATTTTATATGCCTAAGTTTGGACTTAGGCATATATATTTTATTGTGTTGATTTGGAATGTGCAATGTGAATGAGATTTTACAAGTGCCTAGGTTTTGGTGTCTATAGATGCCCATTTTTATACCATGTTGTGTAAAACATAATGCGGTGCAAAAACAAGACACCTATACTTATTGGATGGATAAATGGACTCAAATCTTCTCGACGCACAAGAATGAATAATTTTGAAATTTTTGATTTGTTTGCTTACCCCCTCAATTGGCGAATGGGTAAAGAATGAAACCCACAAGACAATTGACCAAATGTGGATTATGAAAGGAGGTGGATGTGATGTATGCAAATGTATGACATTGAATATCAACTTGATACCCCAAGTTTGGGATGGTTGTTGTAAATTTACCTTTGGTTTTGATGATGTGCAAAATATCACGGTAAAATAACCAACAACTTTAGGAGTTCAGGTGCCCATGTTACTGTAACAATTCCTATAAAATGATATGGTGTTAGGAACTAGGTACTCTGGGAGCTCTAAACTTGTAGTGATTTCAACAATTATTACCAAATTAAGATTGAATGTTTTTTTCTTTTGTAACCCAACGAAAAATGGCTTAATGATAACCTTATGCAAATTAGCTTGAATAGAGCCACACTCAAACATTGAGGGACCTAGATGATTTAATGCCAAATGTTATGGGGTGTTTTATTTTTATTGTTTTTTTTACTTTTCAATCGCATGGGCGTGTTTGGTTGTGCCCGATAATCGCGCATTCGTATTTGGCACTGCCAAACGTGGGTGGGCAGTTTTGTGCACCTACCAAATGTGGACGTGCGGTTGCGTGCACCCGAGAAACAATTATGTAGTAAAATATTCAACACCAAAGCACATACATGAAAGTGAACAATTGTAATAAAAAGAATGCTTCTTTTATATTAAAAGGGGAATCCTTAGTCTCCCAATTTTTACAATACTTTTACCCTAATGTTTCTGGGGAGATATTACAATGATCTATTCCTAAATTACAATGCTCTGAATGGTGGTCTTCCAAACTCTCTAGAAAATGATTGGGTGCCCTTCGTTCCTCTGCTACAACTCCAAGGGTGAGTGAGCTTTTGGTATCCAGCAATAGGACCACTTCAGATTCAAGAGCTTTGCAAGCACCCGCTTCCTACACACATCAAATACAAATGAGGGTTTCATAGCACCATCTGATCAAGGTATAAGATACTACTGTAAAAACCTAGTTGTGGAAACATGAAATACAATGCAAAAAACTACGAAATGAAACCTTAAATGCCTTGCTAAAAATCAAGTTACCAATCTATGTCGACCATGTTAATGCTTCTGAGAAACTATGGGTGCACAATTGGGGTTAGGCAACTGTGGGAACGCGGTTGAGAAATTGCGGGAGGATAGTTGTGACTGTGTAACCATGAGTGGTGGTTGGACCTAAAATGCAAAAACTCTCAAGATGACAATCTGCAGATTCGAATGGTTGATCTCTACAACTGGTGATGATCTCCTAAAATAATTTTGGTAGAGTGTCGACGTATTTTTCCAGCCTCCTTTGGTTGATGGGGTGAAGGTGCCTTTATAGGCCCCTTGGGATTTTAGAGGGAAATGGAGGTGGCAAGCTAGGACTACCAAGTGGCATTCTAGTGCTACCAAATGGCAAGGGCAATTATAGTGAGTCACCTAGGGTGTCTCACTTAACTAGGGTGACGTGGCTAATGGGTAGGTGTAAGTGGAGTGAGGTGTGAGGGATGTCCCATGCGAAGGGGTAAGGGTGACATTGGTGTGTGAGATGTGGCAAGGTGTGATGGTGATATGGTTAGGACACATGTTTAGTGATTAGGCAGGGTATCCCAGGAAGATTTTCTAGATTTATAAAATTTGGAAAATACTTTTAATGTGTAGGATTTTATATGCCTAAGTTTGGACTTAGGCATATATATTTTATTGTGCTGATTTGGAATGTGCAATGTGAATGGGATTTTTCAAGTGCCTAGGTTTTTTTGTCTATGAATGCAGTACTTTATTACTTTTTTGTACCTTTTAGTCGAGGTCCCACATGGAATTGGCATTTGAACACGTGTAATGCGCTTAAGGAATGATGTGTGACTTGATGTAGATAGCGATGTTGGAAAATAATATCTAAATTTTCTAAGGCACGATGCCTGTATCCCAACCACAGGTTGGAAGGCACTTGTCTTCCAGCGATAGGAAAGTGCTTGACTTCCAGTGACAAAACAAGAACCTAAGCACCTATATTTCGACAAAAGAGCGCATGCCTATCTTCCAATGATAAAAAAGAATAATAACTTTCAGAGAAAAATGACCTAAATGCAGTGCCTTTATCTCGGTGATAGGTCAGAAAGGTGTCTATATTCCAATGACAGGATGATAAGTGCTTATAACTAGTGGAATAAAGTATGCATTGACTATTTGACTTCACGACCGTGTGCAAGTTTAGAAATAAACTGTTGTACAAACTTAGGGAGTGCTATTGTTAAATAAAAAATTAATTTTAGCATAGCCACTCTTTTATTAGATGCCAATTAAAATAGTGCACGAACTAGCTGTAGTGAATGGCATGAAATGATTAAAATAGAACAATCTAATTCTATAATAGGGGATGATTGCATTCTATATAAAATGTAGGTCTTCCCTGAAGCAAAGGATCTTGAACCTGAATAATATTTTGTATTGCATTATTTTAATAAAAGTATCAAGTGATCTTTGAATTTGCATGTTCGAAAGAGTGACTATGTGAATTAGTTGGGCAGACATCTGCAGGATCCTGGTCCCATTCCAAGAAGTATTCCTCCCCTGTTTCTGCTTTCATTATTTATGTTGTTTATTTTATTGCTTTATTTATTTTTGCAAGTGTGTTTTATTCCTGCAATTTCCTACTTTATTAATTTTTTCAAGTGTGTTTAATTTACTGCAATTTTATTTTAGTTGTGTGCTTACTTTTCTGCAATTTTCTTTCAGTCATGTGTTTGATAATGATAGTTTAATTTATTTTTTCTACGGTTTCAATTAGTGTTTATTTTCCTACACTTAATTATTGTTGGTTTGGATGAACTTAAACTACACGAACAACACACCCCCACCAAACCAAGTGACACATAGGACTCATCTCCCAATTTACTATAGGCATATATTTTGCACTAGTACTCAACAAGTTTACGAACTCTCGGATTGATAAAATTAAATGGAAGAAAAATAACTATTTTTAGAAACACCATTTTTTTCTCACCATTTTGGTACCATTGTCGGGGAGTGCCAACTGTAGTATTTAAAATCTATAGGTTAGTCAAACCTAAAAATTATAGTTTAGATTAGCTTACCCATAGATATTCTACTTGAGAGTGCACGAGTCCTCTAATACTAAGAGGACTGAATGAAATATTTCTTAAAAAGGTAGCAATCAATCCATAAATTTACCAACACTAAATACCATATATTTGGCAATCTGAAGCTTCAAATGGTTGATCTCTACAACTGGTGATGATCTCCTGAAATAATTTTGGTAGAGTGTCGACGTATTTTTCTAGCCTCCTTTGGTTGATGGGGTGAAGGTGCCTTTATAGGCCCCTTGGAATTTTGGAGGGAAATGGAGGTGACAAGCTAGGATTGCCAAGTGGCATTCTAGTGCTACCAAATGGTAGGGGTAATTATAGTGAGTCACATAGGGTGTCTCACTTAACTGGGGTGATATGGCTAATGGGTAGGTGTAAGTGGAGTGAGGTGTGAGGGATGTCCCATGTGAATGGGTAAGGGTGACATGGGTGTGTGATATGTGGCAATGTGTGATGGTGATATGGTTAGGACACATGTTTAGTGATTAGGTAGGGTATCCTAGGCAAATTTTCTAGATTTATAAAATTTGGAAAATACTTTTAATGTGTAGGATTTTGTATGCCTAAGTTTGGCCTTAGACATATATATTTTATTGTGCTGATTTGGAATGTGGAATGTGAATGGGATTTTTCAAGTGCCTAGGTTTTGTTGTTTGTAGATGCAGTCCTTTATTAATTTTTTGCACATTTTAGTCGAGGTCCCACATGGACTTGGTATTTTAACACGTGTAATGCGCTTAAGGAATGATGTGTGGTTTGATGCAGATAGAGATGTTGGAAAATAATATCTAAACTTTCTAAGGCACAGTGCCTGTATCCCGACCACAGGTTGGAAGGCAACTATATTCCAACGATAGGAAAGCGCTTGAATTCCAGTGACAAAACAAGCACCTAACTTCCAACAACAAATCAAAATGCGCCTGTATTTTGACAAAAGAGCGCATGCCTATCTTCCAATGATAAAAAATAATAATAACTTTTAGAGAAAAAAATGACCTAAATGCAGTGCCTTTATCTTGGTGATAGGTTAGAAAGGTGTCTAAATTCCAACGACAGGCTGATAAGCACTTATAACTAGTGGAATAAAGTATGCATTGACTGTTTGAATTGATGATCGTGTGTAAGTTTAAAAATAAACTGTTGTACAAACTTAGGGAGTGCTATTGTTAAATTAAAAAAATTAATTTTAGCATAGCCACTCTTTTATTAGATGCCAATTAAAATAGTGCACGAACTAGCCGTAGTGAATCGCATGAAATGATTAAAATAGAACAATCTAATTCTATAATAGGGGATGATTGCATTATGTATAAAATGTAGGTCTTTCCTGAAGCAAAGGATTTTGAAACTGAATAATATTTTGTACTGCATTATTTTAATAAAAGTCTCATTTGATCTTTGAATTTACATGTTCGAAAGAGTGACTATGTGAATTAGTTGGGCAAACGTCTGCAGGAGCCTGATCCCATTCCAAGAAGTATTCCTCCCCTGTTTTTGCTTTCATTATTTATGTTGTTTATTTTCTTGCTTTATTTATTTCTGCAAGTGTGTTTAATTCCTATAATTTCCTACTTTATTAATTTTTGCAAGTGTGTTTAATTTCTGCAAATTTCTTTTAGTTGTGTGCTTACTTTTCTGCAATTTTCTTTTTAGTCATGTGTTTGATAATGATAGTTTAATTTATTTTTCCTATAGTTTCAATTAGTGTTTATTTTCCTACACTTAATTATTGTTGGTTTGGATGAACTTAAACTACACAAACAACACACCCCCACCAAACCAAGTGACACATAGGACTCATCTCCCAATTTACTACAGGCATATATTTTGCACTGGTACTCAGCAAGTTTATGAACTCTAGGGTTGATAAAATTAAATGGAAGAAAAATAACTATTTTTAGAAACACAATTTTTTTCTCACCATTTTGGCACCATTGTCAGGGAGTTCCAACTGTAGTATTTAAAATCTATAGGTTAGTCAAACCTAAAAATTATAGTTTAGATTAGCTTACCCATAGATATTCTACTTGAGAGTGCACGAGTCCTCTAATACTAAGAGGACTGAATGGAATATTTCTTAAAAATTTAGCAATCACTCCATAAATTTACCAACACTAAATACCAGATATTTGACAATTATGTCAAAATTATTCAAGAAAAAAAGGTAAACCCACCAACCGAGTAATAAAAACCACAACCTCTATAACCAAGGCAAAAATAGGTAATATACTAGAGGACATGAAGAGTGATATGTTATCATATCTTACACTTCAATTAGACACACTTCTGCTTCAGAATAAGAAGTAGGAAACTGAAGCAACATTAACCTTATTTTTCCCAAGATGTAGAAGAAAACACCCCAAGAATGAGTGTCTAGAAAATAAAGTAAGAGTGTGTGCCATTTGTCAACAAGATCACAAAATGAGGTTGTACCCATAAATAGAAAATATAAAAGAACCTGAAGTAGAAAAAATATATTTTATGGGTAACAGGAGAAACTGGCAACAATTTCCTATAGAATTAGTATGCTAGGAGGAGGACCACCCTATGGGAGATCCAATTTTATGAACCAAGGGTAAAATCAACCACCCAATATGGGATGGTGGGATCAAGCACCTTGGATGAATGTCACCCAAGGATCTACTCCTTACACCCCTTATCCATGGATGCCATACCAACAAACTCGACCATAGTGGAAAAATTACAATGTGTGGACTTCACCTCCATAAACCACAACACAGAGCCCACTACAACCTAGCTTGCTGGCACCACCTAATTCTTGATCAAATTAGCTACTTGCACAACCAACTCCAAATATAAACAAGACAAATCAACCCACCTATCAGGTAGACACGGAGATGTTCCCCATGTATCATATTAGAGTAGATTGCAATCCTATGTAGTAGTGGAGGAAGAGGATGTAGAAGTAGATGCAAATAGAGCAACCACCATCGGTAGAGGAGGTGGAAGAAAATATAATTGCTGAAAAACATAAAAATGAAGGGGTTCCACCCTTCTCGGAGAGACTACAAGAACCCAAAAAGCCAATGTAGCCAAAATTTGACATCATGGAAGGATTAAAAAACTTGACAATCATGATCCCCCTTTATCAAGCAATATGAGATGTTCTAATCTACACGAAGACCATTAGAGAGTTATGTCTGAAGAAACCAGGAAGGAAATCATCAAAATTAGTTAATGTGGTAGGTTAGTTGGTTGATTTAATGTTAGGAAACATCTACCATCCCAAGTACTCTAATATAGGAAGCCTAGTGTTAATAGTTCAAATTGCATGCTTACAGTTACCCAATACATTTGTAGATTTAGGAGCTACTATAAATATCATGCCCTAAGAAACCATGCAAAAATTGCAACTCACAAATATGAGGCCAACCAAAATAATTCTAAAATTTTTTGATTGATCTACAATACTCTTGGAGGGAATGCTAGATGTGATTGTCACAGTAGATGCATGGGAGTATTCGATAGATTTTCTAGTATTATAATCTAGATATGGATTGGGTGGTTATCCACTTATATTAGACCATCCTTGGATGACCACAACTAACGCTTACATAAGTTGCAAGATCGGACAAATGACAATATCATATGGAAAAAATATAAAAAACTTAGTCATTTATCCTCCTGCACTCCATTAATATGTTAGGAGAACCAAATTGTGAAGTCTTAAATATTGATGCCTTACCAATGCTTCAACAAATAATGGCCCTAGATGAGGTAGAGTATGACATCGATGAAGATCAAGTCACAACACACTTTTTCCAAGGAGAATTCTCACATTCTCATCTAGAATATCCACTTGTAGGAAGCAAGAAAAATCATGTCAAACAGATAGAGGTAGCACTTGACAGAATGTTGAACATTGACAATGAGTTGTCAACTGTTCAAGAGAACAAGTTGAAAGAAATTCTAGTAAAACATCAAAATGCTTTTGCATGGGACTAAAAGGACATGAGGGGGATTGCACCCGAAGTCTACATGCATAAAATTTATCTGGAATATGATGTAATACTGCTAAGACAACCTCAAAGGAGAATGAATCCAACAATGAAAGAAATAGTCAAAGCTGAATTACAAAATTTTTTATCAACATGATTTATTTATCCTATATCGAATAGTCAATGGGTATCATCTTTAGTGGTAGTGCCCAAGAAAAATGGCACGTGGCAGATTTGTGTGGACTACATAATGTTAAATAAAGCCACTAGGAAAGACCATTTCCCCCTACCATTCATTGATCAAGTCCTTGACACCTGGGCAGGACAAAAATATTTTTCATTCATTGATGGATTTAGTGGATATAATAAAATTCAAATATGGGATGAAGACCAGGACAAAACCACTTTTACCTGTCCTTGGGGTACTTTTGCTTACCGAGTCTTACCATTTGGGTTATGTAATGCACATGCCACTTTTCAATGGGTGGTTCTTAGCATCTTTTTAGATATGATTAGAGAGACTGTAGAAGTATATATGGATGATTTCACCATTTACGATGAAACTTTTGAAGAAGCTACAACTCATATGGAGAAAGTACTCCAACGTTATTAGGAAACAAACATATCCCTTAGTAATGAAAAATATTTCATGTTAATGCAAGAAGGGATAGTGTTAGGACACCATATCTCTACTAAAGGGATTAAAGTAGATAAAAAAAAAATCAAAGTGATTAAAAATCTACCTAATCCCCAAACACAGAGAGATGTTCGTAGTTTTATAGGCTCTACTGGGTATTATAGCCAGTTTAACCAAGATTTTAGTAAAATTGCCAAAACACTGCATACACTATTGATCAAAAATGTTGAGTTTGTTTGGACTAGTGAGTGTGAGCAAGCATTCCAGATTTTAAAAGAAAAACTAACAACTACTCCTGTGCTAAGAGGTCCAAATTGGAACATCCCCTTTCATATTTATGTTGATGCATCCAACAATGCTATTGGGGCAACACTAGGAAAAAATGATGGAGATGATTTTTATGCCATCTATTATGTTAGTAAACATCTTACGGGTGCTGAGTTCAACTAAACTATCACAAAAAAAGAGTTCCTTGCAGTAGTTCACACTATCAATGAAATTTACCACTATATCACAGGTTATAAAATATTTGTGCACACAGATAAAACAACCATTAGATATTTGATGAACAAGCCTACGATGAGTGGTAGAATTATCAGGGGGCTTTTACTTTTGTAGGAATTTGATGTGACCATTGGTGACAATCCCAACAAGGATGATGTTGTAGATTTTCTCTCTAGATTAATATCTCATAACCACACTACTACTGAAGACTAATTTCCATATGATCATATATTTACTCTGGATGAAAAAATACCATAGTACATGGATATGGCTAATTACTTAGCCACCGATAAAATATCTCCTGCACTCTTATCTTGAGAAGCTCAAACTTTGATTGAAAAGACTGTAGCCTTCTCATGGATTAATGGTTTCCAGTTTAAAATTGGGTCTAATAAAATAATGCATAGGTGTGTTATAGAAAATGAAATCGTAAAAATTCTAAAGGCTTGTCATGATGAACCATGTGGTGGAAATTTTGCAGGGAAGAGAACTGCATTTAAAATTTTGTAGGTTGGTTATTACTGGACCTCTTTATTTAAAGATGTAGTCAAATATGTTAGCCAGTGTGATCAATGTCAGAGGATGGGTAGACCAAGTCTACGAGATGAGATGCCACTTCAGTCCCATGTGCATATTGAAGCTTTTGATAAATGGAAAATAGATTTCATTGGGTCAATTAATCCACAGTCAAGTGGAAAAAGGTATTGTATTGACTATGTGACTAAGTAGGTTGAAGTTTAGGTACTACGGAATGCAAAGGAGCAGACTGTAGAAGACTTCCTGTATGAATGCATCTTCACCAAGTTTGGTGTTCCTAGGGAAATTACCACTGACCAAGAGGTCCAATTCACCTTGAAGTTGATACAGGAGTTGATAAAGCAGTATCAAATATGGCACAACAAAACCATCCCATATCATCCACAAGAAAATGGGTAGATGTAGGTCACAAATCAGGAGCTAGAGAATATTCTTACCAAAATAGTGCAACAACACAAGAAAAACTAAGTAAATCACCTACCAGAAGCATTATGGGTGTATTGCACTACTTGGAAAACCACTAGGAGTTTTACATAATTTCAATTGGAGTGGAAATAATGCCATGATGTCGATCGATTTTGAAATTAAAACTCTACAAACTATAGCAGAGCTGAACCTGAATCTAGACGTTGCACAAAAGGAACAGATTCACCAATTGAACCATATAGATGAATACTGACAAGACGCACTGCAACACACATAAATCATGCACAAACAAAGGGTCATATGGAATGATCATCACATATGGCCAAAATAGTTTAAAGAGGATATTGGGCATTACTTTATGATTCTTGGTTCTAGGAGTGCAAGAGAAAGCTCATGCAGAGGTGGATGGATCCGTGTGAAGTGATTAAGATAATCAACAATGGTGCTATCCTTGTCAAAACCATTGATGATAGTAGCATCGTGCTTACAGTCAATGGTCATCACTCATGACCGTATCATGCACCTCCAATCCACACGATCAAATCAGAATCTGGCATGGGGGGACCCATTGGATAAAAATATTTCAGCATTTTGATGAATGCTTATGCGTTCGCAAAAAAAAAAAAAACATTATAATTATTTATTAATATTTTTTTAATATTAGCATAAGTTTTTTTTCTTTCTTTTATTTTTATTTTATTTTGCAAAGTTATGTGGCATTAGATGAAATCTGTAGGTATCTGGGAAACTAGGCCTATCAAGCACGACAACACGATCCTTGTTTTTTGTTTTACTTTTTTTTGTGCATTTATTTATTTTTTGGACATGTGGATTTGGATGCAATCTATAGGCAATCGGGTCAAACTAGGCCTATCAAGCACAAACCACGTTTCCCCAAATTCGAGAAGTATAGTAGTGTGGAGAAGATGCCAATATTTTGTTGGACATGCATCGTCTATAATTGGACTTGTGTACAGGTGTCTATTTCCTACCGGAAAGAACACACCTATATTCGGGTTAAAATAGATTGGCATCACCGACTTGAAAAAAAATAAAAAGAAAAAAAGAAAAAATAATTTTTGGGTGCTTGTATTCCAAATCCAACGAGCATCTGTCTTCAACATAAATAAGGTGTCTATCTTCCAAACTGTAGAAGGTTCCTATATCCATAAAATCTAGAGGGTGCCTATATTCAACATAAGGCGTCTATCTTCAAACACATAACAGACACCTGCATTCCCAACACAAAGCGCATGTATCCATAGAAAAACAAGAGAGGCACTTGTATTCCAAAATAAAGATAGTGCCTATATTCCAAAATAAATATGGTGCCTATTCTAGAAGCAATGAGCATCTATATTCTAGTAGTAGCAATGCCTATATCCAGTGAGGTGCCAATATCCATGTGCAGTCAAAGTATGCCTATTTTTTCAATGATGAAATCCATTTACTTCTCGATTTTTCACTGTTAGAGTCTATGTTTTCTCACTGGTAATACATGCATACTCCTGAGACACAAATAAAGTAGTTTCTAAGGGGGATGTATGTCGTCCCATGGTAAAATAAAATAAGCATAATTTTTCTTATTTTTTGCACAAGTCCTCGAGACTAATGAAAATGCAATACCTAATAATAAGATCATCATGCACGGAGAAATGCACATCATTGATTCACCCCAATTCATCGTCATTAGGCTTCGATCAAATCGAGTTGCATAACTAGGCATTTGCGTATCATGATTTGCAGAAAACTACCAAGGTATGTACTGATTTTATTGTTACATGTATGCATAGTTGTCATAAAAAAATATTTCTATGTAACGTGTCAACACATGCCTCATGAAAATATTGTCTAATTATGCAATCCCAAATCTTCAAACTACCATGTGGTACCAATCAAGTGCAATGAAGGAGGTTATGATTGTATTTAACTAAATCTGACACATGAATTAGGAATTGATTACACAGATTCTATAATTACTCATGATTATGGGAAGATAGGTGCCCTGTATGCATGGATATAGTTGCATGCTTTGGAATGTTTAAAAATGAATAAAATTTTCTGTTTGCAACCAAAGAAAAACCAAAAGTAGAAGATGCCACGAGAGGACCTTCAAGCAATCATGCCTTGAATAAAAACGAGCCTAGGGATCTCTCGGTCATAACTAGTTTTTTTTTAAACTAGTTCAAGGCTACCGGATGGATAGATTACTTCCACCTAATTAGCTAGTATTAGTATTTAATGGTAACACAAGAATTTGCAACCTCCATGGAGTATGGTGTTGCAAGGATACATGGACTGGTCATACCAATCATAGAGGAATATATTGTAGAGGTTACCGACCTCTTCTACATCACAGACCGAACATACAAAGATGACAATGTGGGACATTACACGTAGAGATTTTTTGGACAATCCAGTATGCAGTTGACATGGTTTGGGTTGTCAAAACAATATATCCCTAAAATGTGGAGGTAAGTATTTGAGCAAGTGGTAAGGTTCTTCACTTGCATTGGTAAATACTCGTGGTTAAATTCTAACCACCTGTAATTTATCAATCACTTGCTACATGGGAATAACATTAATGTCCCCTATTATTTGATGTGTGCCCTGAAGGATGAGGTTAGTCGATACCATGTGACCCCAGTGACAACATTAGGGTATCACAAGCTGATTTCAGCCCTAATTCAATATGTTGAGACACATAGGGCCGCATCGATAGCTAACGAAGAGATTGCTACATCACAATAAGTTAGTGGGTGATATGAATATGAAGGGGATGAAGAGATAATTACTGCATCACAATCAGCAAGCGAGTGGTAGGAAGATGAAGAGGATGATGCAACAAAAGAGCCTAACTCCCACCATAGCCACTTTATAGGGGAGGTAGAGTAGGTCAAAATAAGTCCATCACAGGAAATATCATTGTCTATCTCCCAATATTCAAATTGGAAGGAATAATTGGTTGTCTTGAGCCCATTTCGGGTGATGTCACCACCAATAACCAAGGGTAGAGCAATAATAGAATCCTTGGTTGATTATAGCTCATCAAGGGATGATGAATACCACATGATAGAAGATGAACTGACTGCCAAGTGTTGTAGGACATGGCCTTTGGTGAAGCACCATGCCATGCTGCTCCAGAGGAAGACCTCCAGGATAAATTGAAGGTTGTGAAAGAACAAGCCTCCACATAGGAGGAGAAATTCAAAGCTGAACAAGTAGAATTTCAAGAGTCTTGATGAGTTATCATCAAAAAGTAACAAGAAACTAACAATACCGTGTGACAGTTGTAGGAGATAGTGTAGTAATTAGAGAACAATGTTTGACAATTGTAAAAATTATTGGATGCCAAAGTTGCTCGTGTTGATGCCACTATACACACCAACTAGGCAATGGAACCAAAAATATCTTCTATTGATTTAGAGGAGAAGGTAGCATCTACAAGAGCATTCCATTCAAATTCTAGGAGGGCATCAGATGCCCAAATGTTTGATGTAGAGGACCAATCAGAAGCCCCTATAGCAGATGCTTTGTAGGAATAGGGGAGCCCTATTTCATAGAGTGGGTCCCCTGTAATCTAGATTGTGGATAAAGAGGCTGTTGAGTCAGCTAAAACCTCTGTTACCATATCAACTGATCAATCGATAGTTGACCAACTAAGGATTGCCCAATCAGCTAGGGAGTCTACGACACATGGATACAACTGAGACAACCAGTAAATTGCCTGAACATGACCCTACTATCCATTTAGATGAGGGGCTAGAGGAGCAGGATGATGTGGGCCAATAAAAATAATCGACTAATCCCTCTATGGTTGCATAGTCAGTTGGTCAACCATCGATTGACCAAATCATGGCCGATCAATGTGATGAGTAGCCAGAGGTTGAGCCTCTTGATGGCACACCACTGGACCAGGGCACACAAAAAGTAGAGTCATCAGATATCCAATAAATACCACCTCCATAAAGGAAAGTAGTGATTGGTATCTCGACATTGACAACTGATACAGAAGCCCCAATACCTACAAAGAAATTACGACTGAAATCTAAGGCAAAAAGGCCACCTTAGAGGAGACCAAAGGTAAAGTCCAAAATGCCACCACAAAAATGAAAAAAGGTGCAACAGGACCCCAAATCTGATGAATATTGGGCTGTGTCAATAAAAGCTTTCGTAATCCGTCAACAACAGTTCCAAGAGGTCAAGGGAAGCCTAAAGAAGGCTAAGAAAGAACAAAAGACTCACAAAAATATGACCAGGGAGCTATGTGTCAATAATAACCCTGTCAAGCGAGATTATTGGAAGGCTATTGCTGTAATAGGGGATTGACAACAACAGGTGCCATGAGGACGTGGCAATAATTAGGCATGGGAGAATGATGAGTACCAAAATTGCTCATTTTTGTACATGTTTTAATCGGGTTTTGTGCGGTATTATTAACATTAGAGATGTATTTTTATAAAATTGTTGCATGTGTTTAATAGAATTGACGTATTATACTTAATTGATGTTTTAATGGAAATGTGTATAGATACAATACTTTATTACTTTTTTGTAACTTTTAGTCGAGGTCCCACATGGACCTAGCATTGGAACACGTGTAATGCGCTTAAGGAATGATGTGCAGCTTGAAGGAGATAGTGATGTTGGAAAACAAAATCTAAATTCACCAAGATACAATGCCTATATCCCAACCATAGGCTGGAAGGTGCCTGTCTTCCAGCGACAGGAAGGTGCCTAACTTCCACTGATAGAACAAGCACTTAACTTCCAACAATAGGTCGAAAGGTGCCTATCTTTCGAAAATAGAGCTCGTACCTATCTTTCGATGAACGAAAAGAATAATAACTTTTAGAGAAACAAAAATGACCTAAATACGGTGCCTTTATCCTGGTGATAGGCTGGAAAGGTGTTGTATTCTTGTGACAGACCGATAAGAACTTATAACCAATGGAATAAAGTGCACATTGACTGTTTGACTTGACGACCATGTGTAAGTTTAGAAATAAATTGTTGTACAAACTTAGGGAGCGCTATTGTTAACTTAAAAGGATTAATTTTAGCATAGCCGCTCTTTTATTAGACACCAATTAAAACTCTACACGAACCAACCGTAGCGAATTGTGTGAAATTATTAGAATAGAACAATCTAATTTTGTAACAGAGGATGATCGCGTTTTATATAAAACGTAGGCCTTCCCTGAAGCGAAGGATCCCAAATTTGAATAACATTTTGTACTACATTATTTTAATAAAAGTCTCAAGTGATCTTTGAATTTGTGTGTTCAAAAGAGTGATTGTGTGAATTAGTTGGGCAAACATCTGTAGGAGCCTGGACCTACTCCAAGCAGTATTCCTCCCCTGTTTTTCCTTTCATTATTTATGTTGTTTATTTTTTTGCCTTGTTATTTCTGCAAGTGTGTTTAATTCCTGTAATTTCTTGCTTTATTAATTTATGCAAGTGTGTTTAATTTCCCATAATTTCCTTTCAGTTGTGTGCTTATTTTTTGCAATTTATGTGTTTGATAATGATAGTTTAATTTATTTTTTCTACGGTTTCAATTAGTGATTATTTTCTTACACTTCATTATTGTTGGTTTGGATAAACTTAAACTACACGAACAACATACCCCACCAAACCAAGTGACACATAAGACTCATCTCCTAATTTACTACAGACATATATTTTACACTGGTACTCAACAAGTTTACGAACTCCCAAATTGATAAAATTAAATGGAAGCAAAATAATTATTTTCAGAAACACCATTTTTTTCTCACCAACCATGATGGTACTTGAAGCTCATATTTGTCAAAGATATGGCCAAAGACCATATGATTCTCCCAGTTAAGGGGTGAGGTTTTAGCCGACACCTCTAGAAAAAATTGAGTTTTTTGGTAGAAATAAAAACACTTTTTTTTACAATGTGAGTTACAATTCCTTTTTACATAAAAAAATGGTAATTAGCCATTTTGTCTTTTGGAATATTGCAATTTATTAAATGTTAGAACAATTTGTCTTTTTACATCCAAAAATGGTGAATCACTGAAGTTTTGCTCAGAAAAATTGGTATCTCATAATTGGTGAATCACTCTTTTTGAAAAATGGTAAATTGCAAGGTTTTGAATTTCTAAAATTTTATAAATCACAATTTTTAGCCAAAGAATGAATATTTGGCTTAGAAATAGAGTTTTCATAAAAAATAATAGATTATTATTTGCAAAAATGATAAATCATTGAAATTTTAGTTAGATTTTTTTTTTCAAAAAAAGAAGAATCAATGCTTCTGAAAAGGGTGAAGCACCAAATCTTACCAAAATTTCTAACAATGGTGAATTACCAAAACTATACTTAAAAAATGTTTGGTTTTATAAAATTTGGTAAATCATAATTTGTCTATGGCAAATCACTATTTTAGCCAACAAATAAAATATTTATAGTTTTGATGGTGAATTGCTTAGCAAAAGATGAAGAATCACCAATTCATACTTGGCAAACATTTTGAAACTTTTGGATCTTTGAACTTACCTAATAAAGATCAATCAACATGGGAACCTTGGTTTGATCATTGATTCATGGAAAATTTGATCTACTATTTTAAATTTGGAATGTTGACTTTATAAAATTTTATTGTGTTTCATAATGAAGTCATCATTCTATGAAGTATCCATAAATTCAAAGACACAAAGCAAGCACATCTAACAGACTAATTATGGATTAGGTGTAAATAAATATAATGGACAAAGTTTTTTATAAATCTAGAAATATTCTAAGTGAATTTATGTAGAACTAATTTTTAGGGGAAAAGGGACTAGGCTCGATTTCAATGTGGAAATCAAGCCCTTAGTCACACCAACATGACAAAAAAATTTGAACAATAGAGCTGCCTGATTAAATTATACTTGTAATTATGTTTCAACAATTGGAAGAAGAGGAATCATGTCCTCTTGATTTTGGTTGGCTCCCCATCAATCATGTTAAACTAACCTAATCTAAATGCAAAAAAGTAAACTTAAAAACGTAAGGTGCAAGAGATTAAACTATATGCAAAAAAATAAAATATGACCATAAGCATAATAGGATTTGTGTGTGATAAATCAACACATATGAAGTAAATTGAATAACATTAGTGTGCTCAAATACGTATGAAATTTGCAATAATAGAAAGAAAAAACTAACAAAAATGATAGGGCAATGCCACAATTGATAAGTAAATATCATGCATAATGTTAGGATTTCATATCCTAACATTAATTATTTATTAAATATTATTCATTTAGTTAATTATTATATTCATTACTCATAAACGTGAACCATCATGTCTCTTCATCAACGTAGCTCTAGGTTAGATATAAATGTTAGGGAAAGGCATAGAACTTACATCGAGGAAAAGAATAAATATTAATTATTAATTTAAGGAGGGAGCCCTTTAAGTGGCAAGAGGGAGCCCCTGTAGTGGCAAGCGATTCAATACTAAAAAGTGATTCAGTAATTTATATTTATTTTAATAAAATATTATAAGAACCTTCCAGGTTCTTACATTTGGTATGAGAGCGTTCGTTCTGGGAAGCTACAAAGTTGCGCACAAGTTTTATTAATGTTTCAAATTTTGAAGAACCAAATGAATTAGCAGCCAATTTTAGGCACTTCATCATCCTCAAAAATTAATTAAAAAATTGTGGATCACATCTCACTCGCATAGAACGAACCTGCATTTTCATCGCTGTACCATGCAGATGATTACAAAATTAACAAAGATGGAAATTCATCAAACCCAGCGTATATAATTACTTTGCTTAACCTAGCAATTCACGCCTCTAAAATCCATTCGTAGGTAGGTACAATTTAATTTTAGATTAACTACGTAGAGAGAGGAATAATCGTTCGACCATTCAAATACAAATTGTTGCAGACTATTCATTCAAAAATATTAGAACAAAAAAATTAAAACACCAATAAAATTCACCAATCAAATCGTGCCACATCGAGTAGAATTTTGGTTTATAAAAGTTATCAAAGTATTTCTTGTGATTCGTTTTATGGTCGTGGTCGTAAAAGTATAAAGAATTTCACGTGATTTGTTTTAAAGAATTGTATAATCCCACATTCGGGATATAGGAGAAAACATCGTGATTTTTTAACATCAACACATAATAGTAGAATTGGATCACCATCTGGTGGCCCACTCCCTCTAGTCACTGTCAACCTCGCTCGTATCCTATTCTTGCCTTGTTCGTGTGTTCCTCCCCACTATTATTCGGCCAAGTGTCTGTCCGTTTTATTTTTTTGAGCCATCTAATTTCTGTCCACCTTGTGCCATCTGTGTTGCCCATTCCCATGATCCTCCACTTTTAGTGCCTCATAATTCATCCTACTTCTTGACCTTGCAGTTCGTACCTATAGCCGGTGATCCTCCATCGCCTATGTCTACATTTTTGAGCCATCTAATTTCTGTCCACCTTGTGCCATCTGTGTTGCCCATTCCCATGATACTCCACTTTTAGTGCCTCGTAATTCATCCTACTTCTTGACCTTGCAGTTCGTACCTATAACCGGTGATCCTCCATCGCCTATGTCTACCTCCCATTGATTATTCAGCTAGGTCGTAGCCCCGTTGGTTATTCCACCATTTGTAGCCCAAGTGTTTTCCATTTGTCTGTGTCATAACAAAAATTATTAACAACAATTTTACAATAAAAATTAGAAAAAAAAGTTGAAAAACAAATTTTGTCAAAATTTTTGTCGACATCGTCAATAATTGATAATTTTTGACGAAAATTTTTAACCATAAATCTTTTGGCGACCATAAACTCCCAATTATAATCCACAAAAATTACCAAAATGGATGATGGAAGAAGGTCTCACAACTGTGACACCTTGGATCACGTAATTCCACCAATCGAGGACTCTATTTTACAGATTAATATCATCAACCTATGTCAAATCACTTCAGTACGTGCATATCAAACTTAGTTCAAGGATCTCACCAAACACACCATAGGGTTGGATGAATAATTTCTCATAAATTGCTTTATCAGTGGATTGAAAGAAGAAATTAGGGTGGAGGTGACGATGTTCAATCCTCCCACCATGATGGTAGCCTATGGATTGGTCAAATTAGCCAAAGATAAATTCAATGCTCAACGTCAATTAGGAAAAATACCTATTGGAAAATCACAATTCACTTATGCTACCCCAAAACCTAACCAACCTTTTCCAATTAAGTACCTTAGCCCAAAATAAATGGAGGAGTGGAAGGCGAAAGACCTTTGCTATAATTATGATGAGCAATTTGGACCCAATCATCATTGTGCTACACAAACATTGTATTTATTAAATGTATATGATCCTTGTCACTCCATAGAGGGAGAAGATGAGGTAGATTTGCACAATGTGACCGATGCCCCAGGAGAAGATGAGGTCGATGTGCAAGAAGTGATCAATGCACCAAGAAAATATGAGGTAGACATACAAGAAGTGACCAATGAAGGCCAGACATGCACTCTACAAGAACTACACACAAGTTCCTTACCAATAGTGAGTTATCACCGTATGGGCAAACTAATTCAGAAAGGAGACAAAAGAGTGAGTGCACATTTATTTTCCCTTCATTCTACATAGGAAGAACCAACTAAAGTGGAAGCCCACCATCATCACGATCCTCCTATTTTTCTTGGAAACCCACCACTAAAGCTTCAACCTTCAAGATATCCTTAAAGTGACATTAAACTTATGCAAATGCTACTTGGAAAGCGCTTCATCAATTTCAACAACAATGTCCTTAGTCCCATATTTGAGGACAAAGATTCTTTCCGAGAGGGGTGGCATGTTAGGATTCCATATCCTAACATTAATTATTTATTAAATATTATTCATTTAATTAATTATTATATTCATAACTCATAAACGTGAACCATCACGTCTCTTCATCAATGTAGCCCTAGGTTAGATATAAATGTTAGGGAGAGGCAAAAAACTTATCATCCTGGAAAAGAATAAAATATTAATTATTAATTTAAGGAGGGAGCCCCCTATAGTGGCAAGTGATTCAATAATAAAAATTGATTCAGTAATTTATATTTATTTTAATAAAATATTACAAGAACCTTCCAAGGTTATTACACGCAATATTTATATTATTCCAAAATGAGTTCAAGAGTATAATGTATAGTCCATAAGGCGTAGCTTTGGTCTCCTCAAATGACCAAGAGATATTCTACAATGGAGACCATATCTTATGTTTATAGCAAATTACTTACCTAAGAGTTACCTACGATAAGAAATTTCTACCTTTAATAAAATCACTAATTTAGAGGTATCTTTAGCAAAATGATGCATCACTAAAACTTACATTCCTCTAAAATACCTCCAAACATACTTAGTACTATTTTAACTCGTTATTGGCACCATATGAAGACAAAATATAACTTTCTTCAAATTTTGTGTTTACTATATCTTGTTTTAAGTACAATATGATGATTTATAAATTCTAGAAGTGGCAATTCACCAATTTAAAAAATGGTGACTCATAAATCTAAGAAGTGGTGATTGACCATTTTTAGGGTGAATCACTCTTTTAGTAGCTATCCAATTTTTCAAGCCTTATTCCATTGTAAGCAAAACATGATGATTCACCATTTCACCAAAATGATGATTCACCAATTTTGGGACCAATGGCACTTTTAGTACTCAGTCGAATTTCTACCCATCATTTTACCAATATGACGATTCAAAAAATTTGGGACAAATTACACTTTTAAGACTTGGCTAATTTTTTGTCCATCATTTTATTGTTTTTATTGTTTCTTCCATGACTTTAAAATTCTTTATTCCTTATCATCCATAGTTGATTCCTTGTTGGAATTCAAAGGTAGTAACCAAACTACTACACCTCCTTTAGTAGGGTGTGATGGGGACTGTTGTTTAGGTTTTTTTGCTGGGTATTGATCCACAAAGACCAACCAACATAAGTTATATTTTTGGAAACAACCCATAAAAAGTAGAACTTTTTTGTGTTGACCAAACACAAGACAAGTAGGGTGATTTTTGAAAGGTTAGAGTAGATCCCTATGTTGCTCAAAATTCATGCTAGTTTTAGGAATTTAATTTAGTTATTGCAACACAATCAATCAAAACTTTATTAAATGTGATCTTAAGATACTATTTTGGACTCACCATCTTAAAATAAAAAAGTATATTTTAAATTTTGAGGCTCACTCAACCATTGCTTTGAAAATTGAAGTATAATGTTTAATGGACTCCATAATCCCACACAAAATAATAAAGAACTAAGTGTTATGGAGTGTAGTAACAAGTCATTCTCTTGGGAATTACAATTTTGAAAGGTGGTAAAATAGTGGAATCAATTTATTGATACCTTCAAACTCTCAAATTCTGGCTAATTGCAGATAAGTGTCAATTTTTTCTTGGAGTGTCAATTGGTTCAAAAGTGGTCCATTAGAAAAGTGACCCAATCGACTTGCAAGAGCAAAGCACTAGGTGTCAGTGGTGAATCACTAGAAAAATAAAGTGATTCACTCACTTCCTAGAGTGGATTGCTCTTAGACCTATAAATAGGTAAATATAAAGACATGGATCCCAAGGAGAATCCTTGCAAAACAATATTTTGGAATTAGTAGTGTCATATCTCATTTTAGAAAATTTCTAAGTCTATTATAGACATATTTAAAGGCATGTAATATTTGGAGGTGTATCATTTTATTAGAGATGCTCAAATTTATCATTTTTACTACGAGTAATATTTTCTCACCCTAGGTAACTTAGGGGTAAAATCATACTATAAGTAAGAGCCAAGGGATCCATTGTAAGCATATTTTGGTCATGAGAATTTAGAGATATGCCGTGTAAAATCTAAATTATGCTTTGTAACTCATGAAATTGGTAAGAAATTGATAGGTCTTTTTGTTTTTCATTAGTGATACTAACATCCTTTATTGTAGAATATGTGATGATTGAGACATTGATTTTTTCATCTTGTCATTCACTTAATAATTTAATTTTAATAAAACAAGAACATTGTTGTTATTTATATACTCATGTGTTGATTGATCATACACTTTATTTGCTATGGTCACAACCATAGTTTCATTTAAATCGCATGCACCCTAAACTTCACGATTTAATTTTTATGTATTTTAATTTTTGTATTTACTTTTTATATTATTATTTTTTTGGTAAGTAGTGTTTGTATTTACAGCGGGTTTTAACAAGGATCCCAAAACCTGATTACATAAGCAATGGGTCTAGGGCATCAATCCCTTGAAACTGAACACCAAAACAAAAATCCCGCCTAGCGGTAACAGTAAGCATGCAATATCATGCAATTAGATTATTTTAGTTTAGGATTTAGCAAGGATAGTGGGAAGCTAGCCTAAATCCTATGGTTAGAAGAAGCCATAAGTCCTTCCATCTAATAACTTGTTGAAAGGATGAGATTGGGGTGCATTAATAAAATTAGAGGTTAAAGTACTCCTCAATTCAACATAGTTTTTGTGGTATGTTCAATGGGATAAATCCCCATCATTTTTCAATTAAGCATTTAACTCACTACTTGGATGAATTTCTCATTTTTGCTGCCAAATTTGTATTCTATGATTACTGGGAATGATAAATTCAATATTGAAGGAATTTTACCAAATTTTGGAATAGGTATATTTGCTCAAGATTTGAAGTGATTCACTTTTGGTGCTAGATTTGTATTCTATGACTAGTGGTACCAATTAGCCTAAGATTGAAGGAAATTTTCCAAATTTTTATACAGGTAATCATTTGATCAAGATTTAGGGTGATTTCCTCCTCTTTGTTGGCAATTTTCTCATAATATGTTAAATTTGCATAGCTTAATTTTAGAGTGATTCATTAGAGATCAAGACTTAATTTATCAATCCTAGTCCCAAATTTATTTCTATATGATTTTATGGTTTAATTTATTTTTTATTATTTCTATCTGATTTTTTTATATGCTTTGAGAATAACAACTCTATTCTAAACTTTAAAACCATAAAAAATTGTGAAGTAAGCAATCAAGTCAGCATCAAATCTACAAGAGACCTCAAATTTGATTCTAATTTTGCATCTACCATAGGAATAAATATTTGGATTAAAATTTGAGAAAATTATATCAAAGATCAAATCAGTTAGTGATTCACTTCATCCAATCAGTAATTCACTTTGGAATCGTAAAAAATCATCTAGATGAATCTAATGAGTGATAGTATTTCACTCAAAAAAGAAAAAATTCTTCCCAACTTATTAAAGGAGAGTGACTCGACCTAGAATTAAAGTGATTCATTTTGAGTGATTCCTTTGGTCTTCTACGTGTGATTTTTTTTTGAAGTTCAAGTTTTGATAGTGAATTGCTTGAGTCTACAAGTGATTTGCTCCACTTACCTAGACCAAATTTTATAGTTTATTAAATTTGACCTTGAAACTCTACCAAAGCACGTATGCATGCACATAAGGCAAAGCTTATGAATATGCAGTAAAAAACATAAAAAATGTGTAAAAATCATCAGTCACTAGAGCTAAGTATATACCAACAAAATAATGTAAAAGAAAAAATTCCAATGGTCAATCCTATTAGTCAAAACTCTACATCCCAAGAAATTTGTTTCCTTGGCTATCAAATCAGTTATTTATCTACTCTTGCAAACCTAATTTGAGAAAGCACTAGTTCTTTTTTGACTCATATAAATTCCTATTATGGAATTATTAATCTCATAATTATCCATCTTTTATGACCTTTGATGATGCAATTAATGCAAACCAACCTCTAGCATCTAATACTCAAACCATACCTCCTACAAGTGTGATATCATATCAAAGTCCATATAGACTTAGCTTATCTAACACATAAAGTATTCCTCCTAGAAAATTTGTATCTCCAGATGTAGGATCTTCAATATAATTTTTTCTCAACCAAAGTCATGGTATTGCTCAAAACTTATAAGTATCAGTCAGTCAAGTGGAAATGCAAAGTACCCAAGAAAAAACCTAGGAATAAATATCACCTTCAACTAGTTAGATACAATAAATCACAACAATGATATACATTTCCAAAGTAAGAGGTCATTTAGTAAGGCTTGCAATATCCTCCTCCATTTCCAAATATGCAGACTCCTTCAAATCAACAATGGTTGTATTTGAATACACTACCTTCTCATTTTCAAATGTCAAAGCCTCCTTTTTTGCCACCTTATTAAACTTAATATTAGTATCCTCAAACACCTCTATATATCCTCAAGAATATGTATTATATCCTTATCCAATGCAACAATAAATGGTCAACCTTCATTAAATAATCTAGAACCTTCATTAAACTATGAAAGTCTTACCTATATTTAATAGGAGTAGGAATAAGATGGCCTTGGATCACCTCAGAGTAATCTACACCCAAATCAACTCATGATATTCAAGAGGAAGATGTCATAGTATGTTATTTATCTATTCTTTATGTGATAAAGTTTCATTGTGGCATACAATCTTACTTGATAAATTTATCACTAGTTGGGCATCAATAATAGAACCATTTATGCATAGGTTTGTTAGTATGAGTAATGGGAAATCTATTTTATTTCATTTGAATGTAAGGCAAAGTCACCCTTAAGAAAATATTTATGATTACAATACTAGATTCTTGAGGACCTTAAATTTAATTCCATAAAATATTAGTCCAAATGAAGAACAAACATTGCAATATTATATAAAAGGTTTGTAATATTACTTGGATTTGATGGTTTGAAATACTAACCAAAATACTCTAGATGTAGCCTTTGAAGAAGTGACCTAAGCAAAGGATGTTCTAATTAGGGTAGTCAAATTAACCCCTACCCTACCTATGGACTATGTCACCTATGTTACTCAAAATAGTAAATCCATAGATCCACATCTTCCATATCACCCATTGTAAACACCCAATTAACTATAAATCCAATTCCCTCTCCATACATTATAACACACCTTGTTCATCATCAATTGTTTCCTTTTGACCATAATTTCCTTCCCTACCATAGTCCAATGATGATATTTTTATCAAATTTTAGATGACAAAAATATTGGAAGTGATGAGGACCATCATCAATCAAAACAACACTAAAAAGAGGTAATGATAGCAAGTATAGAATTTCCAATCCAAAAATACATCCTATATCACTAAGGACCAAGTGCCTTAGCATGTTTCTAATCAAGGTTCAAATCAATTTCATAATAATATGGTAAGTATGAATTTAGATATCAATACATTATAGTATTTTTTGTGTAACATAAGGTATGATCTTATGGGTTGTGTAATAGCCATTTGATATTCTTATACAAATTAGTATGACCAGTAGTGTTAGGCTTAACAGGTTGTCTTGGATCAAATGGCACTATGATGAATCAACCCACTCAACAACAAACTCAAACACAACAATTAATTAATGCTTTGAAAAATCCTAACAATGTAATATTTTCCAACATTAGCACTACTCAAATGGATAAATATCATATATTTGAAGATGTTATATGTGCAAAATAGAAATGGGTTAGAACCAAATGCAAAAGAAAAGCATCTAAAGAGAAAGCCTCAACCAAAAAATAGGTTAAAGAAAATAAATACACTATAGTGCTTAGGGGAGGAAGATTATTGTTGCACTTATAAGATAAGAGAATAATAGTTATGAAACAAGAAAAAATAAAAGCAAAGGATTTGGAAAAGTACTATAGATACATACCAAGCAAATGCACAAGCCAATAAAGGCAGACATGTGAAAAAATAAAAAGAACAAAAAAAAAGTTCAAAGTAAGTAAATAAGTTCATAGAAAAGGGAAGTGATAAGGAGAGGGACCAACTTCAAAAGCTGGCAGTGTGACATCTCAAATACCCTTCACTATTTAGTGAAGGATGCACATAGGCTACTAGATAGTATATAAATTTATTGTGCATAGTGAAAGCAATTCAATCAAGTTCAAATTTAATATTGTTGAAGAAATAAAGAAAACACCTACCAACATGATCATGTTGGAGATATTAGCCCTTCCAAGTCAATGAGATCTACTTAATAATCCATAAAATAGGAAGAAAGAATCATACAACCAAATCCTATTCAAACCAACATAGCTAAAAAATAAACCTTGATAGTAGAGTACCTATCAGAGATCCAGGTAAATGTAATGGATATATTGAATGCCCCTAAGACAAAAATATTGAATCCATTGCCATTCTAAGTGACCCTAAAAATTAAGAATTAATTGTTGAGAAGTTTTATAGTTGATTCTAGGGTAGCTATTATGGTGATGCTAAAAGCAATTTATGAAGCAACAGGGTTGTTGCAGATAATGGTGAGTACTTCTCAAGATGAGGGAATTTTTGGGTTTGATGGGAAAAGGAGTGGCAAATCATACTAAGGAATATGTCATCATGCTTATTTATGACCATGTTGATGTCACTCAAATGACTAATTCCTGATGGATTTAGTGGATGATAGATCAAACGAAGTAGGTAACTCTAGGATGGATAACTCTATGTCTACTGACGGATCACTTATGGCTGATGATAGATTAAATTATGATATAAAAGCTTATGATTGATGAGATTATGACAAATGGTGGATAAGCTTATGACTAATTAGCTTATAAATGATGATGGATAAGCTTATGATAGACAATGGATAAGCTTATGATTAATGTTGGTACTAGACATTGGCTCTAGGCATGATGACTCTAGGTATGATGGCTACAATCATGATGACTACTAGTTAGTTACATTGGCTTCCATGGACAGTTAGGCAGTTTCATCCTTGAAATTATCTCACTCCATCTAAGTGCTCCTTCTTGCAATACTGCAACACAACATGGATCCAACACATATAAACATACAAGAGACCAAGTTGGCACCCAATCATATCAGTGCATGAACATGAAGATAGTTACATCCAGCCTTACGACTACAACACAATGCTATGCCCTTATTGTGAATTTTATCCTATGTAATGGATTTGAACAAATGGTGGATCATTTATACATTGATATGGATGCTTTACAAAATGAAAGAGGGGTGTGTATATAGGGTTTCTCTAGTGGTTATTGTAACCAACCAGGCCCCCAACTTCCCTAAAAATCTTATGTCTTAGCCTTAAAAAAATAATATTAACAACCATTTAACATTTTGCATGATGATTGATGACATTACACTAATAAACATAATTTCATAAATCTAATTACATTGCAATTGCATGCTACATGATATTGCTTTGGCCATTTTGATTGTTTACATATTATCCTATGTAATTACAATGTATTTTGTAGACATCTCATTAAACACTTGTTATTTATTTTTGTAACTATTGTTTACATATATCCTCCCCTTTTATAGTAGTCAATATCCTCAGTGACTTCCTGCAGTGTCCTATTGGGATCTCAAACTCCTTTGTCTCAATAGTTTGAAGAACTTCTAATTCTTGCACACAAATTTTGAAGGCTTCTTGTTCATCATGAATATTATTTGCATAATTAAAATATGTGGCCCATTCCATGCCATATGCATTGGCATTATCTTCTATTTCTTGCAACTTTTTCAACAACTCTAATTCACGTTTAATAAAGATATCCTTGAACTTCTATTGTGTTAAGGTGGAGGAAGATGGTGCCTTCTAAGTCAATTCCTCCTTAATATTTGCTTCTCATTGTTGCATTTGAGTCAATTCTCTACATAATGCCTCCTATTGTTGCTTAGCCTATTCTAGTTCTTCCCTTAAGGTCTTCTCATCCTGATTTTTTTGAGTCATCAACGTTGCTTTCTGTTGGAGGAGTAACTCCTTTGTTAATTTTTGTTGTAGTAAGTCTTATTCCATATCTATAATCACTTGATCCCTTTCATTTAGTTGAGCATGAATATCCAGGAATTACTTCTACCTTTCCTTAATTACCTCATAACATCCTCCAATTAATGTACAACCTTTTACCAATTTGTCTTATGTTTCTTACAGTTTGGCCTTTGTTACCTGTAGTTGCCCTTTCATGTCTTGTAAGTGTTGGGCTAGATTATTCTTGGTAATGTACAATTGCTTGATACCTTTAGCTAGCCAACATAGCAAGTGTGCTAGGAAGTTAATATGGTTGTACATCAAGAGAAATTCAGGTACCAGTTCCACCTATACCCTATTTTCTATTATGATCCAAGAAGGAGTATGGGTACCATGTCCTAACACATAAACATTGGTTGGTTCAAGATATAGTGTAGGTGTTCCTTCAAGCAGTTTCTCAACTCCTTCCATGGTATTCAGATGTTCAATTAGTAGATCCCACTATTATTCTTGGTAAATGTTGGATATATCTACTTGCCAACTACATTTTCTAGCCCATTTGACCAAATTATCTCTCTTATTTTACCATTAGTTACCATTGTTTACACTTAATCACACAACCTAATGCAAATTATAGCCAGAATATGTCCATCACATGGGTTATCTTGGTAAAACAAGCAACCACTTGTTGGGTAATGTGTGCACCCATTTCTAGTGGATCTTGAAAATTAGGCACATCCAATATTATGTGATTGGACAATTCTGTTTCAGATTTCTCATCTTCCAAGGCTACCACTAGCTCCTTTATTTTACCTAAAATATTGATAGGTTGCTTAGCTGCTTTCTCTTCTGTGATAATCTATTGTTTGAAAGGTACATGTGGTTGGATATTTTCTCTTGTAGTTGGTATCGATTCTTTTTGAGGCATATGTGCTTGTTATAGGTCCTTGTCATATGTTGTATTTATCTCTTGCTACACATTAATCCATTCCTCCTCCACTAAAACAAGATTGATTTGTGTTCCTACCTAAGAATCTTCTTTAGCCTTGTGTATGGAGGTTGCTTCCTCCTCACCCAATTTTACTGTGTTGTGCCTGGATCTACAACTTGGCTGATTGCCTTAGCTTTTGCCACAATGAACATATATTCAAATGAAAATGCTCATAAATTTTGTGTGATCGAGGTCTTTTCAAACAAAACTTCTAGGGATATTTTGGGTGATGCCAAGTTTTCCTAGACTTGAACTTCTAATAAAATTCTATAGGCTCCACCTAGGTGGAATTACTTGTCCCCTCTATTGGTACTGCTTGAAGAGATGCAAGTATTGTAAAATCTACTTCTTGTATCCCTTTCTCCTTGGTCTATGGATCAATTTGTGATTTTTTCCACCATTGATCTATATTGTGTAACATAGCTTGATTGTGAGCTACCTTATCGATTGTCACCCTTCCCATAATTTTTGGTGATTATGATGGTGATGGTGGTAAAAATATCCTTATATTTCTTTCCAAGGGTGCAACTTCTTATACAGGTGGTGACATATCGTGTGCTTGTGGTTCCTCATACTTCTCTTTGAATTATTCTTCTAGACCTTCTCTAAGTGAAGCCTTGTTGAACCATTGCCTTACCCACTACTTTTAGTCAGAGTGTTCTTTCCTTGTGGTTTAGCATCCATCCATATCAAAATTGATGGTACCAACTTAAGTAAATCCTTGGAAGGGTCCCATACTAGAACCTGTACACTTGCTTTATACACTGCATACAAAAACAAACCTATTATGTGGAAGACCATTGAGAAGTTCATAGTAGTCCTCATAAATTTTTTTTGGATGTGATCTGCTAAGTAGACTATCCAATCATGGGTAATTCCCTTCTCAATACCTTACAGATATGGGATCAACCATATTGGTAATTCTGAGGCTCTTTTCTCCCTAGACAGTAGAGCCATAAGTACATTCATAATGCACTAAAGTCCCTTATTCAAAAATTGATTCTATTTGATCCCTTAACTACCATGTGCCATTAGGGAATCTAGTTCATCCTTTAGGGTCATTATTATCTAAATCAAAGATTGACTATTTTCTAGATCAATTCATTTGTTCAATACCAGTTGTCCACATTTCAACAATCTAAAAGTTCTCTTGAATGCCTCAGTTGAGAATCACACTTTTATATCCTTATCTTCCACTTGCACTTTAATAGTGTGTCTTGCCACATCATATATCAGTAGCATTTATATCAAGTACTCTATAAAAAAATCCTTATCAAAATTTGGGACCTACAAAATAAAATGAACACCAGTTACTTTGATCCTTTGTTTGATTGGGTATTTGGGTGGTATTTGCATCCACTATTATCGACAAATATACCCAATGTCATGAGTCCACATAATATCCTTCAATGGTATCCTATCCTTCTTGAGTTGTTGCATTTCCTTATCCTTTGTTCCTAGCATAATTTCTTATGCATGCAATTGCTTACCTTGATTCCACCCCTACTCAAGTTTTTGCACCTGTCCATGCATTTCTCCTTCAGTGCAAGAATGTTCTTGGTGATGGTAGAGATATTTTTATGATACTAACTATAGCACTTATTCCTATAATATATTTGCATTCATTTGTTCTCCTCCAGAATATTTGGGCTCAATTATCCTGATCTGATCCAATCTATTTTGATTCATTCTTTTCTAATGATGATAATCCTCCTCCAATTTTCATGATGGAGGTAGCCTTGACTGGTCTTCTATTCCTAACAATTGAATATTAGATGATTATGTCCTTATGAAAAATCCTTATTTCTAACAAATAGGATACTTTTAGTCTAATGGAAGCTTCCCAGTCGACTAGCGTGATGGTTGACCTATGATGACATCTTAGTCAACTTGGTTGATGGATGTTCTTGCTTATATATCCTCCTTGGCAACTTTGTTGACGGATGCTTCTGCTGAAAACTCCTCCCTAGTGACTTGTTTGATGGATGATTTTGCTAACAATAACTAGGATTTCTCACAATCATTGATAATTTACATGTTCACCTTCTCGCACTTCCCCTACGTTTTACTAGTTTTGTATGATTGTGAATTTTAAAACAAAACACCTTGCAAATGCATTGTTGCTCTTGCAATGTTTACAAAGCCTTTATATCTACTGAATGTATATGACTTCTAATTGATCTAAGAAGGAAAATTTAGTGCTTGAATGATTCTCTTCTCCTATAATATGCATAGGCTATCTAGATGTCTCCTACACCATTCTTTGTAATCTCTTGACTTCTCTCCTTTGTCTTATTAATTGATGTGAAATGATGTGATACTCTTGTACCTCCAATATTCCTGGTGGCCCTCTTGTTCATCATCACTTATTGAGTTATTTCCCATTCCTTATTCATCCTCTTGATGCATCAATGGTTCATTTTTTGATAACTTGAACCATTTTGAGGAATCGTACCCTTACTTGCCAAATTTGAACTTCATCCCTTTATCTTCATCATTGTAGGTTGGAACTTGGGTATGGAGTGTTAGGATCCCTAGGAATATTTTTATCACTACTTGATTCATCTATCCATCCTTTGTTCCTAGGTTGTTCAGGTACTTCTCTAACATCCCTCCATAATATCATAGTCGTTTGCTCCATATTTACCTATTGACTTGTATTATCAGTAAGACCTCATTGAGGTCCATTTTTTATTCTTCTTGGAGGTTCCACTATCTCTTCTTATTTTTGTGGTCTCAAGTTCCTTTGTCTTTTGGAACATCTTATCAATGGGGAGGTAGTACTAGAAGAATATTCAATATCTAGTTGGATTCTCAATGTATTTGAAGAGGAACTACTAGAGTCTAAGGAAAATAAGCTACTCTCTAAAGGTACTTCCTAATTACCTTCCACCCTTCTCCTTAACTCCTATCACTGTATCTCTAGTTTATCAAATTCATCCAACTCTGCTCTTTATAATTCTTCTCATTCATTCATTTGTTGCATAATTTCATCTAGATCTTGAACCACTTGTTCTATCAATCATGCATTATGCATCCTCAAGGTTTTGTATTCCTCCTGTAACCGATGTTTCCATAATCATTTGTTACAAAACCCTTGAATCCTCATTCCCATTATCCTCTTGCTCTACTTCTGGTTCTTGTTCTTGTAACATGACATTCATGAGGGTTCAAAGTTGCTCTTCTCCTTAATTACTTGGAAATATGACAAACTTATAATCATATTCATTCTCCATATTGAGGTTCCAACTCCCTCTATTCAATTACATGTTCACCTTTTATTTTGAACAACTCCAGGTTTATTGATTCTTCTTATTGAACAATTCCACTTGGTTATCCATGTTTATAAGATTGTATCCCTGGTCATGATTCTTCTATAATTATTCCAAAAGTTTCTCCCATAAATTCCAAGTTGATTGTGTTCACCTATGCATGTGCCTTGTACACTTTCAACTTGGAACCATTTACAGTCTTAGGAAAATTTTACCATGCAACTTCCTTAACTAGACAACCTCATTGTCCAATACTTCCTCCACCTAGAAGGTTCCAAGCCAATAGGTCTTCAATTTTCTTGGCTTGATTTCTCATTTTCCATTATATTTGAGCACTAGGTCACCAACATTCAAATTAATTTTCCTTATATGTTTATCATGCTAATACTTGCATCGTCATTGGGCAATATTTTTCACCCATTATGCCATCACCCTCTTTTATCATAGTTGCATGAGTGTTGTGAGAATCTCTTCCATTCTCTCCTCATAACTTGGATAATTCTCTACTACTATCCTCAAGCTTGGTATCAATAATTCAACTGGTATGACCATCTCCTATCCATACATCAACTAGAAGGTTGTGTGATTTGTAGTTGGCTTAAAGGTTGTCTTGTACACCCACAAGATTACTGGTAATTGGTCTTCCCAATTGGTGCCTTGTATGTCATATATTTTTTTCATCATGGAAATCAAGAATTTATTTGTTGCCTCTGCTTACCCATTCGACCGAGGGTAGTATGGGCTAGACAAGGTTTGGAAGATCCTAAATTTTATTGTTATATTTTAAATAATTTCATTGATGAAATGACCTCCTCAATCATTTATCAATTGAATAGAGATTCCAAACATGGTGATAACCTATTCATAAAAAAAATAATTAGTTCTTGTTCTAGAGTTATCGAGTAAGGCCCTTGCTTCTAACTATTTCATTAGATATTATGTTTCCACTATAATATATTGATATTTCCTTCTTCGACTTGTTTTTAATTGTCCCACAAAATCTAATCCCCATATTTCAAAAAGTTCCTAGGGTTGAGAAGGATGTAATGGCATGAAGTATCTTTTTAACAACTTTCTTGTTGACACGTATCACATGCCTTCACATACTCCTTGGCATCGTGATAAAGGGTAGGCCACTATAGCTTGGCCAACAAAACTTTTCTAGTTGTTGCATATGGACCCATATAGCCTCTTGCCAATCCCTTGTGTGCCTTATTCAATATTTTTTGTACCTCATATTCCATCACACATATTTTTATAATGTGATCTTCCCCCATATTATATAGTAAGCCTGTAATCAATGTAAAGGGTGTTGATTTTGAAATAAAATTTCTTTGATCTACTACCATAATCTGCTTTGGTAGCTCTTTTGTCAACAAGTAGTCCTCAATATACTTATACCAAGCTGGTATCATAATTATCTTGAATAATTATGCATAAATGAATTCATCTTGTATCCCTCCTTCTATAGGTTCTCCTAAGTGAATCCTTGACAACTGGTTTGCTATTACATTCTTATTCCTTGGTATTAATACCAATCAAAACATGAATTCCTATAGTGTGACGAGCCATTTCCTTACTCGTTTATATATCATTGATTTATTGATTAGGTATATCAATACTTTATGGTCTACATAGAAAGTGAATGGGTTGGCTAGTAGGTAATGCCTATACTTTTATACTACATAAAACATCCCTAATGCTTCTCATTTTTTCTACTATAATTCTTCTTTGCTATTGAAAATAGGCTAGTACAATATAAACTATCCTTCTTGAGCTAAGGAATAACCAATTTCAAAATTTGAGGCATCTACATGGACATGAAGCTCCTTATCCCAATTTGGATAAACTAGAATAGGCACCTTCACCAAATGTGCCTTCAAACCATCAAAATCCTCTTGGTGTTCCTCCATCCATTTCAAAGGAACACTCTTGCATGTAAGAACATCTAATGGATGAGAAATATGTGTGTAGTTCCTAATAAACCTCATACAGTATTCCACTATCCCAAAGAAAATTTTCATGGAACTTACGTTGTGTGGTTATTCCATTAGCAATATTACTCTTATCTTGTTCGAGTCTGGTTTCAAGCCTTCCCGACATACAATATGTCCTAATAATATTCCATATAGCACCATCAACATGCACTTCCCTAGATTTAGTATGATTCAATATTTTCTACACAAGCTCATGCATTCCTCTAATACCTTCAAGTGATCCTATGTTCTACCATATAGGAACCAATTGTTGAGAAAGACCTTGAAATTCCGTGTGGACATATTATTGAAAATGTATAAGATGATTTGTTCAAAAGTAGATGGTGCATTGCATAACCCAAATGACATGCAATTATACACATATATACCATTTTCCACTATAAAAGTGGTTTTCAACTTGTCTTCCTTTATAATGCTAATTTGGTTATAACCTAAAAATGTATCAAAAAATGAATAGATCTCGTGGTCAGCTACTTACTCCAATATGGAATCTGTGAATGAGACTGAGAAGGGATATTTTATAGTTATGACATTAAGACTTCAAAAATTCACACTCTTCAAGTTGATCACTATTGGTGACACCCACTCACTTGTCATAACTTTAAAAATAATACCTGCGTCTAGCATCTTCTTTATCTTGGAATTCACCAAAGCTGGATATTTTGGATTCATTTGGTAAGGCCACCTTCTCATTGGTTGCATGCCTTCAACTAGAGTAATCTTATGTAGGTATAAATCTAGTGGTACTCTCAAATCCTTGTATATCCATGCAAACATATATTTATATCCCATAAATATTAAAATTTTGTTGCTTTAGGCACAGGATCCCAATCATCTCCACAATTAATATTTTTCTCTTTGCCTTATTCCCCAAGGTTAACTTGCACTATTATTGGTCCTTCATATTAATGGATTCAGGTTCTTCTACTACCTTTAGGACATCAATGGGGTGAGCTAGTTTGTCTTCAATCACTGCATCTCCCATGGTGTATTCTGTAATTTTTTTTAGAATATCCACTTTTCACGTTCATGATCCTTCTCTATTGCTGATTTCTTCTTGTTACTTTCTCCTTTCCCTAGTTTCTTCTTTTTCATTATCCTAGTTTTTTTTCCTGTGTGGATGCATAAACATTAGGGTGTGCACACTTCCTAAGTGAATCCTTGACAACTGGTTTGCTATTACATTCTTATTCCTTGGTATTAATACCACTCAAAACATGAATTCCTATAGTGTGACGAGCCATTTCCTTACTCGTTTATATATCATTGATTTATTGATTAGGTATATCAATACTTTATGGTCTACATAGAAAGTGAATGGGTTGGCTAGTAGGTAATGCCTATACTTTTATACTACATAAAACATCCCTAATGCTTCTCATTTTTTCTACTATAATTCTTCTTTGCTATTGAAAATAGGCTAGTACAATATAAACTATCCTTCTTGAGCTAAGGAATAACCAATTTCAAAATTTGAGGCATCTACATGGACATGAAGCTCCTTATCCCAATTTGGATAAACTAGAATAGGCACCTTCACCAAATGTGCCTTCAAACCATCAAAATCCTCTTTGTGTTCCTCCATCCATTTCAAAGGAACACTCTTGCATGTAAGAACATCTAATGGATGAGAAATATGTGTGTAGTTCCTAATAAACCTCATACAGTATTCCACTATCCCAAAGAAAATTTTCATGGAACTTACGTTGTGTGGTTCTTCCATTAGCAATATTACTCTTATCTTGTTCGAGTCTGGTTTCAAGCCTTCCCGACATACAATATGTCCTAATAATATTCCATATAGCACCATCAACATGCACTTCCCTAGATTTAGTATGATTCAATATTTTCTACACAAGCTCATGCATTCCTCTAATACCTTCAAGTGATCCTATGTTCTACCATATAGGAACCAATTGTTGAGAAAGACCTTGAAATTCCGTGTGGACATATTATTGAAAATGTATAAGATGATTCGTTCAAAAGTAGATGGTGCATTGCATAACCCAAATGACATGCAATTATACACATATATACCATTTTCCACTATAAAAGTGGTTTTCAACTTGTCTTCCTTTATAATGCTAATTTGGTTATAACCTAAAAATGTATCAAAAAATGAATAGATCTCGTGGTCAGCTACTTACTCCAATATGGAATTTGTGAATGAGACTGAGAAGGGATATTTTATAGTTATGACATTAAGACTTCAAAAATTCACACTCTTCAAGTTGATCACTATTGGTGACACCCACTCACTTGTCATAACTTTAAAAATAATACCTGCGTCTAGCATCTTCTTTATCTTGGAATTCACCAAAGCTGGATATTTTGGATTCATTTGGTAAGGCCACCTTCTCATTGGTTGCATGCCTTCAACTAGAGTAATCTTATGTAGGTATAAATCTAGTGGTACTCTCAAATCCTTGTATATCCATGCAAACATATATTTATATCCCATAAATATTAAAATTTTGTTGCTTTAGGCACAGGATCCCAATCATCTCCACAATTAATATTTTTCTCTTTGCCTTATTCCCCAAGGTTAACTTGCACTATTATTGGTCCTTCATATTAATGGATTCAGGTTCTTCTCCTACATTTAGGACATCAATGGGGTGATCTAGTTTGTCTTCAATCAATGCATCTCCCATGGTGCATTTTGTAATTTTTTTTTAGAATATCCACTTTTCACGTTCATGATCCTTCTCTATTGCTGATTTCTTCTTGTTACTTTCTCCTTTCCCTAGTTTCTTCTTTTTCATTATCCTAGTTTTTTTTCCTGTGTGGATGCATAAACATTAGGGTGTGCACACTTCCTAAGTGAATCCTTGACAACTGGTTTGCTATTACATTCTTATTCCTTGGTATTAATACCACTCAAAACATGAATTCCTATAGTGTGACGAGCCATTTCCTTACTCGTTTATATATCATTGATTTATTGATTAGGTATATCAATACTTTATGGTCTACATAGAAAGTGAATGGGTTGGCTAGTAGGTAATGCCTATACTTTTATACTACATAAAACATCCCTAATGCTTCTCATTTTTTCTACTATAATTCTTCTTTGCTATTGAAAATAGGCTAGTACAATATAAACTATCCTTCTTGAGCTAAGGAATAACCAATTTCAAAATTTGAGGCATCTACATGGACATGAAGCTCCTTATCCCAATTTGGATAAACTAGAATAGGCACCTTCACCAAATGTGCCTTCAAACCATCAAAATCCTCTTGGTGTTCCTCCATCCATTTCAAAGGAACACTCTTGCATGTAAGAACATCTAATGGATGAGAAATATGTGTGTAGTTCCTAATAAACCTCATACAGTATTCCACTATCCCAAAGAAAATTTTCATGGAACTTACATTGTGTGGTTCTTCCATTAGCAATATTACTCTTATCTTGTTCGAGTCTGGTTTCAAGCCTTCCCGACATACAATATGTCCTAATAATATTCCATATAGCACCATCAACATGCACTTCCCTAGATTTAGTATGATTCAATATTTTCTACACAAGCTCATGCATTCCTCTAATACCTTCAAGTGATCCTATGTTCTACCATATAGGAACCAATTGTTGAGAAAGACCTTGAAATTCCGTGTGGACATATTATTGAAAATGTATAAGATGATTCGTTCAAAAGTAGATGGTGCATTGCATAACCCAAATGACATGCAATTATACACATATATACCATTTTCCACTATAAAAGTGGTTTTCAACTTGTCTTCCTTTATAATGCTAATTTGGTTATAACCTAAAAATGTATCAAAAAATAAATAGATCTCGTGGTCAGCTACTTACTCCAATATGGAATCTGTGAATGAGACTGAGAAGGGATATTTTATAGTTATGACATTAAGACTTCAAAAATTCACACTCTTCAAGTTGATCACTATTGGTGACACCCACTCACTTGTCATAACTTTAAAAATAATACCTGTGTCTAGCATCTTCTTTATCTTGGAATTCACCAAAGCTGGATATTTTGGATTCATTTGGTAAGGCCACCTTCTCATTGGTTGCATGCCTTCAACTAGAGTAATCTTATGTAGGTATAAATCTAGTGGTACTCTCAAATCCTTGTATATCCATGCAAACATATATTTATATCCCATAAATATTAAAATTTTGTTGCTTTAGGCACAGGATCCCAATCATCTCCACAATTAATATTTTTCTCTTTGCCTTATTCCCCAAGGTTAACTTGCACTATTATTGGTCCTTCATATTAATGGATTCTGGTTCTTCTCCTACCTTTAGGACATCAATGGGGTGATCTAGTTTGTCTTAAATCAATGCATCTCCCATGGTGCATTTTGTAATTTTTTTTTAGAATATCCACTTTTCACGTTCATGATCCTTCTCTATTGCTGATTTCTTCTTGTTACTTTCTCCTTTCCCTAGTTTCTTCTTTTTTATTATCCTAGTTTTTTTTCCTGTGTGGATGCATAAACATTAGGGTGTGCACACTTCCTAAGTGAATCCTTGACAACTGGTTTGCTATTACATTCTTATTCCTTGGTATTAATACCACTCAAAACATGAATTCCTATAGTGTGACGAGCCATTTCCTTACTCGTTTATATATCATTGATTTATTGATTAGGTATATCAATACTTTATGGTCTACATAGAAAGTGAATGGGTTGGCTAGTAGGTAATGCCTATACTTTTATACTACATAAAACATCCCTAATGCTTCTCATTTTTTCTACTATAATTCTTCTTTGCTATTGAAAATAGGCTAGTACAATATAAACTATCCTTCTTGAGCTAAGGAATAACCAATTTCAAAATTTGAGGCATCTACATGTACATGAAGCTCCTTATCCCAATTTGGATAAACTAGAATAGGCACCTTCACCAAATGTGCCTTCAAACCATCAAAATCCTCTTGGTGTTCCTCCATCCATTTCAAAGGAACACTCTTGCATGTAAGAACATCTAATGGATGAGAAATATGTGTGTAGTTCCTAATAAACCTCATACAGTATTCCACTATCCCAAAGAAAATTTTCATGGAACTTACGTTGTGTGGTTCTTCCATTAGCAATATTACTCTTATCTTGTTCGAGTCTGGTTTCAAGCCTTCCCGACATACAATATGTCCTAATAATATTCCATATAGCACCATCAACATGCAATTCCCTAGATTTAGTATGATTCAATATTTTCTACACAAGCTCATGCATTCCTCTAATACCTTCAAGTGATCCTATGTTCTACCATATAGGAACCAATTGTTGAGAAAGACCTTGAAATTCCGTGTGGACATATTATTGAAAATGTATAAGATGATTCGTTCAAAAGTAGATGGTGCATTGCATAACCCAAATGACATGCAATTATACACATATATACCATTTTCCACTATAAAAGTGGTTTTCAACTTGTCTTCCTTTATAATGCTAATTTGGTTATAACCTAAAAATGTATCAAAAAATGAATAGATCTCGTGGTCAGCTACTTACTCCAATATGGAATTTGTGAATGAGACTGAGAAGGGATATTTTATAGTTATGACATTAAGACTTCAAAAATTCACACTCTTCAAGTTGATCACTATTGGTGACACCCACTCACTTGTCATAACTTTAAAAATAATACCTGCGTCTAGCATCTTCTTTATCTTGGAATTCACCAAAGCTGGATATTTTGGATTCATTTGGTAAGGCCACCTTCTCATTGGTTGCATGCCTTCAACTAGAGTAATCTTATGTAGGTATAAATCTAGTGGTACTCTCAAATCCTTGTATATCCATGCAAACATATATTTATATCCCATAAATATTAAAATTTTGTTGCTTTAGGCACAGGATCCCAATCATCTCCACAATTAATATTTTTCTCTTTGCCTTATTCCCCAAGGTTAACTTGCACTATTATTGGTCCTTCATATTAATGGATTCAGGTTCTTCTCCTACCTTTAGGACATCAATGGGGTGATCTAGTTTGTCTTCAATCAATGCATCTCCCATGGTGCATTTTGTAATTTTTTTTTAGAATATCCACTTTTCACGTTCATGATCCTTCTCTATTGCTGATTTCTTCTTGTTACTTTCTCCTTTCCCTAGTTCATTATTTTTCATTATCCTAGTTTTTTTTCCTATGTGGATGCATAAACATTAGGGTGTGCACACTTCCTAAGTGAATCCTTGACAACTGGTTTGCTATTACATTCTTATTCCTTGGTATTTATACCACTCAAAACATGAATTCCTATAGTGTGACGAGCCATTTCCTTACTCGTTTATATATCATTGATTTATTGATTAGGTATATCAATACTTTATGGTCTACATAGAAAGTGAATGGGTTGGCTAGTAGGTAATGCCTATACTTTTATACTACATAAAACATCCCTAATGCTTCTCATTTTTTCTACTATAATTCTTCTTTGCTATTGAAAATAGGCTAGTACAATATAAACTATCCTTCTTGAGCTAAGGAATAACCAATTTCAAAATTTGAGGCATCTACATGGACATGAAGCTCCTTATCCCAATTTGGATAAACTAGAATAGGCACCTTCACCAAATGTGCCTTCAAACCATCAAAATCCTCTTGGTGTTCCTCCATCCATTTCAAAGGAACACTCTTGCATGTAAGAACATCTAATGGATGAGAAATATGTGTGTAGTTCCTAATAAACCTCATACAGTATTCCACTATCCCAAAGAAAATTTTCATGGAACTTACGTTGTGTGGTTCTTCCATTAGCAATATTACTCTTATCTTGTTCGAGTCTGGTTTCAAGCCTTCCCGACATACAATATGTCCTAATAATATTCCATATAGCACCATCAACATGCACTTCCCTAGATTTAGTATGATTCAATATTTTCTACACAAGCTCATGCATTCCTCTAATACCTTCAAGTGATCCTATGTTCTACCATATAGGAACCAATTGTTGAGAAAGACCTTGAAATTCCGTGTGGACATATTATTGAAAATGTATAAGATGATTCGTTCAAAAGTAGATGGTGCATTGCATAACCCAAATGACATGCAATTATACACATATATACCATTTTCCACTATAAAAGTGGTTTTCAACTTGTCTTCCTTTATAATGCTAATTTGGTTATAACCTAAAAATGTATCAAAAAATGAATAGATCTCGTGGTCAGCTACTTACTCCAATATGGAATTTGTGAATGAGACTGAGAAGGGATATTTTATAGTTATGACATTAAGACTTCAAAAATTCACACTCTTCAAGTTGATCACTATTGGTGACACCCACTCACTTGTCATAACTTTAAAAATAATACCTGCGTCTAGCATCTTCTTTATCTTGGAATTCACCAAAGCTGGATATTTTGGATTCATTTGGTAAGGCCACCTTCTCATTGGTTGCATGCCTTCAACTAGAGTAATCTTATGTAGGTATAAATCTAGTGGTACTCTCAAATCCTTGTATATCCATGCAAACATATATTTATATCCCATAAATATTAAAATTTTGTTGCTTTAGGCACAGGATCCCAATCATCTCCACAATTAATATTTTTCTCTTTGCCTTGTTCCCCAAGGTTAACTTGCACTATTATTGGTCCTTCATATTAATGGATTCAGGTTCTTCTCCTACCTTAGGACATCAATGGGGTGATCTAGTTTGTCTTCAATCAATGCATCTCCCATGGTGCATTTTGTAATTTTTTTTTAGAATATCCACTTTTCACGTTCATGATCCTTCTCTATTGCTGATTTCTTCTTGTTACTTTCTCCTTTCCCTAGTTCCTTCTTTTTCATTATCCTAGTTTTTTTTCCTGTGTGGATGCATAAACATTAGGGTGTGCACACTTCATAATATTCCATTTGCCAATGGAGTAAGCCTTTATCATGATTTCTCATCTTCTATATATTCTTCTAGCTATAACACTCCTTCATTTGGTTCATATCTTGTTTCTCCATCAAATGATGAACTCCTTGATTCTAAGATTACAATATATTGGCTTAATTTCTAGTTCTTTAAGTTTATAAAATATTTATGTTGACCTTTCTTGAATGTGAGGTATTTATTTTCCCAATTTTAGTTCACCTTCACCATTCTTAACCATCCACATCCCAACAATACGTCATATGCAGGTTTCAACATAGCAACCACTATAAAGTCTAGATTATAGTATTTTTTGCTATCTATACTTTTTGTCTCATTAGTACTCCTTTCATTTCTATGTTATACTGATATTCTCCATATAACCTAAAATTTGGATATCTCAATGTGGGTTGGCCATTGTTTTTCCATGTATTTTTTGGTATCATGTTCACACTCGATCCTTCATCTACGATCACTTGATTCAGCTTATGGTCTCATATGAACTAAGGTTGGATTATTCCTAGCTTCAACCATTAGTATCATGGGATTAATGATTTTTTTTTGCTTGACGTTGGCTACCTCCTAAAGGTAACACCTTATTGGGCATATTACTTTTGAACATCTTCCTACAAAGCATGACCATGCTCATATCCTTTAAGAGGATGGAGGGGGATGACAGTGAGGAGTTTGGTGGAAAAGAGTTAAGTAGAGCTGAAGGATGGAGGAATTAGCAAGCTAAGAATCAACATACTGAAGCAGTGGGGAGTGAGTGGAAAGCAAAGTATTTTTTAGTTGATTTGATTATTATGATTGCATTGTTTTGGCTTGCTTTGATCTCTTCATATGTTTGATAGGTTGTTCGAGATCTCTTTGTTATCTCTGTGCTTTACCCTCCTATGTGTTCATAGCTTTCACTTTTGGGTTGCTAGTGTAGTTCTTTCTCTCCTTATTTTGCTTCTTGATTTTGAACACCAACCCTTCCTTGCTATTTTGCACTATTATTGTGTTTTTTGTTGAGTGATTTATGTCACCCTTAGTTAATGCACCCGACTGGTTGAATTTGTCCTAGCTATGTTTACTTAAATGTCTATTTATATTTGTTGTTGAGCTTCTAAATCCATATGGTCTACCTATTGAAGCTTTAACTATACTTAGAGCTTTTGCACTTGTGTTTTGAGTCATTTGTTGTGCCTAAACATTGTTCATGGTTGACATTTTTCATATTTGCTTAGATGTATTCCCCTATGGTTTGCTTGATATTTGTTGTCATCCTAATGTTTATTGCTTGAAGGTTACTCTTTTAGGTTTAGTTTCTCTTTTGTAAGATTGTGATGTTCATTATTGGATAGCTTACATTTTGTTTGATGTTTTGATTGTTGGATTGGTTGCACCTATTGTGTGGGTGATGTTAGGATTGTATTATTTTGTAACCTTATTTTGTGCACTTTTTAATACTCTTTGTGCTTATAAAGATCATGGTTATATTTTAATGATGCTTACATTTGTGTTAAATTAAGTATTCATTATAAGAGTAGTATGGGATACTCTTTGTGCTTATAAATATATTGGTTATATTTAATGATGCTTAAGTTTTGTGTTAAATTAAGCAATCATTATAAGAGTAGTATGGGATGCTCTTTATGTTGGAAAATATCTATGATTTCTTAAAAGCTTATGATAGTTTAGGAAATATTAGTAAAGGAATTTATGTAACTCTTTTGCTTAAATAGTTTTCGCATTATGGTTGAATCAGGAAATGTTATAATAATTTTTTATATTCATATGGATTAAGGAATTATAATATAGTGGGACATGGGACCCTCTTGCATTTTTATTGATTGATTAAAGCTAGATCCTAAAGAGGAAACTTATGTTGTTGTGATTTGAGACTGATGGTAGTTAAAGAATCATGGATTTATGCTCTTTAATTTGAAATAGAAGTTAATATAATGACCCCTAAGACTCTTGTGAGTTAAGGGATTATTATAAAGTGAAGTATGAGATTTTCTTCTTGTAGCTTATTTATGTTTATGCATGATTGTTTGCATAATAGAAAGACATAGTTAAAGTTGCATGGCATATAGAGTTGTCTTGATCCTAAAGTATACTTCATCATAATATGGGTTGGATCCCTCATCTTGAAGAGGTTGCTGATATGTGGATGGCTCGAGGATTTGGAAGTGGCTTTATAGCTTGGAATGTTTAGATGTTTGGAAATTTTTAGAGGTATTGTAAAGATGAGTTGCTCAAGTTGTTTTGTAAACTTGATCATTGTATAAACTAAATATTTATGTTGTTTAATGACATCTTGGGTTTTGTGCATTATGTGTGTTAAGAAATATTTGGCTAAAGAGTATTGACATATTTTAACTATAGATATGCATAGTTAAGTTATCATGTTATGCATTGATGTTATTTGAAAGTATTTGAATTAAAATTTATAGCCAAATAATTATTTTATGCATAATTGGTTTATGGTTAAGAGGAATATTTGCTTGAGCATTTATAATTAATTAAAATTATGTCTTGATTTTATTATGCTGAATCTATGGGATTTGATGCTTTGGTTATTTATCATTGGTTTGGGTAGAATTTCCTCTTGTAAACCATAAGATCCAATCATGGGAGATGTTGCATGAATGCAATACTCAGGTATATCTGAGTCCTAGAAGGAGTTTCATGTATGCAATAGCTAGGAACTCATGAATTTGAATGGAGTTATGTGCATACAATAGCTAAGGTACTTGTGAACCGTTGCATAATTATCGTGTAGGATTTGATGTGTCCCAACTAAATTGGGAGGGAGATACATTAAAAATTAGCAGTGGTGATTGTTGGATCATGAAGGATCAAGAGTTCATGTCAATTGTCATCAAAGTGGCAATGACCTTAGTTAACCCACAGAGGTGTGGTAACTAAGCACCAATGCTCTATGCTTTATTAACCTACCTAGATGGATTTAGAGTATGTTTTGGTAATAAGTGTCATGGTCATTAAAGGATAATACTTATGTTGTGGTTAAATGGTATCTAGCCAATGATGGTATGGAAAAGGTGGGAGAACCACTTAATGACATATTCTGAACATGTAGTTTTAGTAAGGTGAACCCTAGAAAGATACAGGAGTTGGCCACTTCTGTCCATTGAGTATCATCTATAGTGAATTAGAACTCAAATGTGGTGAAGCCTTGCATCCTAAAATAAATGAAGGAAAGGTTCCTTCCTTGTGAGCCTTTGTTGTAAGTGCTATTTTTAAAAACAATTGGGTTGGTACATTTGAGGTTGTTACAACTTTATTCACAATGTGTATCATTGGAACTCTTCCAATATCCTTATCACTTGATAATGGTGCTTGTGTGGTTCTATACCACACTCTCTCAATTGTAGGTGGTATACATGTTCTTGTTAAAATACATGTTTTTAAAATAGTCTTCTTTCGACTCTCGTATGTCACTACTTCATGACCTCCTTCATGAATAAATGATGTGCATTTATGATATTCATCCTAAATACTCCTGATGTATTTTCTCTAGTTCCAATCTCCTATATTCTGCACCCATTGGCAAACTCCTCTTAGCTGGATCAAGTGATACCATCCACTCTTCGCTCCTAATATTAGTTTTAACACTAATATCTTCCCCGAATACTTGATTCTATACTTCATTCTCTATTGTCAATAGTAACGTTTATCACCTTTATCTTTTTTCTTTTGGAATCTCATCCTCAAAGGGGTTCCACACTCTCTCCACCTTTGGTTGTGAAACTTTATCTCTAGTTTGTGTTCTTTGACTTGCCATCCTTGCACTTCTCCTAAATGGTTGTTGTATTGTTTGTATTTGATTCCTTATTTATTGATATTGTAAACTTAAATCTATCATTCACCTCGTCTTATCACATTCACATCCTATTTTGATCTAAACTTGATTAGGCAACAACACCAAATGTAGACAATGATGAGTACTTCCTGAGATGAGGGAATGTCAAGGTTGTATGGGAAAAGGAGTGGAAAATCATACTAAGAAATATATCATCATCACTTAATACTAATTGTATTGATGTCACAACCAAAGAAAACCTAGTTGAAAACCTTTTCACTCCAATCATATTTCAGAAAAACATACACCAATCATACTCATAAGGAAAATGTGCCCATACCTTTTTGGAGTAGAAGAAAATTGATCCTTAAAGCTATCACCACACACAATCCTCAAACTTCCAACCAAGTTAGGGTTAGAACCAAGATAAATGATCATATATAAAAACTTTCCTTAATACACCTTTTAGCTCCTCTTATTTAAAAACAACCACCAAAGAAGACAAAAACACAACAACCAAAACTTACACCTTATATCTCCATTTTTAAATTTAGCATAGCAAAAGACTAATCTCAAAAATACAACCAAATAACTATCCCCTTATTTCTCCTATGTCTTTTAAACAATGCTAAACAATGCCAAAAATCATATCAAGAAAATAATCACACCTTATAATGGCTGCCCTTGAAGAATCCAAAATTCGTGGCACAAAACACGTTTTAATAAAAACGTGACTAATCCATGCACAGCTCCCTCCACGGGGATCGAAACGCAGACCTCCACCTATGCAAGGCCCAAACGTAGCCTTCGCTATCACTAGCCCACAAGGGGCTTACAAAGTCCAAGACGAACTTCCTTCCACATAAACGGTCAAGCTTTTTGAAAGCTTTTCAAACCACGAGCTCTCCTATTTTGCAGCGTAAACAGAACATTCGATCGCAGCCAAACCAATTAATTGCCTTCAATTTTCCAAGAGGGTTTAACCTTAGGAACCTTCTCATATTTATAGTCCATACGTGGACTTTAGAACACGTCGATTGCAAAGAAAAGTAATTTCGAATTTAATCGAAATTTGCTTTCTAAAGGGTTTAAAAACCCTTAAAGTATTTTTAATAAATTAAAAATAATTTCTCCCTTAATTAATTAAATAATTAATTAATTAAAACCTTGAAAGGTTTTAAATAATAATTAAATAAATAATAAAGAGAACCTCCATTGGTTTTAATAAAAACCATTGCCAATGGAATCTCTCCGGATTCTCTTAAAAAGATTCTCTTGGAATCTTCCACCTTTGAAGCCAACACATCCTCTTAACATTAATGTCATTTCATTTTGACATCAATGACAACTCATAGACAAGAAGCTAGGATCTCAAACCCAAAATTGCCAACAATCTCCCCCTTTGTCATTGATGGCAAACCATGCTTCTCAACAACACAGAAACTCAACATAAATAGCTCCCCCTGTCTTGAGGCTCTCCCCCTTACTCATATCTCTCCCACTTTGTCATCAATGGCAAAGGGTCACCTTTGGGGCTTGGGACTAAGAATGAGCCTCCTAGCTTAGTCCCTCCCCCACATCCTGATGAGGTGATTAATTTTGGGGTGGGAGTAAAACTCCCATTAGGCACTGATCATCATCAGCGTCTATAACTTTCTTGTCGGGCCTTCTATTGAACTCTTTATCCATATTCCTATTCCTCATCCTTGTTCTTGTTCTTGTTATCATCCCTGTTCTTGTCCATGCCTTGATCCTTGGACCCGATCATGCCACTGTTCCTGTTCCTGTATTCTGGAAGTTCAGCTCTACACTGTTTAGTTGTGTGACCTTCATTGTTGCACTTATAACAAGTAACAATGTTATTTCTTTTAGGCATACCTGTTCTTTGAATCCACCTGTTCTGACTAACCCTGTTCCTATTATTAGCCTTGCAAAAAATTGCCTTATGCCCAAACTATTTACAAGAGTAGCAATACCCTTGAAAGAAATTACCACCTCTGAAACTGTCATTTACCTTCCTTACTTGAGTCATGCAATGTGAAGCCATGTGACCAAACCTGTGACAAGCAAAACATTTGCCATTAAAATTTCCTATAAATGACCTTCTAGGTCTTGTAAAATTTCTCCCCTTTTTTTGTTTCCTATTTTCTGTTTTTGTGCATCTATCACTCAAGGACTCATGATCTGAAATACTTTCCTCATCAGAACTCTCTTCCTTTTGGAGTCTCTTACTAGACTCTCCAACTTGTTCCTTGTGTGGCTTAACAAAACCAAGGCCTGTTTTATCTATTGTCTTTCTTTGACCTTTGATGAGTGACTTAACCTTTTTGGATCTATCTTGAAACCTATAAAGCTTATCCTTGTACTCTTTAGTTTCCTCTTTCAAAGAAGCCATTTTCTGTTCTAACTCACTATACTCAAGAACCTTAGACTCTAACTCATCCTTGAGTTCTTTTGTCTTAACTATAGATAATTTAAGACTTTCTATAAGATCATCTCTCTCCATACAACATTCATCTAACTTATCCTTGAGTCTAGCATTCTTCTTTCTTTCCTTTTTCAAAACACTAAGAGCACTAATAAGTTCACTTTCAAGATCCTTTATTTGTTTGCTTTTTGAATCATCAAAGCCTTTTTTAGATTTCTTATCACTAGAGGTGCTACCCTTTTCAAAGACCATGCATGCATCTTCCTTATAGTTTTCTGAAGCATCCTCATACATACTAGAAACCAAATCATTATTTGTGCAATCATCCTCAAGGTGACCAAAATTTCCACATCTAAGACATTTCATGATAATGAATCTATGTTTCGATTCTTCCTCTTTTTTTGATATGAACAACATCTCATTTTCATCATCATTCATCTTGAGTTGTTCAAAAATACCTTTGAAGTGTCTCAACTTGGCCTTTCTGACATTTGTATCACCTGTATGAACCACCTTCAACTAATTCCACATTTCACTAGCTGTCTTGTAGTGAATCACTTTGGTGAGATTTGTTTTCTGTAAGCATTTCATGATTGCATTCATTGCTTTTGAATTGTTGTGATGTAGGAGCCTTTATTATTTAGTATTAGGACCATGTTCAGGAATAGTGTACTCATCTTCAATCACTTCCCAAACCTCATTACCAAGTGCCATTAGATGAACCTTCATCCTCACACTCCAAAGACCAAAATATGACTCATCAAGAATAGGTGCTGCATTGCCACTTGAATGATCCATTGTGTTCTTTACTAGCTTTTCCTTCAAGTTGTTAAACTTTTCGAAGGCACCGGCTATGATACCAATTGAAGAACACAAGCTTATACTGAGAGGGGGGTGAATAGTATAAGACCTCTTTTTACTTTTTCCTTTATACTTAAAAATAGTAAAGCAATATACCCAAAGCAATATCAAAGCAATGCACAATATCATCCACAAAGTGACATCAATTTTAACATGGTTCACCCAGAATGGCTGGGCTACGTCCACAAAACTTTTTTCTAAAATTTATCTCAAAGTTCTTTGGGAATCCTTCCCAATTACAATGTTTATGAGCCTCAGCCCAAAGGAGATACCTTCCCCCAATCAAAATTTATGAGCCTCTGCTCAAAGGAGATACCTTCCCCCAATTAGAATTTATGAGCCTCTGCTCAAAGGAGATACCTTCCCCAAATCAAAATTTATGAGCCTCTACTCAAAGGAGATACCTTCCCCTCTGCTCTGGAAATGATCCCTCAGAATATCAACTGCCTCTACCTCTTGCCAGCACGTGGAACTCCTTTCCACCGAAGACCTCCTGTCCTTAATGCTTAGCCTAAGAGACCTCTGCCTTCTATGATCACATCCACAGCAACTCAACAACTTGTACCAAACACAGTCAGTAGGTCTAGTACAAGTCTTCCTCTGTCTATCAGATCTGTCCAACTCTTGAACAAATCAATCCTCTACATACAAGCCTTCTCAAAGACTTGCCAAATCTGTCCTCAGGTTCTTCTCATAGAACCAATGCACCTCTGTCCTCAAGTTATCTGATAGAACTATCAAACTCAGCTCACAAGTCCTCTGCTAGGACCTGTCCAAATTTGCTCACAATTCCCCATCGGAACCTGTCCAAAAACTGCTCACAAGTCCCCACCGGAACCTGTCCAAAAACTGCTCACAAGTCCCCACCGGAACCTGTCCAAAAACTCGGCAAGCTCACCAAGAAAAACTTTCTTAGTAGGAAATCACAAAGTGAATTGTTAGAGATGCAATGTGATTTGTCAAACTCATAGAAGCATAAAGATAATTTTTAGAGACTCAATATGTTCTATACTCAAATCCCAATCTCAAAACTCAACTCAAATCAAACCAGCTCAATCTCAATCTCAAATCTGAAAACTCAACTCAATATCTAAAATGGATAGGATAGAATGTTTTCTTTCAAGAACATGAAACCCTAACAATTGCAAACTATGCAAAGAATCACATAACAATGATACTCATGTTATTTTCACCATCAATTAGGGTTTCAAAAACAATGCTCATCAAACAAGGTTTAGTCAACCAACACCATTCAACTCAACATCAACCTTGAAGCATTCAACCAATCATCACAAGAAAAGGAAACAAGTAGAAATCCTTTTCCCTCCAAAGATATTTGAACAAAACAACCACCAAAACAATATCACCAAATGCAAAGAATAACTTGCTCAAATCAACTCAATGGAGTAAGCCCAATATTATGAATCAAGTAAAAGCAATAACTTGATCAAACAACCTCTATGGAAGCAACTCAACCATCAAACTCAAAATAGCCAACCAAGGGTTTCACCAACTCAAAGCAAGTAGCAAGACTCACAAACATAAACCCTAGTGCACAATGCTTCCACTACCTCAAACCATAATTATGCATTCACAAAAACTCTCATCAAGGATAACAATGCATAAGAAGTCTTCAAAAAACCAAAAAATAAGATTTACACCCAACCAAAGAAAACCTAGTTGAAAACCTTTTCACTCCAATCTTATTTCAGAAAAAATATGCACCAATCATACTCATAAGGAATGCCCATACCTTTTTGGAGTAGAAGAAAATTGATCCTTAAAGCTGTCACCACACACAATCCTCAAACTTCCAACCAAGTTAGGGTTAGAACCAAGATAAATGAGCATATATAAAAACTTTCCTTAATACACCTTTTAGCTCCTCTTCTTTAAAAACAACCACCAAAGAAGCCAAAACACAACAACCAAAACTTACACCTTATATCTCCATTTTTAAATTTAGCATAGCAAAAGACTAATCTCAAAAATACAACCAAATAACTATCCCATTATTTCTCCTATGTCTTTTAAACAATGCTAAACAATGCCAAAAATCATATCAAGAAAATAATCACACCTTATAATGGCTGCCCTTGAAGAATCCAAAATTCGTGGCACAAAACACGTTTTAATAAAAACGTGACTAATCCATGCACAAATCCCTCCATGGGGATCGAAATGTAGACCTCCACCTACGCAAGGCCCAAACGTAGCCTTCGCTACCACTAGCCCATAAGGGGCTTACGAAGTCCAAGACGAACTTCCTTCCACATAAACGGTCAAGCTTTTCGAAAGCTTTTCAAACCACGAGCTCTCCTCTTTCACAGCGTAAACAGAACATTCGATCATAGCCAAATAAATTAATTGCCTTCAATTCTCCAAGAGGGTTTAACCTTAGGAACCTTCTCATATTTATAGTCCATACGTGGACTTTAGAACACGTCGGCTGCAAAGAAAAGTAATTTCAAATTTAATCGAAATTTGCTTTCTAAAGGGTTTAAAAACCCTTAAAGTATTTTTAATAAATTAAAAATAATTTCTTCCTTAATTAATTAAATAATTAATTAATTAAAACCTTGAAAGGTTTTAAATAATTATTTTAATAATAAAGAGAACCTCCATTGGTTTTAACAAAAACCATTGCCAATGGAATCTCTCCGGATTCTCTTAAAAAAATTCTCTTGGAATCTTCCACCTTTGAAGCCAACACATCCTCTTAACATTAATGTCATTTCATTTTGACATCAATGACAACTCATAGACAAGAAGCTAGGATCTCAAACCCAAAATTGCCAACACGCTACATCCTTCATATTACTATTATCCTATGCAATAGACTTGAACAAATGGTGGATTATCTCTATATTTATATGGATGCTTTACAAAATGAAAGAAGGGTGTATATATAGGGTGGCTCTGGTGGTTAATATAACCAACTAGGCCCCCAACTTCCCAAATCATCTTATGTTTTAGCCTTAACAAGTAAATATTAATAACCATTTAACATTTTTTATGATGATTGATTACATTGCACTAATAAACGTAATTTCATGTCTAATTGCATTTTAATTGCATGCTACATGATATTGCTTTGACCATATTTTTTGTTTACATATTATCCTATGTAATTACAATGTATATTGTAGATATTTCATCAAACACTTGTTATTTATTTTTGGAATTGTTGTCTACAATTGCCCTATAGCAAAAAGGCTAGACATCCAATCCAAATGGATGGAACAAGAGTAAAAAATTCAAAATATCTAATTATGGCCATAGCAAAGAATTTAGAGTTATAGGTAGTATAAGAGGTAATAGTGCTCGACATTAACCCACATAATGGACACATAAACTATTTAGGATGGGTACCTGGTAATGGACTACCCTTACATGAAGGTCCCCTAATATAGGAAGATAGTCCAAATTGAGAATGAGCCTCCATACAATTACCTATTACAAAAATTGTATGGGGATGACATGGTAAATTGGAATGAGCTCCTAAAATTTATGGATAGTGAAATTTTGGAGCATGACCAAACATCCAAGATAGATATGATAATTGATGTGGTCCACTATGGCAAAGACCTAGAGGTCAGCTTTGAGGAGACCAATCTTAGGAACTACCTGATATTAGAGGAATCATCTAACATACCATCTCTAACTAGGAAATACATATAGTAATATGATCAAAAATAGATAATTGACTTTAATGATGATAGGACTAGAAATGGAATAGGTGTGGGTATTCAATTCATAGATCCATAAAGTATGTAAATCAATTTTATATGTTGAATACTATTCAATTACACAAATAATATGGCTAAATATGTGGCATTGTGCATTGGTTTGAGGAAGGCCAAGAATATGGAAATCAATAACCTATAAATATTTAGTGACTCTAAAGAGATCATAAATTAGATTAACTTCCAATGATCCTCCAAGGATAAACATCTAAATTTATATAAGCACTGGGTCTAGAATCTATTGGAAATCTTCAACACTAATGAAATTAAGGATGTTACCAAGGAGTTGGTGTAGACACGAAAAATTAACCCACTTTTAGTGGGTAATATTCCTTAGGCAAGGATAGACCTCTCCTCCCTTAGCCTTGCTTTTTTTAGTGCCTTTGGTGAGATCATGCTTCATCATGGCCGGGTGCGACTTCGTCAGAGCGATCTTGCGCTCTGACATCACGGGGCATGACTTCGCCAGTTTTAATTTAATTCTTTTTTTATTCTTTTGGTATGCTTAAACCTAGGTCTAAAACCTCCCAGCATGTTTTGGCATTAGCTTTGTGTTTATTTTACCTGCATATTTCCCTCCAATTTCATATATAAAAGGAAGGATGTTCTTGCTTAATAAAAAAAATAGAAAAATATATGCAAGTTATATGCGATCTTAATGCAAAATTCTGATTATTGATTAAGCTTAAATTTTTTATGATAGCTCATTCTTCTTCCTTTATGTTTTCTACTGCAAGCTAACCCTGCAGTGTGAATGTTGGATTTGATATTCTATTACGTGGATTGGATTGGATTGTTGTTGGAATTGGTGGATTTGTGGTGTGGTTCGAAGAGAGAGAGTGCCCGCTTGGACACTTCAATTTTCTCTACCTACTTTTGTGACATCCATCAAGGTTTGATTACTTAATATATGGTATTTATTTTGCTTCCTATAGTCAATTTTTATTTTTTCATTAATCTGCAGTGATATCATGTTTGACATTAGCAAGGTGCGACTTCACTTGCCTAGATTAGGGTAAACCAATCTGTAGAAGCGAGATCATGCCCCATCTAGGTAGGGCATGACTTTGCTACTGCGTTATCGTGCCCACTCCAGGCGAGGTGTGAATTTCATCGAGAGCACATTGGGGGTAATTTCAAGATTTTACTTTCACTATTGTATTCCATTTTACATTTAGGTCATACTACTGCATTCTATTTTCTATTTTTTGTTACTACATTTTTATTTTATGATTAATCATCCAAAGGTCAATTTTTGCTTTTGCTTTAAAAGGTCATCTAAAAGGACCTAAGGGGTTTGACTGCTACACCTTCAAGGACTTCTATATAGTGGCCTAAGCAGGACCCCTAACGCTGATCACATTTCTTTAGTGTCTTTGGAATTATCTTGCAGGAATAGGTATTTTGATATCATTGGACAAGAGGCAAGAAAGCTAGGATCAACCACCGGTCTAGATAAGTGCTCTATTTATTGCCTTAATTGTGGATCTGATTTTAATATTTGATTCTTAGGCATATGATCTAGGGTTAATATTGTGCATTCATCCTTTGCATTTTTCTTTAAAGGTTTTTTGGATAAAACCCTAGGTTAGTGAGCATTCAAAGAAAATAATCATATTAGGCTAGCTCTTGTATGCTTGCATTATGCTTTTAGCTATTGTACTCTATTTTTTACATTGTCATTTATCTTTCCTAGTTTAGAACTAGAAAGACCAAACTTAGGTATTTTTCTTAAAAATTGAATACATCAAACATTATTGAATATCTCGAGGACTTGGACCGAGTCATTAAACCATTCCCGGTGAACCCATCCCCCTAGCACCGAGTGTAGAGTACAACATACACCCATGGTTCACCCCAAAAAAGGTTCTCTTCTTGTGGATCTATCCTTTTATTTTGGAATTGTACGTGGTAGGGCAATTTTCTCCCTCTACAATTGGAAACCAAGGTATATGAAATAGCAACAATGGTAATAAATTTTAATCCCCTCATTAATATTTGAGAGAAAATAAAGGATCTAGATGTGGTATTCTGGCCAACAACCCTTGATAATTTTGATCACTTGCAACTCTTCAACAATGATAAGCAAATTATAAGTTTCCCATTAAGGAAGCTCAACATTCTAGAGAAAAAAATAAATATGAGGATGACATCAAATATGGGTAATTTAATTAAATATAAAATAGATACCAAAGGGGTTTATTACTCTAGAAAGTTTATTCAATTTAGATTAATATGTGAAGAAATTTTCTATGAAGGTAAAATATTCTTCTTACCACCCCATCAAGGTTGTTAAAGGAAATAACTTACTACTAAGGAAAGAGTACACCAAAAATTAAGTTCCCTTATTCAAGGAGTGAGCTTTATGATTAATACGAAGATATCATTACTTGATCCTATAAATATATATATAGATATATGTTAGGAATATCATAAAGAATACTATCAAACTAGGACTAGGTGCAAAACCTTTTCGATAAAAACAACAATCAATGAATTCTAAAATTGAGGTAGTGATGAAGGAACTCTTTACATCCCCAAATAATATTTCCAATTAAGCATTTGGGTATCCAATCAGGTCTTGATATGCAAAAAGAAAAGTGATATAAGATTGTGAATTGACATTAAAAATCTCAACAAGGTATCACTAAAGGATTAGTGTCCCTTACCTACCATAGATTAAATTTTATAAAAAGTGACAAGGTCACAAATTTTATCACTCCTAGATGGTTTCTCAAACTATAAATAGATCTAAGTAAAGGACTATGATCAACATAAGACAACCTTCACCACCAAATGAGGAAATTTTTCCTATCAAAGGATATCATATGGACTATCAAATGCAAGAGCTACCTTCCAATGGATTATTGACATTGTATTTATAGGAATAATGATGATATCATTCTTATATACCTTTATGTTTTGATTTTATTTTTAAAATATAGGAATAAACATAGTCAACACCTAAAGTAGATCTTTCAAAGGTGTAGAGAATATGGTATCTCACTCAATTTCTAAAAACCCATATTAATTATCTAGGAAGGTAATTTGTTAGGTCATATGATGCCAAAATATAGTTTAGCCATATAACCTAATAGGATAAAGGCAATACAATACCTTCCTCTACCTACATTAGTCAAAGGAATCCAGTTATTCCTAGGCTAAATTTAGCTTGCCACAAAGTTCATAACTAGTTTAATGCTAGCTAGACCAATTACCAAAATATCAAAAATGAATGTAAACCTAACCTAGATTTAGGAAGGTAGAAAATATTTTTGAGATATAAAATATGCCATCAGTAGATCCCTAGCCTTATTCGATCTTGATTTCTCTAAAGATTTAGGCTCTATGTACTTATTGCTATAATTTTAATCTAGAGAAATGATAAGGATGAAGAACACCCCATATTTTGCATGAGATAGGTCCTTCACAACTACACATATATATACACCATTTAAAAATAGGTGTTTGTTATCATGAATGCCCTTAGAGAATTTACGTATTACTCGTCATAAAGCAAGACAAAAATATTTGTAGTTCACCCCATTGTATGATATAATGTACTCCATAGTGAATTGGGGAAAATAGGGTTAAGTAAATAAATAATATTTAGGAATTTGATATAGAAATGAAAACCACCAAGCTTATTAGAGGTAGGGATTTGTGGAAAAATATGGTAATATCTACTCAAAGAGACTAAATAACCCTGGTAGAAGAGATAGATTTTCATGAATAAACATGATAGATGAGACATATCTATATGTATATAGCCATAGAATAGTCTCATAGGGGTTGACACCAAATAAAGGGTCCAATTTAGACAAATGGTAATGCACTATACATGGGTAGATGTCATTCTATTCAATAAAGAATATGATGGAATCTTGTTATGATGTGTCCAAGAACAAAGGATAGAATTCAAGGAGTATGACAATGAGAAAGGATATTATTTTGTTCCCATAATAACACATAAAATACAAAGAGTTCTATAGTATTGGCTTACCATTTTATCTAACTATTTCTCATGGGTCAAGAATTGTAAATATTTTTATATGCTTATAGGAAGGAGATGGAATGCACCAATGCCCTTAAAATTTGTCATTGTTATAGAACCATTTTATTATTGGTTACTTGACTTCATAGGTAATAAATACCATTTTATAATGTAAAATACAAGTGGACACTCACAAGAATATACTATTTGACAAAATGGATGGAAGTTGTGCCAATAAAATTAGGTAATCAAGAAGTAGTCATCTAGCTATTGGAAAATATCATCACCAAATTTGGGATACCATTCACAGTAGTCACTAACAATGTTACTTATTTCAAATGGATCAAAGTGATAAAGTTTACTCTAGAATATAGGTTATTTTTTAATATGTCCTCTTAATATTATCCTCATGGCAATGAAATGCAAAAATCCACAAAGAAGAATATAACAAGGATTCTAAAGAAAATCATCACTATCATAGAGAAATTGGTATACCAAAATATGAAAGGTACTCTAGGTATATTGAGTGACACTCAAGGCCTCTATGGGTTCATATCCTTACAAGCTAGCCTATGGGAAGGAGGTTGTGTTAACAGTTAATTTGAAACTCCCTTCTCTTTAAATGTTATAATAGTTAGAGTTTACATACATTGGTGTTAAACCAATGTAAACATGATTGAATTTTTTATTGGATATGGAATAAGAAATAAGGAAGATGTTTAAGAGGATAGTTCATAACCTAGAAGTGATCAAAAGGCGGTTTAATAAATAATCCTAAAAATGGGTCACAAGGAAGGTAGTTTTGTGTTCAAGTAGAGCTAAACCAAGAAGAAACAAAAAAAATTGACTCTCTCTAGAGTGGACCCTACATTTTATTTATATTGTGAGTCCAAATTCCTAGGATGAAAAACACTACCAATATTAGTAAACATGTGGCACCTCCAACCCATATAGCAAAGAATCTAGACCAAAAGAGAATTAAAATACATAAATTTCTTTATGGTTATTACCTTTTAAAAATTATTTCCTCTTTCATATTTCCATTTATTTTATAAAATCTAATTTCTATGGCTTCCTGATGGGGGACCGAAAAATGCAACTCCAGAAATCCAAAAAATTTCATTCATTAACTAGAAATCTCTTTACAGATACAGCCCGCAGGCTTTACAACAACCAGCGCTCGGCTTCATTTTCTCTAACTACACTCTAACTGTGTGCGATATCCAATCCCCCCATTTCTCTTACAATCTCTGAGTTTTTATCGAGGTCTCGACCCTCTAGGCCATTAATGACCCACCTGGTAGAATTCATTACAAAAACCTACAAAATTGGCTTCCACGGTCGAGTCTTCAATTTTCTTTCCATAAATGGGCAACTGCCCTGATCCGCTATGAAAGCATGCATTAAAGAGACCCTTGACCTACAACCGTCATTTTGTTAGACTGTTCATCTGTGATTGTTACCTCTTTTTTTGTGTGCATGGTCGTCTGCGTGTTCATTTCTTATTTTCTTTCTTCTGGTCGTGATATATCGTGACCTCTCCGCCTTCGAGCCTTGATTTCAAATTCATGTCATGATTTCATGACGTCGCGATATCGCGATGTCGCGATATCACGACCTCCTTGCTTCCCTGCCTTGACTTTAATTTTATGTCACGATTTCACGACGTCGCAATATCGCGACCTCCCTGCTTCCCTGCCTTGAATTCAATTTTATGTCACGATTTTGTGACGTTGTGATATCGTGACCTCCCCACTTCCCTACCTTGAATTCAATTTTATGTCATGATTTCGTGACGTTGCGATATCGCGACCTCCCCGCTTCCTTGCCTTGACTTCAATTTTATGTCACGATTTCACGACGTCGCGATATCGCGACCTCCTTGCTTCCTTGCCTTGACTTCAATTTTAAGTCATGATATCGTGACCAACTTTTGCCTTGTCAAAAACAAAACACTTAGAAAAACTCTGGTTGATGCAAGATTGCTCTGTTGCCGTCGGATGCTCCTGCATCAAACACCCGGGGTTGATGGAGAAGTGACCTTCACTTCTATGCTATTTGGTCATGGTTTTCTGCAACATCTCCAAATGTACACCTACTTCTGCAACCCGCTTAAACCCCGTCTCCTAGCAAAAACATTTTCTGCCTTCTACCAGACAAATTCTGGCACTACTGCACACCTTCTCGTCCACTACCTATAATGGCTTTAACTTGTGGCACACTCCATATTTCATCAATGAGTACGTATTTGCACGACCATCATGCACTGCACTTCGATCAAACTGCCATGGCCTTCCTAACAGCAAATGGCAAGCATCCATGGGGAAAACATCACACAGGACCTCATCCTGGTACTTCCCAATATTGAATGTGACTAAGCACTGTTCACGGACCCATGCTCTGTGGTCCTTTCACAACCACACAATCCGATATGGATGCGGGTGTCTCCTCCTCTCCAGCTGCAACTTAGTGACCATTTCCTTGGAGACTAAGTTATCAGTACTTCCATTGTCTATAATAACATTACAGACTTTACCTGAACTCTTGCACCTCATGCAGAACAAGCTTCTCCTCTGCTCTAGTTTGTCTTCCTCAATCAGCATGGCTCTCCTTGTGACCATGAATTCCCCTCTCTTTGCCTCCTTAGAATGTTCTGATTCGGTTTTTTCATTTGCCACAATAGCTCTGGCAGGACCCACAAGTCTCTTGTTCACCCTCTCGCGGTGCTGGGGACACTCATATGCCCGATGTCCCTCTTCTCCATAGTGGAAACAAGTTCCACGAAACACTCCTCCTCTGTTTCCTTGTCCAGATCTACCTCTTCCTCTTGGGTAGTTATTCTGGCCACTGGATCTGGGTTCCTCATCTTCCTTCTGATCCCAGCTGCTACTAACTTCTTCTTTCTTCTCCTCTTTTCCTTCATCTTTTATTCCACTAGTATTTCCTCCATGCCCTCTTCCTCTTTGCTTGCTCTCAAACCTTCTGTTCAGTTTCTCTTCAACCTTCAGAGCAAACTGGTAAGCATCTTCAATGGTGCTCACCCGAACTAGGCTCAACTCTTCCTGGATACTGGGTCTCAACCCATTGATATAACGGGCCACCTTCTCCTTGCTTGCCTCTAAATGGCCAGTTCTGATGGAGATCTTATAAAACTCCTCTGTGTACTCTTGGACAGTTTTGTTCATCTGTCTCAAACTCTGCATTTTTCTTAGCAGATCCAGTTTGTAATCACCTAGGATGAACTGCCTCTTCAGCTTCTACACTATTCATGCCCATTTTGTTATCAGTTCTTTTCCTCTTCTATTTCTCTCCAGTTGCACTCCCTTCCACCATATGCTGGCATGACCCTTCAGCTTGGTCTTGGCAAATCTAACCCTCTCAGGATCTTCAACTTCTTCATACTCAAAGTACTCTTCCAGATCGTTGATCCAGTCGATCAATTCCTCTGGATCAAGATTTCTTGAGTACGCAGAAACCTCTATCTTTGGCCTCTTTCCAATCTAAGAAATGGCTTTGTACAACCTGGCTTGTGTAGGATCTACAACCTCTTCTTCTTCCTCAAACTGGTTTTCTTCTTCATCCACTTCGTCTTCACTACCTTCATCTCTTCTTGGCTACAATCCTCTACGCACCTCTTCTTGCAGGGCTTGCATTTGCCTCTGCAAAGCTCGAACATCTTCTACTGACGCCATGCCTCTCCCACCAACGAGGTTTCTTCTTGGAGGCATTCTGCTCACTCTCTCACAAGCCCTTCCACAGATCCTGGTGTAACTGCCTCAAGTCCAGCGATCTGTTACACACTCAGGAACTTCTGGCTCTGATACCACTGATGGGGGATTGGAAAATGCAACTCCAAAAATCCAAAAAATTTCATTCATTAACTAGAAATCTCTTTACAGATACAACCCGCAGGCTTTACAACAACCAACGCTCGGCTTGGTTTTCTCTAACTACACTCTAACTACATGCGATCTCCAATCCCCCCCTTTCTCTTACAATCTTTGAGTTTTTATTGAGGTCTCGACCCTCTAGGCCATTAATGACCCACCTGGCAGAATTCATTACAAAAACCTGCAAAATCGGCTTCCACGATCGAGTCTTCAATTTTCTTTCCATAAATGGGCAACTACCTCGATCCGCTATGAAAGCATGCATTAAAGAGACCCTTGACCTACAATCGCCATTTTGTTAGACTGTTCATCTATGACTGTTGCCTCTTTTTTTGTGCGCATGGCCGTCTGTGTGTTCATTTCTTATTTGCTTTCTTCTGGTCACGATATCGCGACAGGTCGCAATATCGTGACCTCTCCGCCTTCGAGCCTTGATTTTAAATTCATGTCATGATTTTGTGATGTTGCGATATCGCGACGTCGTGATATTGCGACCTCCCCACTTCCCTGCCTTGACTTTAATTTTATGTCATGATATCGTGACCTCCCCGCTTCCCTGCCTTGACTTCAATTTTATGTCGTAATTTCACGATGTCGTGATATCGTGACGTCACGATATCGCGACCTCCCCGCTTCCCTACCTTGACTTCAATTTTATGTCATGATTTCATGACGTCGTGATATCGCGACCTCCTCGCTTCCCTGCCTTGACTTCAATTTTATGTCACGATTTTGCGATGTCGCGATGTCGTCGCGACCTCCCTGCTTCCCTGCCTTGAATTCAATTTTACATTGTGATTTCATGACGTCATGATATCGTGACCTCCCCGCTTCCCTGCCTTGACTTCAATTTTATGTCACGATTTCGCGACGTCGTGATATTGCGATGTTGTGATATTACGACCAACTTCTGCCTTGTCAAAAACAAAAAACTTACAAAAACTCTGGTTGATGCAAGATTGCTCTATTGCCATCGGATGCTCCTGCATCACTTCCTCTTCCTCTCTCTTTCTCCACAAGACTTCTTATTTTATAGAAGGAAACAAATTTATATCATTGACAAGTTCGTGTTATTTTTTTGTAAAGAGAAAACCATGTCTTCTTGTTTTTTATAAAAAGTGAACCACTCAATAAGGCAAGTGAAATGATCACCAAAGTTGCTTATCCTATGCCAACCAATCAAGTGATCAAATCAACCCCTAGGCTGACCTATCTCATTTTACCCTTAAATGAGGGCACAAATAGGTCGAGGGGTATAAAACCCACTGATCGCTATCTACCCCCTTGTTTTTAAGGAAAAATGAATATCTCATGCAATTACATGAACTAGTATAAGCTATACCAAAATAGTTAAACCAAGACAAAAAAGCATAAATAACATAATAAATTGGCTTCCATGGCCGAGTCTTCAATTTTCTTTCCATAAATGGGCAACTGCCCCGATCCGCTATGAAAGCATGCATTAAAGAGACCCTTGACCTGCAACTGCCATTTTGTCAGACTGTTCATCTGTGACTGTTGCCTATTTTTCTGTGCGCATGGCCGTTTGCATGTTCATTTCTTATTTGCTTTCTTCTGGTTGCGATATCACAACCTCTCTGCCTTCGAGCCTTGATTTCAAATTCATGTCATGATTTCGTGACGTCGTGATATCACGACCTCCCTGCTTCCCTGCCTTGACTTTAATTTTATGTTACGATTTCGCAATGTCGTGATATCGCGACCTCCCTGATTCCCTGCCTTGACTTCAATTTTATGTCACGATATCGTGACGTCGCAATATCGCGACCTCCCCGCTTCCCTGCCTTGACTTCAATTTTATGTCGCGATATTGCGACGTCGCGATATCGTGACCTCCCTACTTCCTTGCCTTGACTTCAATTTTATGTCACGCTTTCGTGACGTCGCGATATCGTGACGTCGCGATATCGTGACCTCCCCACTTCCCTGCCTTGACTTCAATTTTACGTCTTTTGCCTTGTCAAAAACAAAACACTTAGAAAAACTTTGGTTGATGCAAGATTGCTCTGTTACTGCCGGATGCTCCTGCATCACTTCCTCTTCCTCTCTCTTTCTCCACAATACTTCTTATTTTATAGAAGGAAACAAATTTATATCATTAAAAAGTTCGTGTTATTTTTTTGTAAAGAGAAAACTATGTCTTCTTGTTTTTTATAAAAAGTGAACCACTCAATAAGGCAAGTGAAATGATCACCAAAGTTGCTTATCCTATGCCAACCAATCAAGTGAGCAAATCAACCCCTAGGCTGACCTATCTCATTTTACCCTTAAATGAGGGCACAAATAGGTCGAGGGGTATAAAACCCACTGATCCCTATCTACCCCCTTGTTTTTAAGGAAAAATGAATATCTCATGCAATTACATGAACTAGTATAAGCTATACCAAAATAGTTAAACCAAGACAAAAAAACATAAATAACATAATAATAAATATGAAACTATCTTGATCTAAGTAAAAATTAAGAAATAATATTTAAGAATGTACTATGCTAATATCATCCATAAAAAAACATAATCTTGGATAATTCCTAACAAAATAAATCATATACTTGAAGCCTAGGGAATAAATGATCATATCATCCATAAATAATCACAATAAAGAACTCAATTATATTCTATATTTCTTGTAATATTACCACTATAAAAAGAGGATATTGCACCTAGACTGAATGTAGAGGATTCAACGTGCCTTGGAAACTAGTCCTCAAGCAACAACTTTGATATTTGGCTATAAATATTTGTGTAGTATCTCATTCCCCTCAATGAAAAGGTAGCAAACTAGTAGTTAGTGGATTTGATTATGCCTACAAGAACAAGAGAGGAAGAGATAAGGAGAGCAAGAAAATCACCTATCACGAAAGTAACAGAGGTAAAAATCTCAAAGCAATATTAGTAGTTGTAATGATCAAGAGAATGTATAATAGATGTATGATGATAAGATAATAGTATGGTAAGGTGTATAAATTAGGGGATAAATTGGGTGTTTATATAATATGAAAAGGATAGCTTTCCATTTTGAGGCTAACACCTAAATTACACTCTTGTCAAAGCTATAAAATCAAAATTGTTGGTCTAAATGATACGTTGTCTTAACATTAGGTATAAAAGCATGCTAGGATCATGATAGTACATAAAAATACCTAAAAAATAATCAATTGCTATGATCACTATTTAAAGTGGCAATCATGGTATCGTTTATATTAATAAAGAAAGCTTTGAGGCACACATGTAAACATGCTCTGTAATCAAGATTTTATCCTTATTTCAGAGTTTTGGAAAGTTTAACAAACAAAAATGATAAAGGTAACAAATATATGAAGAAATAGAACCAAAAATATTGACCAAAATGGCTCATCATCGTTGTACCCAAGGACTAGTAAAGTTAGTCCACTCTTATCCCATATGTAGGAGCATAGGACTCTCCACCACCTGCAAAGTCAATTGTTAGTGTTCTTTTTATAAATACATATTATCCCTTCCTAAGGACTATAAGTGACACTATAAGGTATATCCCCTTATGGGACCTTAAGAAAAAATAAAAAGATCAATATGTGGTAGCCAAAACAACAAAAATAAAAATTCTATATTATGATGTAAAAACAAAATAAAATGTTAATTTTGATTCTACTATCTATGCAAAATGCAAAAAAATTGAAATACGTGACAAAAAAATTAAAAAAACATGGCCAAATGATGTAAAAACATAGGAAAACTACTTAGTACTTAATTGTGTGTGCCTCTAGAAATTTTGGCAAGATCTAAATAAATTTTGCTTTTACCATGCTGCTTGAAAGGAATTAACTTGTAAAACTGTTCATGTTGAAGAACACTAGTTGGATGTGAAAAAGCAAAAAAAAAAAGCATAAAGAGTCCATAGCAAGCAAAAACCTTTAAAGGCACTACCCTTCTTATATCCTTGTAAAACTTAGCAAAATATTATGTAGAAAACCTTTTTTGTAGTAAAAAAATAAAAAATATCTATAGGGGAAGAAATATTTAGGTGCACTCCTAACCCTTTGACAAGCACCACAAATTCACATGACCTCTAATTTTAGTATAGATATAGTTTATGGTAATGGGGGTGATGCTAGAGAGGTAGGTGTCCCAAATTTTCCTTGTAGTTTATCCATATTTTGACAAAAATGAATAAAAATAAGAAGATAAAGTTAACAAAAAGCTCTTAGTTAGATAGCTAGAAAATATTTAGTACAACAAGAAAAGCACCATAAGAACCACCATGTAACATAGGTGGTGCGATCCACATAGGATAGCCAAAACATCCTAGAAGTACCTCAAAAGGACTAAAATTGGGGTCAACCAAGATCACCACATTTTGAAAAGTGATAATCATGGCCAAAATTGATAATTTTGACCATAAGTAGGAAAAAATATCATGAAAAAGTGGTAATTGTAGAAAAAGGTAGCAATCTTAGTCGCATGCAAAAAGGAGTGATAATTGTCTTATCAAAATAAGGGTGATCTTGGCCTTGTTCGACGATCCCAATAATTATTGGTGAACACGATCTCATAATTTTTTGGAGACTAAGCTTCCTTTGAGAATGGTCAATAAGAAGAGACTAGATGAAGTAGAGGCTTGGGCTAAGAACATGGTGAGGGTTGACACAATGATAAAGAGAGATACTAGCAGAGTAACCAATGCAGGATGAGATAGTTGGATAGGAGATGACTACCTATAGTGACATATAGATCCCTTTTGTATATAGGAGTGGCTACAAATAGGGTTATGCATAATGGATTGGTCCCAAAATGTATTTACAAAAATGGGGTAAATTAATTTTGAAATCGAGGCAAATAGTGTCCAAACTCATGTAGAAGACATGGCAAATTGCATTTTTTCTTGCAAAAATTATAAAAATGGGGTGAATCAATTGTAAAATCTTGCTACCACTTGTTTTTCATATATTATTATGATAAGACAATAATATTTACCAAATACATCATTTTAGGTTGCCTAGATCTAGCATCCTTTAAGGGTTTTAGCATATTACCCTTACTAGATCTCTACTTGATTTTTCTTAGGTATTGCACTTTAGCAACTTCAAAGCTCATTTTTGAGGTCTTCTAAGGGTTTTTTGAGGATTTTACCAAGTGCCAAACTGATTATAAGATCTCATCCAAATAGGTGGTTTAAAAAAAATTTGAAAATGAAGCTCTATATCAAACATTATGCCTCCTAGAAGGTCATCTACAAACAAAGCTCCTTTACAACCGATCGATATTTTTGTTGATTAGTTGTAGAGGTGCAATCGATAAATACTTTTATCAATCAATTTCACCTCTACAATCGATTGATAGAAGCATCGATCGATTATAGAGGAGCAACCCTTTTGTTGATTGGTTTCTCCTCTATAATCAATAGATAATTTTGTTGATTGATTGTAGAGGAACAACCAATCGATAGAAGTATTGATTTATTGTAGAGGTGTAACTGATTAACAATTTTATTGATCGATTGTAGAGGTGCAACTGATCAACATTTTTTATCAAAATTGCAAAGGTGCAATCGATTGATAAAAGTATCGATCAGTTATAGAGGAGCAACTGATCAACTCTTCTATATATTGGTTGTAGAGGTGCAACCGATCGACCAAAGTATCAATCAATTGTAGAGGAGTAATTGATCGACTCTTCTATAGATTGATTGCTCCTTTTCAACTGATTGACTCTTCTTCATATTGGCTACTCCTCTACAACCAATCAACTCTTTTGTTGATCCACTTCTCCTCTACAATCGATCATTATTTTACTCAATAGATAGTCCTTTCTCTCTATCTATAGATTGATCCCCTATAATTGATCTTCTGTTCTCTTTACAATCGATTGTACCAAGTTTTTGTGTATCATTTTTCTCTACTATAGGTAATTTTTTGAGGAGTTTAAATGTTTTAGATTTATGAGTATCGTTGTCACATTAGGTATATATACTAGTGGTATAAGAGGTAAATATGATGGGATAAATAATTTTTTTATAATTTCAAGGCAAAAAAGTTCCACAATTTAGGTGGGAGTGTTGGCAATTTAAAATAGAAATAGTAAAATTATTATCAATGTGGGGCGAGATGACCCACAATTTTTTTGTGGATCCAAAATGTTTTGGTGAATGGGCCCTCATCAAGGGTCTCCATAATTTCCAATTTAAAATTTTGGAATTAATTATGATTCACCGCTATGCATAACCTTGGCTACAAAAGAGGATGACCCCTTAAATGTGACAAGAGTTATGAAATGTTATCCTATACTAAGTAGCATACATGCCCCACATTTTGTCTCATTAGCCATTGTATTATGATTTTATGCTCTTTTGAAACACAATGACCAACATTTTTTTATGGAGGTCAATACCTGATGATATGATTAAGATGACAATGACCCTAAAGGATGTATACTTTATTATATAGTTACCAATTATTAGACAAATACCCTATATTTCCATGATATATGAGTCACACCTTATGCTAGTGGAGTGGGAAACTAGAGAGAGATGACTAGATAAATAGATGACCATTATTCTAGAGTAGTTTTGGACTATAGTAGGCATACCCTTTGTACGATGTGCTCCTATTTACCTACATGTTCTATTACAAGGGAACATATAAGACCCTAACTTGTTGAAATATCCACTATATCTATACCTAGAGGAGGACTACATAGGTCTAGAGAGGAGATTTACCTAAGGTATGCTATTATTAGATCTATTGTTTATAACTTGTATATATTCAAGACTACTATGCATGCACTATTAGCCTTGCCTTCCTACTATAGTCATGGATATATGAGCATTTTTTATGTATTAATCTCTAGGTTTACTCCATGAAATAATGCCCAATGAAATTTGGACAAGATGGTGGGACCACATTATAGGGCTAGCATGACAATAAGTATCATCCCTCACATAGATCCCTTGAGGGTAAAAAATCTATATGTCCTATCAGCACTTATGAAAAACTAACCATTGGGGCATATAACAGTTTGTACGAGTGAGATAGGTGATCATAGTCTATGATCATTAGACTAAGGTGGTGGTACCTAATAGGGTAAAGTAGGTCCCTAGATACTCTAGGAATTTACATCCAAATGGGATGATTTATATCCTAGTAGCATGATATAGACACTAGAGGAAGCTATTATCAAACAAATTGAGTGACCCATGACTAGTACAAGGTTATCATAGGTAGAGGAATGGAGGAAAGGAGGGTCCCACAACATAGAAATTAAGGGGACTTGAAGAGGTCATCGAACCCACTATAGAGTGTCCTAGATATTGGGATACCCATATAGATAAAAATACCACCCCTCATATCTACATGGGATAGGGGTGCACCATTAGGAGTAGTGCAAGCCCATAACAACAATGAGGAGTATCTAGGGGAGGAGGAATCTATGGAGAAGATAACAATAAAGGAGGGTACAATATAGAAATTACACTAGAGGAGGAGATAGAGGACTTTGAGGAGATATCAACATAAAAGAGGTCTATTTATATGAGGTTAGAATGGACATTGTCAATCTAGAGGTCTTTTTATTTAGAGGATAATGACATGATGAGATAACTCAACAAACCAAGTAGACCATCCCTTTAGGTAGCTCAACAATTTTAAGTTTTTATCTTTATGCATGGTTAAAGTTGATTAGTAATATGTTACATGAGTTTTATTATATATAATTATTATAATAATTTTTTTACATATGACTAAAGACACATCCCATGAGTGATGAGAGCTAATTGACATATTACATAGAGTCACCTTGGGATTGAATTTGCAACCATATCCCTTACATTATTATATCTAACATATTTTTTTTGTAGCACCATGGAAACCCACTAGTATGTACATAGGTTTCATTGGTTGACATGGCTATCTACTCAAGACACAAGGTAGCTTAGGATGATGATATTCAATGCCCCATGTACCATATTTTTAGACATATATGAGATTTTTTTCAATATATAATATATTTAATTTATGTATTGCTTTTATAATATGATGTGTTGTTTTTTTTTTATATGCTTTTCATTTCTTGATTTCTTGTATCAATTAGGCATGACATAATATTTTATATTCAAGAAACATAATTATGATGCTCTTGAGATAAACAAAAATACTTGGCATAACATCCCACTAAAAACTATTGTAACGTGTCGTATAAAACCCCATAAAAGTATAACATGATATTGTATAACATCCCACTTGAAATTGAAATGTGATGTGGTCCTTAAAACATTATATATACTATAGAAGAGAATCCTCATAGGCAAGTCAAGATGATGCTATCAATAGAAATATGTTGATGATCTATACCTTGGTAAAAACTACCTTCTTATAATATATGCTATGAGTGAAGTATCAACCAAGCATATAGGCCATTTTATTAGATAAGTTGCATGTAGTATTCAACAAGTGCAGAGTAGAAAACAAGCACACTCATCACTATAGTGGGATAGACCAAGAAAAACCAACTTACTCCATGCACAAATATAAATATATGTCCCTCATTCCTAAGAGAAACTGCTAGATAGGCACAAATAAACACAATGTGTCAATAAGCATGTACATACATTATTGTGGGGTACAATAGGAGAATCCAACTTATGCCATGCATGGATGCAAATTCTTGTCTCCTAATACAACTTATGCCTTATTATTTATGATGAGTATGAGATGTCAAAAAAGGTATACTCACCACAATAAGTGGAGAATAAACAAAGAAGTAAAAAAAATAGGCTAGATACATATTGCAACATGTCTAGGGCAACGAGATCCTATAAAAAGAAGAATCTCATTATCCTACTACAATAGACAAAGATTGCACACTATAGTATCCATCAAAGCATAATGTGTTAACAAGCACACTTAGAATTATATCAAGAGAAAATATTTAAGGGATACATAGATTGATTAAATATTTATAATGTGGTTTATTACATATAGGTTAAAAATATTACCTTGATGTTTGGTCCATACACCATATGGAAGATGATATAGGTTGTGAAAAGTCAATTGCATTATTACACTTAAAGTAGGATACTAACAAAAAATAATAGGGAAAACCTTGAAGACATCATGGTACCCCTTACTAGTAATAGTGACACCATGATAAAGGAGAGAAAATAAGGTACAAACAAATTTAGAAATAATAAATTCTAGTAAAAATAGATGGAAAAAACAAATCAAGTAGCAAAATAGAATGCAAATCACACAAAATAAGAAAGAATAGTAAAAAACTAACAGAAACAAGAAGAAAGTAGTTAAATTTTTTAGCTAACTTGGATTGCCACTTAAAGTGGAGATCATGGTCAAGAGAGGAAAGACATCATATAACACATCAATATGTGCTAAAATTGAAGAATATATAGGATTAATGGATACAATGACTCTCAAATAGAGATTCAAATTAGAAAACAATCCACCAAAATCAATAGACAAAACCTAAAAAATATATAAATTATACAAATGGGTCAAAATGAACTAGCATAAAAGGGTTTGACATGCATGGAATTGGTGGATTCTTCCAAATCGAATCCATTTATTATTTACAATTTCGTTGCCTTAGATCCAAACAAATCTTTGATAGTACATGGACCAATCCATTTATGTATAACTTTACCCTTGTACTTCTTATGCACATTATCGATCTTGAGAACAAGATCCTTGATTATGAAATCATGATGATAAAATTTCTTATTATACTACTGTAGACACCTAAAATACATCATGTTTAGGATACTAATCATATGGGCATCTTTGCAGACCATATTAATGATCTTGGATCCTCCCAAGGCTAAGCAGTGGTTCTAACCACTCATTTTAGGCATCCTGGGCCTATTTAGCCTTAGCTACGGATGGCATCCACAACTAAGATCTCAGTCATGGTTGACACCCATTGAAGAAAACAAGCTTATACTGAGAGGGGGGGTGAACAATATAGCGCCCACTTTTTACTTTCTTTCCAAACCAATATCAATTAATGTCCTTAATTGCAATAACCAAATATAGCAGTGTGCATTAATAACTCAGATAGCAATAGTAAGCAAGAGCACAAGTCACCACACACAATTGAGACACAAGATTTAACGTGGTTCCCCCAATGTGGGGTACTCCACAAGATAATCTCCTTATAATATTTCACACAAAAATAAGGATCCTTATCCAATACAATGATTACTTTGATCTGCTCAAAGCTAGGCAATACACTGATCTACTCAGGTAGGCAATCCATTGATCTACTCAGCTAGGCAACACACTGATCTGCTCAGGTAGGCAATCCATTGATCTGCTCAGCTAGGCAACACACTGATCTGCTCAGGTAGGCAATCCACTAATTTTCTTAGCTAGGCAACACATTGATCTGCTTAGGTAGGCAATCCATTGATCTGCTCAACTAGGCAACACACTGATCTGCTCAGGTAGGCAATCCATTGATCTGCTCAGCTAGGAACTCCATTGATCTGCTCAACAAGCTCACATAGAACTTGTCCAAATATGCTCAACAAGCTCACATAAAACTTGTCCAAATCTGCTCAACAAGCTCACACATAACTTGTCCAAATTTGCTCAACAAGCTCACATAGAACTTGTCCAAATCTGCTCAACAAGCTCACACAGAACTTGTCCAAATCTGCTCAACAAGCTCACATAGAACTTGTCCAAATATGCTCAACAAGCTCACTAAGAACTTGCTCAAAATCTGTCCAAAAACTATCCATAAATCTGTCCCAAAAGCCTTCTCAAGGCTCAATCAATCATGCACAAAAACTACCACAAATCTATCCAGAAATCTATCCCAAAGACCTTCTCAAAGGCTCAACCAATCATGCTCAAGTAGCATTCAAATCTCATCCACAAATCTATAAAGGCAAGGCTCAATGATGAACTCAACAATGAATGGTAAAGCACTCTATAATGGATGACAACAATGATCCACAATGATCTCAACTTAAATAAATCTCAAATCAACTCAAGTCAACTCATAGAAGCATAAAGAGAATTGTTAGAGACTCAATATGTTCTAAGCTCAATCTCAACTCAAATCAGATTTATAGAATAGTTTGTTTCATGGAACTTGAACAATCACTTCACACATCACTTGACTAGGCTCAATCAACTCAACTCAACCAATCATCACAAGAGACATCTCTTTCTCACAAAACCCTAGTCCAAGCATGTATCAACCAACTCAAATGTTTCCAACAATGCTCAACCACAAATCTCACATAACAATGATACTCATGTTCTTTTCAAGTTCTTTGCATAACCAATGGGCTTCAACAACTATGCTTATAAAACAAGGTTTAAACACAACTCTCAAACTAGAAAACCTTGAAGCATTCAACCAACCACTTTCGAAAAGGAAACCACAATCAATCCTTTTCTCTCCAATGATATTTCAGAAATCAACCACCATAATCAATCAATAGGAGAATGTGCCCATACCTTTTATGAAGATGAAGAAACCTCTTTGGAAATCTGCCACACTCAACAAACTTCTTTTTCAACTTTCAACAAGGGTTAGAGATCATGATTAATATCACAACAACAATATCCAAATAACACCTTATCACTCCTACTCAACAAAATGCATCATGTCCCCTTATGAAAGAATTAATCACTTTTGAAAAAGAACAAAACAACCTTCACTTTTGAACCCCTTTACAAAAATAGAAATATCTCTTTACATACACCTTATTTCTCCCTCTAAGCAAGTTAATCAAATAGCCCTCGAAATAAGCTTTCCAACGATATATAATATGATATACTTCTAAAAGGAAAATCACCAGAAATATCTCTTTTTCTCAACATGCATCACAACCCTTATCTCTCCTAGGGCAACCTTAGAAAAATAAAATATTAGGAAAAATTATTAACTTGCCTTTGTCCTCAGTGGGATTCGATCCCTGATCGCTGCCCCTGCACCACTCTAACCATGGTGCCAACAACCACGTGAGCCAACCGCTCACATAGAATAGTGAGCGCAAACCTTCTATTTGTTTGCTCCGAGCGTGTCCTCAAACACCACGTGCACCAAAAGAGTCCTCCCTTTCACTTTGCAAAACTAGTATCGATGGGATTCGAACTTTGGATCTACTGGCGCTTCAACACCTTACATGCCTTCCTCTTGCCGCTAGGCCACAAGCACCTACGGTGCTTGGTAAGGGACCTCCCTTACTTTTATTGCCTCCTTTCTCCACTGGATTCGAATGAGCTGCGACGCCTTTGCTCCCTCTTCGAACGAACACCCTTTGCACACTCTTTAACATGCTGGCACCTTTCACTCCCTTAGCAATTCGAACGCATCACCATCATCGAGGACATAGGAAATAAATCAAAACATTTGGTGGCATATTTATATATGCCTTCCTCCTTTCTTTTGACGTCGACGCTATAAATTAAACTTTAATATTATATGCCTCCTCCTTTCTTTTGATGTCGGCGCTATAAATTAACTTTTAATTTTAAATTTTAAATAATTAAAATTTAAACTTAAATATTTAAAATTAAATATCTCCATCATCGAGGCACCTTTTTCGATGAAACGAAAAGCCAACCTAGGTTTTAAGAAAAACCCATTTCAAATCTGCCATCCATGGTTTTAAATAAAACCTTTTATTTTGCCTGCCTTGGTTTTCACAAAAACCCTGTATATATTCATGCTTTCCAAAATATCATAAATGCTTATTTATGAAATACTTTGGCCACCAAAACTCAATGTGATCCATGTGACATCAATGACAACATAAAATACCTCAAATTTCCAACAATCTCCCCCTTTGTCATTGATGGCAACACCTCTAATGCAAATCACCACAATCACTGCAAAAACCATTTCTGAGAATCAAAGTTGCTCCCCCTGACTCAATACTCTCTTTGGAGGCTGCTCCCCCTAACTCAATGCTCTCTTTGGAGGCTGCTCCCCCTAACTCAAATCTCTCCCCTTACTCAAATCTCTCCCCCTTTGACATCAATGGCAAAAGGGACACCTATGGGGCTAAAATATATGACTCTTAAGCTTAGCCCCCTCACCACCTTCTCTCTTGAGGTGATTAATTTTGGGGTGGGAGTACTTTTACTCCCATATTACATTGTTTCTTTCCTCTATCAACTTCCTTCCATATTTTCTTGATATCCTTCTCTTGATGAATTACTTGATCTTCTTGTCTTGAACCTGTTTGACCTTCTTGCCTTGAACCTATTTGGAATTGAGTCCTACACCATTTTGCAATATGTCCAAAGTTATTGCAATTAAAACACTTGATATTGTAGCCTTTGGATGGTGCCCAAATCCTGAATTTTTTCTTGAAATAATTTCCATATCCATTCCTTTCTTGAACCCTGTATTGTGAAGCTCTATTTTCATGACCATTATGACCATGACTTCTGAATTGTGTAGCTCTAAAACCAAAACCATTTTGCTCATTTTCTTTGCATTGAGAAGCTCTATGACCAATCCTGTTGCATAAGAAGCAATGTCCCTAAAAACCATACCTTCTTCCTTTGAAGTTTCTTCTAGAAAAATCAAACTTCTTTGATCCATGGACCCTGCAGTGTATAGCCCTGTGTCCAAATCCATTACAAGAAAAACAATGTCCTTGAAAAGCCCTTTGTTCATGCCTTGGTTCCTCATACCTTTCTTGACCATTATCCCTATGATCATTTTCAACTTGTGCATTGCATCCTTGAACCTTCTTTGTAGTATCTAAATCCTTTTCCTTAATTTCTTCCTTGCTTTCCTCTTCAAGAATTTATTTTCCTTTTGAACTTGATTCACCTATCTCAAAATAAGATCCAAACTGAATATTTGGAGCCATAGGAACTTTGGAACTTTCTTCATAAAACTTAGGTGCTTCCTTGCTTTCATATTTTAGAACTTCCTTTCCTTTTGAGTGTGATTCCCCAAACCTGAAATATGAGACCTTTGGTGCTTTGGAATCTTCCTCTTCTTTCTCTTCATTTGTGTCAAGTAGCAAATTGGCATCCATATTTATTGTCTCTGAAATACATGTTTCCTTCTTAGTGAAAATATCTTGACCTTTTGAGTCATGTGATGGATCAAACTTCTCATGTATGGAACATCTCAATTCTTTTAGATTCTCCTTAACCTCTTGTAGTTGCTCATGGATATTATTGAAGTCTTCCTTTAGATCAGCTGAGACATCTATCTTTCTTACAATATTCTCTTGTATAACTTCTTCTATTTGGAGTGAATGTTCTTCTTCTACTTCTCTTATCCCATAGAAAAACCCTTCTTCATCTTCACTATCACTGAGATCATTATCATCTTCTATAGCAAACAAACTCTCATGATTTCTTTGACCATGCCTGTTTCCTTGATGTGTCATCTCATCTTCACTATCACTGAATCCATTGCAATATCTTGATCTGTGATCTCTTTGACCACACACAAAGCACTGTTCTCTTTCACCTTCTATTCCAAGGAATAGATGTTCTTCCTTTTCATCATCTGACTTGTCTCTATCATTGTGATCTGAGCTATCACTTGCTTCTACAATGTAGTAAGATTTCTTTACCTTACAAAAATTTTTCTTCTTCTCATACCTGTTTTGCTTGTATCTGTCATCTTTGTCATGCTTATGCTTTCCATATTCTTTTCTTTTGTGACCCTATTTTTCATCATCACTATTTTCTTCATGTGGACACTTGTGTGCATAGTGACCAAGATCACCACACTTGTAGCATCTGACTTTCCTCATATCCCTAAAATTCCTTGAGTCCTTATTCCTTTTGATGAAGTTAGCTTCCTCATCATTAACTGGATCTCTATCTATCTCTGGAACCTTCCCTTTCTCTTTCTCTGAAGCCTTGAATGCAATCTCTTTTATTGGAACCTGATGCTTACTCACCCTCATCTCATAAGTTGTGAGAGTTCCTTGTAGTTCTTCCATTGTTAGCTTGTTGATATCCATTGTTTCTTCTATTGTTGAAACCTTTGCATCATACTTCATGGGAAGTGATCTCAAAACCTTTTGAGTAACTTCTGATTCTTTCATCTCAAATCCTAGGCCTCTCATGGTGTTAGTAATCTCATCAACTCAAAGTAAAAACTTTGCAATATCTTCAGAATCTTCCATTTTCAATTCCTCAAATATTTTTCTATGAGTTTGTAGTTTTGACAACTTTACCTTGGAATCTCCTTCATAAGTATTCCGCAACTTGGTCCACATTTCATTAGCTGAATTACATACCATGACCTTTGCAAAATCTGTCTCACGTAGCCCACTCAAAATACAATTTATTGCCCTTGCATTGATCTCAACCAATTTCTTGATAGTCTTATCTACCTCGGGATCACCTTCAACCTTATACTCTTTTTCAACCATCTTCCATACCTCATATCCTTGTGATATCAAGTAGTTCTTCATTCTCATGCTCTAGAAAGCATAATTGTTACCATCAAATAATGGTGCCTTATTTGTAGATGATCCATTCTGTGAAGCCATCTGTGTTCTTGTAGAATCTACCCTCAAGTTGTTAGCCTTTCCGAAGGAACCCGCTCTGATACCAATTGAAGAACACAAGCTTATACTGAGAGGGGGTGAACAGTATAGCACCCACTTTTTACTTTCTTTCCAAACCAATATCAATTAATGTCCTTAATTGCAATAACCAAATATAGCAGTGTGCATTAATAACTCAGATAGCAATAGTAAGCAAGAGCACAAGTCACCACACACAATTGAGACACAAGATTTAACGTGGTTCCCCCAATGTGGGGTACTCCACAAGATAATATCCTTATAATATTTCACATAAAAATAAGGATCCTTATCCAATACAATGATTACTTTGATCTGCTCAAAGCTAGGCAATACACTGATCTTCTTAGGTAGGCAATCCATTGATCTGCTCAACTAGGCAACACATTGATCTGCTCAGGTAGGCAATCCATTGATCTACTCAGCTAGGCAACACACTGATCTGCTCAGGTAGGCAATCCATTGATCTGCTCAGCTAGGCAACACATTGATCTACTCAGGTAGGCAATCCATTGATCTGCTCAGCTAGGCAACACACTGATCTGCTCAGGTAGGCAATCCATTGATCTGCTCAGCTAGGCAACACATAATTTCTCGTAGGAATCCATTGATCTACTCAGCTAGGCACTCCACTGATCTGCTCAACAAGCTCACATAGAACTTGTCCAAATCTGCTCAACAAGTTCACACAAAACTTGTCCAAATCTGCTCAACAAGCTCACATAGAACTTGTCCAAATCTGCTCAACAAGCTCACATAGAACTTGTCCAAATCTGCTCAACAAGCTCACATAGAACTTGTCCAAATCTGCTCAACAAGCTCACATAGAACTTGTCCAAATTTGCTCAACAAGCTCACATAGAACTTGTCAAAATATGTCCAAAAACTATCCATAAATCTATCCCAAAAGCCTTCTCAAGGCTCAATCAATCATGCACAAAAACTACCACAAATCTATCCATAAATCTATCCCAAAGGCCTTCTCAAAGGCTCAACCAATCATGCTCAAGTAGCATTCAAATCTCATCCACAAATCTATAAAGGCAAGGCTCAATGATGAACTCAACAATGAATGGCAAAGCACTCTACAATGGATGACAACAATGATCCACAATGATCTCAACTCAAATCAATCTCAAATCTCAACTCAAGTCAACTCATAGAAGCATAAAGAGAATTGTTAGAGACTCAATATGTTCTAAGCTCAATCTCAACTCAAATCAGATTTATAGAATAGTTTGTTTCATGGAACTTGAACAATCACTTCACACATCACTTGACTAGGCTCAATCAACTCAACTCAACCAATCATCACAAGAGACATCTCTTTCTCACAAAACCCTAGTCCAAGCATGTATCAACCAACTCAAATGTTTCCAACAATGCTCAACCACAAATCTCACATAACAATGATACTCATGTTCTTTTCAAGTTCTTTGCATAACCAATGGGCTTCAACAACTATGCTTATAAAACAAGGTTTAAACACAACTCTCAAACTAGAAAACCTTGAAGCATTCAACCAACCACTTTCGAAAAGGAAACCACAATCAATCCTTTTCTCTCCAATGATATTTCAGAAATCAACCACCATAATCAATCAATAGGAGAATGTGCCCATACCTTTTATGAAGATGAAGAAACCTCTTTGGAAATCTGCCACACTCAACAAACTTCTTTTTCAACTTTCAACAAGGGTTAGATATCATGATTAATATCACAACAACAATATCCAAATAACACCTTATCACTCCTACTCAACAAAATGCATCATGTCCCCTTATGAAAGAATTAATCACTTTTGAAAAAGAACAAAACAACCTTCACTTTTGAACCCCTTTACAAAAATAGAAATATCTCTTTACATACACCTTATTTCTCCCTCTAAGCAAGTTAATCAAATAGCCCTCAAAATAATCTTTCCAATGATATATAATATGATATACTTCTAAAAGGAAAATCACCAGAAATCTCTCTTTTTCTCAACATGCATCACAACCCTTATCTCTCCTAGGGCAACCTTAGAAAAATAAAATATTAGGAAAAATTATTAACTTGCCTTTGTCCTCAGTGGGATTCGATCCCGGTCACTGCCCCTGCACCACTCTAACCATGGTGCCAACAACCACGTGAGCCAACCGCTCACATAGAACAATGAGCACAAACCTTCTATTTGTTTGCTCCGAGCATGTCCTCAAACACCACGTGCGCCAAAAGAGTCCTCCCTTTCACTTTGCAAAACTAGCGATGGCAGATTCGAACTTCGGATCTACTGGCGCTTCAACACCTTATGCGCCTTCCTCTTGCCGCTAGGCCACAAGCACCTACGGTGCTTGGTAAGGGACCTCCCTTACTTTTATTGCCTCCTTTCTCCACTGGATTCGAACGAGCTGCGACACCTTTGCTCCCTCTTCGAACGAACACCCTTTGCACACTCTTTAACATGCTGGCACCTTTCACTCCCTTAGCAATTCGAATGCATCACCATCATCGAGGACATGGGAAATAAATCAAAACATTTGGTGGCATATTTATATATGCCTTCCTCCTTTCTTTTGACGTCGGCGCTATAAATTAACTTTTAATTTTAAATTTAAATTTAAATTTTAAATAATTAAAATTTAAACTTAAATATTTAAAATTAAATATCTCCATCACCGGGGCACCTTTTTCGATGAAACGAAAAGCCAATCTGGGTTTTAAGAAAAACCCATTTCAAATCTGCCATCCATGGTTTTAAATAAAACCTTTTATTTTGCCTGCCTTGGTTTTCACAAAAACCCTGTATATATTCATGCTTTCCAAAATATCATAAATGCTTATTTATGAAATACTTTGGCCACCAAAACTCAATGTGATCCATGTGACATCAATGACAACATAAAATACCTCAAATTTCCAACACCTATGGCTAGGGTCCTAGTTGCATTTATGAGCCACGACTAGCCTTGCAACTATCTCAGTCTCCTGATCCAAGCCAAATCAGTTGTAATGACCATGTACAATTGATCCTAGGAGGTTTTGGGTGAGGAAGCATCTGGATATTTCCTCCCAACTGCCCTAGACTATCAATTATTGATCTTGGATTCTCAAGGAAGCTAGGATGAGGAGTTAGGAAGGCTATAAGACTCCCTTAAAAATTGTATATAGGCCTAGATTGATCCCAAATTTGAATGCAGTGAAGCCCTACCAAATTGGAGAGTCACTTGTAACCCCTGAGGAGAGCATACATGTTGTCCAATTGGAGAATCATACTTGTGTTTGAAGCAATGGAGATTTCAAGAGATTGATGAGCAAGCTTACTTATTGATACACTTTCATTGCAAATTATAGTGAATTCAACTGCCAATCCATTTAGAACAATGAGGCAACCCTTGACCATCAATTCCTTGGAGGATTTGACCATTCCTAGCCTTGGTTTTAAGATAAAGAGGAGTTTTCCCCTAGCCGTGACTATTAGCTATGACTAATAGAGCCAACTGCACTTAACACCCATGGCTAGGGTTTGATGCTCTATTTCCTCCATTTTAGCCATAGATTTCCATTATCAATTATGCAAGTATTTTAATATAGCATAGATCAGCATTGTAGTAGATATTTGCATGTATAATTTACAATATTAGAGGTAGATTTACCTTAATATTTGTCACATTTGCTTATTTCCATAAATATTCATATATTAGCTTTATTCATGCTTTATGCTTCAAGTTACATGTTATATTAGCTAGATATATGTGTTTTAATGCACACTTTACAATGATTTAGCAATTTTACAAGCATCTTTACATATCTTTATGCTTCTTTCAATTTTAGCCTTATTTCTTGCAATTCTTACCAAATAGCCTCATAATGAGAGGCTTTCTATGTGTTTAACATGCTTTGTTGTTTCTTGTACGCAGGTTACAAGTTCTTTCAAGTTTCAAAGCATTTCCAACATCAAATTCCTTTTGAAAAATGAAGGAGGCATCCTTATAAGCCCTCAAGCAGAGTTGATGAAGATATGAAGAACATTGTGAAACATGTCTTCCCTCATTTTGGGGTTATTTGCACATTGTAACACTGTATCAAATTTTGGTATCCCTAAGAGGGACAAATCTGTAATAAGTGATACATTTGATTAATAAAAGAGAACTTCCTTTATCATTTCCTTTGTCAATTTTTTTCTTAGATTACATGCTTTTCCTTATTTCTATTGCAATAGCTGTAGATGTGTGGTCTCCATACCATTATATAGTGGTGATCATGGCGGAGACCCACAAATTTCATTGCAATTTATCAAGTTTTATTTGTTTTTGTGTTACAGGTCTTAGCCGTGTTTGAAAGCCATGGTGCAAAGTCTCAGCCGTGGTTAACAACCATGGCTAGCATTTCAACCATGTTTAACAACCATGGCTAGTAGAGAGTAGAAAAAATATAGTAGATAGTTTGTCTCTTCATCGGATGAGGGATTCTAGGTAAATCTACTCCTTTGTATATATATATATATATATTAATATAATTTTTCCTGTTAGTAGGCTTAATTAGCATACATAGACAAATTTTAAAGGGAAACCAATGAAAAATTCCTTATCTGCTATTAGCCATAGCTGACAATAGTAGCTAGCACTGTTAGCTGTGGTTGTCAACCATGGCTAAGATTTTAGCTATGTTTATGTCCTACGACTGAGTCTGTTGCCTGCGGTATATAACAACGACTAGAATTTAGACTGTGTGTTAGGGTTTGCATGCTTGAGACCTATCTAAAGGCTAGTTTTTCATATAATTTTGCATTTATATCTTCTAAAAATAGCATTTAATTTTACATAGTTTTTGAAATAAAATGTTAATTTCCTAGGCATGTAGGAAGAATCATGGATGCTCTATGATGCATTTTATTTTTATGCAAAATTAAAATAAATTCCCACACAACATGTATAATTTAAACATCAATGGAATTGGGCTCTCACATCCACCCATAAGTCACTTTTTGGAGTCATAGCCCATTGTGATCAGCTCGTCGCACTTATTGTTTTGGTATATAACACCCACAACATTTTTTGAAAGTCAAAATTTTCTTTAGTGTGGGTTTTCCTTCAGGTTTGCCTAGTCAGCACATCATGACAACTATGCATAGCCGAGCTCAATCATGAGCCAACAAAGTAAAAAACTTATGGAGAGGCCCTGAATGCCTTTGATATTCTCTTGAGGATCTCACCATTCCTACATGACACCTTGATAGTCATCGCACCCACTATTCTCTTGAGGATCTCATCATTCCCACACGATGCCCTGATAGTCATCGTGAAGCCACTTCCTCACATAGGGGATCTACTCATCGAGGTGATAAGGTTACCACATACATGGCAAGAACTAACATAGCTAAAACCCCCCATAGCGAGATGGAAAGCCATCGGTCTTACACAATGGACCGATCATATCGAGAACCTAGGCCTCACACAGTTCAAAGAGAGCGACTACTCCAAGATCAATTGGAGGACCTATGCATTGAGCGTGAGCGTATAGAGCAAGAATACATGGAAGAGCAAATATTGCAACACCATAGATGGGATGAGCTCAAACGACATGAAGAAAGGATTTTCCAATAGAAGTTATGTGAAGAACAATCATGTAGGGTAACTCCTGAAAAGAGACCCACACCTAGAACTCATAGGCAACAAATCAACATGAGGTGCCCTGCGCATCATCAAGAGTTGCCTCCTAAGCAGGTAGATAGCCATTCTCCTAGATAGATAGACAAACCTCTGGCTATTGATAAACAATGAATAGACATATTCAAATATCCCTTACCCAATCATGAGGCTAAGGAAGATCAAAAGGAGCATGTGAGCAAGGTGCATATAGCCCCACCTAAAGAGGGTGGTATCGACATGATAAATATCATGATGGGAAGCAAGGAACTCCCTAGCCAATCTACATCACTATCGAATCTAATCAATGCTTGACATTCATCATAGTCCTCACAACAATTGAAGCCTATTCCACCATACAAGGAACCTGTGATTACTTTTCACAAATAGGAAATTAAACCAACCCCTATTAACGAACCTGATCCACCATTGCACATTATAGCTAGCATTAATCAGATTTCATACAAGCGAGTTTTGATTGATACTGGTTCATCCATCAATATCATCACTACCACTGCATTGAAACATCTCAACATTCCACCTTCCCACATTAGAGTATCTACCTTCACTCTGCAAGCCTTTAATGATGTTGTATCTCCCATAGTAGGCACAATAGTCCTCCCCATTGAGGTGGGATAAAATACTATTCCTACATTGTGCTACATTTTAGAGGGTTCAAGATAGTACAACATACTACTCGAAAGGCCATGGATGAGAGCCATGGAGTGCATACCATCCATAATGCATCAATGCATTAAGTACATTCATGAAAATAAGGTCCATGTAGTTCAGGCTGACATAGATCCCTTTAAGTATTATAAACTAGTGGATCATCCACAGGAGCCTATTGTGTCACCCACACATCTGAACACTAAACCTAATGATGTTATCTAGATTTTGGATGCAACCCCATGGTTTTCTATGAAGTTACCTTCACCACCACCATCACCTTTGGTTTCACCCATTAAGCTTCCATATTCGGTTTCTCTAAGCAAGGAGAAATCGACTAAGACAACCATAGAGATGCTCACAGCTATCTCAAACATGTCATTAGAGGACTCTCTTACTCCTATCAAAGGGGAAGAACCTATTGTGGTTATGGATAAATCAAATCATATCATACCATCTTCATCCACCACATCGCAGGTCATAGTTCATTTGGATGAAATTGAATTTAGAGAGCATATAGAGGCAAACATTATGTTTATACCTATCATTGAGTCCATTGAGGATTTAGGTCAACCTCCTATCGAGTCACTCCCTATTGATCCCATCCTTGATTCTTCACCTGAACATGAGGAAAAATCAGTTGTCGCAATTGAAATAGAACAACCTCAACAAGTTGAGGAGCCACCCACAACTCATCCAAATGTTGAAGCACCTTCTCACGAGTTTGTGGGGATGGTTAACATTAAGTCAGAGGATCGAGTGACTCTAAAGTAGATAAAACAAGAGATGGTGCAATCAGATGTTGCTTCCACATCGAAGGGGCCAAAACCATTGAAATTAGTCACCCCTGACTCATTTCTCATGGTGCCTCCTCAAGAGCAAGAATAGGTGTTTCCCCCACATCAGACTGGGGGTACTCAGGCTCACAAGGTTCAACAATACAAAGTAAAATGAAAGTATGAACTAGATAGCCAACTAGAGCATGTGGATGCCACTATCAAAGTGGATCATCATGAAGCATCCACATCATCTCAAATGAAGGAAATGGGTAATTTGCATATACTTGGGGGTTTTGTAGCCCCCACTCTTGCACCTCCTTCAATCAATGATGATATTCCAAGTGTCACTAGAAATACACATGAGAGCCTTATCCATCTTGGAGCATATGCAAAATCACCTGTATAACATAGAGGTATGGATAGAGGAACAAAATGAGATACTACAATTTATCATAATTTATCTCGGGAGTTTGGAGTTACAAAAGCAACCCCCATCTAAGGCCAAACCACCTCCTATTCAATCACAAGAAAAGCCTCAACAAGAGCAAGCACCAAGTCGATTGCTCCATCAACCTAGCAAATATCCCCCTTGGCCCAAACCTGTGGTATCAATTTTCAATCGATTAACTACCACAAATGCCATCACCCTACCTGAGGTGTGACCTTTAGATCTAAATCATCTAAAACCCCAGGGATATGAGGAGGATGAGCATTGTGTATACCATAGATAAAATGGACATGACATTCACTCATGTCATGGTTTTAGAGCCCTAATACACAACATGCTCAACAAAAAGCAGCTTTAGATTGTCAACCAACAAGTGACCATAGTCAGTAATCCATCCCTTGCACCCAAAAAGCAAGAGGAGCCCCCTAAGCTAGCAATCGAAATACCTAGGGCTCAACCTAGTCATCAAACTAAGCCAACATGGGCTGAGCACCCAAAACAATAGCAACGCATTTGGACTCCTTTAAACGAGCCCATGTCAGATATTTTTTAAAAGTTGCAAGAGGCTAAGGTCCTCACCTTACCTAAAATACACCCTTTAGACCCAAATAAAGCTAAACCTAAGGGCTATAGGGAGGACCATTACTATATCTATCATCGAATAGAGGGCCATGGAATTTACAATTATTATGGATTCAAGAATGTGGTTCAAGATCTCATAGATAGTGGGGCTTTTCCCATAGATAGTTCATCCATAGTGCCTCAGCTTACCAAAATAGAGGCCACATCATCCCATGTGTGCCCCTAGGTCATTCGCATCCTCATAGGCCTAACAAGCCACCTCAGTGAGTAGTCACATTTGAGATGACTACTACGACTTTATTTCAAAATTTGTACGAGGCAAATGCATTTGCATTACCAGAGGTCAAACAAAGAGCACCTAAGCCTAGGTCACCTGATGAAAGCCTCTATTGTGTCTATCATCGTATACATGGGCATGACATCTATGGTTGTCTTTCATTCAAGAATGTGGTCCAAGACCTATTAGAATGAAATGAGCTCTACGTAGATGGTTCACTCGTTTTACCCCACCAAGACATGGGCACCCCACAGAGGTCCATGCCCCAATTGGGAGAGTTGATTTCTATCACTCTTCCTAAGCAAGTTGATTACATTGCAGTGGACAACATGCACACTAGGGGTCCTCAAGGTAGCATACCTTCCACACCATCTACATCAAGGTCAATGAAGCAAAGTGAGGATTCTAAAGGTATCACACCTTCCTCCCTTCCATTGAGTGGCACACACACTAGGGGTACCTAAGGTAGCGTACCTTCCCCCTTAAAAACAATAAAATTCAAAAACAATTGAAAATCAAAATTTCAAAAACAATCATAAAATCAAAAATTCAAAAACAATTGAAAAATCAAAATTTCAAAAAAAATCATAAAATCAAAAATTCAAAAACAATTGAAAAATAAAAATTCAAAAACAATTTAAAACACAAAAATCCAAACAAATCAAAAAGCAATAAAATTCAAAAACATTGCAAAACATCAAAAATACAAAAACATTTACATTATGCATTTCATTTTGCATATGCATTCATTTAATTGCATTGCATTAGGCATGTTCATCCATTGCACTTGCATTAGGATAGGTTGTGTTTACAATCTTACAAATGACACCATGTTTGTATCTTAATCATGCATCTATTCATCATCATCATCCATCACCCTTGTGAGTAATTATGTTTTTCAACACAACCCCTCCTATTGCTATAAGGAATATACTAGGGTTTTCTAGTCATTCAGCCATACCTAGTGATCTTCTCAAATTTTGTAGAAAGCTATCTTTGCTTTTGGAGATGAGGTCTAGTTTTGATAGCACCTAGCATATGTCAAAATCCCATCACTAATTAAACATTAACAATCCTAGTCTAGACAAGGAAATATGAACACTACAAAGTGGTCCTAGTCACCTTAAGCGAAAGGTTTTACTTGCTCATCTTGTGATGCGCATGGTCTAGAGTGTTGATCATTGACAAAAGGACAAGCTCCCCCCTACCCAAAGAAATCCCTTGCTTTCATACAAAATAAGCAAAATCCCACAATCAAAGCAAAATCCCTTGCTAAAAAAAAATGCAAAATAAACAGTGATTTTCATCACTAAGCATGAGCAAGTATCCCAATAAATGTGAAGAAAATAAGGGGGTGAAGAGCTTGAATCCCTGGAATGGTCACTACTCAAAGCCATTGAGTGATCCCCAATACAACAATGGGCTGAATGAATCCCGCATGGCATTGGGGTAGTTCTAAGCAATTTACAAATGAGCTAGCTTTAGGTGGCCTGTATTACCTAGTAGTCTAGTCTAACTACGTCCAAACTTAGGATCATGGTGAACATTTGGTGATCCTCATTACAACAATGGGCTGAATGAATCCCACCTGGCAATGAGGTAGTCTTATGTCTCATCTAATATATTCATTTGCACACACAAGGATAATGAATATCTTGGTCTTCATAACAAAAACTTTTATCTTTCAGGAGTCTTGTATAGTCATTATACAACTTTTGATTAATCAACTAGGGTGTTTGAGTCTCATGGAAAACCTCAAAAATCCCTTATAGCAACAAATCATCTCATCAATTAATCATCAATTTTTCCTTATGAGGTTTTGTTTATTAAGGGATGTTCATGACATAGGATAGATACCGGATAGATATCAACAATGATGTTTAGATGACCACTGACTATTTTGTGCATATCTTTTAATCTACTAAAGCTCATAAGAAAATACCATACATCTCACATCATCTCATCTCACATATGGATGCTTAAATGATTAATTCTTATGATAAGAGTTACCATTTACATTCATGATTTTTATACATTTTGTGGTGTCATCCATTAGTTTGTTAAACACATATTAGATTCATTCCTTATGTTTTAAAGTGATTAAAGCATACAGGTTCATTTGCATTAGATCATCCTCATGTAATTAATGCATTACATTACACATCATCTATCATATCATATCACATAGATTAAATGCATAAACAATTGAAACAAATTAAACATGCATTTAACAATAAGCATTGCATCCATATATGCATACATCATAGTGCATCTATACATCTAGATCATAGCATCTAATCATACATCTATCATCTAGCTAGTGCATGTCATCAGTACATCGCATCCATATAGCATAATCAACACATCATATAGGCATTGCATACATGTGCATCACATAAACATAAAATAATAAATTGATACACATAATGAGACATCAAATGAAATATCATATATATATGTGTCAAAATGTATACATAAGGGTACATAAAAATATTCGTAGGATATAGTAGTGCAGGTCCTAAGAACTTACACTAAAAAATGATACAATATCATCAAGTCATGATCAGGAGTGGCATGCGCCACCTGTATCACCTCCTCCATCTACACCCTCTATGTGAGGCTTCCTAGAGCTAGTGCCTGTCGATCTCTCTGATCATACCCATGATCCTGTGACTAGGATGCACTAAGGAATATCCAAACTCTCTCCAAATTTTGTGGTACCTCCCTACTGTAGATCGCTCTGGTAAGGTGCCCCCTAGCATAACCACCTTCCCCTCCAACTGCATAGTATATAGGCCATCAAACTAACACTGCACCTCATACTGGTTGACTAAACCCTATAGCATAGCTATCTATGCCTATAATATGACTGTATATCCTATAGCTAATGTACTTATAGCTTACTATCCCTGAGTAGCTAGAGTAGAAGATGTAGTCTGAGAAGTTGAGGGGCCTCCTCTCACAATCCTGAGCATATCTCACTCTGTAGTCCAAAATTCTAGCTATGACTGGATAAGATTCCATTGTGCGGTGATCTATATAACCATAGTGGTCGAGTCAATCTACATCTAGATGATAGTTTACTCCTAAAATACTCACCACTAAGACTGCCCTACTATAAGCTATTCCTATAAAGCACCCATCTAAGCCTATAGGGTGGCAATGGAGGTATCTCTATCCAAGATATGCCTCTATGCTATTTGTAGTTGTGATTGCAAGCCATGTACCTAAGCCCATATATGTGACACCTCATCATTAGACGACTCCTTTCCCTCCTCATCATCTTAGACCTCTTCCTCTAGAGCAACAGCCTGGTCCCACTCACCCTATGTCCTCTAGCAAACTCGTCACCCATGTGGGTCATCTCCCACTGCCTCTGCAACCTCCCCATACCTAGATTTGCCTAGGGGTAGCCACCCTACCATAACCTGGTTGTCCACCAGACATCATAGTCTGAAGTAGTTCCAGCATATGCCAACCCTGTATTCTCAACTGCATCCTCCTTTGCCAATGGGGTTACATATGGCCATGCCAAATGAGTCTCTACCTTAAGATGGTGGTATATAACTAGCTCCTTTGGGATATCTTGATGTAGCCTAAACTATATGGTGACTCAAGATAATTTAAAGAACTCTTACACATTAGGCTTGTGCTCGATGGCCCAACGATCATGCCTAGCCTACCTCAGATAGCGGTTTGCCTCCTCTCATGCTGGGCAGTCTAGGTAGGGACACCATATGATATGGCCTACCTGCAATCCTATGAGTTAATCCATGTAGTGTTGGAGGTCCCTTGCATGATACCTACTCTTGTAGGACTCTACCTCTCGAGGCTAGCAAACTCCATATCACTGAGAAACAATTGCTACTGAAGCAATCTCTAAGGGTAGTCCTCCTAGGCGATCTATCCAGATATGCTCCCATGCCCATATATAAAGTAGGAGGTTGCATCCCACTATCGCTCACCTCTACTATGTAATATAGTACAACTTGTCATAGAGTTAGGAAAGCAAAGCACTCCACCATAATAAAATGAGTAACTGCACTGTAGTGCTTGCAAGCAAGTCCTGCACTATGACCAGGAGGTTCCAAGGGAACCTCACTTCGTATGTGCTAGGAAGAATGACATTGCATATGAGGTGCATAATAACAGCCTAGCATCATGAGAATACATTTACCCTATACTAGCACTATACGGGTACCCCACCATGCTCAATGTCCATGAGTGCCTCATCACTCCTGGCATCAAAAATCCTCTAAAGATGGCGACCTTCATTGTGGTATGTGAAGAGGTGATGGCTTTTTTGTCGATGGGAATCCAAAATATGTGGTACATATGCTCAAGTACAATACTCATCTTCCCAATCAGGATATGGAAGGTATTAGTCTACGCATCCCAGCATCGAGCTAATGTTGTCATATAAGCTTGATATGCATTGATGGTGGGCAATCTCAAGATATAGTTGAGGCCCATGGATCTGAACCACTATAAATCTTCCTAGTCTATCTGGGATAGTAAAGCGTGCAATAAATATGGATCTCACGCTCATGCACTCAAGGTCTAAGGTATGATAGCAAAATCCATCATAAGTCAAAACATAAATAAACCAAGCAAAAAATTCAAAAAATCAAGCAAAAGTATAAAAACAATAAAAATTTCACTCAAAATGTTCAAAAAATCCACACATATACTTGGAAAAACTAAAAAAACCCAATTAAATCTAGTAAGATGTGAAAAAAATAAAAAAAATTGAAAAATTTGGCTAAGGTTGCTTAGTCGCGGTTAGTAACCACAGTCATGATCACAACCACGGTTGACACCCATGACTATCGCCAACGGTTATTTTTTTACCGTTGGGGTTTGAACCTAGCCATGGCTAACAACCGTGGCCCTCAATTGGCAAATTTGGAGCCATGACTGCCACCCACGACTATGGGAATGACTTTGTTCAAGGTAAATTCCCACCCCAAGAAGCCCCCCAAAAAATAAAACTCCACCCCCTAAGCTAACCTAGATCTAATCCTAAGCTAAGGTGAGGTTAATTACCAGCAAGTTTAATGAGATTTATTTATGGCATTACTTAGTGAGGTTCATTTTAAACTTGCAAATAAAACAAGAGAGATTGATATGCTACCTTCAAAGCACTGGCTCCACCACTAGTGGAGACCTCTGATTGGTCTGCCATGGAAGTCAAGTGGCAGTTTTAGTAGTGTTTCATGTCAAAAGTTATCTCTCTCCTCTCAGAACTCTCCTATCAACAGTTGTAGTAGGAAATAATGAGAAATAAAAAATCCTAAAATTCTTTTATATTTCTACCTTAGCCCTCAATCGTGAATGTCAGTCGTGGGTGTAGGTTAGGTTTTCACCAGTCATGATTGTCAAAAATGACTAAGAAACTTATAGACAATCGCGACTAGCATGTAGCAATAAATGCTTTCAAAACTTCATCGTGAGGAGTTTTAAAATGCAAAATAAAAAATATTCAATGGTTCAAAAACCTTTAGAAAAGGTAAAAATAACAAAAATATCATATAAATCAACATTCAAGTGTACCTCATATCTAGTTATTTACCCTATACAATTGGTGGTTGCAGCGACTTGCGCTCCATGTAATCCAGCAAGATGAGTAAATTACCATAAGACCATTTTGGATATATTAGTCATCATTGAATTGAAATGTTTTCACTTCAATCCCTAATAAGGCCATTGTGGCCAAACTACTCCATGGAAAAGAGGTGTTCATCTCATTTCTTCTATGATATTTTTAGCAGATCATCGAACATAGTGATTCAACACAAGCTTAAATGGAATTGCTATCATCTTGATTCTCTAAGAAGGCCATTGCAACTAGACTACTTCGTGGGATATAGATGTACAATTACTATTAATGGTTGAAATCATGGCTATAATAGGCCTTGCCATGTAAAAAAATACAACCTTGAATCATCTAAATTATTCATCTTGGTCAAGTGACTCGTCACTTTAATTAATTATTCTTTCCTCATCGACTTGTCGCTTGAGGGGGTAGTCATAATATCAAAAATCATAATCAAAATCAAAAAAGGATCACTTGATCATGTCAAATTGTGTTCATATTATGAATCATTACCAACAACTATCATAAGCTGACCCTTTTGCTAGAGAAAAACAGATCTGATAGTTTAAATTTTTTTCGCAATCCACCTATCAAAAAAATTATAGCTTAATTGCTACCTGATCGTAGCTGGACACCTAAAAGCTTTGCAAATTTAAGCCTTCCACACTGTTGGAAGCAATGATTCTAATATGTGCATCCTTTGCAGGACTGGGCATCTAATGTTGATCAGATCAATTATCATCATTCAACCTACAACATGGCTTTAGGTGGTATATTTTTGCTCAACATCGTGTTTTACCACAACACATATTAAAATGGGTATTTTTAGACACCTAAAACACATCATGTTTAGGAGACTACTCATATGGGCATATTTTTAGACCATATGAATGATATTGGACCCTCCCAAGGCTAAGCAGTGGTTCTAACCACTTATTTTAGGCATCCTGGGCCTATTCAACCTTAGCCATGGATGGCATCCATAACTAAGATCGTAGACACAAATGACACCCATAGCCATATTTATGAGCCACAACTAGACCTACAACTATTTCAGCCTCCTGAGCTAAGCCAAATCAGTTGTAGCATCCATGTGTAACTTATCCCAGGTAGTTTTGGGTGAGAAAGCTTCTGGATGTTTCTTTCCAACTGTCCCATACTGTTAATTCTTGATCTTGGCTTCTCAAGGAAGCTAGGATGAGGAGTTAGGAAGGCTATAATACTCCCTTAAAAATTAGAGAGAGGCCTAGATTGATACCAAATTTGAATGCAGTGAAGCCCTACCAAATTGGCAAGTCACTTGTAACCCCTGAGGAGTGCACACATGCTGTCCAATTGGAGAATCATACCTACATTTGAAGTAATGGATATTTCAAGAACTTGAAGAGAAAGCTTACAAATTGATGCAATTTCATTATAAATTCTAGCTAATTCAATCGTCAATCCATTCAAAACACCGAGGTGACCCTTGACTATCAATTCCTTGGAGGATTTGAGCATTCCTAGCCCTGGTTTCAAGAGAAAGATGAGTTTTCCTGTAGCTGTAGCTATCAACCATGGCTAATAGATCCAATTGCGCTTAACACCCGTGGCTAGGGTTTGATGCTCTATTTACTCCATTTTAGCCATAGATTTCCATTTTCAGTTATGCAAGTAGTTTAATATAGAATAGATTAGCATTGTAGTAGACATTTGCATGGTTAATTTGCAATATTAGAGGTAGCTTTACCTTAACCTTTTTCACATTTGCTTATTCCCATAAATATTCATAGATTAGCTTTATTCATGCTTTATGCTTCAAGCTACATGTTATATTAGCTAGATCTATGTGTTTTAATGCATGCTTTACAATGATTTAGCAATTTTACAAGCATATTTGCATATATTTATGCTTCTTTCAAGTTTAGCATTATTTCTTGCCAATAACCTCATCATGAGAGGCTTCCTATGCATTTAACATGCTTTGTTGTTTCTTGTATGTAGGTTATAGGTTCTTTCAAGTTTCAAAGCATTTCCAACATCAAATTCCTCTTGACAAATGGAGAAGGAGGCATCCTTATAAGCCCTCAAGTAGAGTTGATGGAGATATGAAGACCATTGTGAAACACATCTTCCCCCATTTCGGGGTTATTTGCACATTGTAACATTGTATCAAAATTTTGTATCCCTAAGAGGGATGAATCTATAATAAGTGATTCATTTGATTAATAAAATAGAGCTTCCTTTATCATTTCCTTTTTGTCAAATATTTTCTTAGATTACATGATTTTCCTTCTTTATGTTACAATAGTTGTAGATGTGTGGTCTCCATACCATTCTACAAGTACTTGTCAATATGACTCCTATAGGCTCCATTGTTCTCAAGAGTAGGAAGACACCTCTCATCAAGAGTAGTAAGTTTGGCAATATGAGCTTCTTGATACTCCTAATTATACTCATCATGACTCAAAAAATTATTCAATGAAACATGAAAAGAAGATAATTCAATCTCAATCTACAAGGTTACCTTTATGGAGGTCCACATATTAGCACAATAATCCTGCACCATAAAATATAAATTTGAGTGCAAAGGTTTGTTTGATTCCTTAACTATATTTTTCAAAACATTTACCAAGATTTTGTTGCTAAACTCATCTTGACCTGTGGATAATAACACATGGAATAATGGTGTCAAATCCACATTTCTTTATTTTTGAAATAGATATCATTATTTTAAATAAGAGTATAAGGGATACAAAATTGACACACAGTCTAACTAAAGATAAATTTACAGATGATGAGGGTTGTATAATTTGTTAGTGCCATAACTTCAATCCATTTTGTAACATATTTTGTGTTTGTGAAAATGAACTTGTGCCCATCCAAGGACATAGGGGAAATAAGTCCTACAAGATCAAGAACTTGAATAAGGGCATGAATTTCATCTTTATGAAATTTACACCTAACACATGATTTTGCATAGTTATTGACATCAAATTCCATTATAGGCCAAAAGTACCTCATTCTCAAAAGTTTACAAGTTGTAAAATATCCACTAAAGTGTCCCCACAATTATCACTATGGACATCAAAAAGAGATTTTGGAACTATGACCTCTATAAGGAATCATAAGAGAATATCATTATCTTTAGGGTAGTACAATACCCCACCAAGAACAATATATTGAAATGCTTTCTTATGAATATGAACACATTTCTTAGCATTAGTCATAGGTGGATAGGTTTAATTATCGAAGAAGCATAAAATGTTGCCATATTAAGGATTATCATTAGGGATTTGGAAATCTATAGCCTTAATATTGATTATATACACATCCATTGGACCTTTAGTGATAGATATCACTAGCTCATCATGAAATTTTACCACAATATTTATTTTAGTAATGAATTTAGTAGCTGAAGTGGCTAGAGATATAACCTTAACCATTTCCCCCTTGTGGAATACCTAATGGAAAAGGACTCAAAAGCATTGATTAAATTTATATCCACTTGATTATAAGGGGTCAAATGGAGAGATTTAATAGCATAGTCATCAGTTATCTAATAAAATACAATTTAGAAGTCTCTTAACACTCTAATATGTTTAATATGCATACATTGAATAGTTAGGAGCACTTAGATTAAAGCCTTGTATTTGCAACATTGTTACTAATGCTAATTATTTTTTTAGAATGGTATATAAATAGCTAGGTTTTATGAAGACTTGATAAAGATACCAACTCCTAAAATTCATTCTTTTCACCATTACAGTGAAAATTCCAAGTGCCAAGGTGAAGGTCTTTGTCTAGTAGGATCCTATCCTAACATCATTATGTAATTATCTAATGTAGGTGTATGTGTATCTTGGGCACCTAGTGCATATGGGCCCATTATGATGTAATCATTACTTGTTGTAAGCAAGAGTTAATAATGATGTAATAATTAATATTTATTATAAGTAGGAGTTATTAGATTGGGTCTCCCTTACATGTGGATAAACCCTTGAGCATTAGGTTTAGGGTAAACAAGCATATATAAAAAGGAAAAGGTAGAAATAGAATGTATTAAGCTATTTTATCAGTTTGCAATGGAGCTTTACTTCCAAGGAGGTTGCCCACTTGAAGAGGCCTATGATATAATTATTTGTGATTAATAATTTCAGTGCAATTCTAATTTCATATTTTTCAATCACTTATGTTATCTCTTCTCTCATATTTCTATTATTTTTTGCAATTTTGTTTGTGAATATGCTTATTTTTATTTGAAGATTCCTAACAAGTGGTATTAAAGAATTTTTTAGGGCCATTTTTTGTTGTAGTAACAATAGTTATTGTCCCACTAATAATTCCTTGTTAGGTATATTTTTCTTTCATTATGATCATTTTCACTAATTCCCTACAAAAAATAGCATAATTTTTTCTATTTTAGTGGGTTAGGTTAGAAACACTATGTCAGGGTTTTAAAAAATAATGGAGTTGTCATTTATGGCTAAGCTAGATTGACCATAAATCATCTAGTGAAGTGAGGGGTGATTAGACTCTAATACCTAGGTCTTAGACAACATTTTTATATGATGATGAGCTCCCATGTACCCTTGAGTATATAGGGGTACCCTTGAGTATATCGGTCATTTGAGCTTTGTGGTGCATTGGTAAGCTGTTAGCTCTGAAAAGTTACTCCCATAGTACACTCAAAGCTCTAATCTATGAGTATCATGGAACCCCTTTTAATTAGAGCTCTAATATATTGGGTCAACCACTAATCATGACCAAGGGTGTATATCAAAGAGCCAATAAACTAGATATAACTTGGCATAGATTCTATTTAATAAAATAGTTCTTGATCTTGTTGTAACCAAACAAAATTTTTAGATTTGAGCATATTGTAGATGAGACCACCATCATTATAGATTGATAATGCTTAAACTATCTATTGATACAGTACAGGAAATATATATAGATAGTCATAAATTATATCAAGATAGTTATCAGAGTAGTTAGGGTAGTGAGAGCAGGAAACTATCAATTACTAGTCGAGTAGTGCAGGGAAAAGCATGTTTAGCCATCACTAGTCTAATAATATAGAAGACACATTTTTTGATTGTTAAAACACATAGTTGGTAGTAGTCAACTAAAAAAATTTCAGGAACCAAAAATACCATTTTATGGTATAGTCCATTGCAATCATCTCTTTGACTTGATTTTTTTGATATGTAGCCCCCATAATTTTTTTTTGGAGGTCAAAAGTCATCATTTTGTGGTATATCCCATTTTGATCACCCTTTTGAGCTAATTGTTTTTATATATATCATTCATAAGTATTTGGGAACCCTATGGTACTAAAAAAATGGCCAAAGCTACTAGAGGTGTCCAAATAGAGGAAATAATCAACCACATAAAATAAATAAGGGAACAATTTAATTATGTTGTAAAATAGTAATAAACCTTGGACAATACTTTTGATAGTAGATTACATGAAGCTGAGAGTTATGTATTGGGCTTTGATCACCAATATGACCAATTATGTAACAAAGGTATAAAATTAAGGGAGGCAATTTAGAGGGTGGAGAACATAATATCTTTGCCAATAATAAACTTTATAGAATGCCCAAGTTAGATTTCCCAAAATATGATGGATAGGACCCCACTGATTGGTAATATTGGGCCAAACAATATTTTCCCCTTTATGTTGTTCCCTAAAGTCTAAGGATCATAATAACATCATTCACTTTTGAATAAAAAATGCTTCAATGATACTAGTGGTTGAGGAATATGCATCCAAATCTCTCTTGGAGTAAATTTGAGATCCATTTATTCACCCGCTTTGGACCTAGTGAGTATGAGAATTTCACAGGACCCATTACCAAACTAACACAAACCATAATGGTCCAATACTATCAAAGATAGTTTAAAATTTTGACAAACCACATAAGGGGTTTAAGTGATAATTTTTTTCAAAGCTATTTTATGAGTGGGTTAAAATAAAATATTTAAGTGGAGGTAAAAATGCTTAATCCAACAACCATGATCCAAGAAATGTGATTGGATATATTGAAAAAATATCAAAGGCATACTTCCAAAATTTCACCAGCTCAACTCCCACTTCCATCTCAATAAGTAATAAACCATGTCATTGAGTCACCAAAAATTAAATATCTCACCAAAGAAGAAGTGGAAGCTTGGAGGGCACAAGGATTCTGCTATAATTGTGATGAAAAGTATTCCCCATGGCACCAGTACATACAACAAAAATTGTATTTTATTGATATGGGTGAATCCTATTCAATGGAGTCCCATGAAAAATATGAGGATCATAGAAAAGAGGAACAATAGGAAGAATCTAGATTGACAAAGGAACAACAATAAAAAATCTTAGTAAATTCTCTAGAAGGGATATCTAACCCCCAAACCATGAAGGTAGTAGGGCACTTCAAGGGTCAACAAATGATAATGCTCATATATTATAGATATGAATGAGTAGATTATTACATAAATTCATACAATAATTTTGATCATGATAGCCAATGGGGGAACCCTATCACATAAGAGAAAATGCAAAAATGTTAATATGAATATAACCTCGAGGTCAACATGTTTTCCATTCCTTTGGGAGGATGTGATTTTATGTTGGAAACACAATATCTTTGCACATTGGGCCTACTAGTTTGGAATTTTTTTAAAATTTTAATGTAATTCATTCAATAGAAAATAAAATATACTCATATTGGTATGCATGTAGGATCTACCCAACATATCAATTTGTATCATATATGGTTTTTAAAGAAATCATCTCACAAAGTAGTGGAAAAATTATTTCCAATACAAGCCTCTATTTCCAATGATACAATTCAACCAGTTGAATTGTAACTTTTTTTTTGTAAGTAGTAGTTTGATTATCAGGGTTTTAACTGGGTCCCAGTCCTAGATATACAAAAACCCTTGCCAAGGTGGTGGATATTGATATTGCAAAAACCTTGTAATGATAAATAGAAGCCAAAGGCCTAGCAAAATCCCTCTCATGGGATAAGCATGATAGCAGTCCCACGTAGGGGATTAAGACCTTAACATCTACGACAAAATAGCCCATGTAGGGGCATTCCTTTCTAGCATAAAAACCTACCCAAAAATGGTGATATAGCCCCAATGCCTTTCCAAAAAATAAAAACTTGAACTAATAAAAAAGGACCAACATAAAAAAAAAAAGCCAGGGAAACCGAAAGGGAATCCCAAAGGGTCAAAATTTGCGGGGTTCTCCTTCGCATCCGCAGTGAGCTCCTCCAAGAAGCACTTCATAGCCTTGATAGTAATTTTGAACATAGAAATGAAACATTTAATACACATTCTTGTCATGTGCTTTGATTTTTTAGGGGCAGAGTCTGAGTACCCGCTGTTATCATCAGGGACATTAACAGGTGAGTTCTGGCTTGACTCCATTTTGATATTCTTGGTCCTTGATGATCTGTGGATCACAAGAACATCCTCAATTATGGTTCTACACTTTTCCAATTCTGCCTTCTTTGAGGATGGGGTGGGCTTAGAAGGGGTAAACTACTTGGGGGGGTTCTTCTTGGATTCAGGGGTTTGATACTCAAGATCCATCTCACTAACCAAGGGCTCACTGGAAAATGAGTGAGTTGGCAAAGACGCAGGGGGGGAACGGGAGGACTGGATTGGAGGGGAGTGGCTACCAGGGGAGGATTGGCAGCAACATGGTAGATGATAACAATGAAAAGTCCCTGGTGGGTCGGAGGGGAGTGTTTCTTTTGAGCGACAAAAACTGATAAGCGAATGGAGTGGTGGAGGAAAGAGAGAATGTTCATGGGCTTGTAAACATGAAAGTGGTTGACAAGAGCCAGATGGAAGCTGGACATCGACTTAGTGGGATCGTCAGAGGCCAAATACTATATTAGGGGAATAGCGATAGTGGACCAAGGGGAGGGAAGGGAGGTGCATTCAAGAGAAACACCTGTCCATTTGAACTCTTGATAGTTGGGGAACCCCTCCAGCTTGGGCTCCCAACTGTTCTTGTCATGGCGGATGCAATGACCAGACAGGGGAAGGCTAGACACCTCAGCCATCAACTCGAGGGTAACCTTGAAATGAACACTACAGATTATGACAAAGCCATTCTTCCATGTTCGGATGAAGTCAGCAAAAATATCAGATTTGGGGCCCTATAATTTACTCAGGAAGGGCTTTAGATTAAAGGTGTCGATAAAGGGTTTCACCAGAGGGTCGAGCTGGAGGGAGCTAGGTTCGATGTATGCCATAGTACCAGGAGGAAAGGACAGGGGAAAAGATAGCGACCAGGGCAAAGGGTGACGAATGATAAAAGGAAGGATAATGGGACTATTTAAAAAGGCAAGCAAGGGACGATTAAGCATGCCGATCTGATCGAGGAGGGGATAGGTGGAAAAAGGCCAAGTAGGGTGGGGATTGGTGACAGTTATTAGGCTTGAGTTAGTATAGGGAAATGGGGATATCTAGAGCTTCTTGGATTTAGTGAGGATGGGTAGGGAAGCAGATTGGACAAGGGCACCGAGGGTGGCATTGGGGCATCGCAAATCGTATTGGAGAGCGTAATTAAGGAGACAAATCATCCACATGGGAAGTTGATGACTAGCGGTGCCAGCAAGGATGCCAGTCATGAGCCAGCAGTGAAGGAGGAACTTGCTGGAGAAGATACTCCTAGGAACAGCTGCAAACCTAGAAAATAAACACATTGGTTAGCGAGGAGGGGGTGACACAAACCTACCTTGCCTGTCAACATCTGCTACATGGGAGGCACCTGATAGATTAGAATTGCGCCACACCATCAGCAAATATTGAATAAGACCCATGTTGGCAAGCTGGTCAATGAGTTTGTTTGCTTAATGGAATACATGGAAAACTACCACCTAGCATTGCTGACCATTGATAACTTTGCTTTCCTGGACTTGCAAGCTAATGTTCCAAGGGGGATTTTTATTAGTTTTGATGTAATGGATGATGTTCAGAGAATCCCCCTTGATGTGAATATGGATACGAGAGTCTTTGATCAGGTTCAAACTACGCCAGAGAGCCCAAGCTTCAGCAAAATTATTTTTTTGGTGATTGAGGTTCTCAGCAAAGGCGATAATGATCATCCCTTTGTGGTCTCAGATGACCCCACTAGCTCTTGACAGTCCCAGATTATCTTGGATTCCCCATAAAAATTTAGCTTTAAAAAACCTATAGGAGGGGGATTCCAAAGGGCCAACCATCTAGGATGGGGAATGGGGTGAGGGCGGTCGGGGATAGGGATGTTGAGGGATTAGAAAATTTCCCCTTCAACCTTGCCAATTGGGGAATTAGACCAAGGGAGTAATTGGATGTTTTCAGAGGCATAGGCAATGGCTTTGGTGGCTGTAGATATGGCATCATTAGAAAGGGTGGAAAACACTCTGTGATTGCGCTCTAGCCAAATCTACCAAATAAGGTGGTGGAGGCAGATCCTCCAAAAAAATGCAACATTGGGATTCTAAAAAGGGGTAGGCCATTGGATAAAGAGATCCTAGAGAGTGCGGAGTTGGGCCCATTGGATTTGGAATAGGGATAGCAAGTGGTTAAAACTCCCTCAGGTGAACTCACAATGTAAAAAGAGGTGGTTGACCGATTCCCCATTAGACAGGCAAAAATGACATCTATTAGGGATAGGGATGCCTCTTTTCATCAGGTTGTCAGTGGTTAGAAATTTGTTTTGAACAACAGTCTAGGAGAAAAACCTAACCTTAGGGACTAGGTGCTTGATCCAAACCGACCCAAACGGGAAGGTAGAAACTTGGTGGTTCAATAGGAGAGAATGAGCCAACTTGATTGAGAAAACCCCATTGTCTGTCCTTGACCAAACCAAAGAATCTGGAGTGGTTGCAATAGGAATAATGGTGGTTCTAAGAATCTGGGACAAGGAAGCACCTACTTGGGTTATCTGGGCACTAGCACTACCAATGGGGATTTGCTTCCATTCTTGCTGATCATTGAAATAATCCTTGACTTTGCTGCCCCATCTACACTCAATAAAGGATTTGAGAGCAGACATACCTGGGATAACTGCAAGGGGCTAGTAATTCAACCAAAAATCATCCCAAAACTTGATCTCAGAGCCACTGCCAAGTTACCAACGAGATCCTTTAGTAATAAGAAGTCTGGATTGACTTACCACCTTCCAAAAAGCATATCTAGAGGAAGGGAGGTATTCATTCATGAAGGACGATCGAGGGAAGTATTTTCTCTTGACAATCGCCATCCATTATGATTTGACATTGGTGTAGAGTTTCCATGCCTACTTGGTGAGGAGGGCAAGGTTAATATTAGAAGACCTTCTCAAACCCAGGCCCCCTTGGGATTTAGGTTGAAAAACTCTGTCCCAGTTAAAAATGTGGATTCTACTTTTTTCTTTAGGACCTGACCACAGGAAATTTTTTTGGATTTGCTCAATCTTGGCATGAATAGACGCTGGGCTCTAAAGACAGACATGAAGTAGACTGGAATGATTTGGAGGACTTCCATAGTGAGGGTAGCCTTAACTACCTGGGATAGGAGGGCACCCTTCCAGTCTGCAAATTTGCGTTTGAACCTTTTGATGACATTATCCCACATGGACTCTTTCGGGCTCTTGATGAAAAGAGGAAGGCCCAGGTAAGAGGTGGGTAAGCTTGAGATTCTGCACTACAGGATACGAGTGATCTTGCACTTTCTGCTATCTAGAGTGTTGAGGAAGAAATGCTCACTTTTGGTGTAATTGATTTCTTGGCCTGCTGCTTTGGCATAGGTGTCAAGGATAGATTTGATGGACGTAGCTTGGATGACTGATGCTGAAGAAGTGGTAATGGTATCATCAAAAAATTGCTAGTGAGAAAGGGGGCATGGTGGATGAAGCTTTGATCCCTTTCACATGCCCAGAAGCACAGACAGACTTGAAAGCTCTTCCCATGGATTCTGCCAAGATGATGAAGAGGAAAGGGGATAGGGGGTCACCCTACCTTATGCCTTTATGAGTTGGGAAATAACCTATAGCTGAACCATTAACGAGAACAGAGAACCATGGTGTCGAGATACAACGTTTGATGAGCTTGATCAATTCTCTATGAAACACAAACTTGGCAAGAACTTTCAGAAGGAAATCCCTATTGACTCTATCAAAAGCTTTGCTGATATCCAGCTTAAGAAACATGGTTGCCTTGTGGTTTTAGTGAGTAGAATGAAGAGTTTCATGAAGGGATATGATGCTGTTCGTGATAGATCTACCTTCCATAGAGCTGCCTTGACAAGGATCAATGATAGCAGGGAGAATCTTCTTTAGCCTCAGGGCTAGGGATTTGGTCAAGATCTTGTAGATAATGTTAGAGAGACTAATAGGCATAAAATCCATCGTAGTCTTACAGGGGTGGGTTTTGGGGATCAGAGCAATGAAAGTTGAGTTAGTCCCTTTTGGAATGGACTTAGTCGATTGGAGCTCAATGATGGCTTTGTAAATGTCTTCCTTCATAATGTCCCAAAAGGTTTGAAAAATCCAAGGGGGAAAGCCATCTAGACCAGGGGCCTTAGCTTGCATGGAGAAGAGAGCAGTCTCAATATCTTTCGGAGAGAGGGTCTGAATTAGGGTAGCATTCATATTTGGAGTAACCATGGGAGGAATGTTCTGAAGAAGGGATTCTTGGGATGCAAAGTGGGAGGGAGAGGGATTTCCCATTATATTACTAAAGTAAGCAGATGGTTATGATATGATCTTGAAAATGTCTTGAGAAATAGAGCCATTAGATAAGGTGAGTTATCTAATTTTATAGGAGCTGTGGTTCCACATTGTGGAAGTATGAAAAAATCTGGTATTGGCATCCCCATATTTGGGCCAGAGGGCTCAGGATTTTTGCCACTAGAAGGTTTCTTCTCTAGCCAATATGTTGTGATACTCAGACAACAGTTGACTCTCCTCATTCCTCAGCTAAGGATTCCATTGGTCATGATGGATTTGCTCCTCTAAAGTCTTAAGTTTACCAATAATGAGCTGCTTGTTCTCAAATATGTTTCCAAAAACTTTTTTGTTCCAAATTTTGATGTTTTATTTCACTGATTTGAGTTTACGAGAAACTCGGTCAATGGTAGATCCTAAACATGGAAGATTCCACCACTCAAAAATTTGTTGTTTGAGGTTTGGGTGGTGAACCCACATGTTTTCAAACCTAAAATGTGTTTTGAAGGACGAGGCCTTGTTGGATTCTAGGAGGAGGGGTGAATGGTTAGACCCAATTTTGGGGAGGGATGTGAGGAGAGTATCGCCAAAGAGAGGGATTGCTTGTTGATATAAGAAAAATTGGTCCAGCTTGACTTGAATGTGATCTTGCCCTAATGCTGCAAGTAAAATGATAGCCTCTGATTTGAATGTCCATAAGCTCATTACTCGACACAAAATCCTAGAAATCAGTTATGTTTTTTGATGGAGTGGATAAGTTGCCTAGTTTGTCGAAAGAAAATAGAGGAGAGTTAAAATCCCTAGCTAACATCCATGGGAGGGCAAAAAAAGTAGTCTTGAGAAGGGACAAGGAAACCCATAGCTAGCACCTTTCTAGGGGATTTTTGGGGGCATAGATATTGTAGAGGACCCATGTGAACTGGTTGGTATTACAATGGAAAACCATGTTAAGGGTTCTGTTGGTGAAGGATACCACCCTTCCCTCAACTTGGAGAGGATACCAAAGGTAAAGAAGGCCCCCAGCCAATCCCTCTACGGGGGAGGAAGCCCACTGGCAGTATTTCTAGACTAATTTGATGATGTTTGGGGTTCTCAATACATCAACTTTGGTTTCTTGTAACATGATGATGGTGGGTTTGGAATCCTTTCTGATGGTTCTGACCAGTCTCTGCTTGCCTGAATTGTTAAGCCCTATGATGTTCCAAGAGAGGATCTTCATTTGGATACTTTGGAAGGTTTCTTACCACCCTTGGTGGGTACATGAGGGGGTTTGGGATTCTTGGGATCGTCTAAGGGCTGGCAAAATAGATTAGGGAAGAGGGTTGTTTGAACCCCGTTTGTAGCTTGATTCTCAGTGTCTTTCTTAAGCTGGTTGAACATAGACAATTTGCCTCTCTTTTTGTCACCTCCTGTATCCACTGGCCCTTTCTTACTTTTGGTGATGATGGAGCTGGAATCTGAGCGATTGTGAAAAGGGCTGGACACCTCCTCAAGGGAGTCAGAAACTAACTTGGTTGGAGACAGAGGTTTGGCTAAAAAAATGGTGGGAAAACCCTCCTCAAGGGGAAGGGGGGAAAGATATTTAGGAGAGGTGGGAGAGAGCGGAGAGGTGGGAGGGGTTGGGGAGAGTGGTGCGGCTAGAGAGTGACTGGGTATGGAAAGGGATGGGAGGGGAGGGATTGGAGGCAAGGTGGAAGGAGAAGGGGGGGAAATAGAATCGAGAAAGAGGACATCATCATAAACACTAGAGAGAGGACCAAACTTGTTGGGAAAGGAAAAAAGTGAACATACCTGGTTGGAACTTGATGGAGCTTGGTGGGGGAAGGATTTATGGAAGGGGACTTGTTTCCCTTTGTCAATTTTCCCTCGAAAAGGGCCACCAGTAGCCTTGGGTCCCGGGTGGGTGACCGAACGTTGAGCAAGGGAGAGCTAGGGTTGAGGAACCTCTTTGGAAACTTTCAATGAAGGGCATTGGGATCTGAGGTGTCCCTGAGCCTGGAATTCAATGCAGAACATTGGTTTATTCTCATACTCAATAGCTTGGCACCATTGGAAGTCCCCATAGATGAGATTGATGTGAGTGGGAAGCTAGGATGCTAGGTTCACAGACACACAAATTTTGGCAAAGGTCATTATGGATCGGGCTTTTGTTGTTGGGTCAAAGGCAACCAGGTCTTTGATGTATCCTTCGATCCCTCGAAGGATGTCTTCATGAAAAAATTGGATTGGCAGGTCCGGAAGACGAACCCAAATGGGAGCGAAATTGATGTCCTAAGTTTAGGGGTTGAAAACCTATTCCCATTTCTTAAGGAATAGACTTTTCTTGCCAAAGAACCATGGTCCTTTGGTGAGGATTCTTGCATAATCATTCTGGTTGTTCAATTGAATTAGAAAGAAACCCTTGGAAAGTGCAACTAGATGAAAAATTCCCTCTGTTTGCCATTTGAAACTGGCCCATCTTCTGATAGACTCCATGTTAGGTCAGCCTCCAACGAATTTCCCAACCAGGGACAGGGATTCGAGGGAAAGTTTTGGAGCCATGTGAGAAATTGGGATAGCCATATTTTCCCCAGAGGTGACCATGGGGGGGAAGGGAAACCACTTCAGATGGTTTGGGAGAAGGGGATCCTGATACCATCGCACTGAATGATAGACCGACCGAGGGATGGGATTTGGAATGGGGAAAGGGGGGAATGAAACCTTTCGCCCAAGGTCTCTGCGTCCCACCCAAATCTGGATCGAGGGCATCGGGATCATCCATGAGATCGACAGGGATCTCTCCTGGTTCCAAATCCTTGGGGAGGGTTTGGGAAACCCTACCAGGGAAAGCCAGGGTAGCTGTGGTCGAAGTTGACGGTGATGCTATGGGAACCGTTGTAGAGGGAGCCATTGTTGTTGAAGCTTTCCATTGAATTGTAACTTACTTTAGATAAACATGAATAAATATTTTCTAACCTATAAGAGCTAACCCTATGGCACACTCATGATCAGGCCATCTAGCTTGTGCCAGGTATTTTATCACCCAACATTCACCCCTATAAGTACCCTTATGTTCAAAAAACTAAATTTGAAAGGATAGTGTAAGAGCTACTTGCAGTAGGGGTTATTTTTCCAAGTGCTAGTCCTTATTCCTTGTCAATATTATTTTTTTAACTTTTAGGTTAGAAAGAAACCTCCAAAGCTGCTCTTAGGTGGCTGGCAGTGCCTTCCCATCTAGGTATACCACTATTTAGAGGGAAGTCACAAGAGATTTTTTGTATCCCCCTTCACATAATAGAGGTTCAAACCATGGACCTCCCATTCAATGGAGCCAAGCTCACCTTATCTACTTGCACTACAAAGGTAGACTCCTTGCCAATATTATTAGTGCATAAAATGATGTGTCCAAGCGGTTATGCATGGATTTTTGCAATCTCAACAAAATTACCATCAAAGAAAAAGTTTCCATTCCAATAATTGACAAGTTGTTGGATGAACTTCATGGTGCTTGATTTTTCTCCAAGTTGAACTTGCACTCGAGATATCATCATATTAGAAAAGAGAAGAAGATATTTAAAAATTAACCTTTTGGACTCATGAAGGTAATTATGAATTCCTAATCATGCCTTGTGGTCTTACCAATACACCTTCCACCTTCAAAAGTCTTATGAATGTTATTTTTTGGTCATTTTTACACAAATTCATTTTGGTCTTCTTTGATAATATATTAATTTATAGTTACTTGTGAGAGGAACATCTATAACATTTGGACCAAACCTTGTAACTCCTAATCGATAATCAATTATGAGCAAATTTGTGTAAATATTCTTTTGAAATTCAAGAAGTAGAGTACATGGTCCACATAGTTTCAAGAGAAGGGGTTAAGTTAGATCCAATAAAAAAAATTGTTATACAAGAATGGCCAAATCCCCACACCCTCAAGGGTCTTAAAGGTTTTTTGGATTTTAATGGTTATTATAAAAAAATTGTTAAAGGTTATGGAAAGATAAATTTCCATTTGATAGAAAAGTTGAGAAAAAGATCTTTTATATGATCAAAACCAATAGAACAATCCTTCATACACCTCAAAAAATCTACATTATCAACACTCATACTAGAAACAACCAACTTCTCCAACCCTTTTCTTATCAAAAGTGATGCTTTAGGTAGTGGATTTGAGGTAGTACTCACACAATAAGGACGACCATTGGATTTCACTAGAAATGTACTTTCAACAATTTTTTTGGGTGAATCAACCTATGAAAATGAAATGATGGCCATATTACATGCTTCAAATCATTGATGACTATACCTTATTGGGAAACACTTTTCAATCAAAACAAATCACCACAATTTGAAACACTTTTGGAGCAATGGATCTCTACTCCTAAACAATAAAGATGGGTCATCAAACTACTAGGGTAAGACTATGAAATTTGTAAGGGCAAGTAGAATGTAGTTGTTTATACCATCTCCCACCAAACATGAGGACAAGAGTATGTTGTATGGTATCTCAACCCATCTCCCTTAATGGATTCATCAACTCGAGGAAGAGATAACTCAAGACTTTATCTTGTAAGCTTTAATTCGGTAACTTCAAATTAATCCTAGCTTTAGGACAAGATATACATGGGATGTGCAACATTTGAGATACTGATGTTGTCTTGTTATTACTATAGATTCACCATTCTATGAATCTATATTACAAGAAATAAATGCTTCCCTGACTATGGTCTATTTTCGGTTCCTAAAAAATTATGAGAGGGATAAACACACCTTGTTTTGGATGTGTATAAAAAAATATATTCAGACTTATGTGGTAAAATATGATATTTTATAGCATATGAAGGGGGAAACAATATGCACTGTAGGTAATTCCCAACCTCTTCATATTCTAGTGACGATCTAGAAAAATATTTTTATGGATTTTATTGAAAATATTCCAAATTATAGAGGAAAAATAATAATTTTTGTGGTGAATAGTCTCTCAAAGTATACTCATTTATGTTCCCTAGCCCATCCCTACAAGGCCTCAATGGTATGCAAATATTCCTAGACTCTATTTTCACCTACATGGCATGCCCATGTCTATTTTTTTTACTATTATCCCACCTCCACTAGTCATTTTTGGTAAGAACTATTTAAACTACAGAGTACCAAACTCAATATGAGTTTAAGATATCCTACATAGATAGATAGACAAACAAAATTTGTTAACAAGTGTCTAGAAATATACCTCCACTACTTTGCATTTGGGTATCCTAATCAATGGACCAACTGGATTCAAATGGTAGAATGGTGGTGTAACAGTTCTTATCATACTACAACCAAGATGATGTTATATAAAATTGTTTATGGACACCCTCCTACATTAATTTAAATATAAGTTTTGGGTAGTTTTAAGGTTCAAGCAATAGACTCTACTCCTTGTGAGAATTCATTATGACTCCAACATCTTAAGGATAATTTGGCAATGGCCCAAAATCGAATGTGATAATTGACTGATCAAAACTACTCAAAGCATAAATTTAATATGGGAGATATGGTCTTCCTATGTTTACAACCATATAATTAATCATCATTACAACTTCATGGAAATAAAATGATCATAATTAAATTTTATGGATCCTATTAGGTGGTACAATAGATTGGGCCAATGGCCTACAAGTTTAACCCGTAATTCTCTTCTAATATCCATCCAGTATTTCATATTTCATGTTTGAAGAAGGTCCTTGGCATCCATGTACAAGTCCAATCAACACTTCCAGAATTGGATGAATAAGGATTAATTATAATAGAGTTAGAGATTATTTTGGATTGATGAACATGCACCCTCCAAAATTAAACTATCATTGATATTGTAGTACAATGGAAGGGATTGCAGTCCAAAGATACCACATGGAAATCACTCCATCAACTGAAGCAACAATTTTCTCATTTTCAACTTTAACAACAAATCTTCTTGAATGGAAATGGTATGTTAGGACTCTATCCTAACATAATTATATAATTATCTAATGTGGGTGCATGTATATATTGGGTGCCTAGTACATATGGGTTTGTTATAATGTAACCATTACTTGTTGTAAGCAAGAGTTAATAACGATGTAATAGTTACTATTTATTATAAATAGGAGTTACTAATAAGGCCCTTTTTGCATGTGGACTGACCCTTGATAATTATAGATAGGATAACCCCCCAAGGTCTAGGTGGATTTGTAAGTGCAGGTGTGGCTAGGCACTTACAAAGGAGGGACGTAGGTTCAAACCTTGGAGGGAAGCCAACCCTTTGCAAAGGTAGTAATCTACTCTGAATTCTCTGAGTGTGTGCTAAATCGACAATGATGGTATGAAACTTGAGCGACTGGTGTTACCCATCTCATGCTAGATCAACAATAATGATATGGATAGGTTTTTTGGGAGAATTCTTTGTGGTTTGAACCCTACGCTAGCCAGTTACTAAAAATAGTGGTTGTGACCAACTCTCCTATGTAATAAAATAAATTATGGTTAGGATAAAAGAGCATTTATAAAAAGGCAAGGGTAGAAATAGAATGTATCAAGTTATTCTCCAATTTGTAATAGAACTATCCTTTTAAGGAGGATTATTATTTAAAGAGGCCTATGATCTAATTCTATATGATTAATAAAGTTATTGCAATTCTAATTATTTATTTTTCAAGCACTTATGTTATCTAGTCTCTCACATTTTTAATGTGCTTATTTTTGTTTGAAGGTTCCTAACATTGTTAAACTCATGAAAAGTAGAAGGTGTATCCAATCATCTTTATCCTTGAATTCATAACACCTCTTGGTAACCTCATGAGACTCCATGAGATTATTTTCTTATTTAGTAATATCATAAGGAGTAGACCCTTGAAATAGACTAGAGGCAATGGAGAAAGAAAATATGAGAAATTCATGAGAAAAAAATAAATAAATATTGTCTTTATCATGATATACCTCCTTCAGGGGTTGTTTTGAATCAAGAAAAGTGTCTAATTGATCAACAATAACTTATCCTTCATAGATTTTTATATTATGATATAGAGATCAAGTTCTTGTATCATAGTGATCCATTTTCATATTGGGTGTCACTAGGGATATAAGGATTTTGTAGTAGGTATCCCAGGGGTTTGGTTTTAATGACCATATAAATTGAAAGATACATGCAATGGATTAGTTTCTAACATGTAAAATATATTGTAAGTAATATTTATCCATGGAAGTGTATGGTGTTTTTACCAATAGCATTGTTTGACTAATATAATACATGGCATACCCCTCATTGTTATCATCTTGTTGGGTAAGGTTTACTCCTAAGGAAACTTGAGTAGCCAATGTATACTAAAAAAATGACTTAACTAGGTAAAGAATTAGGGGTCATAAAAAATTAATCTCAAGGCCCATGTAATAACATTTATCCCAATTGAATTCTAATTATTTATTAAGTAGATAATTTAGCAAATAAGCTTTGAAATCTAACTTAGGTATAAAATGCATGATTACCCTAAGCTTCCCCAAGAAGGATTTTATATCTTTAATTATTTGAAGGGGAGGGATAGCATCAATGACCTTGATCTTGTCATGGTCAACATATATGCCCCTATGAGATATGACAAAGTCTATAAGCTTACCACTAGTAACACCAAATAAACATTTATAGAAATCAAGTCTAACCTTTAGTAATGTAATCACTCAAAGATAATACAAAGGGTAGGGTGGTCAAATTGCTCTTTATGTGCGACCTCAAGAAGTGCACACCCCTATTCTACTTGTAATATTATACTGAAATGAAATGAAAGGCCATGAAATGCAAATAACATAAAAATTAAAGAGAAAGATCCTTTTATTTATATTGAACCCTAGTTACATGTCGGTCCCTCTAAGGGATACCCATTTTGATACAATGAATTACAAGTAGAATAATGATGAATATATCCCCTCGCAAGGGGTGGTGCACTTCTGTAGGTTTCCCGATATCACACACAAAATTGTATTGAGGGCTTATAGATGCCTCCTCCTTCTCTAATCCTGGAGCGATATCATGCTCTGGATGCTTTATACTGATCCTATGAACCTGTACCTGCGTGTATGAAAACAACAAAGCACAATAAGTAGAATGGGTAGCCTATCCAGATGATGCTTGTTATTGGTAAATTTGATGAACTAGATATATAAGCGTAATATGCAATGAAATATACTAGATCTAAGCAATATGCATATGAAAATCAGAAATATTAATCTAAATGCAATGAAAGATTTAGATCTATGCTAAAGCCATGTAAATGAAATAGTGTTAAATAAATATATATTACTTATAACAAATGAATCGACCATTTTAAAACCTGGCTATGACTATGGGCCACTGTCAAATACAATGACCTCTGACTTAAAGGTTACCTTAGGTCTTATGGGCTATGGAAGTTGATCCCTTACTCGAATTGATGTTCAAGGGTTGCCATGTGTGTCTCCTACATTGATTTATGGTTGGGAACGATGGATTTGAATACTGATGCGTTGGTGTGGCTCAACCAGGTGGTTCTCCAATGCTCCTCAAAGAGGTGTATATTGGCTCTCCAAAATGATAGGGTTCCGCTGCACATAATTTGAACTCTCTATATATTTTGCCTCCTTGGAAGTCTGCATATATAGAATTCTAGGTTTTAGGTTTAGATCTAGGGATTGGCTTCTTGGGGAAGCCAAGATCTAGATATGCATGCCAAATGATTATCCCAGAGGGAAGGTTTAGTCTTGACTTGGCATGGAAGGGGTAGTTAGGAGGAACTCTGGAAGTTACTCACTGAGATCCATTTGAAATGCATGTAAATTATCATTACTACCTGTGATTTGGGCAATCCTAGTTTGTGTTTCAGCGCTAGCCATTGTCATCATCAACGGTTAGCTGTGGCCATTCTCAGCTTGAGTGGCCAGGATTGGCCGCTCTTAACTTGAGCAGCCAGGATTGGCCACTCTTAGCTTTCTCCAGATCTGCATGCCAACTAATTATCCCAGAGGGAATGTTTAGTCTTAACTTAGCATGGAAGGGGTAGTTAGGAGGAACTTTGGAAGTTCCTCACCGAGATCCCTTTGAAATGCATGTAAATTATCTAACTTACCCATGATTTGGGTAATCCCTCATGATATTTCATGTTTCAGTGCTAGCCGTTGTCATCATCAATAGCTAGTTGTGGCCACTCTCAGCTTGAGCAGTCAAGATTGACCTCTCTTAGCTTGAGTAGCCAAGACTGGCCACTCTTAGCTCGAGCAACCAGGATTGCCCACTCTCAGCTTGAGCAACCAGGATTGCCTACTCTCAGCTCGAGCAGCCAGGATTGGCCACCCTCATCTTGAGCAACTAGTATTTGTGGTCACTCTGGTCGATAGCAACCAAGCCTAAATGGGCTAGAACTGTCATTTTTGAGTGGTTAGGACCATTGCTTGCTCTTGGAAAGGTCAAATATTGGTCATATGGTCTATAGATGTACCCATATGAGTAGTATTCTAAACATGACATGTTTTAGGTGTCTATAGATACCCCTTTTTGGGATGCATTGTAGAAAAACACAACACGAAGTTAAAATAGACCACCTAAGGCCACATTGTAGGGTGTGTGATGATCATTGATCTGATCAATATTGGATGCCCCAAGTCATGGGCTTGAGATGCCTTCGGGACTTTTTATGAGTTGAACAAAGGGATTATGATGCCTTTGGGGATTTTGTGAGTTGACCAAAGGGCTTATGCTACCTTTGGGGCCTTTTGGGTTGACCAAAGGGACTATGCTACCTTTGGGGTCTTTTTTGAGTTGACCAAAGGGATTATGCTACCTTTGGGGCCTTTTGTGAGTTTACCAAAGGGCTTATGCTACCTTTGGAGCCTTTTGTGAGTTGACCAAAGGGCTTATGCCCTTTGGGGCATTTTGTGAGTTGACCAAAGGACTTATGCCCTTTGGGGCATTTTATGCGTTGACCAAAGGGCTTATGCTACCTTTGGGATATTTTGTTAATTGACCAAATGGCTTGTGATACCTTTGGGGATTTTTGGGTTGACCAAAGGGCTTATGCTATCTTTGGGGCTTTTTGGGTTGACCAAAGGGCTTATAGATACCTTTGGGGCTTTTTGGGTTGACCAAAGGGCTTATGCTACCTTTGGGGCTTTTTGTGAGTTGACCAAAGGGCTTATGCTACCTTTGGAGCCTTTTGGGTTGACCAAAGGGCTTATGCTACCTTTGGGGCTTTTTGTGAGTTGACCAAAGGGCTTATGCTACCTTTGGGACTTTTTGTGAATTGACCAAAGGGCTTATGCTACCTTTGGGGCTTTTTGGGTTGACCAAAGGGCTTATGCTACCTTTGGGACCTTTTGTAAATTGACCAAAGGATTTATAGATACCTTTGGGCATTTTTGGGTTGACCAAAGGGCTTATGCTACCTTTGGGCCTTTTTTTGAGTTGACCAAAGGGCTTATGCTACCTTTAGGACCTTTTGGATTGACCAAAGGGTTTATAGATACCTTTGGAGCATTTTGGGTGACCAAAGGGTTTATGAATACCCTTGGGGATTTTTGGGTGACAAAAGGGTTTATGGATACCTTTGGGGCTTTTTGCATTGACCAAAGGGCTTATGCTACCTTTGGGGATTTTTGTGAGTTGACCAAAGGGTGTATTCCACCTTTGGGGAATTTTGGGTTGACCAAAGGGCATATTCTACCTTTGGGACTTTTTGTGAGTTGACCAAAGGGCTTATGCTACCTTTGGGGCTTTTTGTGAGTTGACCAAAGGGCTTATGCTACCTTTGGGGCTTTTTGTGAATTGACCAAAGGGCTTATGCTACCTTTGGGGATTTTTGTGAATTGACCAAAGGGCTTATGCTACCTTTGGGGCCTTTTGTAAATTGACCAAAGGGCTTATGCCCTTTGGGGCATTTTGTGCATTGACCAAAGGGCTTAATCTACCTTTGGGGACTTTTGTGAGTTGACCAAAGGGCTTATGCTACCTTTGGGGCTTTTTGTGATTTGACCAAAGGGATTACAGATACCTTTGGGGCTTTTTGGGTTGACCAAAGGGATTATGCTACCTTTCGTACTTTTTGTGGGTTGAGCAAAGGGATTATGCTACCTTTCGTAATTTTTGTGGGTTGAGCAAAGGGATTATGCTACCTTTGGAGCATTTTGGGTGACCAAAGGGTTTATGAATACCCTTAGGGCTTTTTGGGTGACCAAAGGGTTTATGAATACCCTTAGGGTTTTTTGGGTGACCGAAGGGTTTATAAATACCTTTGGGATTTTTTAGGATTAATTGTTTAACTATTTTATTGTTGATTAGGGGAGGTATGATACCAATAATGCCCTAGTTGATGTTTAGCAAATATTTTTGTTTTGATTTTATGTTATGGATGCAATTATGGATTCTATACCTAGATAATGATTTGATTATGCTATATTTATGCAATGTACTAGTGACATGCACTAGCTAGATGATGGATATATGATTTAGATGGTATGATCTAGATGATGGCGACGGATGCATATGTGGATGCAATGCTTATTGTTAAATGCATGTTTAATTTTGATTTAATTGTATGCATTCAAATTATATTGTTATGATGTGATAAATGAAATGTGTGTAATGCATTATGATGGTGATCTAATATAAATGAACATGTATGCTTTAATCACTTAAAACATAAGGTATGCATGTGATATGAGTTTAACAATCTAATGGGCGACACCACAAAATGTATAACAATAATGAATGTAAATAATAACTCTTAGCATAAGAATTAATCATTTAAGCATTCAAATGTGAGATGTGATGATATGATATGATGCAGTGATTTATGCTATGGAATGATTTATTGTTGTTAGGAAATTTTTGAGGTTTTCCATGAGACTCAAAAACCCTAGTTACTCGATCAAAAGTTGTATACTAACCATATAGAGCTTCTGAAGGATAAATTTTTGTTATGAAGACCTAGATACTCATTATCCCTATGTGTGCAAATGATAGATAAAACATAAGCATACCCTAGTGTCAGGAGGGATTCATTCAACCCATTGTTGTATTGGGGATCCTCAAATGTTTATCCTGATCCTAAGTTGGAATTAGTTGGATTAGACCACCAGGCAGTACAGGACACCTAAAGCTAGCTCTTCCACATGCAAACATTTGTCTATACAAAAGCAATATGCTAATGTGATAGACATATCATCATGCGTAAGGATACCATAATTTTTGGGTAGGCTTGCCACCAACCCGTAATGAGGATCACCTTCCGATTTCTCCAATGCTGAGAATTCCAAGGATTCAAGTTTAATACTCCCTTCTTTTTTTCATATTTATTTGGGGATACTTGCTCATTCTTAGTTATGAAAACCACTATTTATTTTGAATTTTTGTTCTTCTTTTGAGCAAGGGATTTATGTAGTGATGATAATCACTTGTTTATTTTGCTTTTGGAATTTGCTTTGTTTAGGAATTTTGCTTATTTTGATTAAAGCAAGGGATTTATTTGGGTAGGGTGAACTTGTCCTTTTGCCAATTCTTAGCATTTTTAGGATGACTTTGGGGCATTTTGTGATTTGACCAAAGGGCTGAAGGATGCCTTTGGAGCCTTTTATGATTTGACCAAAGGGATTTAAGATACCTTTGGAGCCTTTTGTGAGTTGAAAAAAGGATTTAAGATGCCTTTGGAGCCTTTTTGTTTTTTATTTTGATGTTTTTTGATTTGTTTGGGATTTTATGAAATCTGTTGTTTTTGTGATTTTGAAATTTATAAATGTTTTTTTATATTTTATTGGTTTTACAAGAGGTAGGTATTAGGTACCCCCAGTGTGCATGTTTCCTACTGTAATGTAGTCATATTTCTTAGAAAGAGTGATAGAAATAATCTCCCCTAATTGGGGCACAAACCTCTATAGGGTGCCCTTGTCTTGGTGGGGAGAAATGAGTGAACCGTCTTGACAAAGCTTATTTCATTCTAACGGGTTTTGGACCACCTTTCAGAATGACTGATAGCTATATATGTCATGCCCCTGTATAAAATGATACATACAAAAGAGGCTCTCATCAGTGGACCCATGCTTGGGCTCTCTTTGCTTGACCTTAGGCAATAAAAATGCATTTGCCTTGTACAAATTTTGAAATAAAGTCGCAGTAGTCATCTCAAATGTTACTTCCTATTGAGGTGGCTTGTTAGGCCTATGAGGCTATGACTGACCTTGGGATATCAATTAGGATGATGTAGCCTCTATTTTAGAAGGTTGAGGCACTATGGATGAACCATTTATGGGAAAATCCCCACTATCTATGAGATCTTGAACCACACTCCTGAATCCATAGCAATTACAAATGCCATGCCCCTCTATTCGATGATAGAGACAATAATGGTCCTCTATATAACCCTTAGGTTTAGCTCTATTTGGGTCTAAAGGACTCATGTTTGGTAAGGTGATGACCTTAGCTTCCTGTAGCTTTTGAAAAATATCAGACATAGACTTGTTTAAAGGATTCCAAATGCATTGCTGCTATTTTGAGTGTTTAGCATGCCTCAACCTGGTATAAGGACTAGGTTGAGCCCTAGGTATGTCACTTTTTGGCTCAGGGGGCTCTTCTTGCCTTTTCAATGCAAGATATGGATTTCTAACTAAGATAATCTATTGGTCGACAACTCGAAACTGCTTCTTTTCAAGCATGTTATATACTATGGATCTAAAACTATGATATGATTGAATATCATGCCCATTTTTCCTATGATATAGATAGTGTGACTCTTCCTTATACCCTCAAGGTTTTGGAGGATTTGGATCTAAAGGTTGCACCTTAGTTAGGATGATGGCATTTATAGAAATTAACCGATTGAAAATCGATATAGCAGGCTCAGGCAATGAGGGATGCTTACTAGGTTGCTGAGGTGGTTGAGTTAGTGCTTGTTCTAGTTGAGGCTTTTCCTATGGCTGTGCAAGAGATAATTTGATATCAGATGAAGGTTGTTTCTATAATTCTAGGCTCTCAAGTTGTTTCATGATAAAGTGCAATGCATCATTTTGTTGCTCCATTTGTGCCTCTATATTATAGAGGTAATTTTGCATATGCTCCAATATTGATAAGGCTCCCATGTGTATTTCTAGCGATTGGTCCAAAATACCATTGTCTATTGAAGGAGGTGATAAAGTAGGTGCTAAAAATCCACTAGGTAACTGTAACTCACATATTTCCTTTATTTGAGTCAATGTGGATGCTTCATGATGATCCACTTCGTTAGTGGTATCCACATGCTCATGTTTATGACTCCTTTCATGTTTCTATTTCATCTTGTGGTGTTCCACTATGCTAGCTTTGGTACCCCCCATATGATGTGGGAGAAACACTTGTTCTTTTTCTTGAGGAGGCATCATGAGAAGTTATTCATGGGTGACTAATCCCAATGGTTTTGATCCCTTAAATGTATACGCAACATCTGATTGCACCACATCTTGTTTCATCTGCTTTAGAGTCACTTGGTCCTCTATCTTGTTGTTGACCATTACCACAAACTCTTGAGGAGGCATTTTTATTGTGTCTCATCAACCTTCTTGTAATTCTTGAATGGATCAGGATAATTAGGTACCACATACACTTGTCCTTGGTGTATGAATTTTAGGTTTTGGTGCACTATGGAAGGCATGCATTCTATATCCCTCATCCATGGTCTACCTAGCAATATGTTATACTACCTCCCACCCCCCAAGATATGGCACAATATAGGTATCATATTTATCCCAACCTGTATAGGTAGGATTATTGTGCCAATTTTTGAGGAAGTAGCATCATTGAAGGCCTTCAATGTGAATGTTGAGTCCGTAATGCATGAAGGTGGTAATTTTAAGTGCTTCAAAGTTACAACTGTGATGATGTTAGTAGATGATCCAGTGTTAATCAAGACTTTCTTGAATAGAATATAATTGATGCTTGCTATGATGTGTAGCGTAGGATTAGGTTCATCCCTAGATATTGAATTAATCTCCTATCTATGAAAGGTAATCACAAGGTCCTTCTATAAGTGAATTAAACTCATTTTTGGTGTGGACTGTGATAGATTATCAACTTTAGTTTATTTTTAGCACATTGGGCCGATCCAGACATATTTTGCTTCCTTTTTTAGTATTTATCATACCAATAAAACCTTCATTAGGTAGGGCTATGTGCACCTCATTTACATGCTCAACTTGATTATTGTTGACCCCATGATTGGGAAGAAGATTTTTGAATATGTTGATGTTTTACAATTCATTCTTATCCAACCTATTTTTCACTATATTGTTAATTACAACACAATCCTCCTGGATATCATGGCCATTTTGCCGATGATAAACACAATAGATATCTTCCCTATACCCCTTAGGTTTGGGGCAATTAGGATCTAGGGTGTGTACCTTAGGCAAGTTTAAAACCTTAGCATCACAAAGGTGGTTGAAAATTGATGCCAACAGTTCAGGAAATGGCGTATAGTTATGAGGTGGATGTTTCTATTTGTCCTTTCTTGGATTCCTATTGCACTAGTTGTAATGCACAGTAGGAGGTTGAGCCTGATAATTATCTTGTTGTTGGCTCTATGCTACTTTTGGAATGTTTAACATATTATGGTTGACATGCATAGGTTGGGCCTGTTGTGATTTATGTCACGTGCTCTTGTTCCATTATTTCTTGTTACAGAGATTTAGGTCTCCTTCCTCCAACTTTATAGCATAAATAAGCTTGGCTTGAGCCAAGTCTTCCTTGAATGATTCATACTACTGCAGTTGTAATAACAAAGAGATGTATTTTGTGCAAATATTCATGAACATTTATATGAGTTCTTCAGTGGGGACTGAGAATGATAGTTTTGCCATGATTTTTATCCACCAGTTCCCATAGTCCATCACTAGCTCATCATCATACTTCTTTAAATTTGCAAAATCAGATAGGTTCACCTTATTCTTGGCATCAAAGGAGAAGTGTTCAAGGAACACATTCACTAGTTGCTCAAAACTAGCGATGTTATGCTTGGGCAACTGATCGAACCATTGATTCGCTATGCCCAAGAATGTCATTATGAATATTCTCAACATTAGGGCATCGTTCTACTCAATATGAAAGCACACATTCATGAAGTTGGTATAATGTTCTTGTGCATATTTCTCTCCCTTAAACTTGTCTAGCCTAGGCATTTCAAAGTGCCTAGGATATGTAGGACTCAGTACTGAGGGGCACAATGGTTGGTTATGTATTTTTCTTAAGGTCAAATTTTGTCCAACTATATCCTGCTTCTCGAGATACTTGAATCTCTCAGCTAGCACTTTGTATGCTTGAGAAGAAATGATCTCTTCCTCTCGAAGGGGTCTCTAGGATGCAAGAAGAGGTAAGTTTCTTGGAGTACATGGTAGTCAATTGTATTCATTGACCATGTTTATAGAATATGGTTTAGGATATAGTTGATTTTGGTCATCCAACTTTGATCTCTCATAATGCCTATGCTCGGGCTTGTTTGGCACTAAACGCTCATGTGGTCGAGAAGCATGTTGAGAGGTCTGGAAAATATAATCATCTACTCACCTATTATGTAGCTCAAGGTGTTAAGTAGCATGTCTCTCATTGTGATGCTACCTATACTCACTATGGGGAGGTATCTCTAATTGAGCCAATCTGTTTGATCAAGGAGACACTACTCTTCTAGGTGGTGTTCATATAATCATTGTTGGTGCAACTATTGTTGTTTTGTGCTTTCTCATTATATGTTTTCTAAATGCTCATGCTCAATTTGTAAATCCTCTGATTGATCTTGGAGTATTTGTTCTCTCTAAATTACATCTTAACTATGTGATCGATTTGATTAGTTTGCTATGCTGGGTCTATGACTCTACAACTCCATGCAAGGGTTCTTGTTTGCTTTGAATTGTGCAACAAGGTTGGCAATTCTCTTCCCTCGATGAGTCGAGATTGCATTAATATTATGCTATTACCTAGGGGTGTAGCCCTTATGCAAGGATGTTGTGGGGATACCATGTGTTCATTGGGAACACTCACCACGGGTACAGATAGGACGTAACTGAGTTACAGTTCCTTCATCCATGATATATTATTTAGCAGATCCAATAGATCCACGAGGAGTACAATCATGATATATGCTACCATGCTCAAATTTCCAATGTTGGGATCTCTTAGCACCTTGATCTAAGAAGTCAATGTGATGGGTCTTCCAAGGTTGGGCAAGAGGAGTTCCTTCCTCGCCAATACTTTGGTCAGACAACTAACATTCCCCATGTTCGAAAGGATTTGGCATTATAATGGGTATGTGAATGGTTGCCTTCTGTCTATCTTGCCCCTCATTGGGATGATTTGAAATCTCAGTATAATGATACGTGGTGGGTTTGGAAGAATTCTCATTTAGGTCACGAGAAGATTTGGTGCTGGTTCTCCTGAGTGGGGTTTCTTGGTGATATTCGCTGTGAGTGGTGTTGTCTCCCCTGAGACTCCCTAAAGTTCATTCAGGTATGTTTTGGATAGGTGTGCTACCTCTAGGGTGGTCTAGGCCCTCTGGTGCATTGGGTGCAACCACAGTCTTAGACTAAGGATGGCCCCATGTATTTACCATAACCTTGTGAAATTTGACTTCCAAAAAAGGTTGTGGGTGTTATATACCAAAATGATCATTGCGAAAAGCTGATCATAATGGGATATGACTTCAAAAAGTGACTTTCGGGTCAAAATTTTGTATTTTTGAAATAATTGGCCAATGAGGGCCCGTCAAGAAATGCCCACTTTTAGGAATTTTTAGGAAATTTTGAATCATGAATATTTAGGACTCAAAATTTTTGTGAGAGGTGGAAAAGGGGTTAACTAAGACAACAAAACAAATTTGGCAATTTTTGGAGTTGTCTAGCCCATTTTATGACTGTTTTATTGTAGTTTTTCCTTATTTTCGGCTTCAAAAATAAAGTAATCATAAAACCAAAATAACATTTTTGTTATAGCTTTGATTTACACGATTCTTGATCCGTTGGATGTAGGATAAAAAATTAGCTTTTTACTTATTTTTTTCAATAAATTTCTTTGAAAAATTAGGGTTAGGTTGATTACCCCAGTAATAAAGAGTTACACAAAGCAAACAATATGATAATCTCTTTTAAGGATTAAATGCGTGTCCTAAGAACTTGTTTTGTGTGTTTATATTTATCGTTGATATTGCTTTTTTATTCATTTTTTGGACTTAGAATGAGGGAACTCAATAAAAGTGGTGACTAGAAACACTAGTGCCAAACATGATTTCTCAAAAGAGTCTAGGGTACACCACTTAAATCCTAGTGGGGGTTCGCCTAGCTCTTCCAATCTGAATCAATAATTGCTCCAACAGTGGGAGATAGTTTGAACACAAGTGACCTACACCAACTTAAAGGAGTTCCCTATTCTATCTAAGGACATCTAGGGGGCAAGCTAGTGGAAGGAGGTGAATTCCAACATCATCGGTTTGAATTAGGGGTTGGTGATGAAATCCAACCTTACCAATGTTATTGTAATATGTGCAAGTGTGTGGGGTTATTTTTAACCTTACATGTAAACAAAATGCATCACCAAGAAAACATGATCTTTCCTATATGCCTAAGATAAAAGATGTTTCATTTCAAAAATATGCATGTATTCAGCTTATATGAACTTCAAAAAATGCATTCTACTTCATGAATCATTGGCCACTGTTTGGACTACATGCAAGAAAACTAATCACATAGAATCCTAGCACACTGGATACTAGGGTAGACCTTACAAGTAGAGACCCACTATTCCTAGCATCACCTAGAGGAAACTAAAGAAATCTAAGAAATGTACATTGCAGTTTTCTTTTCATTTTCTTCATTTTTCCCTAATTAAACTACAATTTTGCTTGTTTTTTTTGGAAGAAAGTTGCAAACAAAAAGCACAAAGAAAATAGAGGATGAAACAAACCTTAAATTCTACTCTGATGATGGAAATTCTACCTTCTTCTACACTTGGCTATTAGTAGTTGTTGACTAGAGCGAATACTACTAGTCACTGATAGCTACATCAGCTAAGATCTACTGGCCACCGATAGCTACAACAGCTAAGTTGGTTGCTAACAGCTACATCAACTAAAATCTACTGGCCGCTAACAACTACAGTAGCTAAGATTTTCTGGCCACTGTTGACTAGAGCGGCCAAACTTGCACATAGAAAAATGCTCGAAACATTAGTAAAACAACCAAAAACAAAAACTTGGTGGGGGTACCACTGTGATCACCATCTAAGCAATATTCGAAAGTGTGCACCCATATTCTACTTGTAATATTATACTAAAATGAAATGAAAGACCATGAAATGCATATAACATAGAAATAATAGAGAAAGATTCTTTTTATTTATATTGAACCCCAGTTACATGTCGGTCCCTCTAAGGGATACCCATTTTGATACAATGAATTACAAGCAGAGTAATGGTGAATATATCCCCTCACAAGGGGTGGTGTGCTTCTATAGGCTTCCAAATATCACATATAAAATTGCATTTAGGGCTTATAGATGCCTCCTTCTCCTTCTATCATCCTGGAGGGATCTCATGCTCTGGATGCTTTAGATTGATCCTATGAACCTGTACCTGCATGTATGGAAACAACAAAGCATAATAAGTAGAACGGGCAACCTCTCCAGATGAATCTTGTTATTTGAAAATATGATAAACTAGATAAATAAGCATAATGTGCATTGAAATATACTAGATCTAAGCAATATGCATATAAAAATCATAAATATTAATCTAAATGCAATGAAATATTTAGATCTATGCTAAAGCCATGTAAATGAAATAATGCTAAATAAAGATCTATTACTTAGAACAAAGGAATCGACCATTTTAAAACCTAGCTATGACTATGGGTCACTGTCAAAGAGAGTAGCCTATGACTTAAAGGTTACCTTAGGTATTATGGACTATGGTAGTTGATACCTTGCTCAAATTGATGTTCAATGGTCACCAGGTGTGTCTCCTACACTAATTTGTAGTTGGGAATGATGGATATGAATACTGATGTGTGGACATGGCTCAGTCATATGGTTCTCCAATGCTCCTCAAAGAGGCATAGATTGGCTCTCCATTTTTATAGGGCTCCACTGCACACAATTTTAACTCTCTATATCTTTTGCTTCCTTGGAAGTCGACATATATAGAATTCCAAGTTTCAGGTTTAGATCTAGGGATTAGCTTCCTAGGGAAGCCAAGCTCCAGATCTGCATGCCAACTTACTATCCTAGAGGGAATGTTTAGTCTTGAATTGGAATTTAAGGGGTATTTAGGAGGAACTCTAGGAGTTTCTCATTGATATCCCTTTGAAATACATGTAAACTACCCATGATTTGGGAAATCCCTCACAACAGTTTATATTTTAGTGCTAGATGTTGTCATCAGTAGCAGCTAGCTATGGCCGCTCTCAGCTTGAGCAACCAGGATTAGATGCTCTCAGCTCGAGTATCCAGGATTGGCCACTCTTAGCTTGAGTATCTAGTATTGGATACTCTTATCTTGAGTAGCCAGGATTGACTGCTCTCAGTTTGAGCAGCCAGGATTAGTGGCCACTCTGGTCAATAGCAACCAAGCCTAAATGGGCTAGAATTACCCCTTTTGAGTGGTTAGGACCACTTATTGCTCTTGGAAAGGTCCAATATTGGTCATATGGTCTACGGATGTACCCATATGAGTAGTATCCTAAACATGACAAATTTTAGGTGTCTACACTTTAGACTTATCCAAGAACTCATCCACATAGTAATCTATTATTTTTCCAATTAAGTTGTGAAAGACAATTGTCTTGGCCTGTTAATAAGTAGATCCAATATTTTTTAGTTCCAATGGCATGACGACATGGTAGAATATGTCTCAAGGTATAGCAAAAATTATTTTTGTTTGATCCTTAGGGGTAATCTAGACTTGATTATACCCTCAATAGCCATTAGGGATAAAATAAATTATACCATCATAAGATCGACAATAACATAAATAGAAGGAAAAGGAAAATTATCCTTATAGGAGGCTAGGTTTGATGTTTCTAAAATCACTATAGATCTAGATAACATTATTTTATTTCTTTTTCACAAGCACAATGTTAAATACCCATCCTAAATAATTGATAGGTTTGATAAATTTGGAATATAACAACTTCTATATTTTGATTTTGCATAGGTCTTGAATGAGAGGATATAAACTTCTTTACTTTTATTGGATATGAGTGACATCCTCATAGGTATCAATGTTATGGATGACCAAATCCTCATCCATTATAAGCATGTCAAAATACTCCTAGGAAAAAATATCCATATACTCCTTAACCAAGGATATGAATATGGCTTGTTTTTTATTATAGAGGCTATACTGTGTGTGGTTTCTCAAGGGTGCCTATGTCAACCCCTATTGTAGGTTCAACATTTATAATATTACCTTCTTTAAAATGATCTGGAGTAGGTAAGGTTTCTCTAATTTAGAATTAATCTCAACCTCCCAAACATAGTCAGACCACTTATACCTCCTCTACTTAGGATTGGGTTCTTGCAAAAACCTCTCTTATGGTATTTTCATGGGATTATTTCTTCTCTAGCATATAAAAATTCCAAAATGGCTTTTTCATTAGACAATTATGGAAGAAAGGACACTATCTAGCATGTGAATAGTTAGTACAACCTCATGTCCATTACCCATAAGTTGAGAGAGGATTTGAACATGTGATATAATATTAAGAAAGATATGGATGTGGGGATTAAGGTAAGACTCTAACTAATTGTAAAATTTCATCAAAGCATCAATAACAACCCTAGATTTTAACTCAATAGAAAACTCAACTTCAATTAAATGCCTTGCTAGACAAGAGGGTGTAGGATGAATTAAACTATCAAGCCACTTTTCCAATGACCTATTTTAGTAGGAAAACATTTTCTAATTAGAAACTAAGTATTAGGAAATGCCTAAAAATTCATTATTTTCTAGAAAATAGGAAAAATCAGGATCACCACATTAAGAGGTGATATTGACTACATTGATATTTCATCTAAAGTATAAGGTAATTTAGGTACAATACTAGTCCTATAGGTTAGAAAATCATCATGGGATACTAAGTTAGTAGGAACATGATTAACAATGAAAGAAAATCATATTTTATTATGATCACCACTTTAAGAGTCAATCTCAAATTCATTGGAAAAACTTCCATAATAGATAAGCTCACAATGGATTTTGGTTTAGGACAACTAAAAATAATTTAAGAACTAATTATATCAGATATATAACAAACAATGGATCTGTCTTCATAATAATTTTGAAAGTTATATATTTTATCCTTTGTTAAATTTCTAGATAAATGAATGACTCTTGTCTTTTTTGAACTATTTGAATATTTTATTGTAGACATAAAATAAACAACTTTTCTATGCCTATGTAGTGTAGGTTTGTAGGTACCACCTTCAACATTCCTAAGCATAATATTAAAAAACTGATATCTCTATCGATTATTTTATAAATATTTACATCAATATAACAATAAACACACTTGAAATATGAATTTCCATTAAACCTACTTGATAATACGCAATAGTTGCCACAAAAGAATAAGTTTCAAAGGGAGTGTTCTTAGTTTAAATATTAAAGGCCTAACTAAGGTCATCATCAATATCACTATCTCTTCCCCAATGCTACCATTATCAACATAAAGTGATGCTTGGTTTATTTTGGCAACATCCTCATGAGCTTTATGCAATTTGGTCAACCGTTGATAAAACAAAACAAGATCTTATTTATTTTTATGTTTAAAATAATTGTGGTATTTTATCAACTACCTCTAAAGAAATGGGAATGCTAACAACCATATTAGGTTGATCATATTTTGACTTAAACCTATCATGATGTCATTGTAAATGATATTTAGGACACCCCTTGTACAAATTCCTTCTAGAAGCCCATTTTGATCTATGTAAATAAATTCGAATACTTTGTGACTCATTCATAGAAGGAGTAATCAACTTTCATTTTTTGGTAGATGAGGACCCAAAGCATATATGTTTCCTTCTATAGTTAATACGTTATCATCATAGGTATAGTTAACCACTCGATAATCAAAGGAATATATATGGATCTCACCATACTAGTCTAAGACATGCCTAATAGTATATTATAGTTGATCTTAAAATAAATCATCATAAAATTCATTCTCATATCTTTAAGTTCAACTAAAATTGATAATCAAATTCAACCCATAGGATCTTGTGTCATACATTATAAGTATATAAATAATTTATAGTGGATAATACATTCTCTTTAGGTATATTTAACTTATTTATAAAGGACAATGACATAACACATTTACCATTCCTTTCATCAACCAAATTTCTACTAATAGCCACATCATGATATACCATTCCAATCATTAATGCTAGAACGTCAATCCTAGCTTAATGATAAAAAATAATCATATTTTCAATGTGAAATATATAATCAAATCAATATTTGCATGTGGGTCAATATAAATATTTTATTGATGTGATTGAATATATTACACTTCATAAGAAGGATGGGTATAATGTTGGCAAGCCTTGGTCTAAGGACCTCTATATGATTAAGTAACTCTCTAAATCATTGTAGTTGATAAGGAGATACCCTAAGTAATTCTAATTATGGGATCTTACACATGGTTGTACATAAATCATCCACCATATCCCACTTTTATTACGCTTATGATTGCTTTAAGTAGTGATTCCTTGGGATGGATATGGTTCTAAAAAATTTCTATAATAGGTGTTGGGATCACCATTCAAAATGGTGATTTTGGTATTTTAATATATTTAGAAGTGATAGGGTATATAGACTTCATTGATGTCTTCTCAAAAAATATATTTTGACATTTTTGTGTTTGTTGTAGGTTTCCAAATTACCAAATGAGGTTTAGGATTTTATCAATTATGGCTAGATTGATAGTTGCTTAGATAAGTTTCTTAAAATTATCCTTATTTTATTTTTCTTATAGAGGGTTGTTTCTTTTTGTATTGAGGTGCACTCCTAGTGATGACAACAAATTGTTATTCAAAGTATCCAATAGTTTCTCGTTGCACCTCCAAAATATTGACATACAAGTCACATTTGGTTGATTATAAATGTATTCTCTATTTGGTCCAGGTTGGGCAAAGACTTGGTTAACTTGAGAGGCATTCTAAGAAGTTCTAGGTCCAAAATTTGGATTTTTGGGTATCAACCATTCTAATTTTGGTTATTCTAATCCGCTCCTTAATTATACCCTTGGTTTTTTAATTGGGATTATACCCTTGATTTTGATAGTTTTGACAAACCCTTTGATTAAACCCTTGAACTTGATTTTTTTTCATTCCCAATTGTTGTTTGGAATATTGTTGTTCATGGTTAGGGAATGGGTTGTTATAGATACATGACCTCTGATTGTAAGGATGATTATAATTTTTTTGGATACCCCTTTTATTTTCATTGAATAAATTTATCCTATCATAATTGACTTTATGAATGTTAAAATTATGACCAAATATTTGCTTAAAGTAAAATTTGTGCAAATCTAAGCAAATAGTATAATCATAACCATAAGTCCCATTCCAAAGTAAAATTTGTTAGGTTCATTCCATGCAATGCTTGAAACCTAATGTTATAATAATAATTTCTAAGCTTATGTGGTCACAAACTTTAAGAATATCGCCATGAGTCTATTGTGGCACCACATTCTTGTGTCTCAAACCACCTTTAGATTTTATCAATAAATGCACAAGGGATATAACTATTTCTATCTCGTGAGAGGTATATTGGATAACTACATTACAAATTCCATCCAAAACAACATTCTCATTATGATTCATATGTTTCAAGGGCTTTTGTACTTCCTTTTTTCCCAATGTAAAATAATTTAATAAATCATAAGACGTTGCCTAGGGAGAGCAAACCAAATGGGTTGTGTTATTGGATATTAGCCTAAAAAGGTGGTCTAAGCTTGTTTGATAATATTTTTGTGGCTACCTTTTTAGATTATGGTTATATTAGCATGACATTCAAGTCCTTCCCTCATTTTTTGGAAATTACCTGTGAATTCATTAGGGATTTTTTTAACATTCATAAAAATATCCACCGCATCCATAATAGTTATCATCATCAAATTATTATTTTAATATCTTAGAAAAAGTATCTAAGAAGTAAATAGTGTTTAGAAAAAAATAAAACCAATCAAGAGCATATCCTACCAAATCCCTAGTCATTAATTTCAACAACTTTTTTTCATTATGCAATGAGTGATCCAAAAATGTTTAAATACAATGGATTCTCTATTGTGCAAAACCAAAAATAAGAAAGAAAAATATTGTAAGATAACAATAAAATATATTAATTTTGAGGAAAAAATTATACAAACGACAATCTCTGAGAAGAGATGTCTATTGAAAAAAAATAAACTATAAATAAATTTACATAGAGGGAATCTCTAAGAAGAGATGTCTTCCAAAAAGATAATATATGTGAAAATATTGTCGCCCACTACAACTATATAATACTACCATGAAATCACATTGTTATCCAACCTCAATAGCACTACCTTATTAAATTAATTACATGACCGTTATGACAATTCAACCTTTAAGATAATGGTTATGACCATTATGATGGTTCAAATTTTGAGATAATGATTATGACCATTATGATGGTTCAAATTTTGAGATAATGGTTATGACCATTATGATGGTTCAAATTTTGAGATAATGGTTATGACCATTATGACGGTTCTTCATAATCCACACTTTATGGTCCACGCCCATTCCACAATCTGCACTTCATGGTCCATATGTCAAATTCCACACTCTCTGGTCTACACCATCAAAGTTCAAGTCCATCTGTCAAAGATACATTATCCGTATGTCAGAGAGTCATTGTTCATCTATCAAAATTAGGTAATCCACCTGGATAAATTGACCCCCTTAATAAGCAATGGTCCCTATTGCATCAAGTTTTAACACCAAGTGTAGAAGCTTATTTTTTGTTTCTCTTCCTATATGTGGCATGAAGTTTATAGGTGAGACTAGAAAAGCCACATCCACAGGTGCCAAAGGCTTAAAAAAAATACACATGAAAAGGGTTGTGTTTGGTAGAATTATGCAAAGATTTATTTTACCCATACTTAATGTAGGGCAGATTCTCATCCCATGTTTAAGGATGTTTTAAATTATACATATGCACAATTATCCTATTGATAAATTTTGTTTATCCATAAATTTGGGAATGGAAAACTATGGATCTAGTGAGCTTTGTATCCCTCATATCCTATAGAGTGTTCCAGAAGGTGCTTAAGATATTGCTATCTCTATTTGAGAGGAAATCCATGGAGATATATTCTCAAGGCTTAGTAGGTATTGGCAGGGTAATAAAAAGTGTTGAGCATAGTTGATATTTCAACTTCTAAAAGGCTCTTTGTTGTACTTCTCCCCATTAGAACCTTGCTTTGGCTCCTCCTTTGGTTACCTCACAACAGAGAGTTACTATGGTGGGTGATTTGAAGATGTCATCATGTTATACAATGACCTAGTCCATTTTTCATTGTTGTTATGAGCCCTATGTAGTCTCTATGGTAGCAATCATCTTCTTGGTAGATTGAGGTTTGATCGTTAAAAGAACAAACTATTTTATTTTTCCAATCATCCTTTTATATTTCTTGGCATTGATGAGGGAAATAAAGGTAGAAGGATTTACCTCTGGTATCTTGTATTATTGATCCCCAAGAGTGATGATAACTTTGTTAAGTCTTGACTCATACATGTCATGTCTCTACCACATGTATGGCTTGCCAAGAAGTACATTATAGACATATAGTGGAACCACATCACATAAAACCTCAACTCTAAATGGTTTGATGTCATAATAGAGAAGACATTGCTGAGTGATATGGATATCTCTCTCTTGTTTCAACCATCCAATATTGTATAATTATGGGTGAGGTTTCATAAATATATTATAAATTTTAATATTATTAATAGAGATCAAATTCTTATGACTCCCACTATCAATAATGAAATATAAGGGCTTACTATTTACCTAAAATTATGAGTGGAATAATTACTCCTTCTCAAGTGAACAAAATGTGTTGATCCATGTAGTAGAGGTAGAAATAGTCACATGTGGTTCAACCTCCATGATATGCTTACCTTTATTCTTTGTTGGAGGATGTGTTAGCATTGTGGATGTAAGGGGTTGTGTTTTAGAAAATAAAGACTAAATTGTTTGGAACTCTTCTCTAGAATGTTAATTGCTCTTATGATAGTCACACCATTTTTCAATGTTGTTCTTCTATGGATTGTTGTCTTGTGAATATTTATTTTTCTTCTAATTTTGATGGTATTGTTGACCTTATTTATTTGGTTGTAATTGGAAATTGTCTTTGCCTTTCTTGGGTTGGTCCTTGGTGTTTTGGTTCTTTTTATTCAAATTGTCTCCTTTCTTGCTCTTGTGTTTGTACTTATACTCAATATTGATGGTAAATTTGTATGCTTCACCTCAAGGTTATGCATAAGGGGTATGCCCAAAAATATATATAGAAAAATAAGGTGAATCAATTTTGAAACCAAGGCGAATATGGTGCAAAGTCATGTAGAGGCAATGGAAAATTGCCTTTTTTTTCACAAGAAAAAAAGTTGGTGAATTCACCAAAAGTTTCAACAAATGTACCATAAGATATAAATAATCACTAAACATGCTCTGATTCCCACACATGATATCTACGGGCTCAAAAGGATGACCCAAGTGAGTTAGTAGGATTCATTCGAGGGATGACCCAAGTGAGTCAGTAGGATTCATTCGAGGGATGACCCAGGTGATTTAGGGATGATCCAAGTGAGTTAGAAGGATTCATTCGAGGGATGGTCCAGGTGAGTCAGGGACAATCCAAGTGAGTCAGTAGGCTTCATTTGAGGGATGACCCAAGTGAGTCAGTAGGCTTCATTCGAGGGACAACCAAGGTGAGTCAAGGATGACCCAATTGATTTAGTAAGCTTCATTCAAGGGATGATCTAGGTGAGTCAGGGATAACCAAAGTGATTAAGTAGGCTTCATTTGAGAGATAACCCAAGTGATTCAGGGATGAACCAAGTGAGTCTGTAGGCTTTATTCGAGGGATGACCCAGGTAAGTCAAGGATGACCCAAGTGAGTTAGTAGGCTTCATTCGAGGGATAACACAGGTGAGTACATAGAATTCACTCAAGGGATGACCCTCGAATGAACTCTACATATTCACTTGGATCATTCCTCATAGACATCATGTGTGGCATCATCATTATGTTTTTCGTCCATCAAATGAAGTCTATGGACTCACTTGGGTTGTCCCTCATCAAGGGATGACTTGGGTGAGTCTATCGACATCATGCAAGAGACAACCCAGGTGAGTCCATCAACATCATGTGAGGGATGACTAACATCATATGAGAGATGACTAGGAGTAGGCAACATTCAAGGGATGATAGCTTGATTACGTGCCACGTGTCATACCCATTACCATGTGTCACCATATTGTTATGAATCTACATGTAAATATCTATATAAACCCTTTGAAATCCACTCATTTCATTTTATGCATAGCAAAAGAAACTCCAACATTTAGATTTTGTTCAAAACCATTCCAATCCTTTGAAGTCCCAGCAATAGCTATAACTTCTTCTAGTCAAGGTAGAATTTCATTCAAAAACCTGGTTTTCCCACTCATCTTGTAAATTGTCAATGATCCCAACCATGATTCAACATGGATGAGGGAATCTAGGCTACTAGGGCTAGCACTGATACCCCAATTCAACATGGATATTCATTTTATGACTACAATTGTTCAGTCCTATGAAAATCAAGGGTTAGTTGTTACAATGATGATTGATAAATAAAATTCTTACCTTCTTGAAGAAATTATCTGATGTGCATCAATTAACAGGCCTTCCCCATCAAAATTATAAACACATCTCATCAAAATTTTCTTTGATAGATGATAAAAAAATCCATCTAGAGACTTACTATGAGCTCTCATCCACAAAATTACAAGGTATGTCTTCCAAATTGTGAGTTTTAATTTTAATTTTATCCAAACAAACTAGAATTTATGTGTAGGTAAATTTAAGGGTAAATTAAAGCATAAATTTAAGGAGTAAATTTATGTATAGGTAAATTTAGAGGTAAATTTTGGGGTAATTATTTTTCTTTTGGTTGAAAAATACAATTGTAAGTGATAGCAGTAGAATATGGCATGAACAGGGATGGAAGCTTTCCTAGATATTGATACTATGATAGTGTTCTCTACATGTTATATGCTCAATTGGGCCATTTATTTTTGCATGGGATATTTTATCATAGGGAATCTGGGACATTGTACACTGTCACTATCATGAAAAATCTAAATCTTCCCTTTTTTAAGATTTTAATTTATTTATTTTCAACTACATCTTCTTATCATGGAATTACCTTTCATAGTATGTTGTTGAACATCATTTCATTGGAACTTGGCAATATATACTATTTATGTTTTGAACTACATCTTCTTATCCTTGGTCAATTGGTTGGTATGTTGCTGAGAAATAGTATTGAAGTGGCTAAACTTAGAAACTGAGAAACCCCCATTTAGTCATCCTTGGAGGTCGTCTCTCGCATCTAACTTATGTTATATCTTGTACTCACATTTAGTCATCCCTGGAGGTCATCCCTTGCATGATGTTGATGGACTCACCCGGGTCATCCCTCAACAAGGGATGACCCAAGTGAGTTAGTAGACTTCATTCGAGGGATGACAAAATGCTGAAGTGTGTCATTTCTTTTTGCATGGGATATTTTATCATAGGGAATCTGGGACATTGTACACTGTCGTTGTCATAAAAAATCTAAATATTTAAAGGGAAGTATTATAATAAGAAGAAAACTAAGGATGATGTTGTCATTGAGAGAGTACAAGATATAACATAAGTTAGATGCACATTGAAGTGGCTAAACTTAGAAACTATAATGTGATATATTTAGAACCAATCATCCTTGGAGGTCATCCTTCGCATTCAGTCATCCTTGGAGGTCGTCCCTCACATGATGTCGATAGACTTACCCGGGTCATCCCTCGATGAGGGATGACCCAAGTGAGTCAGTAGAATTCATTTGAGGGATGATGAACATGCTGATGATACCACGGACTCAATTCCCTCATTTATGGCAATCTATAACAAGTAGAAGTGCATATGATTGATCTTTTGTTGTCTTCAAATCCATAGTGTAGTATCTCATTGCACATTACTTTATTGCTTTATTATATTACTGCACTATATATGTTGTCATTGCATGACTTGAATACTTCCCAAACTACATTAAATATATTAAACATAGCATTTCGATTTAAGCATTCCATTTTGTTATAATGTTTTTGTAGTGGATGCAACTCCATCCAGAAGGGGCCTCCCTTTTTAGTCTATTAACAACAACTTCCTTAAAGCCATTGTCGAGTTCTTCCAGTCATGTATTATTTTTTAGGGAAGAACATCAGACATACCTTTATGGGCTATGGGGTATATTGTGCATTGTCTCAAAAATAATAAATACGACTGGTCCTCGTATGTTTCCACCAAAATAAAAAATGAACTTCAAAATGCATGCACAAATATTACGACCACTTCTACCCTTGTTGCTACTTGCAATTACTTGATTGGTTTTTATTATGAAGAATATTATAATGTAAGAAATACCACCGTGCCCACCTCCCTCCATGCAACATTGAAGTCACTTACCTTAACCACTGAATAGATGCAGGTAATTTTTTACATAAAAAATTACAATAAAATTTTGTAGTGTTTATATTTCTAATTTTTAAATTTGCTTTAATGCAGAGAAGAGTGATGTCATCTTTGAATAGAAGAGATGCTCTAAATAGGGGAATCAACCCAAAGGGTAGTGCAGATTCTAACACACTATCACTAGAACATCCGCTAACAAGGTCTGCGAAATGCATTAGATCTTCAAAATCTTCTTTTGTTTATCCAGCTCCCTCTTCTATTTCACATCCACATGCCATCTATGTTGAGGAAGTTAGCCAAGCCTTGACAGGTAAATTTTATTTTTCACTTGGGAGTGAGGAAGTAATTAATTTCTCTTTAACGGTTTAACCAGTCATCCCTCGCATTCACTCGTCCTTGGCGGTTGTCCCTTGCATGATGTTAATGAAATCACCAAGGTCGTCCTTCTACGAGGGACGACCCAAGTGAGTCCATAGACTTCATTCGAGGGATGATAGACACGATGATGATGCCACACATGATGTATATGAGGGATGACCCAAGTGAGTCCGTAGACTTCATTCAAGGGTCGATGGACTCACCCAGGTCGTCCCTCGCATGATGTCGATGGACTCACCCGGGTCATCCCTCGACGAGGGACAACCATGAATTCTCTAATTAGTTTTAGTTACCATTATTTTAAATTAAAACTTTTTAAATGTTTTTAGGGCATCATCCCAGACAAATTTCAGAACCAGTCCGACCCAAAAATGACACAACGATGTCTGGTATGTGCAATTACAGTTGAGAATTTCATAGTAAATTTTATTATAAAATTGTTTTTACAATAAATATTATTTTTATTTTTTGTAGGTTCAATTCAACATCACCGACAACAAATGATGGCACATCCACCACCACCGCCTCTACGTCCTCTACAACAAGATCACATAGAAATTTTTGAAAAAATGATTGAAACAGGGCAACAAACCAGATTAGAGCATGATATACATAATTAAAAATTGAGTTTTCCAATATTTTTATTAAAATATTTTCTTCAAATGTTTAATTTATTTTTTATTTTGGCCTTAGATCGATCACAATGGCTTGCATAAAATTCTATACCACCACCACCACCTCCACATAGACAACAGTTCATGAGGCCTCAACATATGCGTGGAAAAGTGTTACATGCTGAAAGGAGTTCAGCAGGCCCATCCATTGGCCTTTCAAGCTTTCCCACTTTTAACCTAGAAAATATTTCAAAACTTTTCAATGATTCTCCTGGGTTGTCTATTCCTCCCCTGGATAAGGAATTCCTTATGCAAGGTTTGTTTCCTGAAAGTTTTAAAGCATCTGATATGCTTCAAACTCAAAGAGGAGAAACCATTGATAAAATATTGCAAACTAGTGGAAGAGCAACCACTACTCACAACACCCCTCCCCCTAGTCCAACTGGTCAAGATGCTCCTCTTACTGAGGATCAAATATTAGATTTTTCAAAATCAGATTTATTAGCAAAAAAATTGGAAGCCATAGTGAAGGATATCATGCTTTCGGATATTTTTGAACTAAAATTTTGGGAGTATGGGGTAAAAGTTCTAGCTAAGGAAATTAATGGCCGATACAAAAATTTTACAAAAAGAGAAGAATTGTTTTCTTTGGTTCAACAACACCCTGAAAATGTGGATGCTTTTTTATATGAAGCAACCTCAGGAATTGTAAAGGCCACTGGCACTGATATTTATGGTGATGAAATTATAGATCACCTTTTGAATAGGCTTGAGAATCTGAATGCTGAAGCTCAAGCCTATTTCAATAAGTGGATAATTGATAGAAAAAAAGTTAAAGTGGCAAAGGCTACCTAGGTTTTTGCAGAGGTAAGTCAACAATATTTTTCTAAATTAATTTATTTTTATAATATTTTGATCTTTATTAACTAACATTATAAATATTCTGTTGTGTAGTCCAATTTTGAGAATGTCAAAAATCAAGTGGAAAGCATGAAGGTATTTTTGGGCACTGCAAAGAAAAGTATACAAAATGTAATTGAATTCAAAGAATGATTCTATGAGACCATTAGATAGAATAATGACCTCAAAAGAATCATCATCAAACATAAATTGGATCCAAATATTTTGCTTGCGAAACAAGAGAACGAAATACCTCCAAAAGATGATCCAGCTACAGAGGAGAGGGGATTGGTAGAAATTTTGAAGACTAGTGAAGAGAACCTATGGAGAGCTGGCGTGTTAGGAGAAACATCATTAGAGGTGGCATCTGGGAAAGGTCATGAAGAAAAGCAACCAGATCCTTCATCTGTGCAAATACTTGAAACAGGCCCTTCAACACAATAGTTTGAAAGTGGATGCACAATCACTTGCTTTGTAATGAACTTTGTTTCTCATGAATTGATGTTTGAATGAATTGATGTTTGAATACATTTTGTAATGAACTGATGTTTGAATGAATAGAATACATTTTGTTTCTCATGAAATATTCAATGTTTGAGTTATAGAGAATTGAACCTAGATACAACTCTTGGTTTTGATGAACACAAATGTTGATGAATAGGTGTTTGAAATAACTCTTGGTTTGAATGAACATAATACATTTTGTTTCTCATGAAATATATTTTTAATTAAATTTGTAATGAAATGATGTTTGAATGAATAGAATACATTTTGTTTCTCATGAAATATTCAATGTTTGAGTTATAGAGAATTGAACCTAGATACAACTCTTGGTTTTGATGAATGTAAATGTTGATGAATAGGCATTTGAAATACATTTTGTAATGAACTGATGTTTGAATGAATAATATACATTTTGTTTCTTGTGAAATATTAAATATTTGAGTTATAGAGAATTGAACCTATATACAACTCTTGGTTTTGATTAACTCAAGCTATTTTTCTAGCCACCTCTATAATACTTGTGTATTGCTTCGCAGATAGTTTTTTAAAGGTTCAATCATAGATGCTCAAATAGTAAACTACTTTTCTAGCCACCTCTGTAATACTTTTGTGCTCAAGAGGATAATCAGACTACTTTTTGACCATTGATATTTTCTTCTAATACATTCCAAATGTATCAAATATTTCTATGAATGCCATTAAGAAGGTATTTTTCTATTACAAATAACAAAATTATGTCTAAAATATGTTCAAAAAATATACCATAAGATATAAATAATCACTAAACATGCTCTAATTCCCACGCATGATGTCTACGAACTCACAGGGACGACCAAGTGAGTCAGTAGACTTCATTCAAGGGATAACCTAGGTGAGTCAGGGATGACCCAAGTGAGTCAGTAGGCTTCATTCAAGGGATGACCCAAGTGAGTTAGTAGGCTTCATTCGAGGGACGACCCAGGTGAGTCAGGGATGATCCAAGTGAGTCAGTAGGCTTCATTCGAGGGATGACCCAGGTGAGTCAGGATGACCCAAGTGAGTCAGTAGGCTTCATTCAAGGGATGACCTAGGTGAGTCAGGGACGACCCAAGTGAGTCAGTAGGCTTCATTTGAGGGATGACCTAGGTGAGTCAGGGATGACCCAAGTGAGTCAGTAGGCTTCATTCGAGGGATGACCTAGGTGAGTTAAGGATGACCCAAGTGAGTCAGTAGGCTTCATTTGAGGGATGACCTAGGTGAGTTAGGGATGACCTAAGTGAGTTAGTAGGCTTCATTTGAGGGATGATCCAAGTGAGTTAGTAGGCTTCATTCGAGGGACGACCCAGGTGAGTTAGGTATGATCCAAGTGAGTCAATAGGATTCATTCAAGGGATGACCCAGGTGATTCAGGGATGACCCAAGTGAGTCAGTAGGCTTCATTCGAGGGATGATCCAGGTGAGTCAGGGATGACCCAAGTGAGTCAGTAGGCTTCATTCGAGGGATGACCCAGGTGAGTCAAGGATGACCCAAGTGAGTCAGTAGGCTTCATTCGAGGGATGAGCCAGGTGAGTCCATCAACATCATGTGAGGGATGACCCGAGTGAGTCCGTCGACATCATGTGAGGGACGACATGCGAGGGATGACTGACATCATATGAGAGATGACCTGGGTAGGTTTGTAGGCATCATTATCAATAGTAAAATACTCATACAGCAAAGCAAACATATAATTTTGAACAAAATATTTGACATTATGTCCCTCCAAGGAAAAATTCATATACAACAAAGCAATCCTATGTTACAAAGCAAATACAGCAAAGCAAGCCTATAATTTTGAACAAAATATTTGATATTATATCCATCCTAGGAAAAATTCATATACAGTAGGGCAAAGCCTATAATTTTGAATAAAATATTTGACATTATATCCATCCAAGGAAAATATTTGACATTATATGAAAAACTCATCAATTCAATGAAAAAGTCATAATCTTAAACAATTAACATCTATGACATGATTTTACAAACTCATCAATCCAAAACAAAATCATGCAATGTAATTATGTATGTGACATGTTGCAAAAATATGCAAACACATTAATCCAAACAAAACTTCATAATCTTGATTCCCCACATCAAGATTATATAAATATCATACAATTTGTATAAATTCCATCTATCCAAGAGACATATGTTGCAAATATTACATCGATTTTTTTTTTTTTTTTTCTTTTTTTTTGGGGTTTTTCGGCATTGTTCGACCGGAGGAAGTTGAACCAAACAATTCTCATCTTCAACATCATTTGTAGATATAGTTGATCTTTGTGTCTCAACAATCAGATCACTATTCTCAATTTCCTCATCATCATCATTATCAATATTCATGATACCTCTTCTACTTGTTATAGATTGCCAATATGCCACAACTCTATCATAAGGAAAATTGTGCACCTCATAAGATGAGACATATATTCTCAAGTAGTTTTCTAAATTTTTATCCAGTCGGTTACGAACTTTAGATTTCACAAAAGACAATGCACTAAAAACCCTTTCATCTTCCACTGATCCCAAAACCATTGTTTGACACAATTCATATAAGTGGAAATATTCACTCATCATTTCCTATAAAACACTACTAGGGTACAAATTTTTCCACAAACGTATAATAGAACCTGGTTCGCTAGAATTAGTCAAAAGTGGAATTTGATCAAACATTGTATTTCCAAAATATGAGGATTGTTTGGTCAAAATATCTTTATTCAAAATACCATTGATCTTAGTAACGTTGACTTCCACACTTTTAACAAAAATGAGTGATAAGTGTACCCATATATTTTATAAACAAGTTTTTTTGCTATTATTATATGTTCCTGAATTCCAAAATGGAGGGTTAACCACACCCATTGCTTCTAGCAACTCATCTCTTTGAAAACGACTTCTAATTTCTTTTGTCAATGATTCTGCTATTTTTCTCAACTTAATCCTTGTATTCTGTAAAACTTCTTCAAATCTGTTGTATGTGATTGGCATCTATTCAAAATCTTCACTAACTATGTCCAATCGCTTATCAAAATAATATAAAGGTATCTCTTTTCCATGAATATTAATACAGAGATGATTGTGAATGTTGAATCGCAACAAACTATTTTGTTCATTGATATTTGTTAGAGTTCTCCAATCATCAAACAAATGATCCATAAAATTCTCACTTGATAAGTATAACGTATCGATACGCACACAAATTTGTTTTCTAACTCTGATGAAATAAACTATATAAATGGATCTTTGTTGTGCAAGTTTTATCAATGTATTCATTTCATGCAGCATTGGAAGAATACCACATAATGTTTCTAGGTCTCTCATATGATATAACAAATATTTCACTTTATCAACTACCCTTCGATTTTCATACATAAAGCCTACTATGGATTTATATTGTTTGAAAACTCTTGCTATGGGTTGAAACAATGAAATCCACCTGGTATCCACATCTTGCAACAATTTTTTACTTTCTGTAAGTCCTAGTGCGAATTATTGAAACTCTGCAAACCTTTTTGGACTACACAAAAAATATGAATGTACTTCCTGGATGAGTTCTTCAAATCTTGCAAGATTTTGAAATGTGCTCACAATTTTGTATGCAAGATTTATTCTATGAGCCATGCAGTGAATCGAGATCAAATATGGGCCAACAAATGTTTGAAGTCGAACACAAAGACCATTTCTATTACCTTGCATTACAACAACACCATCAACTCCAACACATATTAATTTACTGGCTATTGTTGCATCATCCATTCCAACAATATCCTTTAAGCTAGTAACAACAACATTGTAAATATTTTCAACATTACAGTTTTCCACCATCTTATGTATTGCTAGGAAATGAGGTTGCCTTACATGATTTTGAAAGGTGTAAACATGCATGCAAATCCAATATGTATTGTCAACTATAGTTACCTCATCAATAGAAAGTGAAATGAATTTAGAATTTTTAACATTCTCTTTCAAGTCCTCCTTCTCAACTAAAGATAGATATTTTACCATTTTCCAACCACTTCGATCTGACCAATGAGCATTAGGGAGGTTCTATACATCAACTAGTCGAAAGAGATGCTTATAATCAATAAAATTTTACATAGCTCTACCTTTTTTAAGAATAGTAAATACGATAGCAAACTGCAATCTTTTCGAAGCTAACGTGGTTTTATGAATTTTTTGAAACTGTGTTGGAATCGTTCCACCATTCTCAGATAGTATTTGTTTTTGTTTCATCACTTTTTCATAGTCTAGTGCATATCTCACATGTGTGCATTCTGATGCATTCTTCCACCTATGGGTTCTCTTAAATGTTCCATCAGATTGTTTTACTTTAACATAAATATTTTCACAATGTTTCTCTATTGTATCTATCTTAGGTTGCATTCTCTTATCTTTTCCTAATTTCCAACTGTAAATAACACATCTAGCTTCTTTTGGTTATGCATTACTATCTTCTTGCAACATTGGTTCAATAAATGGATACTTTGATGACCATTCAAACTGAAATGACCTTCCAATAATCTAACTTGTTGAGCTTCTACGTCTACGTTTCTTAGACTTAACCGAAGATTCCCCTATAGTGTACATTTCATTGGAAAGATCATTTTTATTTTGACTTTGTATGCCAATTTCAGGATTTTGTTCAAGTTGTTGCATGTCATTGTTAATTAAATTTTCTTGATGTATTTCATCCTAGGGATTATCTTCTAGTGGAGACATATCAGGATCAATTGGGTACTCTGCATTTAAGTATGTTCTATATCATTTTCTAAAATTACTTATTAAAATTACTATTAAGTAGGGAAAATGAGTATGTACCTTGTAACTGCTTAAGTTGTTCCATGTCATTGTTGATGAAAATTTTGTGATGTATTTCATCCTGGGGAATATCTTCTAGTAGAGGCATATCAGGATCAATTGGGTTCTATGCATTCAAAGATGTTTTATATCATATTTTAAAATTATTTATTAAAATTACTAATTAAGTAGGTAAAACATGTATGTACCTTGTAACTATTTAGGTTATGGTGCCTCAATGGATTTTTATGCCTCCTTGGATTTCGAGATATTGCTAAAATATTTTAGGATACTCTTTTTTTAAAAGATTTTTCTTCCTTGTTTCCATTGCGAGTTGGAGCCATTGTACTTGTGAAGGGAAATGCTAGGAAAATAATAGTTGAGCAGAAAGTTTATAAGCAAAGAAGCAAAGATGATAATGCAATCAACAAATATGGGATTATCAAGGTGCAGTAAATAGAGACGACCTGGAAGAGTCTGTAGGCATCATTCAAGAGATGACAGAGAGAGTTTGTAGGTATGAAATTGGGATGACCTGCAAGGGATGACCTAGGCAAGTCTGTAGACATCATGGGAGGGATGACCTACAAGGGATGACCTGCATGAGTCTGTAGACATCATGTGAGGGATGACCTGCATGAGTCAGTAGACATCATGTGAGGGATGACCTACAGAGGGATGACCTAGGTGCAAGGGATGACCTGGGCAAGTCTTTATTCATCATGCAAGGGATGACCTACAAGGGATGACCTAGGTATATTTGTAGATATCATACGAGGGATGACCTGCATGAGTCCATAGGCATCATACGAGGGATGACCTGTAAGGGATGACCTACATGAGTTCGTAGATATCATGTGAGGGATGACCTGCATGGGATGACCTGGGTGGAAGGGATGACACAGATGAGTCCGTAGACATCATGCGAGGGACGACCTACATGGGACGACTTGGGTGCAAGGGACGACCTAGGCAAGTTTGTAGTCATCATGCGAAGGATGACCTGCAAGGGATGACCTGGATAAGTCTGTAGACATCATACGAGGGATGACTTGCATGAGTCCTTAGACATCATGCGAGGAAAAACCTATGAGGGATGACCTGCATGAGTCCATAGACATCATGTGAGGGACGACTTGCATGAGTCCATAGACATCATGCGAGGGATGACCTATAGGGGATGACCTGGGTGCAAGGGACGACTTGGGCAAGTTTATAGTCATCATGCGAGGGATGACCTGGATGACTTTGTAGGCATCATATGAGGTATGACCTACATGATTCTATGGGCATCATGCAAGGGATGACCTACATGAGTTCGTAGACATCATGTGAGGGATGACTTGCATGAGTCCATAGACATCATGCGAGGGATGACCTATAGGGGATGACCTAGGTGCAAGGGATAACCTAGGAAAGTCTATAGTCATCATGCGAGGGATGACCTGTAAGGGATGACCTGGGTAAGTGTAGACATCATACGAGGGATGACCTACATTAGTTCTTAGGCATCATGCAAGGGATGACCTACAAGGGATGACCTGCATGAGTCAATAGACATCATGTGAGGAACGACCTACATGAGTTCATATAAATCATATGAGGGATGACCTGCATGAGTCTGTAGACATCATGTGAGGGATGACTTGCAAGGGATTACTTGGTTAAGTCTATAGGATGACTTGCAAGGGATGACCTAGGCAAGTCTGTAGTCATCATGCGAGGGATGACCTACATGGGGATGACCTAGGCAAGTATGTAGTCATCATGTGAGGGACGACCTACAAGGGATGACCTAGGTAAGTCTATAGACATCATGCGAGGGACGACCTACATGAGTTCGTAGACATCATGCGAGGGACGACCTACAAGGGATGACTTGGGTAAGTCTATAGACATCATGTGAGGGATGACCTGCATGAGTCCATAAACATCATGTGAGGGACGACCTACGAGGGACGACCTGCATGAGTCTATATACATAATGTGAGGGATGATCTGGGTAAGTCTATAGACATCATGCGAGGGATGACCTCATGCAAGGGACGACTTGGGTGGGTCTGGGATGAGCAGGGAGTCTGTATGGATGGAAGCAGTGATGAAAAAAAAGTAAAACAAGGCATCAATTTTTTTTGTACTTGTAGTATTTTCTTTGTAGTCTTGTATTTTATCCTTCGTTTGTTGCCAATCACTCTTTTTCTAGCTTCTCTGGTTCTATTTTTTTTGGCTCAAATTTGGGTTCTCCTTTTTTTTGAATGTATAACTATAACAAGTAATAGTATGTTTTGGTATATATAGTGGGTGAATTTGTCTAGGTTAATAAAATTATATATAATTTTAAGGCAAGTCGGTCCAAAATCTAGGTGGGAGGGTGGGCGATTTAAAATTTTAAAAGTTAAAATATTATAATTTTCGGGTGACCCGACCCAAAAAATATATTTTTCCAAAAATTTTGGGCGAATGGGCCGACGGTCAAGGTCCCAAAATTTATAAATTTGCATTTTGAAAAATACTATTATTCGCTTATTAATGAATTTTTCACCCCTATGCATAACCCTGCTTCACCCAGTATCTTGAACTCAAAGAAGTCCATGTATCCCCTTATATATTAATGTAGCTTGTTGTAATACTTGAGAATTTGATGCATCTTAGTGTATTGGATGCCAAGATTCATAGAAAATGAATGGAAAGCATTAGTCTAGTATTGAATAAACTATTCTTTGCCTTAACGTAGTTATTTCCATTGCATGTATAAGTCTTCATAGGTGCATACTGAGTAATATTCATTCTTTACTACTTCCATGAAATCATCCCATGTAGGGTCTTTTAAATATTTTTTATTCTTCTCATATGATTCCCACCAATTTTGGATTGGTATTGAATATTTTAACAATGTAAAAGTAATATTCTCTTTATCATAGAAATAATTGATAGAGAAATACACAGATAGCTGGTCCATCCAATTATTCACTACTTTTGCATTGATTTTTCCCTTAAATTCTAGGATACCAAAGTTCACCTAAAATTTGAATGGTATTGGGGTATTGAATGGTCATGTCATAGTTCTGGTAGATGGCATACATTGAAGAATCTAAACAAATTGATTCAACACCTGATTCTTCTATCTATCAAGGGCTTCATACACCAACTACTTGAAAGGATTTGTTGTCTTAGTGTTTTTTCCATTTGAATTTTTTTGAGATGACTAGGTAAATAATCAAAGGGGTTGCACATTGGAAACTAAAAATTCTTATAGCCTAATCTTGTCTTGGGATCATACACTCAAAAATAGTCTCCTTTGATACCATTGATCCAAAAATATTTAGGGATAATAGATTCTCTATTGTGCAAAACCAAAAACAAGAAAGAAAAAAATTGTAAGATAACAACTATAAGCAGAAAAGACGACATCATACAGTAAAATAAAGAACAAAAAAATGCACAATAAAATTGCTTTTTGTATTTATATTTGAATGGAGCCTTGATCTCTATATACAATGCTTTTCTCTAAATACACCAGGGTATGATTACAATATTGCTTGTTCTCATATTACAATGGACGAAAGTAGGGGTAAATGCCATTTTTCACCAAATACAAGTGATGTTGGTATCTTCAGTCTTCTCTGATACAACCAAGTGGTGAGTGGGCTTGCATATCCTACGATGGACCACTCTACCTTTAGAAGTTGCTTTAGATAACTATTTTTTGCATACAAATAGATCAAAAAAAGGTTTTAGTAGCACCTACAGATATGATTAAAAATCAATTGAGATAAAATGCAAATAAAACCCTCGCATGTACATTGGAAAACAATATAAAAAATTAGATATAAATGCATTGCTAATAAAAACCACTCAAAACTTATTGATCTGATTTGTGATGTTTATAACTTCAGTGTGTTTCGTGTAATCATAGGGTGTGCGGTTGCAATTGCATAATCATGGACTGGACAATTGAAACTACTTAACCATGGATTGGGTGGTTGAGACTGCATAACCATGGACTAGGTGATTGAGGCCGAACGATAGAATATTCTAAAAAAGCACTCTAGGGTATAAAATATTAGATCTTCCTTGGGATGCATGCTAGCTTTTGGCATGATTTGGTAGTGTGATAGTGTATATCCTCAACCTCTCTTTTCTTGATGGGGTGATGTTTATTTTATAAGTAATTTTAGGGCTTTGGAGGGAAGGATAGGTGGAAGGCTAGGGTTTCCATGTGGTAGGGGGAGTTAGAGTGAGTCACTTAGAGTGCCTCACTTAACTAGGGAGATGTGGCTAATGGGTGAGTGCAAGTGGAGTGCAATGTGGAGGATGAGTGAGTGCAACTAGGGTGATGTGGCTTGATGAGTGAGTGCAACTAAGGTGATGTGGAGTATGAGTGAGTGCAAGTGTCGTGCAATATTAAGGATGAGTGAGTGTAACTATGGTGAAGTGGCTAATGAGTGAGTGAAAGTGTAGTGATATGTGCTAATGAGTGAGTGTAACTATGGTGAAGTGGCTAATGAGTGAGTGCAAGTGGAGTGATGTGTGGAGGATGTCCCATGTGAAGGGATAAAGTGTGTGAGTGTTGGAAATTTTGAGTAATTATGTTGTCATTGATGTCAAGTACTTGGTGAAAGGTAAAGATAATTATGATGCAAGAAAATTGGTAAAAAGGAATGGCTTATAATATTTTATATTATAAGCCAAAGAGGTTGGTTAAAAGGTTGAATAAAAAATTTTACTCCCATGGTTTTAAAGAGAAAAGAGATGATATTATAATATTTTAATATTATAATAATTAAGCCAAAAGGACTTATTAAAAGGAAAATAAAAAGTTGACGAAGGATCCTATGCAAAAGTATTATTTAATACTAAAGTTAAATAATAAAATATTTAACCCAAATTTAAATATTATATTAAATATAAAATTAAATTTGAAATTGGCAAAGGACACTAAAATTCAAATTTAAAATGGAGGCAAACAAAGGTTCTTTGCCGACGTCATGACAAGGTTTCAAATACATATAAAAAAGGGGAGTTAAATTATTTTCAGAGTGAACTTGGGCATATGCGTAAATATTAATTTATTGAATATGAGCAAAGTAAAGTCTTTGAAATATCATTCGTCGAACAAGTGGTAGCAAATAAGAATAGAGAAGTGAACGATTAAGTTTCACCAAGGACTGGTAGCCCAAGTGGTAAGCGGGTCCTGCGTAACACACAGGCAGAGGAAAGGTTTGTGGCTTGATTCCTCTCAGTGCTTGTTTGAGTATTTTGCTTCATTTTTATCAAAGACAACATAAATAAAATATGGAGGCCAAGGGTTTGGTCTCAACCGCTTGGCTGGCATAAGCGGTTGAGTGTTGCGCTTAAAAGCTAGAGGTCGAAGGGTTAATTCCCATTTGTGACAAGAAAGGATTAATTTTTTGTTATAAGGTATGCTCCATGTTGTTTAATGTTGACTATAGTTGATATTCAATGGATGTGATTTGGTATATAGTTTGGAACATAGGAGGTATAAGGAGAAATAAATTTTTGCATAGTATTTAAAGGGTATTGATGATATTTATTTTTTATGCAAAGGTTGGAGTGATAAGTTTGTAAAAGGTTTATTTAGAATTGTAATTCTTGGTTCTTGGACATTAAGGTAGATTGGAAATTATTTTATGATAGAGGGAGATAAAAGGTGTAAAAGGTGATGTTATTGTTTGTAATTCTTGTTTCATGAAAAGGAAATTTTTGAGAGAGTTTTGTGAGCTTTAATGCATTATCCTTGAGAACTAAAGAAGAGTCCTAGAACATTATTTTCAAAATTCATTGAGCACCTTATAGAGGGAAAATTCATGTGGATATTTTGAAATAGAATTTTTCTATTTAACCTTTGAAGTGGCACATAGAAAGGTGGTTGGTTGTGAGACAAGGTTTGAAGATATATCTCCATAAGAGAAAGCAAAGAGGTATGGGCATATCATTATTTATTTTAAAGTGTTGATTGAAGTGAATGTTTGAAACATAAGGTGGAGTGAAAAAGATTATTTGATAAGCATTGTTGGAAATATTTGAGTGAGATTGTGTGATTCATGATTGAATGTTTTGGAGTCATTTGAGATAGATATTGTGAACTACTTGTGCTAATACTGAAGACAAGTTAGTGCATCTTTGTGAAACCTTTTGAACATAGGTTTTGAGATATTGATTGAAATTGTGGAAGTGATTGAGATCAATTTAAGAAGTAAAATTATGCATTAGTGTGATTGATGTATGAGAGAAAATTTACAAGAAGGATAGATCAATTTTGTAAAATAACTTATACATTGGTTTGATTTGATTTGAAAGAGATTTTACAAGTGATAGAGATTGATTGGTTGAGTACATAATTTGTGAGTGTAAAACATATTGAGGTTTTGATAGAGCATATCATTCTCTATATGTTCCAAAGGTTAAAAAAATTCTAAGTAGAATTTATTTGTGTGAAAAGAGTTTTAAGTTGTGTTTTATATGCAAATTTTGGAGTTATTTGAGCAAGTATTTGAGAAGGTTTGAGGATAGATTTGACCAAGTCTTTGAGAAGGCTTGAGGGTAGAATTGAGAAAGTATTTGAGAAGTCTTGAGGACGGATTTGAGCAAGTATTTTGAGAAGGCTTGAAGGTATATTTCAGAAAGTCTTTGAGAAGTCTTGAGGATATATTTGAGCAAGTCTTGAGAAGGCTTGAAGGCAGATTTGATCGATCTTTGTGTTAAGGCTTGGGGACAAATTTGAGACAGATTTTGATGCAAATTTATGAGTAGAGTTAGAGCATATTTGTGATAGAATTGGGATAGAGTTTGGTGTAGATTTGAGATAAATTTTGATGTAGATTTATGAGCAGAGTTAGAGAATATTTATGCTAGACTTGGGACAAAGTTTGGTGTAGATTTGAGATAGAGTTTGATGCAAATTTATGAGTAGAGTTAGAGAAGATTTGTGCTAGACTTGAGATAGAGTTTGGTGCATATTTGAGATAAATATTGAGAGTAGGCTTTGGAGGTGATAGAGAAAAGAATACAATAGTCTATAGTGGATAGATATCCATCAGCTAGTGTAGAGGGGATAGAGGTTTCCTATGGAGAGAGATCCACAAGCCAAAGAAGTGGGAGAAAAATTCTTCTAGAAGATCACCAGCCAGAGCAGAGGGGAAAGAGTTTTCCTATGGATAGAGATCCATGAAATAGAGCAAGGGGAAGGAGTTATCCTATGGAGAGAGATCCATGAACCAGAGCAAGGGGAAAGAGTTCTCCTATGGAGTGTGATCCATGAACCATTTGGGGAGATAGAGTTATTTTGTGGAGAGATATCCAAAAACTAGTTGAGGAGACAGAGTTATCCTAGATCAAGTTCCATGAACCATATAAAAGGAAAAAGAGTTCTCCTATGGAAATATATCCACAAATCAAAGCATAGGGGATTGGTGTCTCCTTTGGATAGAGGTCCATAAATATTATAATAGGGAATTGATTCCCAAGAATATTTGTTGAGAAAATTTAGAAGAAATATTTTCTTCGTGGAGTAGCCCACATTGGATTAACCACATTAAATTTGTATCTCTCTTGTGTGTTATGATTTGTACATTGCTTTGATTATTGCTATTTATGTTGCCATTTATAATATTGATAATACTATTTGGGAAAGAAAAGTAAAAGTTGGTCTTATATTTTTGAACCCCTGCCCTCTTAGTATAAGATTGTGTTCTTTAGTGAGATGTGGCATGGTGATGGGTAGTGGTGGCTAGGACACATGTCCCATGGGGAAACAAGGTATCCTAGGTGGATTTTCTAGATTTAATAAAATATAGAAAATATAATTATGTGCAAGATCTTATATGCCTAATTTTAGACTTAGGCATATATTTTATTATGCAAATTTGTGTGGTGGTATGCAAATGGTGCTTGAGTGCCTAAGTTTTGGTGTCTACAACAACAAATTGTATTAATTTTGAATAAAAAATTAGAAAAACAACAATCTTTGAGAAGATATGTCTATCAAATAAAAAATACTATAAAGTAATTTACATAGAGGTCATATTTTAGAAGAGATGTCTGCCAATAAAATGATCTATGTGAAAATATTATTACCCACTACAACTATGTAAGACTACCATGCAACCATATTTCTATCCAACCTCAATGTCATTGCCTTATTAAATTAATTACATGACCATTATGATGGTTCAACCTTCAAGATAATAGTTATGACCATTATGATGGTTCAACTTTTGAGATAATAGTTATGACTATTATGATGGTTTAACTTTGGAGATAACGGTTATGACTGTTATGATAGTTTTCCATAATCTATACTTTGTGATTTGTCTATCAGAGTATGTATCCTATTTTTCACACATGTTCTATCAATCCACACTTTGTGGTTTGTGCGTGGTCCATTTTTTAGATTTTACACTCTATGGTCTACAACATCAAAGTTTGAGTATGTCCATCAAAGATTCAAAATATTTCTATTAAAGAGCCATATTTTACCTATCAAAATTGAGTAAACCACCTAGATCAAACAATATTTATAATATGTAGCAAACTTATCAATGAATATGGGTTTTATTTTTTCCATCAAAAAATAATTAGAGCATGCCCAAATAAGTGTTGTAATTCCACATCAAGGAATAGAGATTGGATTTGATAATTTCTCAAAGTAGTATTAGAAGATGTAGGAAGAGACTCCCAATTATTATCCAAGGTAGGTGGACAAGGAGAAGCATTGTGGTTCAATATTGAATATAGGATAACAACTTGTACTATATGGTTTCTATTAACACTCAAAATTTGAGTAAGGTTGTTCATCATATTCTGCATTGGTTTGGTTGTTTATCTCCTAGTGGTCTCCATATATTTCTTGGTATTTTTTCTATGACTATCTATTTTATAGGCAAGATATTCCCTAAGGATTGTCATATATGCAACTATTTTTCACCATGGGACACAAAAAATATGGGATCTTCGAAAGACTTGAAATGCATTCACTCTTTATGTTCGCATCTAATTTGTTGTGATCATTATATTATGTGATGATCATGATGTATCATGATGCTCATCATAAATATTAAATGCAAATATTCCAAGGCCCATTAGGATCCTATGATAAACTAATATGGATCATAAAAATATTTAGTTTATCCCTATCTTCATCAAAATATGAATCCTTATCTATACAATATTTGATTCAAACTTCATTGTCATGACCAACTTTTGAGAAAAGGGATAACATAATAAAAATTGTTATTCATAGGAATTGTATGATATAAATCCTCTTCTATTCTAGATTTTTCTTCTTCTTAGACCTAGTGGTCATTCCAAATACCTTGGAAGAAGTGAGAGGGGTTATAAGGGAAAGTAAAAAATATATTCAAGGGAAAATGGTATTTTAAAAAACTTTCAATCCTTAAGGAATCAAATTACCAAAAACCCTTACAACATAACAAAAGCATATTTTTAAAGATATCCCTAAGAAGAGGAAGGCTATGCCAATAATATTTAGCTTACAATAAAAGATGACAACTGAGATAGAACCTATGATAGCAAAAACCTATTAAACCTTAGGGGCTAAAAAGGGAATGTGAAAGCCTTAGAAGGTGATTTCATGTTGTGTTCACCAAAATATATGCAAGGAAAAGTAAATATATTATATAGTTATAGAGTTACTATAATATATACCAAAATACTTAAACTAAGATAAAAAAATAATAATAATGCAATATTAAAGCTAATATTATCCCGATCTAAATAGAAATTAAGAGATAACATTGAAGGACACACTATACTAGGATCATCCACAAAAACCATAATCTTAGGTAAATCCTAATATAGTAAATCAAATAACTGATATCTAGGGCATCAAGGATCATAACATCCACAAATAATCACAATAAAGAACACACTTATATTATATTTGTTTCAATGTCACCACTATAAAAAATAGATATCACACTTGAAATGAATGTAGAGTGTTTGTGGTGCCTTAGAAATTGGTCCTCGAGTGACACCTTCAATATTTGGCTATAAATTCTAGTAGATCATCTCCTAATCCTTTGTGGAATTTAGTGAACTAGGAATTAATAGCTTTGGTTGTACCTATAAGAACAAGATAAAGAGAGAGTAAAACGATCACATGTAGAAAAAGCAACAAAGGCAGAAAGCTAAGAGAAATGCTAGTAGTTGCAATTATCACGATTATGTGTAGTGGATATGTGATAAGGTAATAATATGGTAATATTGATAAATAAGAAAATGAAGTGGATATTTATAACAGATGAAAATGATAACTTTCCCTTTTGAGGTTAATAGTTGAATTACACCCTTGTTAGAGCTATAAAATTACAACGATTAGTCCAAATGACATGTCATCTTAACTCTAAGTTTAAAAAATTTCCAGGATCATGAGAATATATAAAAATTCTAAAAAATAGTCAGTAACTATGATCATAGCAATATTGATCATAAGGATGCATGTTTTTTATGACATGCATAAACATGTCCTTTAATCATAATTCTATCATTGTTTTAGATTTTTCAAAAATTTAACAAATGAAAATTACAAAGAAAGGTGACAAATGTCTAAATAAAAGTAGTCCAACCCATTGGCCAACATGGCTCATCATCATTCTACCCAAGTATTAGTAAAATTATTCCACTACTATCCCATATGTAGGAGGATGAGACTCTCCACCACCTACAAAGTTAGTTTTTAATTAAATTTTTCTAAATAAAATCTCTCCACTTCCACTCATTGCTTACATTTTCTTCATATACTTCTATAAAAATGCACATTCACTTTGCTAGTAAACTACCCTATGTAATCTATTCCACAAATTGTATCTCTACATAATTAGTGAACCAGTCACCAAAATTGTAGTGAATCATGCTTCAATTGGATTGGCCAAGGTTGAACCCCATTAGGGATCCCCTAATAAAGTTGATTGTGTTGTTCTTTTTGGTCATATATAGATCTGTAACAAAGCACAAGTCATTTTCAATCTCCCCTAAGTTTAGCATCATAAGAAATTCATTTATTTTGTTAGGTGAATCAACTCTTCCCATAATTTTCTTACTATTTAAGGTGTTTTGGTTCATCCAAGTCCAAAATTTTGTCAAGGGATAAAATGAGAAAATTAATTGTCCTCCATGGTAAAGTGCTAATTAAACCAATTAGTCAAATACCTTTTCTAAATTTCACAAATTTAAGCTAAGATGGACTCACTAGATCACCCAAGTAGATCACTCTATCTAGCTAATAAACCCCTTTACCTACCAACTAAGCTACTTGGAGTGGACTAAAATTAGTCAAGTCATTTGGAGATAAAAAAAAAAAGAAAATTGCTCACATTAACTAGCAAATCACATAAAAAAATTTCTAAGCCTTTGTAAAGGAGTGAATTACTTTGTCCTATGAGTGAATCACTTGGAAAAACAAGTATATTGAGCCTCTGAATCTATCTATCTTATCCTATACATCATGGATACCTCATCCACCTGATAAAGTCCATCCATGTTAGAAGTTAATCCTATGTATCCACCTTCCACAATCATTGACCCATCTACATCAAATCCATCAGTTCCAACACTAGTAGAAGAGGACCTCTAAGAAAATGCAAGAAGAAAGGGAAAAGAGAAAGATATAGCCTTTCCCTCCTCCTCAAATTGATTGCAATTTTTTTTTATTATCCTAATATAATAATAAAAGAGAAAAATTTCAAGAACCCCATTGAAATAGGAAGGAAGCCGTTAGGAGGTACAACCTAGGTCTACAAATAGACTCTTGGAACATAAGTAGAATATGAACATCAATCCTTGCAATGAACCTACTCTTGCAAGTATGGAGATACCCCCAACTTGTATAGGCCTACACGTAATGGTATGATTCCATAAAAAAACCATTAGGTCACCATAGTGGTATGGAGTATATTTAAATTAGAGAGCAAAAAATAAGGAAGATGTTGAAAGTGACCAATAACCTAGTGATGTGGATCACCTGCAATCCCAAAACATAAAAGTATTTCTACTATAAGTGCCACTTGAATTACTGGTAATATTTTCTTATTTCTCATCCTAAAAACCTAAATAAGGTGATTGAAGTATTTATTTAATGGGAGTTGGAGATATTAAATGATGATGTTAAAATGATTTTGTCTAGGATAGTAGTTGTACTCGAGGAGAGGTTTTATGCCAAATTTTATGAAGAGAGCATTTCCCATTTGCATACATTTTAAAATATCTAGGACATTCTTAAATGATTATTTATTCTACATATATTGTAGAATAGATGGACAATTAACTAAAATATTTCAAGTAGGAGAGGAAGTTCACATATACCTCCTATCTAGTTTGGTTGATATTAGACTACAACAAAAATGGGTATTAGAAATTGTAGTTGAATCAAAAAGGATAGATAGAGGTAGTAGTGGGATGAACAGGATGAGCGATATGAGTAGGATTCAAAGTGGGAAACAAAGTGGGAAGCTTATTAATTCTAGTTCAAGAGTGTGGGTATTTTCATATCACCACCCACATGGACTTCAATAAGAGAGTGCAAAAAGGAGATAGAACAACAAAATAAAAAAAGGGACCAAGCACTTTGAAGCTTAATGATATAGCCTCAACAAAATGGCCAAGTTTGAAGTGCATTGGATAATTTATACTAGATATAAGGTTGGCAGGAGACCAAATATCTGTCCCACTACCACAAGTTCAAAAATTACAAAAATGACTAAGTATAGAAGCGATTGAAGGATTTGCACCTAGCAAGGGATTGGTGGGGTACTAATTGTCTGACCTACTACTGGAAGATATTTGATCACAAAAATTTCCAAAATATGATATTATCGAAGGATTTGCACTCTATCATAGTTCACCAAGTTGCCAATTCTTCATCCAGATTTCGAAGGCTAACATAAGGAAAATAAAAAAAATGATAAATTCTAGAGGACATCAGAAGATTTGAACCTAGTCGAATCCTGATAGAGTACCAAAAATTTAGCATTCTAAAAAAATAGCAAACTAATTGAGTGCCCAGTGCACTAGAACATTTACACTCGATCTGATCCTGATAGAGTTCCAAAGTTCTGGCACATATGAGAAACAAAAGAAGAAAATGGCTAAGTCTAGAGGATGCCAAAAATTTTGTATCTAGCTAGGGCCCGATAGGTTACCAACTATATGACCTACTACTCGAAGATGCTTTATCATAAAAATGGCTAAGTATAGAGGCCACAAAAATATTTGAACTTGATCGAAGCCTGGTGGAATACCAAATATCTGTCCGAATACCAAAAATTGCTTGATTACAAAATAGCCAACTATTGAGGGACTAGAGACTTTGTACCCAACCTAGGTTTGTTAGGGGTCCAAAATTTTGGCACCATGAGATTACAACAAATGATTTTGATAGTTGGCTTGATCAAAATCCAGCATCAACCTACTTACACAAGGATTGTCATCATCTCATGACACCTATTGGATAAGATCACCTATCAGAAGAATCTCAATAATATGGTTATGCTCATGGCCATCATGCAGGTTATAGGGTGGCTCAACTAAAAATAATCAATGAAAAGCAATGAACCAGATGCAAGCAACAGGCTCAACACGACTCAACATGACACAGATTTTGGCTAGGTCAGCAAGTCATGATTAGGTAGTTGGAGCAACCATACTTTCAAGTAGTCCAATCAACTGGCACTCCCTCTGACATAACAATAATCCATTTCTAAGATAATGATGCTTTGATAACTATAAGATTGTAAAAAGTCTATAAATACTAAGATGTAAAATGAAAATAGGTCGGCTCTTAGGCTTTTACAATTCATATGTAAGAATGGAAGACTTGCATCTTAATACAAAGTGATTGTTGTTTGGCCTCTGGTTCAATTCATTTGTAGAACATGTATGTATGGATGACTACTTCTTTCTAATTTTAGCTTGTTGAATGTTCATGGTGTTTACTCTGAATTCTGAATTTATGCTATGTTCATTCACTTGTTCTAGAATTTGTAGTCTGATAAGCTACATTATATTGAAACTAAATATTCTATGGTTGATAGTAAAACTAGTTGGTCTATTAGGTAATTGATTGTTTATTTGCATAGTCTTTTATTGCACATGTGTCTTGATGTTGCTTAATCTACACCAACATAAGTTCTAGCTTCAACTCCTTTTGCTTCTTTCAGCACCCTTTTCCCCCACATTTTAGGAATAGTTAGCTGGAACTCCAAAGGAACCGGCCTCCTCTAGAGATTGACCATCAAAGCTTCATAGCTTCCTAGTCATTCAATGTTGGTCAAGGTCTGTGGGTGCACAACCTTTCCATTAGATAGATTTCTAGACCAATAGTTTTTGGCATGCCTGGTGGGACCCAATCCCACTATTTTGATAAATATCAGAGACATGGTGATTCTCTGCTCATTATAAACCTTCATTTTAATCACCTGGTGACTCCGTCTATCAATATCCAAAAAATATTTGCATATCCACTTTTATTAAGTTACCTTGCTAATATTTTCAGATATATGATCACAAGACAAGCAGCTAGAGAATCAGAGGAACCTATTGAGTTTCTAGAATTATAGTTTGGTAACTTTAGGATACATTCAATCTTCCCATCTATTTCAACACCCTCTTCAGTCCTTACTATAGATCTGACTAGTACAGTCGATCCCATTATTACCAATCTGACTCCGGTAATCCCTCCTCTTGCACAAATAACAATGGCTGTAAATCAAAATCAAAATGCTCAGAACTACCCAACCTGGAATCATATGGGACCTCTGAATTTACCTATCTAGAATCCTATTCCCTAGGTAGCTCTGAAAGCATTACCAATGTATGATGGCATTGACAAGACTGCATATGAGCATTGTCAAGATGTAGCATCATTAGCCACCATACATAATATTCAAGATGAGGATGTCATGATAAGGCTATTGGTAATATCATTGAAGGGGAAAATATCCTACTGGTATAGAACCTTATCGGATTTAATGATAACTTCATGGAATGAGTTGGTCAGCAAGTTGATTGAAGAATTCAATGAACAAGCAGATCCCTTCTCTCTACTGACATAATTTACTATAATTCAAAGGCATCCACAAGAAGAAATAATAGATTTCAACATCAGATTTAGTCGAACATGGAGAAGGGTACCTCAAGGTCTACGCCCAACCAATGAACAAGCAATGTACTACTATTTGAGAGCTTTTCATTTAGACTTGGGTATGTCCATAAGGTAATCCAATGTGTGAACATTCCCAGAAATATTTCAAGAAGCATTAAAAGTAGAAAAGGATCTGATTGTTATAGGGATATTACCTCCAAAAATTGTAATGCCTATATACCCAAAATTCCCTCAACAACAAACACTGACTCCTACTCCACCAAGCTCTTTTCTGACAACTACTCCATCGATCAACTTCCCATCCTAGCCACCTACACCAATTTCACAAATACTTCTTGCTCTACCTATAGTCCCATTACTCCCACCACCTACTACTATCCCTACATTACCAACCCCTGACCCCCAAATAGTTGCCCTCTAAGAAATGATAATAACTTTGAAGAACCTCACAAATGAAGTCACAACCATGAAATGAAGAGAAGTTGAGAGAAATTTTCAACCATGAAGATTTCCATCTATCACAAGAGATCAAGTTACCTCCACTAGCAAGCCTTTAAAAATTCTAATGCCATATACACCAATCAAGAGGAGGAACCTTCTTCCTCAGGATCTGAGTCTAACTATTAGTGCTCAACTTGCAATGACCCACATGGTGAAAGTACATGTATGATGCATCAACACTACATTCAAAGAATTGCAATTGAGAAAGTAGAGAAGGCACAAAAGGGGTAGGTAAATATGATGAGAGAAGTAAATGATTACAATTTCATGATGCCATTTATGGAACAAGTGGTGGTTCTTACAAGGTCTAGAAAGAAACCCTTGCCCATTGATCCTAAAATCTTGGACCCTTTCAAAGTACCTTCTGAATCAAAGGATAGTCCAAATAAGGATGTGCCTCTACCTACCTCAGTTCAAAATATAGTACAACAATAGTAGAAGGGAACTAAAGAAAGTGAAGGGAAAGAACAGGCTAGAGATAAGCTAAGATATCCCTCCCTAACTAAATGATAGAGGATTGAAGCTACCCAGGATTATAAGAATAAATATGATGAACCTATAAAAGAACATAGGAAACAGTAGACTCTTCCAGTTTCAACATTGTGGAAGAATTGAAGAAGACCCCATCAAAATTTAGCATGTATGATGCACTCCTCATTCTGGGATAAATTGATCTTCTGTAGGCCTCTCTCAAATCAATAAAGAGTCAAGGGAAGCAATAGGTAGAGCTGAATCTAGCTCAAGGACACCCTACTTCAATAACTAGAAAGAACAGGCCATCTCCATTTTACTTGTCCTTACAAATGGAAGGATGGGTGGTACATAATTGTATGATTGACTCTGGAGCAGCTACCACTATCATGCCCAAAGTAGTCTATGAAATAATGGGTATGGAATACACAAGAAGTAGTCTTGGAGTGTTGCAATTGGATGGCACACCTATGAAGATAGTTGGAGTAATCAAAGATGTCCCCATGAAGTTGCATAGAATACCTCAAATCACTGTCATTCAGGAAATTGTAGTGGTAGATTTAGAACCCTATTTTAGGATGTGCTTGTCAAGAGAATTTACTACTAAGTTGGGTGGTTATTTATCTCTTGATTACTCCCATATGGAGGTTCCATTCAAAGGAAAAAGATTCAAGATATTTTTTGAAAAACCATCCTCATTCCATATAGAGAAGTTGGAGGAAGAACAACAAGTTGACACCATCAATATAACCACTCAAGAAATAGATCTGATGGAAGAAGTGTTGGAGGATCTCCAAATAGAGGATCAATTTTCCATAAGATATTTTAATGCTATGATTGAGATAGGAATAGGCACCTATTCAATCATGAAGCTAGAAGAGATAAAACTCATACTCTCGATAGACAAGATTCCCAATCAAGACCAGATTTGGAAGTTGTTCTTTGATGGTGCTAGATGCAAGAATGGTGTCAGAGTAGGTGTAGTGTTGGTATCACCGATCGAAAATGGAAAGGACCTTCTCATACCGACTGACATGGAGCTACACAAACAATGCAATAGAATATGAAGCACTATGTTTGGGGTTGAGGAAAGCTAAAAAAATGGGAATCAAGCAACTACAAATTTTTGGTGATTTTAAATTAGTAGTTAATCAAGTCATAGAGAAATGTAGTAGCAAACAACACTACCTCAAGGCTTATAGAAATAGGGTATGGGACTTATTAGAGTCTTTTGAAGCCTTAAACATCAAAGCCATTCCTAGAGAACACAACACTCATGCTGACATACTAGCTTCTATTGGAGCAAATTTCTGTCCAGTATCCAACATCATTCATAAAGCTAAGATAGTGAGGCTTGTTTACAGACCATCTATGCTAGATAAAGATATATTTTAGTAAGTATTTGAGAATGATGAACAAATAATTGATTTTCTAATTCAAGAAATGAATTGCATAAGTGATCAACTATCAAAAGAAGATGAAGAAGGTGAAATGATTCAGCTAAAGAATAATCATATCCCCAAAGGGTTGATAACTTTAGAAAGCCTATTTGATAATAATGATAGATCAGTTTCTCATAGAATTGAGGTTGATAGTAAAATCTATAAAGGGGTCCATATTGAACCTAGAAAGGATATCAATATTGGTGTACATTGTTCAGAGGAAGAAGTCAATCAGACTATGGAATTGTGCAAAGAGTTTAATGATATCATAGCTTGGACATATGAGGATCTCAAGGTATATGACAAAGATACTATTCAACATACTATTGAGCTTATGCTAGATGCAAGGCCCTTTCGATAGAAGCAATGACCTATGAACCCCAAGATAGAGGCATTGATGAAACAAGAACTCTTGAAGCTGTTGACTACCAAAATCATATACCCCATCAAGCACTCTACATGGGTTGCTAATTTGGTTTTGATCAGGAAGAAAAATGGAGATATCCATCTATGTGTGGACTTTCAAAACTTGAACTAGGCCTCCTTGAAGGATCATTATCCCCTCCCACAAATTGATCAGATCTTGCATACTATAGCCAAAGCCAAGAGGTTTTCTCTTTTGGATGGATTTTTTGGTTTCAATCAGATTTGGGTGAAAGATGAAGATCAACATAAGACAACATTCACCACAAAATGGGGTACATTTGCATATCAATGCATACCTTTTGGGCTATCAAATGTAGGTGCCACTTTTCAAAGGGCTATGGATTTAGCATTTGGTGAGTTGGTGAATAAGATAATCCTGATCTACTTGGATGATATGATTATATTCTCTCATGATAAGAGCAAGCATATTGAGCATCTCTGGATGGTATTTGAAAAATGTAGAGAATTTGGGGTGTCTTTGAATCCTAAGAAATCATATTCATAGTACATGAGGGAAAATTATTGGGGCATGTGGTATCAAAAATAGGATTGGAAATTGACCTGGATAGAGTAAAAGCCATCTGATCTCTCTCTCTCCCACTGAATAAAAATGGACTCTAATCATTCTTTGGATAGATTAATTTTATCCAAAAATTCATCTCAGATTTTGCTCAAATTGTAAAACCAATGACTGAGATGTTGAAGCAAGGAGTAGAATTCAAATGGATGGATGCCTAGAAGAAGGCCTTTAAGGATATCAAAGAGGCAATATCTCAAGCTCTAATTCTCATTAATCTAGATTACTCCAAGGACTTTATTCTCTATGCATTTGGAGCATAAGGGAGCTATGCAATTGTCCTAACTCAAAAAAGGGAGCAGGATAGTGAAAGACCAATAGCCTTTTTAAGTCAAACATTTCAAGACCATGAAGAAAAGTATAATTTCATTGAAAAACAAGTCTATGCTATCATGAAATCTCTAAAGAAATTTAGGTATTTTGTTTCTCAGAGCAAGACCCTGGTATATGTAGTACATCCGGATGTCCAAAATTTTGTGATTCAAGGGGAACTTGGTGATAAGAGAGTCGATTGGGTGACTAAAATCTAGGAGTATGATATTGAGATCAGACCAAAAAAATTGATAAGGGGTAGAGCCCTATGCTAGAATTTAGTAGAGTCTGCATCTCAAAATGCTAATATGTCAAATCAGGTTGAATATGATATTGGGTTAGAAATAGAAACAAGGTAGCTAGAGAACTGGATCGAATAGTTGCATCATTACTTTGCTTTAGGTAGATGTTCGAATGACTTGACTACATCCCAGAGATGAATATTTATATTGTAAGCTAGAAAATATATATTGATTGAAGATATCCTATATCGGAGAAACTTTGATGGGGTACTACTAAGATGCCTACCATTAGAGAAAACCAGAGAAGTACTTGAAGAATTTCACAAAGGTTTCTCAGGAGGCCACTACTCTGGATAGACTACTACAACAAATATTCTAAGGGTTGGATATTATTGGTCATCCATTTTTGTTGATGCATTCAAATGGGCTAGAGCCTATGAAAATTATCAAAAGTTTGTAGGTAGAGGTAAACATCTAACAATGCCATTATAATTGATAGTCATGGAAGAGCCTTTTCAACAATGGGGTTTAGATTTTATTGGTGTGATTAACCCAAATTCATCCATCGAACATAAATACATTTTAATAATAATAGATTATTTCACAAAATGGATTGAGGTAGAAGCTACAAAACATGTTGATCAAGACACTATGATTGAATTTATGGAAAGATTGATCACTAGATTTGGAATTCTAGCAACCATTGTATCAGATAATGTTAGATCTTTCATAGGAGCTAAAACTATTGATTTTACAAGAAAGTATGGGATATATTGGAATGCTTCATCAAATTATTACCCTCAAGGGAATGGTCTTGCAGAGTCCACCAATAAGAATCTGCTAAAAATCATCAGAAGGAGTATTCAAGATAACCCTAGAAGTTGGCATTTATTATTGGATCAAGCACTTTGGGTTGATCAGATCATAATCAAAAAGGTCCTAAAAACTTCTCCTTATGCTCTAGTTTATGGTAAGGAAGTTGTGCTACCAATTAACCTGGAGCTTTCGATATTAAGATTCATTAAAGAAAATTATCTGGATGATTTACAATTGGTAGAAAGAAGGATGGTCGAGCTAGTCCAATTAGAAGAAAAATGTGAATAGGCATATAACAATATTTGTCACCATCAGATAATTATCAAATGTTGGTTTGATAGAAAAGCCATGGTAAAGATATTTGAAGAAGGTGACTTGGTGCTTAAATGGGATGTGAATAGAGCAAAACTTGACTCACATGAAAATTTTGATTCAATGTGGTCTAGACCATACATCATCGAACATAAGAAGGACTTAAATACCTTTGAATTGTGACACTTGGATGACCATCTACTACCAATTTTGGTAAATGGTCAACATCTGAAGCATTATGCTTAGGACAAGTGGCGCTCATCTTGTATATATGTAAATATGATGCATGTACATTCCTTGTAAATATAATTTTTGTCTTTTCTAAACAAGGTGGTGCTTACTAAAATAAATGTCCAAAGGTGGGTAGATCATCTATCTACCTGGCACCTTGAGTTGCACAACCCCTCACCATATTCTGATTGAGCCACTAATCAAGAGGTTTAAAAAATGATTGGCATTACATGGCACATCTCACAAGGTGGTTGTCAGATTAATGGTTGTTAGGATCCATAGGCCACCCATGATTAAATAAATATAGTAAGGTCATTGGCTAAATTAACTACCAAATACAATGTGTAGCATTAAATTCATAATGGTTGGTGATCTCGATGATATATTCTTGAAATTGTAGGTCTATAAAATTATGCAACCATAACTATATCTGTTAGGAGTAGTTATGATGAAATGCATTCCAAGTTGAGAAATCATTGGTTGTCAAAAATTATAATAGAATGTTATAGGTCGATGGTGCTCCTTCCAAGCTTATGTGTCAGACTTTAGAAATGGGCAATAATTCCCTGAGTAGATCCTTCTTAGCACTTGCAAATTCATCACATGAAGTCATTAACATCTCTAAGTCGATAAAGTGCATGTTCAAGCATTATAAATTGACTACACTTATCCAAGCATTCTTCCCTTTGCTATAATTTTGAGTATGAGTGCAATAGAGAGCCCTAAGTATTTCAAGGAGAACTAGTGGTCAGTGATAGAAGTAGAATTAAAGAAATGGGTAGAGGAAATAAGAGCATCATTGGGTAGAAAGCCATAAGTGAGCTAATCAATTGACAAGAATTCATGACCATATGCTCACAATTAAGTCCAAGTTATGGATCTCTTGAATCGGTTATGAAGAGAAAGAGAAGAGGTTTTCTAAAAATCATTAGGTTGGTGCTGCTTATTACTCAAACCTCAATGCATTCATGCCTAAAGTGGTGCACCCATGTCTAGAACTCATCCATGTGATGGTGAAGTTTTATGATGTTAGTACAACTATTATTTGTAATTCCTAGTTTGAGCCACTTTTCACTATAAATAGGGAACTCTTGATGTAGGCATTTATAGTAAAAGAACCCTCAAGCACTAGGCTAAAGAAAATTGTGTTTGAGGACCAAATATTATACTTGAAAAATAAGCCAGTTCAAGATTGGCTTATTGAAATAGGAGGAAAGTTGTTGGATGGATTCATGATAAAGAATAGAAAGCTTGTGGAATTTAGTGATGAAGCATAACCTATATTCTCTATGTTGGTGATAATCTTGGGGATGAGAATGGATGCAATAGTGTACCCTTATCATATGGGTATAGCAAATATAGTTATGGTCGCCTTCACATACGTCACTTTAGATTGGGCTGAATTTCTAGCCTTCAACATACATGAACAATTAAAGTCTATGAAGAACAAGAAATATGATGTATTCACATACCCTTCCTACATGGCTTGGTTTTTATTTTACATGACTTCTGTAAATAAACATAACATTAAACTACAAAAGATAGATGAACAAGGTATGGATCGTAGACTGGACTCATGTATTATGGGATAGTGGTTCATATCTTGAATTTAATAGGCAGTTCTTGGGACTGATACTAGCAATAATCTATGGCAATTACCCTCGCATTTTATCAAAAGTTATAGATATTTTGAGAGGAAAATCATGAGAACAAGGGGATTGGTACTTTTTGGAGGAAGGCACCATCGTTAGACTGTTTGGTTTCTCCAAATTCCCTTACTTGCTATCATATTATGTGATCGATTGGGTGTTTGGATTGGAATACTGTAGGTAGGTCTACACAATAGAGAAGAGCCTTGGTCAAGGAGCCAAAAAGGCTTTAATATTCAGGTTTCCTATCAAATTTGAACATATCACAATATCCAAAAGGGACCCTCTATAGTACAAATATCTGGAGGCTAAGCTTACTACCTTGAAGCTATCGGTAGTGCCGCACATGTGGCATTATGACCCAGATGGTATCCTGGCTAAAAATTTGAAAGTGAATGTTAAAGTACCTGGGTTCAAGCATCTATGTTGTAGCTAAGATTGAAAGGTATAGGAACCTGGTTGAAGATCAGGTGGCACCACTCAAATATATGGAGATGCAAGAAAGACCACCATGGAGAAGTTGCTATAAGTATGAGTGAGTTTATGACCCAAAAAGAAATATAGATCAATTGCTTGATCCCAACCTTATTGACATAATCAATGATAATATAGGTTGGGAGGACTACAAAATTGAAGAATGGTGGGTAATGCATTGTGAATGCAATTTGATCAAGAAGGTAAAGTACAATAAGAATATTGATGATTTGTTCAATGATAAATTTGATGCTCAGTATATCAGTTGGAAATAGAAGCATGAAAAGGAGCTCTTCCCAAAAATATTAAGGGTACAAATAGTTGAAGATATAATATACTAGGAAGAGGAAGGATCGGAAGAAGAAGTCGAGGTAGAAGAAGAATCATTGCCTCAAAATCCATCGATGGTTGATATCAAAATATTGGCTCCACCCAAAGTAGTTGAAGCACCCTCGAAAGTTCAACCTGAATCTTCTATTCAAAGCTCTAAATCAGGTAAAAAGTGAAAGGATCACTCAAGTCCAAGGATTTTTGAAACAAGTAAGGCTGCAAGGAAGAAAAGGCTAGAGGAAGAAAAGGAAAAGCAGATATGAAAGAGGTAAGAACTGCAATAAGAAGTACTAAGGTGTGAGGCAATAGTTATGTAGGTAGAAGTTGAGCAAGCATGAAGGACTAAACTCAAAGTAGAATCAGCATAAGCCTTGTAGATGGAGGAGCCAAAGCTAGAAGTGCAAGATATAGGTATGTCTCCTAAACCACATTCTCCCTCAAGTCCTTCATCCTTGGAAATCCTAACCTCCCCTCCTCATCAATTTTGACCTCCTTCATAAATGATTCCTATAATTACTAAAATTGAAGCAGAGGAGAACCCTTCTCCTAGTCTACCTACCACTTCATAAGCCCTACCTACTCAATCAACTCCCTCACCATTCATTGAGTCCATCCCATTGTCTCAGTGCTATGCCCTCCAAGATTCACCAACACAACCTCCATCCTTCTCCACTCCACTTGCAATACATAAAGGTCAAAGTGTGTAAGGAAGTACTCCCCCTACAAAATCCATACTTTCCTATCCTCTCACCCCATTACCAACCTTCTTGGCTACTTCGATCCTCCCAGTTGCTACCTAGAAGCCACTACCAAAAATTTTCTCTACCATTCGGCTAGTAGAAGAGAACCAACGGATATGGAGGGAGGAAGAAGAGTAGTTTGAATATTTGTAAGGAAAAGAAGAAGAAGTTATCACCATGGGCTATGATATAGTGGATCCCATCAAGGAAGAGAGGATTAAGGTGGTAGCCAAACCAAAAGTGAAAAATCCTACCTCTTAGATGAGATCAAAATATTGGGAGATAGAAGAATACATAAGGGATATCTCCATGATATCAAATATGGAAACCATCTGGGCCATCCATGTAAAGATAGACACATTGCTTGTGCAATCAAGAAAAATAGATAGGAGTTTGGTAAATGCTAAAAATAAAATTGATACCCTTGAGGCCAAGCTCACTAAGGAAAGGTTGGATAATAGTACCCTAAAGAATGATATCATCAAGTTGAAAGGCATCATTGATAAGGTCCCCTCTGAGAAGGATTTGTAGCTAAAAGTTGAATAGATCAAACATTTGGAGGCTGAGTTAAAAAGGGTACAAGAAGAGAAAGAGCAATAGAATTTAGCACTGATCAAGGTGAAGAACAAATTGGTAGAATAAGAGGAAGCTTTATCCATTGTTGTGAATGAGTTGTAGTAGGAAAGGGATAAGCCACCCAACTCAACAATCTCTAAAGACTAGCTTAGATAGGTCTAGGACTTCTACTGGATAAAAATAAAAGGAATAATTCTACCAACTTTCTCCCCTTTCTATACAAAGCTCAAATAGATTGGTGCTACTACTAGAGAGGCTAGAAAAGAGATAGAAAGGGCATAAAAGGTTCTGACATCCAAATTTTAGGAGGCACAAAAGTTCAAAAAAATGCTAAGATATCCTGATAGTTTCCTCACCTTGAAAACACAACCCAACAAGGATATAGAATATTGGAGACTTCTTGGCCCACCAGATCTATCGAGAAAATGAGCTCATTGATCTGGCATGAGAGATGTTTGCCATCATTAGAAAAGAGGCTGATGAAATGAGCACCATTGCACAAGATCTCAAGACCCTAGGTGCACCAAGCTTTTGGGATGACAACTCAGTTTGGCACAAGCAAGAAGCACTCACCCAGTTGTTTGAAGTACAAATAAAAGACCAAAGTGAGATTGACTCACTATCTGAACCATTGGATGTAGAAAAGGTCTTCACACTATTCTATAAGCTTTCTCATCTCCTGGAAAAAGCAAAATACCTGGCTGAGAAGTACAGTGACCCTCCTTATTACCATATTGGTAGGGCTAAAGGAGAATTATCTCATAACTAAGAGGAATTCCAGACCCCCCTCTGGATGTCTAGGAAAATATGTGCCAACAACTCCAAATAATCATTCCATCTAAGGTTGTTTCATAACATGGGGAATCATCAGGAATAGCTGCATAGAGGGAGCCTCCATAGGAAGGAGAGTCACAACAACATACATCACCAGGGGGTGGTTAGGGAAGTATGAAGAATAATACCTCCTTGTATTATATTACTTTTTTCTTGTATAGTTGTACCATAACATATTTTCAAAAATAATGACTCTAAAGCCCAATGGAACAAGTGTAAAATAAGATTGAAAGGTAGCTATAAAATTTGGGCCAAAAATAGTAACTACCATCAGATCATCAGTACTGAATATTGAATGCACATCAATGCTTGCACTACTACAAATCTGATCGATGGTATTTGTAGGATCTACCTAGGTTAATAATAATGATGAAGTGACAATTCACACAAATTAGCTTAGGGCATACACCTATTTTAGGCCATACTTGGATAAACATCCTTCAACATTAAGAGACAACAATATGGGAAAGAGCTTAAAGAATTGGAGGCTTGCAGACGATGTAATGAAGGATTTCTTACTAGGCCAGGTCAAGAAAAAGAGAAAATATAGGAAGCACAGCAAGTGGAAGAATGGTGATTTCCTAAGGTGCCCAACTTGGACCTAAAATAACCTTCAACTACAACCAGATTTACTCATGAAGTTCCATTTTTGTGGGCATTTCTCATGTTTTAGGTATTCCCTTTTTTATTTTTTGCTTCTTTTTTTTGCTTCTATCCATACTTTCACCTTTAGTTTTATTTTCATATTTTATCCTATGAATCCTAGCTTGGGTCTCCTGGAAATGTCCCATTCTCCAGGTATCCCCATGCACAATTTTGGTTTCATCACCTCCATCCCGTTGTCACCAACCACCTGTAAAGTTTAAAATAAAATCCACTATCCATTCCATCACTACAATTTTGTCCTCTCTTTGCTCCCCAATTGTTTGTTTAGTTAAGCGAATCCTATCTACAAAGGCCTTAGTAATTTGTCTCTTGTATTAGCCCTATTTTTGTCAAAACTTTTATCTATGGTATATAAATAGTCAGTCTAAGTTCTCTTTCCATGAGATGAAAAGTCCTTGTGAGTCACCAAGAATGTGGGTATTTTTAGATCACCACCCATGTGCACTTCAATAAGAGAGTACAAAAATGGGAAATAATAGCAAAATAAAAAAAGGAACTAGGCAATTTGAAGCTTAATGATATAGCCTCAACAAAATGGCCAATTTTGAAGTGCACCAGAGGATTTGTACCCAATCGAAGGTCAGCAAGAGACCAAATCTCTATCCCAATACCACAAGTTCAAAACAAAAAAAGTGACTAAGTATAGAACCTATGAGAGGATTTGTACCTAATCGAGGCTCAATGAGGTACCAACTATCTGACCTACTGTTGAAAGATGTTTGATCATAAAAATGGCTAAGTACTAATTTCATTGGAGGATTTGCACTTGATCGAAGTCCACCAGGTTGCTAATTCTCTATCTAGAGGTCGGAGGCTAATAGAAGGAAAACAAAAAAATGATAAAGTCTAGAGGGCATCAAAATATTTAAACCCAACCAAAGGCTGGTAGAGTACCAAAAGTCTGGCATTCTAAATAAATAGCAAATTGGTTGAGTGCCTAGTGTGTCAAAATATTTACATTTTGTTGGAGCCTGATGGAGTTCCAAAGATCCGACACATATGATAAAAAAAAGGAAAAAATGGTTAAGTCTATAGGGCAACAAAATATTCATACATGGTCAAGGCTCGGTAGATTACCACATATTCAGTCTACTATTGGAAGATGTCTGATTACAAAATTGGCTAAGTATAGAGGGTGTCGAAATATTTGAACCTGATCGAAGCTCAGTGGAATACCAAATCTTTGTTCAAATACTAAAAATTTTCTAATTACAAAAATAGCCAAGTGCTAAGGGGCTAGAGACTTCATACCCAACTTGGGTCTATCAAGGGCCCAAATTTTTGATACCACGAGATTTAGCATATGAGTTTGATAGTTGGCTTGATCAAAGTCCAGCACTAACCTACCTACATAGAGATTGTTATCATCTCATGATACCTATCAGATAGGATCACATATCAGAATAATATCAATAATGTGGTTATGCTCAAGGCCATCATGCAGGTTGTAGGGTGGCTCAACTAAAAATGATAAATGAAAAGAAAAAAACCAAATGCAAGTAGCAAGCTAAACACAACTCAACATGACACAGGTTTTGTCCACGTTAGCAAGTCATGATCATGTAATTGGAGCAACCATACCTTCGAGAAGTTCAATCATCTAGCATTATCTCTATCATAGCAGTAATCCATTTCTAAGGAAATGATGCTTTTGATAACTGTAACATTGTAAAAATTCTATAAATACTAAGATGTAAAATGAAGACTAGTTGGCTCTTAGGTTTTTACAATTCATATGTAAGAATGAAAGACTTGCATTTTAATACAAAGTGATTGTTGTTTGGCCTCTGGTTCAATTCATTTGTAGAACATGTATGTATGGATGACTACTTTCTAATTTTAGCCTATTGAATGTTCATGGTGTTTACTCTAAATTCTAAATTTATGCTATGTTCATTCGCTTGTTCTGGAATTAGTAGTCTGATAAGCTACATTATATTAGAACTAAATTTTCTATGGTTGATAGTAAAACTAGTTGGTTTTTTAGGTAATTGATTGTTTATTTGCATAGTATTTTATTGTGCATGTGTCTTGATGTTGCTTAATCTACACCAACATAAGTTCTAGCTTTAGCTCCTTTTTCTTCTTTCAACACCCTTTTCCCCCATATTTTAGGAATAGTTAGCTCGAACTTCAAAGGAACCAACCTCCTCCACATATTGATACACCAAAGCTTCCTAGCTCCCCAATCATTCAATGTTGGTCAAGGTTTGTGGATGCACAACCTTTCCATGAGGTATATTTCTAGACCAAAAAGGAGAAGGTAAGGTTTTTTTTATGACAGATCATAACAACATATTCCTTTTGATCTCAAAGTTGATTCTCGGTGCTCAAAAAAGGTGTAGTGGGAGTAAAAAATGATCTCTTTCTCTGTTTCTAATAAAGTGGTTCATTCTTTTATTTTTGAAGGAATAAATTTTTTGGTTGGGATTTTTTGGGCTCCAAGCCAAATATAGATTTAGTTAGACTCTAGGTCCTTCAAAGATGGTCTCCTCATGGTGTTTTGGATGTCGTTGAGCTCTCAAATAATTTTTAACTCTTTAAAATATATGAGGAAACTGATATGATCCACATCTTGAGTGATGGCCCATGGTTCTTTGGGAAAAAGAGATTATTTTAAAAAAAAATGGAGCATGGAATTTAATCCAAAATAACAACAAATAAATTATACTCCAATGTGGATTTCAATCCTAGGTCTACTTTTGCACCTTTGGCATCCTGACATTCTGAGAGGAATAGCTAAACTTTTTGGAGATTTTATTATAATCGATGGTCCCAGTCGTAATAAATCCAGGATGGTGGCTACTAAGATTTGTGTCAATATCCCCCTGAAGGTGAAATTATCAAGATCCATTAACCTTATCTTTAACTTGGGCACCAGATTTCAACCTATAGAACTTGAGAACTCTTTCTTTTAGAAATTCCATGATATGGCCAAAGGGATCACTAAAGAGATAGATGCCCCAATGAAATGGATGCATAAGGATGCTTTACCTCCAAACGTTTCAAATAATGATACAAATACAACAAATGCTACACCCTTAAAGGATAAGGAACAAAAACTAGTAGTTAACCAGATAGTCTATTGAAGGATGGTGAAACTCTAAACTTACAGGAAATTTTCAAAGCTTAAGTTCTAAAAGAGGTAAGCCTCAACTTCCAACCTCCCTCCGTGTTGAATTCTTATCTTAAGAAACCTTCAAAAAAATGGATGTTTTAAATCCTATGAGCAATGCTCTTCCTATGAATTGTTAGAAATCTAACAAAAAATCTAAATATGAGTGTGTTAGAAAGAATTCCAAACTGTCTCCAAATGTGGGGCAGAGAAAGGTGGGTAGACTAGCTAAATCAGATCCTTTGCATTAGGTAACAAATAATGAGGTTTCTGATGGAAAATAATCTTATATGCTTTAATTTATGAAATATGTTAAGGATTATTCAACTCATAATATGCAAAGCTCTCTCTATTTGGGAGTAGAAGAGGAAAACCCTATTAAATAAAGATAATATCATGGAATTTTAGAGGCTTTAATGACCATCATAAGTAAAGTATTGTAGTTTCAATGAGAAAATAGTTTTCTCCTTCATTTATTTTGTTGCAAGAAACCAAAATTAAAGTAGATAATGTTAATACGATAAAAAAAACCATTTGTAAGGAAGCAAATTTTATAGTGAGTCACTCTTTAGGAGCTTCTAGAGACCTTATTTTCCTCTAGGATCCCTCCTATCTTGAAGGGTCAATCATCTCTTCTTCTAATAGGATTTTGAATATCTTGTTTTTTTGTAAAAATTCAAATAGAAGATGGGTATTCTCTAATATTTATGCCCCAAAATCCATTCTAGAAAGGGAAAACTTGTGTAACATTCTCAGCCAAATGAGAGAACATTTCAATCAAGAATGTTGAATTCTAGCTATATATTTTAATACCCCTTTATATCATCTCGAAAAAGAATGTGGTATTAATCTATGGTCAAAAGGGATGGAAGATTTTGAAAATTTTGTGAATCGCAATGACCTTTTAGATCTTGATCTCAGAGGAAGAAAATACACATGGAGCAATAGAATATTAGGGGATCAGCTAATTCAAGTTAGGTTGGATAGGGTTTTTATTTTAAATGAAGGATTAGAAATTATTGGAAACACTCAGTTTACCTCTCTTCCTTAGATAGGGTCTAATCATAATCCCCTATTGTTGGATGTGATTGGTGAAAAGAAGTTTAAAAAACCTTTTCACTTTGAATCTATGTGGCTTAAAGAGGAGAATCTTGAGAATAATATTGTTGAGTGGTGGTCTCAAAAATTCACAAGCCCTCTCTTATCTCAATTAGACAAAAAATTGAGATTTGTGAGATTTAATTTAAAAATATAAAAATAGTGAAACATTTAGCAATATTTTTAAGAAAAAAATGAAATTCAATCAAAGTTAAAACTTATTGAGGAAGCTTTGGAATCGGATTCTAATAATTCAGAATGGAGATCTTAGGAAAGGAATATTTTGGTTGACTATCATAATATCCTAACGAAGGAAGAGATCCTCTAGCGGTAAATATTGCATGCCATTTGGCTGAAGGAAGGAGACAAAAACACTAAATACTTCCATGTTACTACCTCTATATACAAAAGAAACAATTCAATCAAAGAGCTTATTAGAAAATATGGAACACAATTTTTTTGACCTAGATCTAATTAGAGATGAAGTAGTAAAGTTTTTGAAGTTCTTATTGGCTCCAGCCACCAAGGGAATAATGTTGTAGAATATCAGCTTCTCAATAGCATACCTACTCTTATAACTATTGAAGATAAAAAACTTTTTTTAGCCCCCTTTGATGGTCAAGAGATTAAGGATGCATTTTTTTCTTTGGCTAAAGAAAAATCCTTGAGCCTAGATGGCTATCCTACCATTTTATTTCAAAGGTTTTGGTACATCATTGGGCAGGATATTAAAGAAGCTTTATATGAGGCTTAGAGAACTTGTCATATTTTAGGACAATAAGTTTATGCAACACCATTTATAAACTCTTCTAAAAAATCTTGACCAATTGAATCAAAATAATTTTACCAAATAAAATTGGTTCAAATTAGGGTGGTTTTATTCTGGGGAGGCAAATTCTAGATGTTATTATAACTATCCGTGACCTAATTCATTTAGTTAAGAAGAGTGGAAAACCATGCATTTTTATCAAATTGGATATGAATAAGACATATTATGGGGTTTCTTGGACTTTTTTAAAGAAGGTAGATATAAAATTGAGCTTTCACCTATGTTGGATTAATCTCCTTAAGCAATGCTACTCCACTTCAAGTTTCTCCATTTTGGTTTATAGATCTCTTGTCAAATATTTCAAAATCTCTAGGGGCTTAAGACAAGGGGACCCCTTTCACCCTATTTGTTCATTATTTTAGCAAAAGCTTAGTCAGAGCTCTTTTTGATACTTTGGATTCACACAAGATCTCAGGAATCAAGTCGACTGATCACACTTCCCCTATTGCTTTTCAACAATTTTTCAATGACACCCTCTTATTGATTAAGGCCTATGTCTTCCAAGCTCATGTTCTAAGACATATTCTCAACCTGTATGAAGTGGCTGCAGGTTAGAAAATAAACCTCAGGAAGAGCAAAATATTTTTTAGCAATATGCCTATGAGAAGGTAAAGGATTATTGTTGGCATTTTAGATTTCCTGGTTGCTACCCTACCCACAACTTATTTGGGAATGCCTCTTTTTTTAGGAAGTGTGAAGGAAGAGTTATGGTTTCTAGTCTTTGAGAGACTTCACAAAAATCTATCTAGGTGGAAGGGAGCTTTACTTAGATAGGCAAGCAAGGCTATGCTAGTCATGTAGTCCCTTCAAAGCCTACCCATATATTTCATGTTTGTGTTCAAAATCCTCGATAAAATAGATTGTAAAATGGAACAAATCCAAAAATAATTCTTGTGGTCTGGAACTGAAAACAAGAAATAATTCCACCTTGTCTCTTGGGACCAAGTTTGCTCAACCAAAAGGAACGGTGTTATTTGCTTGAAGCAAATAAATCTTATGAAGCTTACACTTCTAGATAAACAGGGTTGGCATCTTCTCACTTTCAACAATGCCACCTAGACTCAAATTATTCAAGATAAATATCTCAACAGAGGGATGCATTTTTTGAAAAATCATAATTTCCCATCAGGATTAACCTTTTAGAAGAGTCTACTCACTGCTAAAGAGCTTGTTCAAAAAGGTCTAATGTGGAATATAGGAAATGGGTGCTCTATTTATTTAGTGATGACGAAGATCAACACACTGATAGTGCCAAGGATACACTTCGTTCCTTAAACCTTAATAGTTTCAGTGAATTAGTAAGCCTATTGCATATGGCTACCAACATCTATAGGTAAGGTTGCAACATTCTATCCAACACCATCGATGAGCTCAGAGAGTTCCTAGCCCTGATCAAGACACTTTTATCACCTGATGACAAATCCCAATAGGAAAGGAACAAAGAATCCCAGTAATCTAGGAAGGTGGTGTCTTGATAGTAGGACTGCCTATTGTCCTTTTTTCAGTTGTAATAGTGTAGTTTCCTCTATCTTGGAAGGTTGTGGCCTAGTCTGGGTTATTTTGTATGGGGTTGATCCTCAGTTGGTTTTTTCCTGTGGCCACTGGAGGCCATAGTTGTTTCTTTTTGCTACTGATGTAACAGGGATGGGACCCTTTAACCTGTACACAAAATAAAAAAAAATTATCTACCAAAAAAATGAAAAATAGCTCTCAAAAAATTCTCTTTCTAAGACTCCTGAGGGAGGTTTCTCCTCTTAAATTTTTGTTTGAACCTATGTTGGAAATGAAGGTTTTAGATTATATTGAGAAGGTGGATGGAAGGAAATATTGGAATGAATTAGTCTTACCTAATACTAATAATTATTTACAAATCAATATATAGATGTTAAGAAACATATTTAATTTGCAAGTTATTCCACAACATAAGGGAGATGACTCTCTGATATGGGCTCTAGAAAGTAATGGTCTCTTCTATGTCAACTCTGCTTATAAAATAATTTCTCCAAATAAATACTTTTGGATCCCATCCAAGTAGGTATGGTACAAGTCCTTAACTCCCAAGGTGAAATTCTTCCTTTGTTTATCCATCCAGAACAAAATCTTAACCATAGAAAACATTTAAAAAGAGGTCTAAATCTTGTCAACAGATGTTATCTTTGTGGTCAAAATGAATAAAATACTAACCATATTTTTCTAGACTACCATGTTATGTATGACGTTAGGTGCAATCTGTCATAGGTGTTAGGAATCACTTGGGTTTTACCTTCATCTTTAGTTGACTTCTTTGAGCAATGGGAAGCTCCTTTTACCAGCAAAATATGCCAAAAAAATTTGGGACTTCTTTCTTCCTTAATTTATATAGGGTATTTGGAAGGAAAGAAACAAATGTTATTTTAAAAATTCTTCAAAATATTATCTATCTATCAACAATAGAATTTTGTGTTCTTTAAAGAAAAATATCTCATCTCTCCTTTCTAAAATAAGAGTCTCCATTGAAATTTAGATTGGCTAAGAGATTGGGCATCCCTTGTGGTGAGAACTCCACTAATAATAACAAGGCTAGAGATCAAATAGTGTGGATTCTGCCTCCTGTAGGATAGTTCAAATTTAATTTTTATGGTGCATCTAAATGAAATATGGGACTAGATGGGATTGGAGGTATTATTAAGAATGAGAAAGGGGAGATTATATGGGCCTTTGCAAAAAATCTAGGCTACCAAATGAGCTATTTTGTGAAAGCTAGAGCTGCATTTCAAGGAGCTTGCATCCTTAAGTCTTCTAATATTGAAAAATACATTATAGAAGGTGACTCACTAAGCATAATTAACATATTTCAAGGTAATCAAGCTAAAAATTGGACAACTATCAAAATGAGAAAGGTAACGATTAAATCGCTAAAAAACCTGGATTCTGTCAACTTTGACCATACTTTCTGAGAAGGAAATAAGGTTATTAATATTTTAGCAAACCTAGGATTGTAGCAAAGTGATTTGAAATTTTTTAGATGGAATTTTACTCAAGATTTAGTCACTCTTATTCACAATGAAGGACTCCATTAATATTGTAATTAATATCAAGCTCCTACTTTTTGGTTGGGAGAAAGGCTTTTTCACAAGGCTTCCCTCTTGGAAGACTTACATTTTGAAATTCAAATTTTCAAAGGTCTCTAGTGCCTATTTTGACAAGACAGGTGGAAGTGGTTTGTGGGGTATTCTAATTTTTTGTTGAGTTTCGACTTTTTTTGGAGTAGGGTAATTTTCAACTTCAAGCTCAAAGAAGTGCATTGGCACATTCACAAGATAATCAATTGGTGGCACGAGCGTAGGATTGTGAAATTATTATTATGGATTGCAATAAAATGTGGCCACATTTTGTGGAGGATTATTACGCTTTTCATGGAATATAGTTGCCTCATTATCATGCTAGTGAAGGTAAAATTCAAAATTGCTTTTTTCAATTCTTTTCCTTTTTGATTGAGTTGGGGACTTTTTCTTCGACCTCATGTTTGGAGTGTTATTTCCACTTTGAGAAATGATCACAAAGTCAAAATATTTATATTTACTAGATTTTATTTTCATTCCATGAAACACCCTAGTATTTCTTATCATTTTTAATGTCTCTATTATTTACACAAGAGAGGTGATTATTCTTGTAAAGTCAATCTTGGATAGAGGAATATCATATGCTATTTTTATGGATTTTCCAAATATGCATGTTTTATAACTATCGCTCTATCATTGGGAGAAAAGAGTGCATTCTAGAAAAATTATGGGTTGAGATCTGATGATATTAGGAAATTTGGTTGGTTTTCTATTGTCAGGCATAAAATTTTAGACTTGAATAAGGGGATCTACATGGTTGTGACTGTTAAAGGTATTGAACCATCCTTAGTAGGGGAGGATGATAAAGTCATTTCTATTCTTGCTAAGGGTGATTTGCTAGATTTATTGAGGAATTTTAAGGGGCATGACACTGATTTAGTGATAAAAATAGTGTATTCCTAATGCAAGGGGAAGGTGACTATGAGAGGTTTGAGCTTCACTACCTCCATCCCATTTTTAGCTAAAATTGTGGGTGTCCCAGATCGATGAGTTTGTGTGGATAGGAAAAAACACTCCCTGGAAAAGGAGCTCAAAATTTTTGGATGTAAGGTAGATTGAACTAAGAAGTACCACAATGTTTTCAAAAAAAAATCCTTCAAGGATCCATGGAATAGGGTTTTTCCCTATAATCATGGACTATTTTACTCTGGAGTGCAACATAGAGGTGGTTCATAGCTTTCACTTGGCTCTGGTAAACTATATTAGAGGGAGGAAATCCATAAAAATTCTTGGATTTATATTTAAGGAGCTTTAAATAGAGTTAGAAAATATTCATAACGGTAATGCTTCTATCCCCAACCATCAGAGTTTATTTAAACTAATTTTTGATTTTATATCTACAAATAATGGTTCATATTCGGTGGCCAAGGGTGGTGTCTCCTTGGACTTGTAGTTGGAAAATCATGCTATTAAGAAATATAAGGATGGATATTTTCTTGTTCCTAAATTTGGCATCAAAATCTCCTGTCCATTGTTGGTTTGGATTTAAACTTGTAGACCCAAAATTCTGATCCTTAGCAATTATCGAATGAGATTGGCATTCTTCCAACCACTTTTTTGAAGGTTGTAGGGTAATATTTGGATACCCGTGTTTCTAATATATATAATGATAAGAGTAAATACAATTCTTTGGAGGAGAAAGAAACTCAATATCTTCAATATGAGGGCTAGAGATCCTCCTCCCCCTAGGGCCCCTTATCCAACCAAATGAATGATGATAGTGATTATAATTATTTGAAGGAGATAAATTTGGGAGGAAAAAGGCTTTTGGGATCACTAAATAATGTCAATGTGGAATTCAAAGGCATGATAAGGTATGACAAAATTTAAATTCAAAGATATCAATATGCACAACTCTTTCAGTGAGGAGGTTTTTGGGAATTTGAAGGATTCGAATGACCTCCCTTCCTTCAAAGGAAAATGCTTGAAAAAGTCCTCATCTTCTAAGCACAATAATCAGATACATTCTATCCCCTCTTCTAGAAATTTTAACTCTACTAAGGATCTCCTTAGATCTCTCAAAATATTTGCTAATCAAACCATATTTCTAGTCAAAGATCTCTCTTGGAATTTAAACTTTACTACTGGCACTTTGATAACTCTCAAAGGTGATTCTTCTTAGGATTGATCTTCTAATCTAGGTTCCTTTTGGCCATATTTCTTGAGATCCTCTCTGGTGGTGACCTATTTGATTGACCTTTCTTGGGATTTTTTCCTCTTGGTCTTTGCTCTATTTTTTGTTGTTGGTTTCATGTTGCTTCTAGTTTTGGGTTTCTTTTGTAAAAGGTTAGGGTAGCCTTTAAAAAGACCTTTATTTTTTCATCTAATAAAAAAAGGATAGGTAGGGAACCTCTCTTTGTGGTAGAATGCATTTATGTGCCTTACCTACAATGAGTTAAAACACCATATCACTTCTATGATTAAGTGTATATATTATTATTAAAAATACTAGAGGAAGGGCTCCAAGGTTGTCAATTGAGGCTAGGCAATTATTAAGGTTATAGGAATAGCCAAAAAAAAACTTTTTCTTGGGAGGACATACTCTTTCATATGCCTCTATATCTTTTTAGCCATGCCCTTTGAGTTGTCAACATGTGTACCCAACTATATATTCAACATTTAATATTCCAAAAAACTAAATTATATGAATATGAGATACTTTAGGGAGTAGAATAAAACCAATTTCCACCCACTTAATCATCCAATTATGAATATTACTTCTAAGCTTTAAATATTTTTCCAAGTACTGGAAGGGAAATTAAGGAATATAAGGTTAGAGTAACTCAAGGAAATGTGGTCCTATGACCTAATTAAGCATTTTACAAAAAAAATTAAGGCCAAGGGTTTGAAAGCCTTCTTCATGCATAAAAAGAGATGTCTTATAGAGAAAGTGACAAATCTAGCAAGATATAGCTCTAACTATTTTAGGGAGTATGCATAGGTATAAATATGAAAAATAGGTTTGGTATAATAATCTATTATAATTCCATTCCTTCAATACCAAGGTGAAGGATGATAACAACCCAAAAATTAATATGAGTCATTATAAGCTAGGAGCCTTGGGAAAATAGGGTATGTTGACCTAAAAATATTTGTATAGAAAAATATGAGATATGCGACAAGGACTATAGAAAGGACAATATGGGATGGCCCTTTTGACAAATAATTATTTTCCATATGTATATGAAGCACCTAAATAGTTCTAAGAGTGTGATAATAACAAGGGAAGCTCCAAATATCTCATCAAGTCTACCAATCCCACCACATTTCTCTGCAATCTAAATTATTATATGTATTGTACGTATTATACTTATTTTCATCAACTATGTATTATAATAGACAATCATAGAAAGGAAGCAAAAATTTGAAGCCTATTGATCTATGTTTAATATAACAATAGAAACAATGGAAACCTCAACTATATGGTAAAACCCCCAAGGAGAAACCCATATTGAATTAGCAATAACCTTAACTAGTGGTGACTACTACATCTATTTCCACTTCCATTCCACTCTCCATCACTCCCAATTCTTTTCCCATTTTCACTTCTTCTATTCTTACCTCTCACTCTTCTATCATCCCTTCTTGTGAGATGGTAGGGAAGAAGATTGCAAAGGGCCTCTTGGGAGATACACCATGATTCTACCTATTCTCACATTATGATTGGGAGAAATTTGTAATATTAGATCTTATTGTTTGATGGATTAGTTGAAAAACATCTCCGTTTATTCTAAGATACTTTTTTGACTAAGATTAAACCTAATATAACCCTAATTCCACATAAAAATACAATAAAAAACATCTAAAGCTAAATGATTTTTCCTTTTGATAAGGAAGTAAAGGATGATGTCTCCTTAAGAGGTAAGGATGCAAGAAAATTCAATAAAAAATTCCTAGATGTAGCTATATGTAATTTTGATTTAATGCTAAAAATTTAAGGTGTAGTTGGTCCCCTATATGATTAATACTAAACTAGTTCTTTCTTCCCTTTCACTTATTTGTTAAATAAATATAATTTTTTTTTGGTAGATAAGATACTATAGCATTAATACCGGGTTTTACAAGTTGACCCAAAACCTTTTACAAAAATTAGCCCAGGGCTGTTGATGACCATATCCTTACTAAGGATCCTATATATGTAAAATCTACATGCCGCCAAAGCCATTACATCCGGTAAGGCACATAACCTGTTATCAAAAAAAAATTCCCATACAAAATTTTGGGTATACCCCAAGAAAACACACATTCATCATAATTACAAAAAAGAAACAGACACGGATCCCTTCCTTGAGACAATGGAGAAACAAAAAGCTACAGACACACATAGCAGAGTACTAAAAAAAACTCCCACAAGCTCTGTATTGATAGTTACTCTTAATAATTCTTTGGTAATTGCTTTCTTCCATATATGACATGCTTTGGTACCACATGCTATCTTGGCTAATCAGCCTTGGAGAAATGAACCTGCTGGCTAGATTTATGGCGGTGGCTATCTGGTGGTCCACATGGCTTTAGAAACTAATATAATTAGACAAAAACCAATATTTATGTCCTAAATACTGAAATAGAAAGAGTTATGAAGAATAAAACTCTATTTTTTCCACATTACTAGTCCACAAAAGCATCATCAACAGTTTCACCTATTAATGACACTCTTGCTTTCCTATAAAATAGAAAAAAATATATAATTTGTAGTAGTGGGGCCTATCTAAGTTAAAAGATAATATTGAAATCCCTTAAATAACAATCAAGCCCCTATTCAAAAAAATAAGATCATTGGTAGAAATGGTAATTACATGAAATAATTCTTAGTGGTGATAATGACATATGGTTGGCAATACCACCCTCAATACTTTTCTAGATGCTTGCACATTTTATATGTGTAAACTAGAGGCTGATAGTGTCATCAGACCTTATTCTTATGCCACTTTCACTTCTAAGAGTAGCAAAGCAAGATTATATGCAAGATGAGCTAATATTATTATTACAAATATGAAGGTCTTTGACTTAGGAGCATAGAGACTCTACCCAATTATAGAAATATATATGTTTTCTTATTTGAAACAAAGATTAAAGTGATATAATGAGATAATAACAAGATGAAAATACAATATACAAGAACTAGTTGACATACCACAATATTTAATATTGGAGCTATAAGAAAAAAAGTGTGCCACAAACAAAAGAGAGAAAAATAGCACAACCTAAGATGCAAGATTCTTTTACCTTGTTTGTGGAAGCTTATTCGAAGCTTGTTAGCTTGCTTGTAGGCACTTTAAATATTGAGCTTGAGGAGTTGAATGCTTTATTCTTAGATGCTTGAATACTTGGGTGCTTGAATGCTTGGGTGCTTTGAGACTTCATTGCTTGGAGAGACCTTGGATGCTTATATTCTTGCAAGAACAAGAGCTTGAATGCTTACAAGGATGGAATTCACAAGATTATAGTAAGATTTTGGCATAATCTCATAATGCAGAGTGATAAATTCCTATAATTCTAGAGATATTTTGGTAATTTTTTTCTACTTCAAAAGACCATATTATTTAATCTCTTCAAGTGTTGGATTTATAAGAAACCATGGTTCCTTTAGGGAAGAATTACATTAAATAAAAAATGACTGGATATGGTAAGAATTTGAATATAGATCAAGATGTTGTTAATGAAGGAAGACTAAAAATAACAAGTCTTAGATTTATGATTACTATTGGGAGCTATGAATAAGATGTTATGGATCTGATCCATTAATAGTGAGTGGCTTGAAAGTCACAAGTTATTTTTATTGTTTTAGTGCATGTCAATCAAAAGCACAACTGTTGAAAGTATCGACAACACTTTCATGATGGTGATTTTGACCTCATGATCATTATAGATAAAATTTGGGTGGAAAATATTAAATTAAAAATGACTTGGTAAAAAAATTCTAGGGTTGAGAAAGCCCCAACTATCCTATCACTCATGCCCTAACACTTTTACTTTTGGAACATTAAATGATCAAACTTTAGGCATAAGGAATATTGATTCAATTTGGCTAATTGATTTGATAAATAATGAAGATATTGATCAAAATTAAGTTTCTATGTTTACCTATTTTTGAATAATTTATTTTATAATAAATGCATGGAAAATTGACATAGATATCCCAATTTGGAGATAGGCATATTTTTTGTAACTTATGGTTAGTGATGTAGGATGGTTGATTTGGTTCTTTTATTAGGAGTGATGTTAAAGTTTGAATTTTGAGAACCATTAAATGTTGCCATGACCTAGTGTTCTCCCTCAATTTTTGAAAGGAAAATCAAGTTGAACCAAGGAAACTTAACTTGATTATGATCCACATAGGTGTAGTGATGAGAAACCAAGGATAAACATTGAAATGGGTAGGGTAGTTAGAGGGGATAAAAGGGCTAGGGGGTAAAAATAAATTAGTTTTCACAATGGAGAGGGTGAAAAGGAACTTTAAAGACCTGATTGTATTGAGTTTATGAAGGACCAACATGCACATCCATTGTATCAAGTTGATGGAGTGAGAGCATTCATAGTAGGAGTGTTAGCATTGGTAAGTACCAAAAAAACTAACCCTCTAGTGTATTTTTAGCCCCAAAAAGCATACCCAAAGAAGGGGAAAATGATTTTATGCAATGTTGGTGCTATTATGTGGTTTTGAGGATGCTTTTGTGTATGGGTAATGCTTTTTTACCCAAAGGTGCTTTTACACCTACAAGATGTTTTATATAAATTAAGTTTTTTTGGTTTCTAATTTTGATTACTTGCAAGGCTAATAGAGATTTTGGCTTGGATTGGGTTCAAGAGAGATTGCACACTCTTGACTATAGATAGAGGAAAACTCACAAATTAAAGACCATTTAAGGGATTCTAGGGTTTGTATATCATGCACTATTGATGACATTGAAGCTATACCGCATAACCCTAATGACCAATATTGATTTTGATTGCATGCTCTTAATAGTGCTAGTAGAGATATGATATTCTAAGATGAAAATATTCTTACTATAGATAAAAAATATGGCCATCACACTTGAGGATGTGTAGAAAATATTGAGGTTCCTATTAGAGGGACAAGGTGCACCTAGGGAAAGACTAGAGGAGGAGCTTGGAGAGGTTGACCATGGATATGAACTTCTAAATAGTGTGGTTAGGCATTGACATCAATGCCACATATATTGGGGGTTTCTTGGATAGGTAGACAATGTTGTTGTGCATAGTGGTGTTTGGGGAGCTACTTGATAACACCAATCATTAGGTTATCCATTGGGGATAAAAAGAGGTAATGTAATAGATACATGATGAGTAGATGGTGTTTGCTTAGGGTATTTTCATACTACTACACCTTTACTAGTCCCTTCATAGGATTACCTATAGAGGAGGCAGGAGCTTGAATAATTGCACTCTACTCTAAGTATAAGCCTAGGAATATATTGTTATTTTGAGATAACAATGACTACTAGTGTATTTGGGAGACTAGGAGGAACCAAAAACCCATATGTGGGTTAGTATTTTTAGGGTGGATAGAACACACCAATTAGGGGCATACTAACAATGGCTAGGAGGGATATAAATAAGTTATGGCTATAGTAGGTAATTTAGAGACCATATAGGCATCACCTAGGCTAGAAAAATTATTTCTACGATTTATATTACATAAAGTAGGTTATATGTGTCATGGGACCATGGGGGAAAGACAACACCACCATTTTGATAATGTGGTCTACTAGTTTGGTGCAAGGTAGGTGATACTAGTGGGACCAATATGGTATAAGAAATTTTCTTGGGAAAGGGACTTTGATGGGACACTATATCTAGACTCTTATGTAGAAGTATACCTTGATTAACCTACGATACCAAATCCTAGGCATGACAATATCAGTGTAACCCATGATTATTGGAGATGGTACTAGACCATCCAACCAAGGTGAGTCATAGTGCTAAAGGTGTAGCCTCAGAGATCAAGGCCTATAAAAGTAAGGAATGCAATTCCTATTTTTATGAGACACTACTAGGAGATATAGAGATGTAGGGAGATATATATATAGGAAACAACACCAATAATAGTACCATCACTATTGGCATTACCAATGCCATGGAGCACATCTGGTGAGGCAATACTAAGTAGGTCATCTTAGTTGATTATTGAGAGAGGGGAGGATATATTGGATAGGTAGGTAGGGATATTAATTACATAGAGGGACCAATTGATTATATAGGTCTTAGTGATATAGAAAATGAGCTAGAATTTGACTATAGCGTGAGATACAACAACGATGAGAGCGATAGTTGTAACAATGATAACTAGATAAGGTTATATGGTCCAAGCACTACTAGACCACTGGAATGAGCTTAGGGAGATGTGGTTGAGTATGCAATAATTATGTTATTATGCTTTTGTATGATGAGAAATATATGATGTAATATTGAGCAATAAAAATGAATTATGAACAATTAATGATGATTAAATACACTAACAATGAAAATATTAGATATATGATGGTCATACATTAGAGGTGTATAATGTATCCAAGAGGATGTTTTTATAGTATATATAATTACAACTATATACAAAGATATATACAAATATGCACAACTATATATATAAGTATGCTTAGAGATTTTCCTACGAGGACTTTAGTTAGCTTTGCCAAAGCTATTCTAGTTAGTTTGGAGATTTTCCTCCAGTAACTTTAGTTAGTTTTTTCTAGAGGACTTTAAGTTAGTTGCTATGATACAGAGATATGTACAAACATAAAAACATGATTTACCTTTAAAAAAATGTCTAAAGAACTTGTGCTTTACCCATAGGAATTTTATTTGTCTTTAAACAAATGCTTAAAGGAATTATGTTTCACCCATAAAAATTTTGATATACCTTTAAAAAAATGCTTAAAGTTATTTTTCTTTGCCCATAAGACTTTTGATTTGATTTTAAATAAATTCTTAAAGGACTTCTACTTCATCCATATGAATTTTGATTTATTTTTGCTTATAGGACTTTTGATTTACCTCTAAAAAAATGCTTAAAGGCCTTATGTTTTTCCCATAGCACTTTTTATTGGAGATTTACCTTTAAATAAATATTTAAAGGACTTTTGCTTTACCCCTAGGACTTTTGATTCATCTCGTAGAGAAGTGTCATAGAGTACATGTTATTGGTTGGTGTGACAACAAATTATGCCCTCAAGTTAAGTGGATAAATTAATTATTGACTAGTTCCCCATGCATAATGTACATTGGAGATAAAATATGATGTGATTTATATTGCTATCAACACCTATGAACCTAAAAATATTCATAATATAGAATTTGATAAGATAAAAGAATTAGATTTAATTTATTTTTACCATCAACACTTGCAAACCTCATAATAATAATCATGCAATAAAATATAGGTATTTTGGAATAATTGATAAAGACATGTTTGATTATAATAAGATTGAGACAGATAGAGATAGATTGATGATTATAGAGACCTTGATTTAATTTGTAAATATGGGACTTGGAGGATCTGCTCATATCAATAACCTAGTGTAATGAAAATTAACTATACTAACTAGGATCATCATTGGCATGTCATCATGTATTCCTAACTTAAGATACAATAGAAAATAAAAAAATCAACCATGTGCATGTAGATAGATATGAAATCAAGCAAGATGTAATCAAGCAATGTTATACGACTAAAGGAACATAGGAAACCAATGAAGACTCAAATTTTAAACCTTTTAATGTGCATTAAGTTCATTATCTTCTTAAGTTCTTTGTCATCAAGTGTCGTGAGGTAGTAAGCATCTAAACCATGCTTGGTGTTTATCGTGTATTAACCTAGCTAGTTGGGTTCAAATTTACCTTTGTGAATAGTATTGGCATTGGCATTATTTTAATTCTCTTTGAGAATGAGATCACCAAATTTAATGTAATGGGATCATAACTTCTTACTATAGGCATATTAAATCCTTTACTAGTATATACATAGGTTCTCTAGGGTGTGGATCTACGTATAATCAAGAAGTTCTAACTAGATAAGTTGAGTAATATAATATTTATCTTCAATAGAGGAGTCCTATAATAAAATTCACGAGGACACATCTAGCTCAAAAGGAAAGACACATTTATCTCCATAAACCAAATCATAGGGCATCATGCAAGTGGGAGTTCTTCCACTAATGTGATAGGCCCACAAGATAGGATACAATTGAAGATGTTGATCTTGACCAGTTTCACTAATAAGATTCTTAATGATCTTGACAAGAGTCTTGTTAGAAGATTTAGATTATCCATTACCTTAAGGATAGTAAAGAGTTGACCATTTGTGTTGAAAATTATATTTAAATTTTTTTTTCTAGACATCCTTATTCTTTAAGGATGTTCCATTATCAAATATTAGTAGAGAAGATATGCCATAATGTCTAAGGAATTATTTGAGGATAAACTTGAAAACTTGTCTTCCAATGGTTAAGGCTTAAGGTATGGCTTAAATCTAATTAATGAAGTACTCAATATTTGTAATGATGAATGTATGCCCATCAGATGATACAAGGTTAATCTTCCTAATTATGTCTAATATCTATATGGAAAGTTAAATATTGGAAAGCTTGGCATGGAGTGTGGATAATGTTATCATGATTCTAAAATTTATCTCACCTCCTAACATAGTTGTAAGAGTACTTTCCATGATGGACAAGCAATAGCCTATTCATAGGATCTTCTTGGTAATGGTGACACCACTAAAGTGACCTCCACATGATCCATCATGAGCCTCTTTGATGACTACTTGTACTTCGATCAAGGCTAGGAATCTAAGAAAAAAATCATCAATGGTATGGTGTTATAAGATATCACCAATGATGGCATACCTACAAGCATGTTGCCTAAATTTCTTGTGTTTGTAGTGGTTTGATGATGGTATATTGTTATATGTACTAATAAGGGTTTAGAGGGATTAGGTGGGATAAGGATAGGATACAAAAGGTAGAATTTGAGATCATTGAAGGCCTTTTAATAGTTAAAATTTTAGTTGAAGACTATGTTTTTCCTTAAAAGCTTGGTTAAAGGTTGACACTTGTCAGCAATCCAAGGGATGAATCTTTGAATGGCTTGAGTTTTACTTTAGAGAATTCTAAGTTGGGTTAGATTTCAATGGGAAACTATATCAACTATAGCCAATATCTTATTAGGATCAATTTTGATGTTGTTTTGGAATTTGAGAAATCATAACAGTTTTCCTAATGTAATCTTAAAAATGTATTTCTAAGGATTCAGTCATACCTTGTACTCCCACATTCACTTGAATATGAACCTTTGGTATTGAACATAATATTCTTATTTGAAATACCAACCAAGAAGATTGACATAGTTCTTCACAATTTCATGTATCATATCATGAATGATGCATATTGTGGCTCTTTAGTAGGTAGCTCCTACATTCTTCAATTTGAAAGATATTACTTGATAGCCAAAGGTTCCCTATGAGGTGGTGAAAGTTGTTTTATCTTGGTACTCAAAAGTAATTTTAATTTAATTATAGCTTAATAATCTATCCATTAGAGATAAAATTCCACATCCTATATTGAAATAAATGATCATGTCAATGTTGGGAAGAGGGAATTCATACTTGGCACATGCTTTATTGATGTCCTAAAAGTTAATGTAATGCTACATGTTTTCTTAACAAAAGGAACAACATTAGAGATCCAGTTAAAGTAGTCAATGGCTTTGATGAATCCAACATTGGAAAATTTTTGGAGCTCCTCCTTGACTAGCAAGGTGATTTTTGAATGCATTTTCCATAAATTTTGCTTTATGGATTTTGCACTAGGAGTGACAACTAGGTGGTGGACAACTAGTGAATGATCAATACCTAGCATATCGATATAGGACCAAGAAAAGATATATTTTAACTCTATAAAATGCTTTATGTACTTCTCACACTCAATGGGTGTCAAGACTTTACCTTGATTAAGGATTTTAGGATCTTTAATATTCTCAATATCAATGTCCATAGTTTTCTCAATCAAAATATAAGACTCATATTTTAATTGAGGGAGAGATGGCAACACTCCTAGGTTGTCAATATCTATAGGATCTAAGTATGGCTAATTATGGTTGATTTTCTATGAGATAGTGAAGTTCATAATTTGGGAAAAATATCCACCAAAATATATGTCATTCAACTTACATAGTCTGAGGGACCACATTGAGGATGATTATTCAAGATATCCTTGATTTCATAATTATCTTCCTTTGCACTTAGCTCAGGATAGGCTAGGGTTAGGATATTTACACTAATATATTATGTAAACTAGAAGAGGCTAGGATCTAGAGTTATAACCCATTGTCATATTCCTCATCTAAACACAATCCATTTAAATAAATTGTGTCATCATGGGGTGCCCTATCAATAAGCTTGGCTTCATATATTCTAGAAGAAGAAGAGGAAAAATGGAGAGGCTAACTATTGTCATGGATATAACCTATCTCATAGTGTCTCGACTAGAAGTTGGTTATAGGGGATCTTTAATGCACTACTAATCTAGGCCAAGTCATTTATCTCAATATCCCATATTAGAAAGAATATGCATAGGAATAGAATATGAGTTTAACATGAAGCATGAAGCATACTATCATTCATCCAAGAAAGGGTTACTACCTTGGATTTTTTATCATTAGTATTACTAGCATAAATGAAGGAGAAACTTCATTTATTTTTTTATTAAGTATAAGGGGTTTTGAAATGCTCCTTGAATATTTTACAAATAAGGGAAGGTGGCTATTTCTACTATTTTATCCTTATTGTTAAAAGGTAAGCCTAATATTCAAGGATATAAAGGAAGCTTGGCTAGATGCAAGACAAGTTGATTGTTATCTTGATTATTATTGTTAATGTTAGTAAAATTAGAGACTTAACCTTAAATTTTATAATTAGGTGAATAATATAAGATGAGATACCTCAAAGCATCAATGTTTGGAAGTTGAGAAGAAGAAGATGATTCAAGAGATGAATAAATAGAAGGAAAAAGACAAGCTCTAGGGTTCATATAAAACATGTGGTAGTAGGAAAAGGGTTTAAGGTTGAATATAATATGATAAGTCTTACTCCTTGATTCATAGTTAATGCATTAAGGGAGATTTAAAGAAACATCCCACATCTCATAGATCTATGGGCTCCAAAGAAGAATGTTGTAGGTTAAGATATACGACATGCCATAGAAAAGAGTGTTGAGAATTTAGGTCCCCATTATGAGGGATAAGACTATGGTTCCACTAGCCTCACATTCCTTATTATTTAAATCCATAAAAATGAGATTGATGATTCTTAGGCTATAACATTGAAACCATTACAATTATTGGATAGGAATCACCTGATGAATATACAACATATATGGATTGTGATGCATAATGGGAGATCTTTGACCATAGAGGATTAAGGATATCATCCTAATGGAATGATATAGTTGCAAGGTTAACCCAACAGTTTCCATCATAAAAGTGAGATCATTTGGGTTGTGGTATTAAGGAATGACTTGTTAATTAAAAATTTTAAAATGTCTTTATGGGTTGAAGAGGTCTAGAGAAATTCAAGAAAGGGATATTTTAGCTGAGGTACTTCCAAGTTGATGAAGCAAATCAAAAGTGACCTTATCCTTGGATCCTAATTGAATTATTAATAAGGGTCCTTTAGGGGCAGAAGTTATTTTTGCATGAAGGACCAAAGGAGGTCTAAAAGGTTGATTAGATGAAGTATTCCTATAATGTTATCTAGTTACAACACAAATGTGAGAGATATGATTAAAGGAAATATCATCCCAACCATTATTTTGTTTGGAGGTGGGATGTTCCTATAAAAAAATTTATTTTTATGTTTTGATTCTAATTATGATTAGGTAGAAAATTTTGAAAAATTCCAAGGTCTTTATTAGGATAAGGTTGAGAAATAGAGCTATTGAGAACTATTTGATCTTTGTCAATTAGGTCAGATTAGGTATCTAAGGCTCTAAATGCTTGGTAGGTGGAAGCTCCACCATTTTGGCTTTCAAGAGTTGATATAATATGGTTGAAAGAGGTTCATCCTATCATAAATACTTCCTCTTAGATTTTTTATGTTGTGGCTTCCCTAAGTCAAGCCTTTGTATGTTTGTTATAATACTACCATTATTGGTTTGGCATGAGTTTATAACTCCATCACCTACAACAAGTTTCTTCATGTACTAATTATTAGGGTTAGAAGAAGACTTATCTTCATCCTTGTGATATTAGGATTTCAATTTTCCTCTTTTAAAAATGGTGTTATTTACTCTCTTGGACATGTCAATCAAAACTTAAAAAAAATATACATTGGCCATCTTCTAATAGAAGGCCAATTGCTCATTAAGGTTACATATAAGGATATCTAGAATGTCTTTTGGTGGATACTAGAGTATTTCTCATAAGGCTCACCATATTGCTAAAAATTTATCAAAACTCTTGTATTTAGATTGATTAATTTGTTATAGGTCACTAGTCATGACCGTTTTCTCAATATAGATAGATAATTGTAGGAAAAACATCTCAACAAGATCTCTAAATATTTCCAAATAATGCATTGGTATTTGGTAATTCTATTCCAAGGGAGGTCCACTAAGGATCTTAGAAAATATATTGAGTAGAAATTTTTCATCATAAAATATATCACAACAAAAAATTCTAAACATTCTAAGGTGGTTGATAAAATTGTCCTTCCCTTTGTACATTTAAAACTTAGGAGTTTCAAATTTGGATAGGAAAAGTTGACTATATAAAAAAGGATCTAAGGGTCGGTTGTACAAGTCATCACAAGAGTACTTCTCACTAGAAGAATACACTTGGATGATAGCCATTTATTTTTCAGTAGTTCTAGTTGATAAATTAAAGTTTGAAGTTCAAAAGAAATAAGATTTGATGGATAAAAGGTATGTACTAAGATATAGTAGTAATTTTATAATTAAAAATAGGAGAAGGATACATTTAGGTGTACATTATGGAGATTAGAATCATATGAATTAATCCCAAGGTATTCAAGATGAAATAATTAATAGATAAATGATGAGAGGTTACAAGATTAGGATTTTTAAGGAAACCCATACTCATGCTTATTAATTAGGGTTGTAGCTTGTACCTACTCATTGAGATATAATACATCTTACATTGCTCTAAAATAGTTCTTCAAGAGTAGGAAAATATGAATTATATACCAAAAAAATAAGAGGGTTTTCTTCTCAACTTCTATGAAGATGGTGATTATAAGAGAATTTGAATCAATAAAATTATAAGTTGATGTATTACTATTTAAGGATCCAAATGATGGATCTAATTGATTTAGAGGTAAATGGGTTGAGCAAGGTTATTGGGGGATGGTTCATGAGTGAACCTTCCTCCTAAGATATGCATAGGGTGTAATGACCTTCTCTAAGAAAGGATTTAACAACCTCCACATGCTTATACAAGAAGAAATCCATGTAAGTTATAGATTGGAAAAACAAGATTTCTTATTCATGATAGATAGGGCTTAGAGAACCCAAAGGTAGAAACCTCATATTCTTACTTGAATTTCGGATCCTCAAAGATGATTTGGCCATCATGACCTTACACCAAATGATTAGGATTAATGACAAATTTATGAGTAGAACTATGGGTTAAGTATTGGGTCTTGGCCATGGATTTAGAAAGAATCGATTAAGTTTTAAAGTTTATAGAGGTTATCAAAGAAGAAATAGAAGATTTTTTAGAAACCTTGTATCCCCTTCCTTTGATATACCAAATATGACCTATATACCTCAAGGCTTTATCTATATATCAAAGGTTCCTATATACAAACTCTTCTCTATATACTTGTTGGTATATGAGAAAAATTCAATATATGGGCCACTAATGATACATGGAAGTGACTACTTGGATATGTGGCCAATATGGTATATTAAGGATCATAGTATGACTCATTATGACTTCTACTAGCCTAGTGTAGTATACTCCTTACTAGGTTTAAGTATGCATGAGACACTATATGGGTGGTTGGTGGCCTAGGCTTGCTATACACACAATATAGCCTAGTAGCTTGTATAAAAGCTACTCAAAGGTTAGTGAATACCCTTGGTAGGACTAGCAATTGGTTATGTTCTTATTATCTAGATTTAATGTGATCTAATATAAACAAACAATATTGAGTGGTCTTGATTAAATTTTTATAAATGTTATCTTAATTAAGGTTTATCTTAGAGTAGGAATATCTTGAGACCCACAGTGGTGTTCTTGTTAGGTTTACCAAACTATTAGATGGTAGGAAAGAATATTTCAAAGGGCCTCTTTGGGAATTTTTCATGATTTCCCTCTTCTAACCTTAATATTAGGAGTAATTCATAATATTAGAGATTAGTGTTTTATGAATTAATCAAATAACACATATTTTTCTCCTAAGATACTTATTTGACTAAGCTTAAACCTAATTTAGACCTAATGAAACAATCAAGGCCTAATGCTAAAATAATTTTACCTTTTTATGAGGAGGTAAAGGATGATTTCTCTTTAAGAGGTAAGGATATAAAAAAATAAATCAAACAAGTCCTAGATGTAGTTGTATGTGATTTTGATTTAATGCTCACTTGAAGATTTAGTTGGTCCCCTATATTATTAATAATAAACTAGTATTCATTTTCCTCTTGCTTAGTTGTTTAATAAATAGAAATAGAAACTAACCTAATCCAACAATAAGCAATATTTAAATCGTAAATGTTAAAATAGAAAGAGTTATGAAGTAGAAAAATATATTTCTACCATAAAGGTAGAAGTGCCACTAGTTAATAAAAGCACCATTGGTGCCTTTGCTTTCTAATAAAATAGATTAAAAAAAAATGGATTAGCAACAAAATGATCTATCTTAGCTAGTAGATAATGTTGAACTCCCTTGGATAGTAATCAAGTTCATGTTTAAATAGATAAAACAAATGATAAAAAATATAAATGCATGAAATAAATGCTTAGTGGTAAAAGTACCACAAGGTTGACAATAGCATCATCGATAGTTTTGCTAGATGCTAACACTTTTTCTCTATGTAAAAAATAGAGTGATAGTCCCATTGACCTATAATTTTGATTGTGCTTTCATTTTTGAGATCAAAAAAGCAATAATAGATAAAATATGAGATAATATAAAGATTGCAATTATCTCTAAATTAGGATTAGAGAGAATATAAAATGATAAAAATGCAAATATTTGATTTCTTTAAAATAAAGATATGAAATGCTAACTAGATACAAATAGAATGTACAAGAACTAGTTAATATGCAACAATATTGAAGCTTGGAGATACAAGACAAAGAGAGTGCCAAAGCCAAATAAGATAAAAGAGTACAATAAAAAATGTAAGGTTGATTTCCCTTATTTTTGAAAACTTATTGAAAGTTTACTAGCTTTCTTATGGGTATTGTAGGTCAAAAAATTGCCCACACTAGTTTACTTCACCAAGTCCTACCTTCAATTCCTTAGAAAATCCATTTAGAGCTATCAAATGATCCAAAGGTTGGATAAGTTAATTCTAAAAGGTGTAAATTCATACTTTCACAAAGAACAAGGCTAAAATGAACAAACTAAATTCTTTTTAGCAATGATGTCAGTGTCTCTAAATCAAAGTTTGAGATCATGCAAAAGGAGTTAATGCACAACACAAAAAGAGAAAATCTAGGATGCACAAAGATGAATGATTTTTAGCAACAACATCAGTGCCTCCAAACCAAAGTCTAATATCATGCAAAAGGAGTCAATGCACAAGGATGGAATGAAAAAATTTAGAATGAACAAGCCAAAATGCATAAAATTGGGACTTATCTAGCAGTAATGTCTCCAAAGCATCTCCTAAGTCTAGATTGTTTTGAAGGGAGCTTCAAGTAAAAACAAAAGATTCAACTTAGAAATGATCCCTTGGAATATTATAACTACCTCAATGGTTTCCATCTGGTCAATAAAATATCATCAAGGCATGAAAGTGACATCTCTGATAGATTGCTTTTAGAAATCCAACCACTTGTAGTAGATAGTTGTATATCAACAAAGTAGATTGCAAATAAATTAAAATTCAAATGCAAAAGAAAAATCTAAAATATCCACCTCAATAATGTGATCCTTCTCTACCAAGCTATTTTCATAATAGAATTGCAACTAACATTATAAATATTTTGTTGTAAGTTTCAAATTATAGCCTATAAATAATTCATGACACCTCTAATTGAAAGTTCAGCTCTATAGCATTTGGTTAGATGCTTGCTATGTCATTTTACTACCAATTAACAAAAAGTGATAGTTGTTTGGCCTCTATTGTTGGTGTTATTATAGGTTCTTATGAATGTATATTTTCTTTAAGTCATTTATGTTACACTTTTATGATTAGTTTATTCTATTAGAGAAAATTATGTTATTTGGATCATTGTTAGATTATTATTCATTTGAGTCTTTGGAATGATTAAAGAATGTAATTGAAATTAAATTAATTTTTATTTCATTTTACAATGGTTGGTTTGTTAAGTATCATTTAGATTGACTGTGTGATCTTGTTACATGGTAATTTCCAATTTTGTTATGCTATATCCCATCCATCATTTATTCATTTTCTTAAACCCTTACTTTCTCTTCACCCTTCCATATATTTACTCTTAGCTTAAATCCTTGTCCTACTTTATAAGTTCCTAAGGAGCCGATCTTCTCCAAAGGTTGAATTGAGAGAAATATCATTCATACAAAAATATTGGCTAAATTCTAGGATGCATTCAAAATCCATAGACTAGGCAGATTTTATGCCAATAGTTTATTTATAGCATACCTAGTGGGATGGATTATATCTTTTGTCCTACCTACTTGGAGAGCTCAAGATGTGATGAATAGTCTTGACCTTATAAGAGAGAATGTATATTCACCTGGCAAATCCACTGATCATTGAACCCATAATTACCTAAAGAACCATGTTGGACATTGTTACCACAAGAAAATTTTCATGGCCAAACAATCCAGTCTAGCTTAGAATAGTGTCGGTCCCCTCAATATCTCCATCCTCCATGAAATCCCAAATGTAGCTCTAAAATCTCTTCCCATTTACAATGGTAATAAAAACGGCTTATGAGCACTATCAAGACATATCTACTTTAGCTACTACATACAATATTATCTTCAAAGATATAATGGCTAGATTACTTGTCTAATATTTTAGAGGTAAAGTATTGTTATGGTACTATTCTTTAGAAGATAGTAGCATTAGGACTTAGGCTACAATAGATAAATCTCTCACCACATAATTTGATAATCCTAAAGATGAATTTTTATTTCTCACTTATTTATCATCCATTCATAGAGCTCCCCATGAAAGCATTACCAACTTCAATAATCAATTTAAAAGGACTTGGAAAATAATACCTTTAGAAATACCCTCCCACACTCAAGCATACCTTTATTATGTTCATACCTTCAACTCTGACTTGAGTCTCTTAATTCAATAGTCCAAAGAAAAAATATTCCCATAGATCTTCCAAATGGTCATAACAACAAAAAATATGCTTATCATAGTTGGGAAGATCCCTTCCACAAATACTATATGTCCAATCACCCAATATTACTTACAAGTATGAGTTCCAAGCATGTCTTTTCTACCATATTATGAGGTGTCAGAATCATATTTATCTTACCCATCCATAATAGAGTATACCCCTATTGTTCAAACTGCACAACCTTAGATAGAACAGGGATTGAAAGCACTAATTCAAAAATTGACTAAGGATATTAACAATATGGAAGGTTGACACCCATAAATAGAGACAAAGACAAAATATTAGGATAAGTATATTATGAAAGACAAAATAGTGTGTTGTTATGATACTAGCAAACAAAAATAATTTGGAATCCTGACTATGTGAAACTTTGCATCACCCAACAAATCTTATATAAATGGAAGTTGTCAACATAATTTGTATCCAAAGAAAATTCTAGTAAGGGAAGACATGGTATCTTTTATAACATATCCAGGACAATAACTCTTTGAGGAAGCAAATACTCTTGAAAATCAATAAGAGAAGGAAAATAGTTCTTGGTATGCCCAAAATTTAGACACCCATAGAGAAGATCTATGGTCATATGTTCAAGTACTAGATCCTAAGGAACAACAACTAATCTATAGAGGATTGAAGTTTATAGAAGATTATATTTCTTGGCTATGACTCAAGCACAAAGAGCAGATGTAGCTAAATAATACCAAAGCTTACTCAAAATATTAGCCCCAGAACTAGGACTAGCCTTAAGGACAATTATTAAGTGAAGTGAAGGTTGATCCTACAAAATGCATAAGGAACTTGAGAAATGATTTACTAGTATCTAAAAGGTTAGAATTAGTTATATTGGTTCTAAAAGAATCAGCAAAATATGATAGTCTCTAGAACTTGATGATAAAACAATTGTCATTAAGTATGAAAATTTGTCAGTCTATTCTCTTATATTTATCTCTTTGTCTAGAAGGGCACATACTGCATAATTACATGGTGGATACAAAATCTAAGATTATAATTATACCTCAAGAAATTTGCAAGATCATAGGCCTAGTCCAGAGTCAAATGAAACCAAAATTACTTTAGTTAAAAGGGGTACCCGTAAAGGCAATTTGCTTTATTAATAAGTTTTCAATGATGATACATGAATACCTTGATCTTGTGTTAATTTAATAGGTAGTACTTGTTGATACACCTCCTCTATTTACTATGTGTTTGTCTATTTTTTTAGGAGCAACTAGGAGGAAATTTATCTCCAAGTCGTGGTCATATGATTATTCTCTATACTAAGAAATTAGTTTGGATAATCAACCAAATCCCCAAACCTTACTACATTGAGGGGTACGAGGAACTAAAGGTAAATTCAAGAAATAATGTTTCTAAAATTACATGCAAGGAAACCCACATGCTATAGGTGAGTTGGAGAGGGTAGGGAAATCCTCCAAGGGAGGTTCCTGGTTTGAATCTCCACCCTACCAAATGCACATTAGGTACCCAAAATCCAGTTGATTATGCTGGTGCGGTCAGGACCGAGTGCAACTCCTGGGTGATTTTGATGGTGTAGAACCTCCTAGTCGTGGTTTCTCAGACCAAGGAAGCACCACAAGGGGTTTTTTATAAATTAAAAAAAATTACATGCATGGGAATAATTATTTTATGATCGAATGTATTCACTATGCAAGAGGGAATCAAAATATTCAAAATTCTAAGGGTGGGAAGGCCCAAATTAAAAATCCAGAACCCAAGTCAGCCTCAAAAGTGGTCAACCTATTGGCGATTCTGAGGATGGTGAAATTTGTGATGTTTTCCTTGTCAAACTTTTTCAGGTTTTTGGTGATGAACCCCCCAAAAAAGGAGATCCTAATGGGCCCTATACTTTAGAGGTTCCCATCCTTAAAAGGGTGTCCTTTCCAAAAGTTTTAAGTGGAGGAGTGTAAAATTCCGTTAATCCATCATCCCAGCTAGAAACTATCGGATCAAAAGTCAAAATATTTGATATTATGATAAAAAACTATTTGTCCTTAGAATCCTACTCCTTGGTTGGTAAACTGATTGGAGGTCATCCTAACCTCAAAATCATTCAGAGGTGGGCGCACTCCAAGTGGAAGATGGTTGGGATGATGGAAATTTTTGGCCTCTCCCAAGGTTTTGTTGGTATTCGCCTTAGTAATCGTGATGATGCCAGTAAAATCCTTATGGGAGGCCCATGGTTTCTAGGCTATTGTAGTCTCTTTCTTTGCAAATGGGATGTTGATTTTGACCCTGAAACTCAAAGTATCAATTATGCTCCTATCTGGGTTAGGCTCACCAATATTCCCTGGCAGTTTTGGCACCAGGATATCCTCACCGCTATCACTAAGACTATTGGCACTCTAGTCACAATTGATCATGTAACTTTAGCTAGGACTAGAATAGCCATTGCCATAATCTCTTTCAATGCAAACATCGATTCAGAGCTTCCAACCTTTGTTGAGTTGGAATACAGTTCTTACTACCACAAGCAGGCCATCGAGTATGAAAATAAGTCGGCCTTCTGTGTGGAATCTCAATGGCATATTTGGAGCCAATGTCCTTCTCTAAAGGCTAAATCAATGGAATAAACTATCACAGAGTTTGAATAACCCTGACGTAATACTCAAGGACAAAAAAAAGCAAGGGAAGTAGTTCCAAACCACAACTCTCAAGGATGGAAGAGTGTAGGCCCTAAGAAAAGTTTCAAACAACCTAGATAGGGGCAGCATCAAGCCAACAAAGGAATCATGATTTGTAAACCTAAGGAAAAGCAAGCTCCATAAGCTCCTTTGCAGACAGTAGGAAAGGGTAAACAGATTACTCCATCTCCACCTACATATCTAGAAAGCAATGAGGAGGTATGTCCTATATCTGAAATCCCCAATAAATATTTAGTTCTCTCTGACCCAAACCTATTTGAACATGAAAATGAATAAGTTATTTAAATTTTGTAGCTCCATATTCCACAAAACCTTGACTCTCCTGCAAGGTCCGGGCCTTCTCATCCTCCTCCTGAGACCTTTAGTCCTTCAAAAATTTCAAATATCATGATGTCCTCCAATACTGTAATTGAGCAAATAGCTCCCTCCAAATTTAGTCCCAAGCAAACCCATAGCTCCTTAAAGTTCTCCATTGACTATGGGAGTGATAAAAATAGGGAAGACCTTCTACAAATGATTAGTAGAAAAACAAGGTTGATGATGACATTGTCAATGGCATCTAGAAAACTCTTTTTCCCCTTGTCATTTCTCAATCCCGAGATGAAGTGAAAAGAATCAAACCTACCCAAACCACTAGAAAGGGAGGCAAGAAATCCTTCAAATTTTCCAAATGAAGATCCTCTCATGCAATGTGAGAGGCCTAAATGGGCTAACCAAATAGAGGGTTGTTAGCTCATTGAGAAGAGAACTAAGACCTACAATTTTCATAATGCAAGAAACTAAAATTGATCATCATAGCTCTACCTATGCTGCTAAAAAAATATAGAATAAAGGATAAATTGTCTTTAGTCAAGCAAGAGGTTCTTTATGTATTCTCATTTTTTTATGGGACTCAAGAAAGCTAGAAGAAAAATTGATTCAATCCAGTGAAATAATTTTGAGTGTAATATTTCAAGATAGAGATAACAACTCCTCATGGATTCTTTCTAATATCTATGTACTGAACTATCCAAAAGAGTTCAATTTCGGGATACCCTGGGCAGTCTCAAATAATATTTCAATAATGTCCTCTAGATTAGTAAGAGATTTGAATTCCCCTCTTTATCCTTTAGACAAAATTGGAGGTTCTGACTTTCCTGAAAGAAGCATGGAATATTTTCATGATTTTTTCAATGTTAATAACCTCATGGATGTCCACCTTAAAAATTCTCAATTTAATTGGACCAACAGAAGATTAAGCAATCAGCTTATACAAGTGAAACTGGACAGATTCTTACTATCTCAAGAAGCAGTTCAAATTTTTGGGGATGCTAACCTCCAATCTCTTCCTAAGGTTGGATCTAATAAAAGTCCCCTCCTTTTGGATATCCTAAAAGACAATAATTTTAGAAGGCCCTTCAAATTTTTGGTGATGTGGATCCAACATTCTAACCTTAGGTACAAAATTTCACAACGGTGGTAGCAGGACACCCAAGGATGCCCTTCTTTCCGTCTTGCCGAGAAATTAAAATATGTTAAAGAGAATCTTAAAATATGGAACAAAGAAGTTTATGGGAATCTATTTGAATTAAAATATTCTATCGAGGATAGACTTCTTTCTATTGAGAATAAAATTTAGGTAGGACAATGTGATGAGAAAATACGGTCTAAGGAAATAAGTATCCTAGTAGAATACCATAATATTATTGCTTGTGAAGAATATTTTTGGAAGTAAAAATCTAGATTTCTATGGATTAAAGAAGGATATTTGAATACTAAGTTCTTTCACACTTTCACTATGAGAAACAGAAGTCACAATAGAATCAAGGAGCTTGCCAAAAATTATGGATCCACCATTTCTGACATTCTGGAAATTAGAGAGGAAGTAGTTTCTTATTTCACTAATATCCTTGGTGAGAGCAGGCCACCCTTAGATCTTGCCCTAAACAACATGCTCTATCATATCCCTCAGTTGGTTTTAGAAAGTGCAAAATCCAAGCTCCTGGATCCCTTTTTTTATGAGGAAATTTATCAGGTCTTATTTTCCATGCATCTTGATAAGGCCTCTGGACGTAATGGTTTTCTTTAGTTTTTTCAAAATTTCTAGGATATAGTTGACCCTGATGTATGATCCTCTGTCAAAGTTTTTTAGTCTTAAAAATCTATTCCTCATGGATTCAATTCGACTTTCATTGCTCTCATTCCTAAAAGCCCCACTACCAAATCCATGACTGACTTTAGGCCTATAAGTCTATGTAACATGGTTTATAAAATTCTCACTAAGGCCATTGCTATCATAATGAGGGATATCCTCCCCTCCATTATTTATTCTAGCCAAGGAAGTTTTGTCCAAGGTAGGTCCATCCTTTATGGAGTCATTACCATTCATGAAGCCCTTCATTCTGCTCATCTTGTTAAAAAACTTGACTTTGTGTTAAAGTTGGACATGAACAAGGCCTTTGATAGACTCAATTGGGATTTCCTTGTTGCCATCCTTCTAAAATTTGGATTTCATCCTGAATGTGTTGAGCTAATCAAGGGATGTATTTCCACTCCATTGTTTTTAGTGCTTGTAAATGGCTCTACTATAGGTTACTTTTCGAGCAACAGAGGCCTTCGTCAAGGAGACCTCATATCTCTGTTGCTCTTCATAATAGTTGTTGAAGCATTAGGTAGAACCATCAAAGTAGCCTCTAGTCTCAACCTCATCTCAGGTATTAAATTTGCTTTACAAATTAGACCAACATCTCTTCAGTAATTTGTGGAGAATATGAATGAATTTAATTGAATTGAACTTGTATTAATGTCCATTGGTGACCGAGGGGGGTATTTGGCAGTGATGAGCAGGAAGGTAGTGGCGGGAGGGCATGGGAGTGGGAGCACCAGCACTGTGAACCTGGGCACCGACAAGTTGGAGGGCCGCAACAAGGCAGAGGGAGGGCAGTCAGAGAATGGAGGCTCAACGGAGTTACCCAAAGATGGAGGCAGATGCGGGAAGGATCCACCTGACAAAGGGAGAGACTGCCAATAGAAATTGTATGCAGAGGCAGCGGCTTCTAAAACCCCAAATGGTATTTTCACTAAGGACCTCTTTTCGTCCGGGGATGAACTGGACATCCCGGAGGAAATCCTATCAAGTTTCGTCGAATTTGAAAAATTTACCCTAATCGGGAAGTTTATTGGAGGGCATCCCGATATGGAGACCATCCGCAGGTGGGCGGCAGGAAAATGGTGGACCTCGGGTCATATGGAGCTGGCTGCCCTATCCCGAGGTTTTTTTGCAATTAGGCTGAATAATGCGGAGGATTACTATAAAATTTTGGCTAGGGGCCCTTGGTTTCTGGGACATAGGAGTCTCTTTCTCAGGAAGTGGGGGATGGATTTTAACCCCAAAACCTAGAGTATTAATATTGCCCCAATATGGGTTAGGCTACCGAACCTTCCCCTTTTTTGCTGGCATGAAAATGTTATCAAGGGTATCGCCCATTCCATTGGTGAGTTGGTCACCATTGACCCTCCCACTCGGGCCCGAACCAGATTTGTCCAAGCTCGCTTCTGTGTCCTGGCGGATTTGGAGGCGAACCTTCCATCCTCCATCACTCTTCGGTCTGGAGGCTCCGTTCTTCATAAGCAAGTCATTAACTACAAAAATAGACCGGCCTTTTGCCCCCGATGTAGTTCCCAGGGGCATCTTCAGTCAAATTGTCCTCTTCAAAAGCCGAGGATGAAGGGTGGGGCTTCTGGAAACCCCCCGGAGCAAGAAGGAAAACAACCGAAACACCCTGTAGCGATAGTGCCTGAGTCTCCAGATCCTTCTGGGGTTCTCCCCGAGTCGGACGCCATTCTGTGCAATGCAAGTTCCCAACCAGAACCTCAAGTGGAAAAGGATCAGTCTCCTTCCCGTATGTCTGCTCAGGCTGATTCCCCTATTTGTCAAAACCAGAAACCTCTCGAGTCCCTGCTGGAAGAGTATCTACTGGGCAAGAGGGACGAACAACATGGCAACATTAGTCCATGAAACACTAGAAGCCAAAAGCAAGGGGTGGATTTCAGCTGTGAAAGAAAATAGGGGTGACCTCCTAACAAAGAAAGAAGGGATAAGGAAATGGCAGCAGACATTGCAAATGGATCCCAGCGGTTGCTTTTTCAAGAAGATTCTGACTCCCTGGTGGGTGATTCGCCTATCCCAAAACCTCCCATCCAGCAGGGAAAGGGAGGCAAGAAAGTCTTTAAAATGTCTAGATGAAAATCCTCTCATGGAATGTGAGAGGTCTTAATGGAGCGGCCAAACGTAGGGTGGTGGCCGATCTCCGAAAGAAGTCTAACCCATCCATCCTCATTTTGTAGGAGACTAAGTCTGATGCCTCTGCCTCTATCAAGGTTTCCAGGGCCATTTGGGCCAAGGCCAAATTCCTTTCCAGCCCTGCAATAGGTTCTGTAGGTGGTCTCATGGTGTTGTGGGACTCTGACAAGGTCGAGGGTAGTCTTCTATCGGCTTCCAGCAGGACTATCAATGTCCTGTTTCACTCCAAGGTTGATAATTTTTCATGGATTTTGACCAATGTTTATGCCTCGAACTCTACTTCGGAGTGAGCTGAGTTGTGGAAAACCATATCTCTGATGAGGGAAAGTTTTAGTGACTTCCCATGGGTTGTGGGAGGGGATTTCAATTGCCCTCTTCATCCCTCTAAAAATAAGGGAGGCGCTGAGCTGGCCAGCCGTAGCATGGAGGATTTCAGAGATTTTGTTTCATCCAATAATCTGCTAGACATCGAACTTAAGGGGGCGTCCTTCACCTGGAGCAATAGGAGGATTGGGAGCAATCTCATCCAGGTCAAGCTCGACCGGTTCCTCATTTCCCATGAAGCTATTCCCTTCCTCGACGTTGCAACTCTCTCAACTTTGCCAAGAATCGGGTTGGACCATAATCCCATTCTGTTAGAGGCCACTGGCGGGCCTAGGTTTAAGATCCCTTTCAGATTTGAGTCCATGTGGATTTCCCACAAGGATTTCAAATAGTTGGTTTCGAAATGGTGGCAGGTGACGGTGGTTGGTTCAGCGTCCAAAATACTGGCCCTAAAACTTAAGATGATTAAAAAGAACTTAAAGGCATGGAATAAGGAGGTTTTTGGCAACATTTTTGAGTCTAAAAGGTCCATCTCTGAGTGCTTGAAGAGTTTAGAGGAAAATATGGAGGTCGAAGGGTATTCTGAAGGCCTCAGAGAGGAGGAACGGAGCCTCCTGGTGGACTATCATTCCATTCTTGCCAGTGAGGAAATGTTTTGGCATCAGAAGTCCAGGGATATCTGGCTGAAGAGTGGTGATTCAAATTCAAAGTTTTTCCATGCATCTACCATGAGACACAGGGGGGCCAACAAGATCAGACAGGTGTTGTGTAAGGATGGGTGCACTACCAGGGAGATTGAGGAAATTCAAAGTGAAGCAGTCGATTTCTTCCAAGATTTGTTGGGTGCTCCTCCTGATAGCATCCTCCAAGTTCAAAAATCCTTGCTTGCTAATTTCCCTACCAAAGTCCCCCATGAGGCAAGTATTAAACTCCTGGAACCTTTTTCCCATTTCGAGATTAAGGATGCTCTTTTTTCCATGCAACCAGATAAGGCCCCCGGGCTTGATGGGTTCCCCCCTGATTCTTTCAAGTTATGTGGGATGTTGTGGGGCCTGATGTCTGCGAGGCTATCTTAGAAATCCAAGCATCAAGATCCATCCATCCGAAGCTCAACTCTACCTTCCTAGCTCTCATTCCTAAGTCACCCGCCTGCAAAAGTTTTTCTGACTATCATCCCATAAGCCTCTGCAATGTTTTCTACAAGATTCTTACCAAGACCATTGCCAATCGTCTGAGATCCCTCCTCCCCTCTTTGGTAGGTTCAGCTTAGGGGAGCACCATTAAGGGTAGAAACATCCTTGATGGCATCATTACTATTCACGAAACCCTCCATACTACCCAATGTTCCAAGAATGTTGCGCTTTTCCTTAAACTAGACATGAATAAAGCTTTTGACAGAGTGGACAGGAGGTTCCTCTATGTTGTCCTTTGCAAGTTGGGCTTCCATCATCACTGGATTGACCTTGTGAACAGTTGCATTTCCACTCCATCCTTTTCTGTGCTGATCAACGGGTCCCCCACTGGATTCTTCCAGAGTGCTCGCGGCCTCAGACAAGGTGATCCACTGTCTCCTATTTTATTCATTCTTTTGGCAGAGGTCCTTAGCTGGTCTTTGAATGAAGCCCTCCATCGAAGCAAGATTTTTGGCATTCTGCCTACTTCCAGAGTTGATCCTGTCACTCACCAACAGTTTGTGGATGACACGCTCATATCCACTAGAGCGTCTGTCACTCAGGCCAAATCTATCAAGCGCATTTTGTCCCGATATGAGAAGGCTTCTGGCCAAAAAGTTAATTATTTGAAGAGCAAAATTTATTTTGTTAATACCCCTCTACGTAGGAAAATTCACATTGCCAGAATCCTTGAATGCACTATTGATTCCCTGCCTGCAACTTATTTGGGGTTGCCGCTAGTTTGCAATGGGCGAGGCGGTGGGAACATCTGGAATTCGATTTTGGAATGGCTTCATAAGAAACTCAGCACTTGGAAAGGCAAATTGCTATCTCAAGCTGGGAAGGCAACCCTCACCAAAGCCTGTCTTCAAGGAATTCCCACCTATTTCATGTCTATTTTCATGCTTCCTGTGTTTATCCATTCCAAAATTGAGCAGATTCAAAGGAATTTTCTCTGGTCCGACAGTGAAGAAAAATCTAGAATTCCTCTGGTGGCGTGGGATAAGGTTTGCCTTCGAAAGGACCAAGGGGGCATGGGATTGAGAAGATCCAGGCTCATGAACACTACCTTAATTGCCAAACATGCTTGGAGAATTCTTATTAATGCACCGACGGAATGGGTCAATATAGTTAAAAGAAAGTATCTTGGGGAAAATTCTCTCCTGGAAGCTGAGTCTCCTCATGAAGCTTCGGCTTTCTGGAAGACGGTGCTTCAGGGTCATTCGGTGATTAACAGGGGTGCTCATTGGATCTTGGGGGATGGATCCATGATCCTTTTTTGGAGAGACAGGTGGGCTACAGATGAAGCTCTCACTGTAAATCAGAACTTGGCTGGCTTGAGGGCCCAGATTGATCCAAACAGTCATCTCAAGGTTTTGGATTGCATTGACCGGAGTTCCCTTCCCCCTCGGTGGAAAATTTTGATGGTGGATGGGTTTGATAATGAGGTGAATTTCTTGTACAGTGTCCTCCAATCGGTGTTAATTCCTTCGATCATAAGAGACGACAGAATTATTTGGAGCAACACGCAGGATGGGCGGTTTTCTGTTAAGTCCGCTTATGATCTTCTGTCGTGTGAGGCTATTGTGGACCCCCAATGGAAAGCAATTTGGAGGAAAGGGATTATTCCTAAGATAAATTACTTTGCTTGGATTTCCTTTTATAACAAAGCCCTTACCATAGACAATCTCCACAAGAGAGGCCTTGCAATTCCCAATAGGTGCTATCTTTGCTTAGCTGACTGTGAAACATCCGATCACTTATTTTTGCATTGCCCCTTTTCCCATTCGGTCCTAAGCTATGTGTTGTCTTCCTTCCAAGTACTCTGGTGCTCCCCTCGCTCCCTTAAAGATGCCTTCCTCCAATGGCCCAAGCCCTTTAAGAATTCTAAGCTCCGATTCCTTTGTGAGGCTACCTTTCACCATTCCATCTAGCAAATTTGGCTGGAGCATAATGCTAGAGTCTTCGGCAAGATCCCTAGAATGGCTCCCTCTGTTGCCCAGTGGGCCTTATCCTTTGCTGTCGAGAATTCAAAAACTATTCCCAGCTCCCGCCCTCACAATCCTTGGGAGGCAATTATTTTCAAAATACTGGACCTTGGCTCCTCTTCCAGAGTTGACTCAGTGAATGGCCGCAGGGAGGTCACTTGGACCAAACCTCCTTTGGGGTGGATCAAACTTAATTTTGACGGGGTTGCTAAAGGCAACCCGGGGCCCACTGGTTTCGGGGGGCTTGTCAGGGACCATAATGGGAAGCTGATCTTGGCCTACTGTGAAAATTTGGGCCCTCAGACCAATCATTTTGCTGAAGCCCGTGGTGTGTTGAAAGGGTTGCAGGTCATATCGAATGATCCTAGGCCTTTAATTATTGAAGGTGATTCTCTAAACATTATCAACTACCTTCGTGGCTCCAAAGACCCATCATGGCGGGTCCTGAATATCATCCTCGAGGCTAGGATGCTCCTCTCTCGGCATGCCAGGTGGGAGGTGGGGCACATCTACAGAGAAGGTAACCGGGTGGTGGATCACTTGGCCAACAAAGGACTGATGACCACGTGCCCGGTTGTTTGGCATTCTCGTTTCCCAACCGAGGTGGACAGTTTGGCCAAGGCAGATATTCCCTCATGATGAAGAATTTGTATCATAGGTCTTCTCCCAAAGTTTGTTGATATATTGTCTTTGGCTATTATTCTATTTTAATGTATTTCAAGATCAAGATTTCTAGGACTGTCCGCGTCTTCTGGGGCCCTCGGGCATTTTGTATTTCCCTATATTTTTTATGAACTGCTCTATTTACCCAGCCATCCGGCATGAAATATCTTTTAGCAAGGCTGATTTTGTACATAAGGTTTTGGGATCCTTTATAAAAACCCACAATTAATCTATTATTATAATTACCAAAAAAAAAAAATTGTGGAGAACACAATTATTTCTACGGTTGCATCTATTTTTGAGGCCAAGGTTATCAAGCATATCTTGCTCCTGTACGAAGATGTAGCTGGGCAAAAAATAAACTTTCACAAAAGCAAGATATACTTTCTTAATACTCCTATTCAAAGGTAGATCAAGATATCCAATATTCTTGAGTGCTTGATGTCATCCTTTCTTGCTACCTATTTGGGACTCCCTTTGTTTATAGGTAAACCTAATGCTTCAATGTGGAATAATGTAATTGAGATGTTGTAAAAGAAACTAGCTGGCTAGAAATAAAATCTTCTATATCAAGCGGGTAAGGTCACCCTTACATAAGCTTCTCTCCAAAGCATTACAATATATTTCATGTCTATCTTCAAAATACCTACAGAATTTTATCACAAGATTGAAAAAATTTGGAAAAACTTCTTGTGGTCTCGATCTAAGAAAAACACCTCTTCCACCTCATTGCCTGGGATAAAGTTTGTTAGCTCAAACATTATAGGAGGGCTTGGTCTTAGGAGACTCCATCTCCTAAATTTAGATCTTTTTGCTAATAAGGTGTGGCAATTAATTACAAAAGTGGATTCTGATTGGGCCCTTATTGTCAGTTGTAAATATTTGTAGGATATAAATTTCTTCAATGTTGCACTTCCTTATAGAGGATCTTCCTTTTGGAAATCAATCTTGCAAGCCAGATCCCTTATGAAAATAGGTCGGGTGGATATTGGGTGATGGGAAAAAAATTGAATTTTGGAATGATAAGTGGTTATCAGGATAATCTTTAATCAATAATCCTCACCTTGTTGTCCTCAAAGGTTACACTAACATATTATTTGGTCAAAAATTTTCTAACTTCATCAGTTCTCAACATAACAGGAAAATTTGGAAAATCATCAGTAGTCTTGCTCACCTCGAGGAATCTAGAGAGTTGCAATTTCTTCTCAACACCTCAGTCATTCCTTCAGGGAGTCCTCATGATAAAATATTTTGGGAATTCACTGACAGTGGGGATTTCTCTGTCAAGTCGGCTTATCAACTTCTTTTGATCCGTGAAGAGCCACTAACCCCGTTCAATATTATTTGGCCAAAACACCTGATTCCCAAAATTTCCCTTTTTGCTTGGGTAGCCATTTAGGAAAATATTCTCACCATTGAAAACCTTCTCAAAAGAGGTCTACCCATTCCCAATAGGTGCTTTCTTTGCTTGTCGGACTGGGAATCCCCCCACCACATTTTTCTTGCCTGCCCTTTTTCTTCTTCCATCCTCAATAAAAATTTTGACTTCTTCCACATCCTCTGGGTTGAACCTTGCTCTATTTCTGACCTCTTCACCCAATGGCCGAATCCTTTCTGTAACCTTCATCTCAAGATGTTGTGGCAATTTTGTCTTCATCATTTCATATGGCAAGTCTGGCTGGAAAGAAACCGTAGAGTTTTTTCTAATATCTTGCTAAGCCCAGACTGTGTTCTGAATAAAATCCTATCCTTTGCTATAGAGAATGCTTCCCTTTGCCCACTCCCATCCCACCCTGCTTCCCGCTTTGAGGTTTCTTTGGGTCTTTCCCTCAATTTTCCTATTGTGGACAATCACCCGATTCCACCTTCAAACATCAGGACTTTTTCTAAATGGATTCCCCCTCCCTTAGGTTGGCTCAAACTAAATTTTGATGGTGCTACCAAGGGCAACCCTAGCTTAGCTGGAGCTGGGGGTATCCTTAGAGATAGCAATGGCAGGGTTATCCTTGCATTTGCTAAATTTTTGGGAAATCAATCGAATCAAGTTGTTGAAGCTAGAGCTTTGTGGCGTGGCATTATTTTGGCTAAAGACTATTCTGATAGACTCATGGTCAAAGGTGATTCTTTGACTACCATAAATTACTTAAAGAATTCCAAAAATCCTTCTTGGAGGATAAGGACCTGCATTGACGAAGTTAGGACTATCAGTCAAACTTTCCAAGAAATAATTTTTTAGCATGCTTTCAGAGAAAGTAATAAGGCAACTAACAAACTTGCTAATATTGGCACCTATTCCACAAGCTTGCTGATTTGGACCAATAGTCTTCCTCAAGAGCTGAATGCTATCATGGAGCAAGATAGATCATCTTCAAGTGAGACCGACGCTGACGTGGAGAAATTCAGCTCTTTTTCAAATAGGACAAATGGTCTTTGAATTTGCTTCATCATCCATTGATTCCCATGCAACCTTGGTTCATGGTTTAATTAATTTTTTTGGGTTTGTCAACCTTAATCCCCTATCCACCACCTTCCAATTTTTTTATTTTTGTGGGCTTCCTCCGTCCATTCACTTTACCTTTCATCTATACCATGCTAGCCTCCACTTTCCCATCATCCACTCTCTCCTTTCCCCCATTGCCATCATGTTCATTCACCTCATTGTCGCTAAGCCTCCCTCCTCTTTCATTGCTCCTTTCCAACATTGTCTTTCCTCCATCCACGTTGGCACCTCCTTTCATATCTTGTCCTTTGTTTTCATTCCCTAGTATGCCTTTTCCATCATGTGGGTGTTTGGGAGGGATTCCCACATGCTTCATTTTCATAATTTTTCACATGTTTTCTGTCATGGCCTCCTTGATATGTGTAGTTTTTCCCATCCTTGATTCACTTGGCACCCTTGTCGAGATGATGGTTGGTTTATTTCCATTCTCAAACCTATGGTTATTTCTTTTTATACGTGCCCTATTTCATATCATTTCCATATTTGTCCTTCTCAATTACATTGTTAGCATCATTGCTTTGTTGTAGCCATTGATTTTTTCGAGCCATCCTAAATTTTCATGGACTCAATTGCAGAAGCCATCCTTTATGCCAAGGGTTTTCTCCTATTTTTTCAAAAATTCAATGGGGAGGATTCTAAAATCATTGTTGCATTCCTAAACTCTTGGGATAATGGCAGAGTGACAATCCGAGGTAGGATTTATGATGTTGATATTAAAACTCTGGCTAAACTCACTGGGAAATAGGCCAAGGGTAGATCTATACATAGGGAGAAACATAATTGGGATGCCGAGCTTAAGGATATTAAATACAAAGAGTTGTGTAGGAAATCCTAGATGGGAATTCATCATGAGGAGCTCCCCTCCCCATGGAATAGCATCATGAAGCCCATCATGGAGTTCATCATGGTGGACGACCCTGATAAGGTCCTTTGTAGCTTCCATTTTACATTTTTCAACCACTTCCATGATGTAAGTATGGTGAATATTCCACAATTCCTGTTTAACTCCATTAGTTACACCATTGAACATAGCCAAAAGAAAAAATTCTCTGAATTGCCTGCTCACCAAGGTTTATTTAAGGTTTTGTATAGCCATTGGCTCATCCATTGCCCCCAGGGTGTCATCCCACCTCCTGCTCCTAAATCTAAACCTAGCCCTATAAAGCCTAGTTCTTCCCAGACCACTCCTCAATCCTCTGGTACTCCTAGGATTTTTGCCAAAAATATAGAGGTGATTGAAATGGTCCATAGGCTAAGGAAAAGACCCAAAAGCGAATCCCTTGAGCTAGAGCCGAAAAGTGTTCGCTCCTTTGATCGTCTGAAGAAGTTGGCTCAACAAAGGGTATCCCTGATCATTGACTCAGAGGATGATGAAAAGGATACCCCTGACCAGTGCATGCAACAGTTCATAATAAATTTTATCTCTAATTGTATGTCTCAAATGGTAGACCTACGCAATGCACTAAATTTGTTTTTCTTTAGGAAGTCTTTCTCTAAGGATGGTGTTAAAGCCCCTGCTAAAGATGTCAACATTGTTGTTTCCCTAACAAAAGAAAAAGAGGAGGACAAGGATGTTGTCATGGACACATCAAATGAAGAGCTCCAAGAGGCTGGAGCAGAACCAAATGAAGAAGCTTAAGGGTATCCTACCCTACGCAGTTTTTTTGTGGGCTTTATTTCTTCCACCTGATGCATCTTTTCTATGTTGTCTTCTTTTTCTGCTCAAGGGCATCCTTTATTTTTCCTATATTTTATTGGTTGCTTCTCATGGACAACCTTAATGGTACTCCAGTTTTGAAGGATTGCCTTATGTTCTGTTCTACTTTGGTTTCTTGGCTTCTCTAGCTTACCGTAATTTTTGTAATCAGGTTTTGGGTCCCTGCTAAAACCCGTGCTTAATCTAAATTTTTTAACCGATAAAAAAAAATTATTTGACTAAAGGAAGAGCCAGAATTAGCATGACAAAAAATATTGCAAGCCAAACAGAATTCAAGAAAAACATATTTGGAAAAATAGCTAGATCTAATAGTCAGTTATGAACTTTTCCAAGGCTCGAGAAGTCACAAGTCAACAATTTTGGTTTAGGAATCAAAATGGGTTCATTGGGAAGTAGTGTGTAACAAAAGGAGGAAATCAATAAAGTCCAATTTTATGATAAATATGTTTCTCGAGACTCTACTCAAAAAAGTAAATTCTTATAATTTGCCTCATTAAGAGAAATCATCTATGATAACCATTGATACCTGTTGGGCACTGAATTGCATCAAGTTTTACTCAATACTGTGTTAGTCTATCTGTCCACTATTGTTCACATTTTCTAACCCCTATATTGTTCTCAACCCTAATCCCTAAAACCCTAAGTGAGCATAATTGTGTCAACACCCTGTTTAAGTTGACAAGGAACCAGCCTACTCTAGAGGTTGGGCACTGAATTGCATCAAGTTTTACTCAATACTATGGTTGTCTATCTTCCTACTTTCTATCCAGGCATGCACCCGATAGCTACAACTCAACACTCAACATTGGATGGACCAAAATAGGGGTTTCAAATCCAACCTCCAGAGTAGGTTGGTTCCTTGTCAACTTAAATAGGGTGTTGACACAATTATGCTCACTTAGGGTTTTGGGGATTAGGGTTGAGAAAGATATTAGGGTTAGAAAATGTGAACAATAGTGGATGGATAGGCTAACAACATTGTCACTACAGCAAAAAGCTCCCATAAACCATTTTAAATACACATTACTCAGATCAACATTATCTCAAATCAAATGAACCTTCATTCATTAAAGCACAATAGAGAAATATTGCAGACAACAATTCCAATATCTAAACAATGATAATCCAAATAACAAAATTAATCAATACTCAGATTTTATAGAAATGCACTCCCTACCAATATAGATCTAATCAGAAGTAGATTTCAATTACCCTAGCAGTTAGTAATCCAATAAACTGGCAAAAACTAACCATTCGAATATTGACAGAAATGCAACTCCAAATTTTGAACCTCCGATACGAAATAATGAAGACACAAATTTGAGGTAAAAATCAATGTAATGCTCCTTTCATTAGCTCTTAGGAATATTTACAGTAGTGCAGGAAAACACACTAGAGCCGACCCTTAAAAATGAGGGTTCGACCTCTATTTATAGTTTGAAAATTAAAAATATTAAGGAACATTACAAAGATTTATCATTTATAGCTCAATAGAGAGTTCTAGCTGGCATTTTCTTACTGGTTCATCCTCTATGAAATCTATTGCAAGTAGACCACCATGGCAGCTCAGAGCCTCTACAACTTGTTGGTTGGTTGATGTCAACTAGAGTCTAGGTCATTAGATACTACATCTGCATCGTTAACCTTTCTTGGAAGCTTTCATCATCATCGATCTACAATTATCTCTGGTTTTCATTTCTTGAAACCCTCGACGCTTCGGCTTCCTCCTCCAACTGACTATGTTTTGAATCCGATGAGAAATCACCTTAATATACTTTAAAATTATTGACAAAATCTCAATCGTAGATCTTCCCCATCGCACGACTATGATTTGATAAGGAATATACTTGGTACAATGGTAGGGAAGAACCAAAGCACTATTCCACTTTTAAAATTAATGATATCACCTTTTATGTCTCTGAATCTATGAAATGCCAATCCAACACAAAATGCACTAAGAGTGAAGCGGGATGAAATCCGCTCATTATCCTTTATTTTTCTTTGTTGGCGATGAAGCATTCAAAAATCCACACAAAAGTTGATGACATCATATTCTCTTCAAAAATTTTGTAAATTCTATTCTGGACCCAAGCAAGTGTATTAACTCATGTCACCATTCTGGACCCATCGCAGTGTAAAGTAACTCTTCCTTCATTCTACACTAACATTAGTGTAAAATACTGCTTGTCACCAATCTAGAAGGAAGTTAGTCAAAATGACCTTTGTCATGAATCTACATCCCTTTGCTTTGCTTTCTACCTCTTATCACCATTTCGAGAAAAATATTCTATGCGCTCCCAGAATCGGGCTCTCCAACACTTAGCCGCTCAGAAGATGTTAAAAATACAAAGCGGTCACCAATCCACACCTTTTTTATGCTGACATCATCTTTCCCCAAAAATTTGTGGATTCGGGACGTGTCACCAGTCCAGAGCCAAAAACATTAGAAACTATGCGGAATTGCTCCTAGTGCAAAAATACACTAAGTGTTGGGCGGATTGAGAACCTTTGTTGTGGATCCACTCCAAAATACACTAGAACATGTGCGGAATGGGAACTTCATGCCTTAGATAAAAATTTTCAAAATTTTCTAAGGATGTGGCCATTTTGGGCCTACATTCTGGTGCCTCTTGGGTGGATTTTCTTGCAAAGTCATAGAACTCAAAGTCTTATCCATTGGGCTATAGGAGTCAAAAAATGCTCATCTTCAAAAATATGCTTTAAAGAATAATTTCCATATGAACACTACCCTCTAAAAATAGTCCTCTTAGAGAGTAGAATTTCACATCGAGACCATGCTTCAAGAAACATAGAGGATAACTTCTCATATGGAGACTATGCAATAGACACATGTTCCTCCGCTATTTCCAAAATCTATCTTTGTGCCCTTATAGCAAAACTGCTTCACTGTTCTTGCAAAACATAGTTCTACTCTTCTTATAAGGCCTTCTTACAAAAAATGCCTTCACACAAAATTTGTTGCTCTCTGTGCCTCTCTAGGCTCATGCCTTTATTGTTTATTTTTGACAATGTCAAAGCAAAAAAAAAAATACAAAACTTGTGTATATGTACAAAATAAAAAATGACTTAAGTGTGTGCCCCTTCTAGGCTTGTGGTGGTTCCATCCTACTCTTCTTCTTGATGGGCCTCTTCCTTGGCCTCTTCTTCAACTTCTTCTTCTTCTTCTAGAGAAGATTGTTCTTGATTTCTTCCTCCAGAATCATCACCAAATAATTGAACCATCAATTTCAAAGTTTGTAAAGCTTGATTCCAGGCTGCTTTAGAGGGGTTTGATGTTTCTTTAAGTTACTTGTAAATATACTATAATTCTCCAATATCTTCATAATTAGCAGCATTCCCTCTGTTTACCAGATCTTCCATGAGATCTCTCAGCCTGGTAAAATCAATGATCAATTGAGTAGCTTGCTCTTGGTTTAGTGGCTCTTCAAGAGAGTCAATTCTCAGATTCATCTTATAGATTTTCATTAATGCTCTTCTGAATCTCTTCCATAGATAGCAAGCTATGATCCTCCATCCACAAACCTTTGAAACCAACTTGAATCATTTCTTTATTTACATCCACAACATCCTTAATCACTCCTTCAATTTTATCAAATAATAGCCAGGCTTTCTGAAGTGCCCTGTGCTTCTTGACCACAGTCCTAGCAGCAACTCTGGCAAGATTCCATTCTTTATTGGGAATTGGCTTAGCAGAATCACTGAGTCTACTATCAACCAACTTGTACATCTATTCTACTAGAATCACCATAGGTTGTAGCTCTCTAGTGATTTGATCTAAATATTTCTGAACATTCTGGAGTAAGCAGTTAGCATCATCTAGATAATCAATCATAAGCTGAAGCCCTAAGCATTTCTCTTGGACTTTAGAGAGCAATTCTTTTCTAACCTTCTTTAATCCAACTTTAGAAAATCTAGAAGACTTAGCTTTCTCAATCTGAAGTTGTTGTTTCAAACTTTGTATTTCTTTAGCTTGTTCTTCATTCAACTTCTTCTGCTCTCCTAGTTGATCTTTGAGCTTATTGGCTTCTTGAAACTTTTCTTGCTAGCTCTTAGCCTCTTTTTTCAAAGCCTTTTCCACTTCCTTTTGATTATTCATAGTCTTTTGAAGCTTTTCAATTTGTTTCTCTAATTTGCCCACCTTCTCTTTGAATATATCATTCTTCACATAGAAAGTCTCCAAATGGGCTCTGGCCATTACCAATTCATCTTCTTCAGGTAACTTCTCAATATCTTATGTGAATTCTTCAACTTGATAATCTTGGATAGTCATCTCAGTTTCAGGCTTATTTACAAGTGGGATCATGGATCTAGATATCCTTTGCCTTGAAACTGGATCAACATACATGCTTCTTCTTCTTATAACCATCCTGTTGGAAGGCTTAGATAACTTTTTTACCCAAAAATCATTGATTTTTTGTGTGGTTGCCTGCTCCTTTTGCAAAGTTACATGACTTGTATAACTTGCAGCCAAGGGAGATGAAGATACTAGGAATGCAAGGGTGGAATAAACTATTGATAATGGTTGTGTGGAAGTAGTTACAGTAGTTTTTGTGACAATAGTGGACTCTATAACTACTATTGTGGTTGCTACTGGTAAACTCATAGAAATTGAAGCAAGACTAACAATTGGATGAGTGGGGGTGCTTGGAACAATTTTCTCCTTTGGTGGGGGTGGTGATTTCAATGGTGAAGATGAAATGATGGGAGATGATGAAGTGGGAACCTCGGATGATGAAAGTGGAATCTGGGGTGACTTTGGGGGAGAAGGGATGACTTGTACCTCAGTGGTGACCAATGAAACATGTGGTGGACTATGAGAGGGAGAAGGTACCTTTGTCACATTTTCTTGACTAGAAAGGGAGGGAGACTTCCTTGGGGATTTAGGAGGAGGAAGAGGAGAAGAGGGATTAGAGACCATACCTTCACCTACAGATGTAGGGTGTTCTTGTTCTATCTCTGTATTCTACTGTTGCTCTTGCTGTATCAATTCTTCTATAGCTGAAATAACTACCTCTTTAGCAATCTCCTCTTTGTCCAACCTTTGTTTCTTTGAAACCTCTCTCTCTTCTCTTTCTGGAGCTCTTTTAGCTCTTCTATGAAACAATTGAAAGGTAGCCAACTCACTCTCTATATCTTCCTTAGATACCTCTTGTTGTGTTATTTCTTCTAACAACAATTGCTCAAAAATGGGGTTTAATTCTACTGATGTTGTAGTAGTGAAAGTGAGAGGTGTGAATTTGAAGCTTTTATATTTCTCTCTCTAGTCTATATCTGTATCTAGAGGCTGTCCCCCTAGGGCTAAGCGTTGAGGCCTAGCTACTACTTCTATGATTGGAGTACTGATAACTCTTTCATCTGAATATTGCATTTTGCTCAAAAGTTGTGCTCCCTTAGGAAACTTCTCTACTTGTTCAGTGGTAGGCTGAAATGTCTTCAAGACTTCAATAGTTGTCAAAGGAGTTTCATGCTCTTCTTCTAGAACCTCTTGGTCTATAGGTGGAGAGGAGAGAATCAGGCCTAGCCTTGGACTTCATCATAGTTAGCACTATGTTCCTTATGTCCTTAGGCTTCCAAGTTTTGATATTCTCATCATATTTCTTAGAAAATTCATTATCAATCTTCATTCCAAACCTGGATTTCGGTTTTCCAATTTCAATTCTCATTCTCCACCAATCTGATATTTTGGCTACATTCCATTTTTCTCCTTTCTCAACCTCTTCTATCATGGAATCCTGAGACTGAGGGTCCTTCTTTTTCCTATTTTTTCTTCAATATCATTGATGATAGCCTCTGTCAGCCGATGTTTTGGCTTCTTATCTAGATCAAAATCCATAATTTGTTCATAAAAATCTAGCCATGGAGGTAGTTGATCCATTTTTGACACATTCCACTCTAGAAGAGCATTTTCATTATTATTTCTACCCTATTCAAAATGGGACCTAGGTCTCTTTTCAAATTTGTAGGCCTTGTCTCCATTTAGGGCAATATTTCTTTTGCTGAAAATATCATCAGGATCATAACTCCATCTTTGAGGAATATAAAATAGACCTAACCTATCTAGGTATTGGTCAATTTTCTCACTCTACCCCTTCTTTGTAATAGTTATATCATCTATAGTATGGTAGGTTAGCAGATATTTTCTCTTCCTCCCGAACCATAGTTCAAATCTATGTATTCTCTGCCTCAAGTATTCCAAGGCAAATAGCCTATCTATGACAAAATGGGGTAGGAGAAAAGGCTTTCCCATGAATCCATATAATCTGATTATTGTACCCTTAGTCAAAAGATACCAATCTCCTTCTTTGGCACCCTCTATTCTCAATATTTTCTTAGCTAGAGGTGGTAATCTAGGGCACTCTCCATACATTATTTTTAATGCAGGTCCTAGGAATTCCAAGTTGAATCGGTAAAAAGACTCACTACTCCTTAAATGACTTATCCAATAATAAACTGACAAGGGCTCCCCATCATTGGTTTTGTCCTTAACTAGAATCCATGGCATCATATCCTTCATAACAGCATAAAACATCCAAACCAGGCTTGAGCAATGCCTGAAACTAGGTGCATCAGAGCCCCTTTTCATTCTTACTAATTGCTCATGTATCCTTTGGGCAAGGAAGGTTGGCCAATCAAAATAGATAACCCTAGTTCCCTTTTTCTCTGCACCTTCCTCATACATTCTCTCATTTGAAATACAATATGTTATGGTAATTTTCTAGCCATGCACCATTCTATCAGAGTCTAAACCCTCCATGCAGGCCAACATAGAAAATAGCTCAGGGTTTGCAAATTCATCAATGGGAATTAGAACTTCAGGCAATTTCTTCCTAGGCTTGGCATCGAGCTGTTTATAAACCCATTTCTTAAATGACTCACCATCATTAGCTCACTTCTCTAGAGAGTAATACCCCTGGGTAGTCACTTTAAACTCTTTCATTTTATAGAAGGTTCTGACCCTAAGGTAAAGATTTTATGATAATTTGTAGAGGTGACACTAAATAGGGTTTTGCCTTTAGCGGTTTTTATTACTTTGGCCATGGGGTCATAAAACTTAACTATAGCCACTATTAACTCTAGATAGGGATGAATATAATCATAAATATAAAAATATAAGAAAGAGAGCACAACACATCTACCTTCAATCGAAAGTCTCTTTGCCTAAATCTATTGTTGATGTTTTTCCTGAGCTTTGTTCTCTCTGTCAAGACCATTTTGGTATCCACCATAGCTTTTGCTTTATCAATGTATGGACCCACTACCCTCCTCTTTGAGGTTTTAGCTTCTTGAGTATCCTTGAAAGCCATTTTTCCAACTACTTTTTTCTCTTGAATTCATAGGAATTTTTGAGTACTGTCTCACTCTTTTCTCTCTGTGAACGCGGTTTGCCTTCGAATGAACATAGCTTGTGCTTTGGCACTTTTATCTTCTGGTACATGCATGTCCTCCATAATTAATGTGGCTACTATGTGATCTACCCATTGGCATACTTCTCAACTCCCACTCATTTCTTTTGGTGGCTTGAAGGTGGCATTCTGATCTCTCATTGGCCAAAAATTCAAACTTGGTTACCACCTCATGGTGTCACTTCGTCTACTCTTTGGTTTGAGTATGAGACCTTTAGCATTGAATGTAGGCTCTTTCCTTTCTCTCCATATGGCACAATTGCAAAATCATTCTTCGCTCCACCTTAGTCTTGAAACTGATGGATTGAAGATGCATTTGATTCCACTGACACTTGACTCATTTCATGCGCAAATAATAACACTTGTTCTATTCCACTGAGACCTTAGTTCATTTCGATGTGGAATAGGGATGCTCACTGTTCTACTCCACTTTACATGTATTTGAGTGCGGAATGGATCCTCACTGTATCCTTTGGAACACTTAGCCATTTTTATGAATATTTTTCTCTTTTCAACATGTTAAAGAAAAATTGAATACAAAGTGTAGAAAGAAAGGGAAATATAATACAATGTATATACATATGTTACAATGAGCTTATATTTCAATCATAGTAGAGTTTGAGATGAAAACCATTTACTAGAATCGGTTGTATGTTCCCCTCTAGATCTTCAAGTTGGAACACATTGGTCTCTTTGATCTCCACTATCTTGAAAGGGCCATCCCAAAAGGAATCAAATTTCTCATGTTTGCCCGGTTTTGCTCTATCAACATTCCACTTGAGAACTGAATCTCCAACCTAGAATTTTTTGAATCTTGCCTTTTTATCAAACCATGCCTTGATATCTGAGAATGCTTCTAAAAATTCTCATATGCCTGAGCTCTATTCTCTTCAAGTTGTAGTAAGTGAGTCAACCTTGTTTTTACTGGATTTTCCTCTTATTCTTCTTCTGTATTTACTAGCTTGAGTGCTGGAATTTCCAAATGGATAGGTAACACTACCTCTTTGCCATACACTAGAGCATAAGGAGAAGTTTTAATGGAATTATTTATAGTAATCCTGTCTGCCCATAAATCTTGGTCTAGTAATAGGTGCCAACTTCTTTTATTCCCTTCAAGTGATTTCCTCAAAATCCTTAATAGGTTTTTGTTGGTAGATTCAACAAGTCCATTACCTTGTGGGTAATAATTTGAAGTATTCTTAAGAGTGATGCCATACTTGCTAGAAAACTCAATATACTTGGCTCCTATGAAATTTGGCCCATTATCACTCACCAAGGCTTCTGGAACTCCAAACCTTGAAATCAAATTCTCCATAAAATTGATCACAACTTCCTGATCTGATTTCTTTGTAGGAATAGCCTCTACCCATCTGGTGAGGTAATCTATGGTAGTTAGGATAAACTTATGCTCTATTGAGGAATGAGGGTTGATGACCCCTATGAAGTCTAGCCCCCATTGTTGAAAAGGCTCTTCAACTTGTATTGGCTTGAGGGGGAATGAAGCATTCCTTGTCCTTCCAACATATCTTTGATATTTGTCATAGGCCCTAGTAACTTTGAAAGTATCAACAAATATAGTAGGCCAATAATAGCCTGCTCTTATGATTTTCAAAGTTGTAACTCTACCTGAGCTATGTCCTCCAGCTGGTCCTCCATGGAACTCTTCAATAACCCTCTGTTGTTGATCATATTTTAAGCATTTTAGAAGGACTCCATCCAAATTTCTTTTGTATAGGCCTTCTGGTAGCAATACATATTTCAAATCTTATAGCCTGTATCTTCTTCTTTGGGATGTATTTATATTAGGAGGGCATACTCTAGTTTGAAAGTATTTGATCATCTGATCAACCCAATCTGAGTCTATTGGTTGCACTCCTTCAATCTGATCCTCTTCTGCTATCTGGTAAGCTATCACTTCTGCTAATGTTGCTACCTCTATTAGACCTTGGCATAGGGCCCTACCTCTCACCAACTTGGTGGGATGTATTTCTACATCATATTCTTAGATTTTGGTAATCCAACTAGCCCTTTTATCTCCTAGTTCACCTTATAGAATAAAGCTTCTTACATCTGGATGAACAACATATACCAGGGTTTTACTCTGTACCAAGTATTGCCTAAACTTCTTCAGTGACTTCATCACAACAAATACTTGTCTTTCAATAAAGTTATATTTGACCTGGTAGTCATGGAGTGTCTGGCTCCAAAATAATATAGGATGTTCCTCACCTTGATCATCTTTTTGAGTGAGCACTGAGGCATAACTCTCTTCAGCTCCATAAGCATAAAGGATAAAATCCTTACTAAAATCTAGATTTACTAGTACTGGGGCTATTGCAATGGACTTCTTGATAATCTCAAAATCTTACTTCCTAACTTTAGTCCATTTAAACTCGACATTCTTCTTGAGTAACTCAGATATGGGCCTCACTTTTTATGCAAAGTCAGAAATAAATTTCTTGACAAAGTTTATTTGACCCAAAAAGGATTGTAAGGCCTTCTTGTTTGTAGGTAATGGGAGAGCAAGAATGGACTTGATTCTATCTGGATCTATGGCCATACCTTCTTTTGAGACCACATGACCTAGTAATTTTCCTTCATGGACTGCAAAGAATGATTTCTTAGGATTGAGTGAAATACCAAATTCTCTGCACTTTTGAAAAACTTGCTCAAGGTGTGCTAGGTGGTCATGCTTATTATGGGAAAACATAGTCATGTCATCCAAATAGATTAGAATGAATTTATTGATAAGTTCCCCAAAGGCATAATCCATGGCTCTCTAAAATGTGGCTCCCACATTGGACAACCCAAAAGGCATTCTCTGGTAGGCAAATGTGCCCCATTTTGTGGTGAATGTTATTTTATATTGATCTTCATCTTTCACCCAAATCTGATTGTATCCAGAGAAGCCATCTAATAATGAGAACCTTTCTACCCCTACCACTATCTATAATATTTGATCAATCTATGGGAGGGGATAGTGATCCTTAAGAGATGCTTGGTTAAGATTTCTGAAATCTACACACAAATGAATATCACCATTCTTTTTTCTCATAGGTACCAAGTTGGCTACCCAGGTTGAATGTTTTATTGGATATATGATCTTAGCCTTTAATAAATTTAAGAGCTCCTCTCTCATAATGGCTTCGATCCTTGGATTTACAGGCCTTTGCTTCTACCTAAAAGGCTTTGCATCAGGCTCTAGCTCAATAGTATGTTGGATAACTTTCTTGTCATATACCTTGAGGTCTTCATATGACCAAGCCACAATATCTTGGTATTTTAGGCATAAGGCTTTGATATCTTCTGCTTCCTCTGGTGAACATCGAACTCCAACATTGAGCTTCTTTTCAGTACCGACTTCAACTTCTTTATAAATTTTTCATTGACTTTCATGGCTCTGGTCTTTTTTCTATCCTCATTGTCAAATAAGCTCTCTAGGGTGACCAACCCTCTAGGAATGTGATTGTTCCTTAATTGAATAACATCTTGTTGATCAATCTCTTCTAGATTCTCTTCTTGGATAGTGGAGAGACATGCTTCTCTTACCAGAAATTCAATTATCTACTCATCACTTTCAAAAACCTACCAAAAAATTTGCTTATCTGGTACTGTAGGTCTAAAAATCATTTTGATTCCCTTGTATTTCTTGATTCTATAGTCTATAGAAGGGTTGAAGTTAGCTCCCTTCATTTCTAATGAATCTTCCAAAGTATTCTTTTCTTTGGGAATAAAATTTATATTTAGGGCATCAAAGGATTCCATCAGATCCCATACCCTATTTTTGTATGCTTTTAGGTAATGGTGCTTGCTACTGCACCTCTTCCTTACCTGATGGACAATTAACTCAGAGTCACCATATATGTTTAGAATATTAATGCCCATGCTTTCTACCTATATCATTCTGAGGCATAGGGCCTCATATTCTATAACATTATTTGTACATGACCATGTTAGTCTATAGGCAAAACTCTTTGTCCCCTCTGATTGGGATTGTAGTATCACACTAGCTCCTACACCATTTCTGCATTTAGCACCATCAAAGTGCATGATCCATGTTTCCTTTTCTCTCAGATATTGATTGGATATAGTAAGGATTTTCTTCTCTGATTCAGCTGAAATACTATATGTCCCCATACCAGTTCCAAACTGATTGTAATCCTCTCTGAAGGGCAACTCATCCTCAATATCCAACTCCTCAAAATTTTCAACTAGCTCAAATTCTTCTAGGGGAGTAAGATTGCACATATCCTCCTCAATCCTTTCAATATGATAAGACACTAGATTTTTAGGTGTTATCCTTATTCTCTTTCCTTTGAAAGGAATTACCATACTGGAATAATCCATATACATACATCCTCCTAGCTTTGTAGTAAATTCCCTTGAAAGGCATAAACCAAAATAAGGTTCAAGATCAACCACTACTATTTCTTGCACTATTGTCACCTCAGGGGCTCTATGTAGCCTCATTAAAACATCCTTTATGACTCCCACTATCTTAATAGGTGTCCCATCCAATTGTAATACTCTAGGACAAGATCGGGTATACTCCATACCCATCTCTTCATAGACTACTTTAGGCATAACTGTAGTTGATGCTCTTGAATCTATCATACAATTTTGGACTACCCAACCTTCCATCCTTAGAGAGATATAGAAAGGAGGGGGTTTATTCTTTAAAATAGTAGGGGATATTTCTTTCTTCTTTGATGGCATACTAAGGATTGTGGTGGCCTGCTTATCTTGTGGATACTTGTTGAGAGAAGCCTTAAGTAGATCTATCTGACCAGGAATGAATAGAGTATCATATAAACTAGATTTTGATGGAATATTTTTCATCTCTTCAACAATATTATACTCAGACTTAGCTAAGGTAGGTCTTTCAGGCCTTCTTTCTGGCTCACCATATTTTCTTTTATACTATTGAGTGGCTTCTATTCTTTACCTTTTTGTAATAGAGGGGAATCTAAGCCTTTCTTGAGCCTCATATTTAGATCTCATCTGGTCTCCTTCAGTTTCCTTTTCCAATCTCTTAGGAAGATTGTCTGTCTTCTCTTTCCCTTTAGCTTGAGGAATAGGAAAAGTATCACTGCTTTGGGGAAGTGGGTCATTTCTTTTTTGAGAAGGGACTTGGAATTGTCCCATATTTTGTGGATCTACTTGCAAGGTTTTCTTTCTAGACCTTGTCATGATAATAATTGGGCTATCCTCATCTAACTCTTTCCCAACCATGATTTGATCTTGCTGCTAGAGCATGTTTACTCTCCCCTTTTGATTTCTCTTAGCTTGATCCATAGCTTTTTGAACATGATGTTGGTACATAATACAAGACTGTGAATCATGTGGATCATTACATACCAAACACCAAATATTTGCAAGAGTAGTATCTAAAGAACACTCAGGCTCTTCATATATTGCATTCACTTTGATACCTGTACTATTACTAGGACTAGGTCTCTGATATTTATTTATATATGGAAATCTTCTTTGTTGTGACCTTTCCTAATCTCTCTTTTCCATTGAATTCATTCTGTTACTCATAGTTTTTAGAGTATTTTGTATATCAAGAGAATAGAAAAAGTCTTGAGATGCTTGAGAAGGAAGTGGAGGGAAAGGAACTGTAGTGGATGTTGGTTTTGGTTGAGGGATTGGATTCATTTGTGGATATGGGGATGATAATGAAAGGGGATCCATGTATGATGAGTTTGTAGATTGGCTTTGGCCATTAGTGGTTTCTGAGTTATAAGGTAGCATAGTTTTGGGGGTAATCTCCCCACATTAATTAAGATATTCTCAGCATGAACTACTACATTATAAACTTGTGGAAAGTTTTCTACTCTATATTGTTGGGTTTGCAAGCCTAGCTCTGATCCAAGAGCTCTGATATAATACATATAGGCTAAGCTTGTAGTTGGTCTAGTTGTAGGGGAATTCTTTTCCATGTTCTACTAAACCTCAAGTTGAAATCTGAGATAGTTTCTTGTTGAGATTTCTGCATGGATGTAAACTGATTAAGCAGGGAGAAAGGGTCAATAGATTCATTAAATTCTTCTATGAATGGCTCAGCTAATGCTTGCCATGAAGTGATGGTGTTATCTTCCAGAGTTCTAAACCAATGTAAAATCTTTCCTCTGAAGGATAGGGCTAGGATTCTTACAATAATATCCTCATCTTTTATGTTGTGGATTGCTACCAGATTTAAAATATCTTGATAGTGCTCATATGTTGTCTTCCCTGATCCATCATAAGTGGGTATAGCTTTGGATACAGCTTGGGGAATGGCATTCATATGGGGTAATCTAAGTGGACCAGTTGTGTTCTAGCTAGGGTATTTTTGTAGGGGCTGATTAGGTGGTCATCATTTTATTGCCATGTTTCTAAGTGTAGGTCTTTTTGGAGGGGTTTTGGATTAACTATAGGATTTTCCTTAGAAGCTCTTCTTTTGAGAGGAAATATTGATTCAAACTTCTGATAATAGTAGACCCTCTATAAGGTAATTCATAATAGAAATAGGAGTTAGGGTTATTTCTTTTGAAAGACCTGGTATACATGAAAGGACATTGGTCTACAGGGGTAATTATTTTCTGGTTTCAAGGACTAGGGAGTCACTAGGTGAATTTACTATTCTCCACTTACAAGGTCAAGACAATTCACCAAATCTTGATTCCTCCGGGTAGAGATAAAATAATAACTCTTATGATGGGTTTTCATGTTCCTTGTGAACTTGTCCCATCGAGCATGCCAAAAATTATTGGGCACTGAATTGCATCAAGTTTTACTCAATACTACGATTGTCTATCTTCCTACTTTCTATCCAGGCATGCACCCGATAGCTACAACTCAACACTCAACATTGGATGGACCAAAATAGGGTTTCAAATCCAACCTCCAGAGTAGGTTGGTTCCTTGTCAACTTAAATAGGGTGTTGACACAATTATGCTCACTTAGGGTTTTGGGATTAGGGTTGAGAAAGAGATTAGGGTTAGAAAATGTGAACAATAGTGGATGGATAGGCTAACAACATTGTCACTACAACAAAAATCTCCCATAAACCAATTTTAAATACACATTACTCAGATCAACATTATCTCAAATCAAATGAACCTTCATTCATTAAAGCACAATAGAGAAATATTGTAGACAACAATTTCAATATCTAAACAATGATAATCCAAATAATAGAATTAATCAATACTTAGATTTTATAGAAATGTACTCCCTATCAATAAAGATCTAATTAGAAGTAGATTTCAATTACCCTAGCAGTTAGTAATCCAATAAACTAGCAAAAACTAACCATTCAAATATTAATAAAAATACAACTCCAAATTTTGAACCTCTGATACGAGATAATGAAGATACAAATTTGAGGTGAAAATCAATGTAATGCTCCTTTCATTAGCTCATAGGAATATTTACAATAGTGTAGGCAAACACACTAGAGCCGACCCTTAAAAATGAGGGTTCGACCTCTATTTATAGTTTGAAAATTAAAGAATAATAAGGAACATTACAAATATTTATATTTATAGCTCAATAGAGAGTTCTTGCTAGCATTTTCTTACTGGTTTATCCTCCATGAAATCCATTGTAAGTAGACCACCATGGTAGCTTAGAGCCTCTACAACTTGTTGGTTGTTTGATGTCAATTGGAGTTCTGGTCGTTAGAGACTACATCTGCATCGTTAATATTTCTTGGAAGCTTTCATCATCGTCGATCTACAACTATCTCTGGTTCTTATTTTCTTGAAACCCTCGATGCTTCGGCTTCCTCCTCCAATTGACTGTGTTTTGAATTCGATGAGAAATTACCTTTATATACTTTAAAATCATTGATAAAATCTCGATCGTAGATCTTCCCCATCGCATGACTATGATTTGATCTGGAATACACTTAGTACAATGGTGGGGAAAGACCAAAGCACTATTCTATTTTTAAAATTAATGATATCACCTTTTATGTCTCTGAATCTATGGAATGCCAATCCGACATAAAAACTCACTGAGAGTGAAGCGGGATGAAATCCACTCATTATCCTTTGTTTTTCTTTGTTGGTGATGAAGCATTCACAAATCCGCACTAAAAAGTTGATGACATCATATTTTCTTCAAAATTTTTATGGATTCCATTCCAGACCCAAGCAAGTGTAAAAACTCAGATCACCATTCCGGACCCACCATAGTGTAAAGGTAACTCTTCTTTCATTCCACACTAACATTAGTATACAACGCTGCTTGTCACCAATCCAGAAGAAAGTTAGTCAAAATGACCTTTGTCATGAATCCACATGCCTTTCCTTTGCTTTCCACCTCTTGTCACCATTCTAGGCAAAAATACTCTATGCACTCCCCAGAATCGGGCTCTCCAACACTTAGCCGCTCAAAGGATGTTAAAAATAACAAGCGGTCACCAATCCACACTTTTTTATGCTGACGTCATCTTTCCCCAAAAATTTTGTGGATTCGGGACGTGTCGCCAGTTCGAAGCCAAAAGCATTAGAAACCATGCGGAATTGCTCCTAGTGCAAAAATACACTAAGTGTTGGGCGGATTGAGAACCTTTGTTGTGGATCCGCTCCAAAATACACTGAAACATGTGCGGAATGGGAACTTCATGCCTTAGGTAAAAATTTTCAAAATTTTCCTAAGGATGTGGCCATTTTGGGCCTACATTACCCAAAGCTAGAAAATCCTTGGGAGCAAGTATTCATTAGAACCTTATCAATGTCCAAAACTGGTCAATAGAAGTTGTGAGTTCCAAAGAACCTATTAAGAGGAAAAGATAAAATTTGGTATTATATGGTTAGGTCATTATAGATTCCTAGGATAAAGTAAAAAAACTACTTCTGCATGGCATGGGTGAACATGCTACATTTTTGTGTAAATAGGTCAGTAAGTAAATAAAGTTTGAATACAACCTTCAAAAAATAAGATTTAGCCAATGAGATAGTTGAGTGGCATGCAAAATAAGAGGTAAAAAATAAATTTTTTAACTATAGTAGCAAATTAAGTGGGAAAGGCAATAGTTGTGCTCAAAAGTCTTCTGCTTGGAAACAATAAAAGGATGGGTTAAATAAAAAGAGAGCTGACTTGGTGGATCGATAACTTTCATTTTTTAAGTTCCCTTAAATAAATCTCATTCCTTCAAGAATTAATTTTGATGAGAACATTAGAATATTCTATTCTTTGTTCCCTCATCATTGTCCTTTAAACTTTATAGTTAGTAACTTTGAAGGAATTAAATAAGTGCATCCTGGCACTAAGAAATTTGAAATACAACTAAGGAATTTTTTTAATATCAATAGTTGGTTGTTTAATGAATAGAAAAAAAAGATGTTCAATGTGTTGAGTAAACACCCTAATGCCTTTGTATGGGAGGATCAAGATATGATAATAATTCATTCTGATATGTACATTTATTGTATTTATACTAAGGATTTAAAACTTGTGTGACAACCACAATGGAGGTTTAATCCTTCCTTATGAGATATCATCAAAGAAAAAATTGAAAAATTATTAGAAGCAAGATTCATTTATCCTATTTTAGATAGTTAATGAGTTTCTCTAATAGTTATCGTACCTAAAAATAATGATAAGATGTGTGTGTGTGTGTTGGTTATCTTGAGTTGAACAAAGCTACATTAACAAATAAAAATCTTGTTACCATTTATTTATTAAGTATTGGACACACTCACTAGAAAGAAGTATTTTTGTTTCTTGATGAATTTAGTGCTTACAATTAAATTCAAGTAGTGTCAAAAGACCAAGAGAAAATAACTTTTAATTTTCCATTAGGTAATTTTGCTTATCAATTTTGACCATTTCAACTTTGTAATACCCTAACAACTATCCAATGAGTTGTCCTTGCAATTTTTTAGATTTTGTGAACAAATGTGTTGAAATTGGCATGGATGATTTCATAGTATGTGGTTAAACTTTTGAGGAAACTCTTGAAAATCTTGATAAAATATTAAATCATTGTGAAACTTATCATTTGGCCTTAAATCCTTAAAATTATTTGATAATGATGGATGACGACATCATACTTTAACATCATATCTCATCTACAGGAATACAAGTAGATTCAAAGAAGAATGAGATTATTAGGAATTTACCTCCACCAGAAAATCAAATAGATTTCGAGAGTTTTTGGGACACATTTATTTTTTTCATTGTTTCATCAAATAATTTAGTAAAATCAAAGCTCTAATGTATGCTTTTTTATCTAAAGACTCTGAATTCAAATGGACAAAAAAATGTCAAATTGCATTAGATAAATTAAAAGAAAAACTAACCACCCCACCTATTCTATGAGGTCCCAATTGGAATTTTCCATTTCATATCCAAACCGATACATCAAATAATATAGTGGAAGCAACCTTGGACCAAGTAGAGGATGGTAAACATCATGTTATTTATTATATTAGAAAAAACTTGGTAAGAGCAGAAATAAATTACACTACCACTAAAAAAAATTCTTGGCAATGGTGTATGCCATCAATAAATCAAGTGTTTGTTCACACTGATCAAGCAACAATAAAATATCTAATGAACAAACCTCTGGTTAGTGGTTGAATCATAAAATATTTATTACTACAAGCTTTTGACATTATTATTATTGTTAAACTAGGCAAAGCTAATATGGTAGCTAACTTCTTATCAATATTAAACATCGTAGGTGAAGAAGATTTGGTGGAGGATTAATTTTTTGATGAACATTTATTTGAAATATTGGCACAATCAACATGGTTTTTTTATATTACCAACTATTTTATCACAAGGAAAGTTCCATCTCATTTTAAACACAAATAGAAACAATAATTGATTAAACAAACTTTGTCTTCTAAATGGATTAATGGTCTACTGTTCAAATGTGGACCCAACCATGTTCTGTGTAGATGTGTTCAAAAATATGAGGTGTATGACATCCTTTATGCATGTCCTAGTAAACTAGTAGGAGGAAATTATTTAGTAAAGCACACCATTCAAAAAAATTTGGGTGTTGGATATTATTAGCCATCACTTCATCATGATGTGAAGAAGTACGTGCATCATTGTGATCTATTCCAACAAATGGGAAAACCAATTGTAGCAAATAAGATGTTGTTACAACCTCAAGTGGTTTTAGAACCATTTGAAAGGTGGGGGTTAGATTTTATTATACCCATTAACCCACTTTCTCAAGGGAAACAACACATTTTTGTGTGTACAGATTATGTAACATAGTGGATGGAGGTATGTGCTTTTGAACATGCTCATAAAAAGAAGGTAGTTGATTTCTTATATACTCAATTTTTTTTAGCAATTTGGTGTCCCTCACTCTATTGTTTTAGACCAAGGACCACAATTTATGTCCAAGGTAACACAAGCATTTATTGAATTTTATCAAATCAAACATAAAAAATCACCTTACCATCCCTAATAAAATGATCAATTAGAAGTTACTAATAGAAAATTAGAAAATATACAAACAAAGGCAATGGATTATTACAAGAAAGATTGGATAAATAGGTTACCAAAAGTGGTATGGGACTACAAAACCACATGGAAATCTACCATAGGATTCGCACCATATGAATTGATCTATGGTAAGAAATCTATTCTTTATATTGAATTGAAATAATTAACACTTTGTACAGCTTTGGAAGTAGTTATTGAGTTGTTGCAGGTTCAGTAAGAGAGGATTATACAATTGAATGCATTGGATGAGCTATGATTTGAGGCATTTCACCAAATGGATATCATTCAACAAAAAAGGAAAATGTGGCATGATAGTCACATTAAGAGTAGCAAATACAAACAGGGAGATTAGGCATTTCATTTTTATTCCCATTATGATGACTAACTATCAAGTTATATACTTGGTGGCTAGGACCATATGATATTGAAGAAGTGTTTGATAATGGTGTTGTATGATTTTTTTATATTGATGACTCTAGGAGAAGATTGGTGGTAAATGGGCATCGCTTTAAATTGTACCATAAGCCACTTACTAAGGAGGAATTTTTGAAGTATTTATTTTTATAGTCAAACCTTTGTGTTATAAAAGAGATTTCCTCTTCTCAAACCAATTCTTGAATGATTGTATCTTCCTAGTAATTAAAATATATATATATATATATATATTTTTAAAAAGGATAAAATTTAATAGTGAAAATCTCTTTTAGGTGCTATTAAATTAAGGCTTACATAAAAATTAGTTTTCAGCATGTTTTCCTTGAAAACATTATGAAGGTATTTGTGGTAACTATACCTATGTATATAGGTCCGAGGTGTAGACCAATTAGTTTGACCAAACCCCGTAAGGGGGGTAGAGGTCCAAGGTCTAAATCTCAGGCCTCACTGGACTAAATGTTTATCCCTTTCCTAGTGCTTTCAGTGACATAAAAGGTTTAAAATGATTGTGGCATGGTGGTTATAGGGGCGGACTGCATGAAGATCTATGTGGCGGCTTTCGGGGTGGACAGCGTAGAATACTATGGTAGCCATAAAATCCAGACAGCCTACCCGGATTCATGACGGCTACCGATTCCACCATGTAAATTCAAAAAAAAAGTATACCTATTTATATTTTTTAGCTTTAAATATTTTTGGTACAAAATGAGCAATGCATCCAAAAGGTGCATGGATCCTTTCTAATAGTGAGGTATGCATTTTATTTAATTTATTGCATTTGAGCTTTAATATTACATAAATTATGTTTAATTCATTGGTATATCAAAGAAATATGGTAAAAGGTATTTCCAAGGTAATCTAGAGCATCTCTAGTTGCATCAAAATGAACATCCTTGGTTGTGCTAGAATGAGCAAATAACTATGCTAGAGTGCACAATTTTGTTGCTCCAAAATATCAGCTTTGTTGTGCTAGAGTAACTAAGATTGTTTGCACTAGAATGATTTGGTGCACTTTGAGAAAATATTTAAAATATAATAAAAGAAAAAGAAATAAAAAATGTGCAACAATGAAATTTACCTTGGATTTTTGTTATAGTCTTCTAAAGGCCAAGTGGTAGACATAGATTAGCTATGCTAGTACAAGTCAAATTGATGATAAGTAGCAAATGTGAGTGCCAAAAATTGTAACTATTTTCTTGTATGGTGTAACAACCCCAATTGCTACTACTTATTCACTCATTTTTATTTTTATTTTTTATTCCCCTTCAACAAGCAGAGGGTATAATGGTGATCTAAGTCTAAGATATCCCATTGAATTGTAAGTAGTTCGGTCAACAAGATATCAAGAGATACTTAAACCCTAGTTACTCTTGATTAGAAGCATCAACTTCTACAAATCCATAATGCCATCACCAATTGGTATGAGGATGCTTCAATGGCTATATCCCTCATACCATCACCAAACGATATGAGGATATTCACAATGATTTTACCATACAAAATGGTGAACTATCTCACACCAAATGGAATCACCTCCTCTCCATACTATCCATGAAGACTAGTAATTTTGGAGAGTGCCATTAAAATTTAGATGATACACCACCCTGGTGGCTATCCAATTCATGGTCTTTGTTATTATCCTCATCTCCATAATGAGGTAGCCATTAATCATCATTTCTCATGATAACTTACTTAAAATTTGGGATATTCATCTTAAGCACCATTATATTCTCTACTCGTAAGTAAGGTGTGTAAGGTTTGTTTGTTGTCTTCCCAAGTGTGATGTATTTTCAATTTGCTATTAAGATTTTAGTTTATCGATACATACAATGGTTCACAAGTTTTTATATTACACTAATCAACTAAATAAAGACATGTACTTTCATTCATCATATAAAAGCATTACAATTGGAAATAAGCAATAATCAAAAGTACTTCCATTTACTCTAACAATTTCCATTTTAATAGCATGCTTACATCTTTTTTAAATATCCAAGATGAGAACTATTTTATGTGATCTTCCTTCCTACTACACATAAGCTTATACAAAGTTACATCCATTACTACAAAGTCTTGGCAGAATAAACTCTATTCTCACCATTTATAATTACAAATTTCTTTAATTATGTAGTCAAGAAATCCTCATTGGTCTTGTGCAAGTATTCTTTGGAATTTCTTGGTCTTACTCAGTGTGAGAGATGATAATGAAGGGATCAAGACAACTAGGATGTAAATATGACAAATGCAAATCAAGCAAACCATGCTTATCTATGTGGTATGTGACCATGCATCAAACATTTGCCACTATATTGTGCATAACATCAGATATAAATTACCATAAATCATCCATCAATAGCACTTATCAATACATGGACTATTTTTCCCAATCCTATCTATCATAAATATCATCCATTTTTATTATCTAAAAAATAAGGAAGAGTCCCATACCTCTTCCAAGGAATGGACACCAATCCATCCTTTCCAAATCTATCAATATATACATTTATTTCTTTCAATTGAATGCACTCTATTACAAAATTCAACTTAGAACATAGTGTAATATAATATCCAATTCTACTCATTCACAAGGAAATAGGCAAATTTTATAACTCACTAATTTGACCTTAAATCATTATTAAATTAATTTTCCACACTTTTTAAGACTACTTTTTGCAAAAATAAGGGAATTAGTTTATTTTCAACACATCTAAATTTTCAATCTTTAATTTGAGATGTTGCAAGACATTCAAATTAATTCCATCATACTCCCTATATTCACTATTTATTAAAAGCAACCAAACTCTTACCGAGGAATTAATTCTCTACATTACAAGCAATAAATATTTACTTTAAGAATCTATAATTATCAAAATTAATCCGTTACTATGTCATTTTTACCACAACAACATAGAGTGTAAGTGTTAGACGTTATTTTTCTTTGTTAAAAGCATAAGGTTATTTAACTAAAAAACTTTTAAATTTATAATAGATCATAAATGTAACATGGAGTATTTAAGTTCACAAAAATAAGGTTTATATCAAAACATCCCAGCTGAAAATCGAACCATATTGGGATTAACAAGGGTCATCTACTAGGAGTCCATTGATAATAAAGTTTCGTAGCCAACTATAACATCCTACGTAACTACCAAGGTGAAAAAATTGGTCCTCGATCAATTTGGAATAAGGGAGCTACGTCAATAGTTTTAGTTATCTCTGTGTTAAGGCTTACATTAATATTAATAAGGATATGCCTTACATCTTCTGCATGTGGAATGTCATAGAAGTGGACACCTCTCCTCTTGGAAATAATATTAATCTATTTCCTGGCAATCGATGGGGATGGCCACATTTTTGATGAGGTTCTGTTTGTTTAATCCATTAGGTGTAAATAAAGAACCATTATGGAGATTGAGGATCTTTGCATAAGAGGGGGAAATAGTGGGGTCCTCTAAATAGCAACAAACACTAAGACGTAGGTGTACAACATTTTTATGTTCTTGTTGAGATTCAACAAACTTGGAGGTATACCAAACCAAACCGATAAGGCTGTAAATACACGTAGGTGAGCATCAAAGCTTACATATTGGAATATTGTCATATTTATTGGTGTACCCTCTACCAGGTGGAAAAAATCTGAAGCATTTGAGAAGACAAATTAAAATTTGCAAAACTATCATGCCACAACTCGCATACTAGGCCTAACAATGGCTTCAGGTTGTAAGGTGAAGAACACTAATGAATTCAAGACATCGGATGATAGTTCTACAGATGTGTTATCAAGGTCGACTGGTCGTCTAACATATCATTTAATAATACCACTTTTCTATTGATGAGATTTGGTCAAGAACTTCTCCGATGAACAATGATGAATTCCTAATGTGAATCTTGGAAATGCATATGGTTTGGATTCACTCTTGTATGAAGTGTAACCATTTAGTATTCGCATGGATGTCAGATCACAAGACGTTAATATGAGTGAATGTCATGTTTTTGGAAGCTCAATGTGATATTTACTAGGTGCCCAACCACAAAAAGTCCCTATGAGGTTATAAAACATCCTTGGTAATCATAGTAATTATCAAAAACATGAGCTTAAGGGATTCCATATATGTAGGCACGAGTCTTTATTTTGATATGTAGATGAGATGAATTTGGGAGATGTAAGCTATGAATTTTACATCTCAAATATAATTCCAACTATACCCTCATACTAGGAGAGAGCTGACAAGGTTGTTGGTGTACACAGGTGGTAAATTTTGACTAGGATTTAGGGAGATGAATGTGTATCTACCCATACATGTATGCAAGTGATCAATCCTTGGAAATCAATCACTATACCAAGTCGCCCACCAACCAGAGAAATTTTGCAAATAATGCATTATAATTTTTTTTAAAATCTAATGACAGTCATCGCTAAACTGGGAATGAACATCGTCTCAGGTTAAACGGAAGACAGACATTAAATTTAGATCCACAGGTTTCCATAAGGAAATAAAGATAGGAAACTCAGTTAATCATTATATTTCTCAACATTTACAAACAAGACAAATGTCCAATTAATGACTAGAATCTACAAAATAATCGTGTTATTAATTTTATTCAACAAGCTAATTCAAGTCACCATGTAAATTTTCAAACAAGGAAGAAGTAAACATTAGTATTAGAGGATATTCCCACACCTGGATCTTATGCAACCACAAAACTAAATTTTCTTGAAAGTTCTTCTTCCTTCCCCTTTTTCTAGCCTCTTCCAACCTACCCTTTATCCAACCTCTATGGCTATTTATAGTTCTCTTCCTTCTAGACAAGAAAGATGCTCTACAAAATTTTATTATTTTTCTCCTTCTCTCCCCATGTGCAGGTTCCTATTGAGATACATTATTTTAATGGGGAGGGAATCCATGGAGATAAGGTAAGGGTAAGTTATTTTTCTTGTGTCCCCTCATTCCTAGGACAACTACAAAGTCACTACTATTGGGTATCTAAATGATACATAATTGTGACTATTAGGGATAAGATAAAAAGTCTCTTCAAACCTTTTTAGCCATACTAAGGCAGCCATGTGGAGTAGAGGGTGATTATTTAAATCAATAAGGTAGTCTTTTCATGTTTTGGTCCAATCAAAATTGAACAAGTTCATAAGAGAACAAACCACCTAATTTCTTATCTAATATGGAGGTAATTAAATTAAATAAGCATATTCAAAAAGATAAATCCCCACTTGAGAAATTGCCCAATTTAATATTATCCCAAAATCACAATAAACTTTATGATATTTTTTAAATGCACAAAATATTTCTAAAACAATTTGTAAAAACAAACCCATTATATAATATGCAATTTCCAAGGTAAGATTCAATATTTTACAAAATTGCTTGTGGGTTCAAATACATCACACACAAATGGCAAACACAAGCAAACAATGCATGCTCATTATTCCTCACTACCATTTTTCCTTTAAGTGAGAGGGCATATTTAAGATGCCCTTAGTTATCACCTCCCATATTTAAAGGAGACTAGTAATGATGGGAACATGAGCCTTACCTATTGAGTTGTCATTATCATCATTTCCCTTCTCATCTCTGGTGAACAATCTCCACCTATGAGAGTACCTATTCTTACAATCAAGTAATGCAATGCAGCATCATTTTATCTTAACAAAAACATACATATTGCAAACATAGCAAGTATTGAAACCACACATCAATACATAAATAACATCTTAAAAGAGTTCTTCCAAGGTGGTTCATGACAAACTTGTTGCCTTAGATTAAAAATAGCCCCTTGTGTTTCTCCTACAATAATACATAAAAGCCAATAAAAATATAGGTTTTTGTATAGTACCCACTTTCCACAAGTGGTAAATAGTTCAACTTGTATTATTACATAACATCATCAAATAAATAAGGAAAATTTCTTTCCATATCTTCCATTTTCTCCCAAGTGGAATTTTTATTAGAATACTGGTCCCATTGGACCATGCACTAATCAATATTCCATTTACTCATTGTCTTGGAATGGAATTCCAAGATCTTCATAGGTTTCACTTCATAGGTTGTCGAATCTACCATCTATAAATTAGAAATATCTAACACATGGTCAGGATCAACAATATATCTCCTAAGTAGGGATACATTAAAAGTGTTATGGATATTTGACATGTTAGGTGGTAAGTCAAGCTTGTAGGCTACTGGACTTATTTTCTCCACAATTTCAAAAGGTCCAACGAGTCTAGGATCTAGTTTTGTTGAATTTATAGCGATTTTCTTAGGTTTAACTCTTAGAAACACTTTTTCATCCACAAAGAATAATCTAAGTGTTCTCATCAAATTAGCATAGCTCTTCTATCTATATGTGGCTTTCTTGAGACTCTATTAGATTAGTCTTAGCTACTCTTCCATTACCCTGAACGTTTCTAGTCCAATGACAACCCAATCCTTTGGATTATCCCAAGATAACGAAGTTCTGCAATGTTTGCCATACAAGGCTTCAAAAGGGGCCATATTCAAGGAAGAATGATGGCTACTATTATAAGAAAACTCAACCACATATAAATATTCTTCCCAAAAAGATTTTTGGTCCATGCAATACATGCATAACATATCTTCTAGGACTTGATTAACCCTTTCTATCTAGCCATCCATCTCAATATGATAAGCATAATTGATATTCAAAGTTGTACCAATTGCACGATGGAGAGTCTACCAAAACTCAGAAGTAAACCTAGAATCCCTGTTAGAGATAATCATCTCCGAAAATCCATAAAACCTAAAAATTTCTTTGGCAAATCTATTGGCAATGACTATAGCATTATATGTGGTACTCCATGGTATAAAAAATGCAACCTTTGTGAGTTTATCTACTATAGTAAAAATTGCATCATTATGACATTTTGTATTAGGTAAGCCCACAATAAAATCCATTGATATCACCTGCCATTTGAGATTAGGTATGTTATGAGAATACAATTTTCACGTTGGATGTTGATGTTCAACTTTCACATTCTAACACTGTAAACATCGTGCCACAAAATTAATGATGTCTTTCTTCATGCCAGACCAGTAAAAGATCTTTTTCATATTTTTCTACATCTTGTATCCTCCGAGATGAGCGAAATAAGGAGAATTATGAGCTTCATGCATAAGAAATCTCCTAAAATTACCCATTTTAGGTATAATTACCCGATCATTAAAGCATAAGAGTCCATCCTTTATGCTATAATCTTGATTTTCATTCAGATTTTGTTCTATTTTAACCCAAATTTCACTACATTCTGGATCCTGGCACTGCATTTTTTTGACTTGTCCCATTAAATCCACATGACTACAAGTCAATGCGGCTATGTGTTTCCTTCTACTTAGGGAATCGGTGACTTTGTTTTCCTTACCTTTGATATATTCAATACCAAAGTCATACTCTTCTAGAAATTCAATCCATCTTCTTTTTCAAGAATTCAATAATTGTTGAGTAAAGATGTGTTTTAAACTCTGATGATTGGTCCTTAATTAAAATGGTCTACCCACTAGATAGTGTCACCAAATCTTCAAAGCATGCATAATAGTGACAAGTTCTAAATCATGAGTAGCATAATTAACTTTATGCTTTTTGAGTTTCCTAGACTCATATGCTACCACATAATTATCTTGGGATAGGACTCCTCCAAGTCCTTCCAAAGAGGCATAAATGCAAACATAAAAATTTCCTAATGGATCTAGAATTTTCAATATAGGAGCCGAGGTAAGCTTCTACTTAAGAAAATTAAATTTAGCTTAACATTTATCAGTCCACTTAAACTCCTTTCCTTTCTTATGAAGGTTGGTTATCAAGTAAGCAATCTTGGAGTAGTCCTTTACAAACCTCCTATAGTAACCTGACAAACCCATGAAGCTTCTTACTTCTATCACATTTGTTGGAGGTGGCCAATTCAAAATGGCTTCTATCTTCTTTGGATCTACAACAATTCCATATGCTGATATGATATGTCCCAAGTAATGTACTTGTGGGACATAGAATTCACACTTGGATAAATTCCCATAGAGTTGGTTTTTCCTTAGCAATTCTAGTACTATCCTTAGGTGCCTATCATGTTATTCTCTACTATAGGAGTAAATCAAAATGTCATCCAAGAATATCAACATGAATTGATCCAACTATTTTCTGAACACACTATTCATCAAATTCATGAAAGTTTCTGGTGCATTAGTCAATCCAAATGGTAGGACTATGAACTCATAGTGTCCATACCTAGTTTTGAATGCAATTTTATGTGTATCTTATTCTTGGATTCTTAGTTGATGATATCCTGATTTTAAATCAATCTTGGTAAAAATAGAAGCACCTTTCAATTGATCAAATAAATATTCTATCCTTGGAAAATGATATCTATTATTGAATGTTGCCTTTTTCAGAATTCTATAATCTATGCATATCCTTAATGAGCCATATTTCTTCTTAACAAAAAAAATAGGTCATCCACAAGGTGATACACTTGGTTTTATTAATCCTTTTTCTAGCAACTCTTGAAGTTGCACCTTCAATTCTTGCATCTCAATGGGGTTCATTCTATAAGGAGCTCTATGGATAGGTTTTATTCCTGGCATTAGTTCTATAGTGAAGTCAAATTCATGTTTAGGTGGTAGTTTGGGTATCTCATCAACGAAAACATCCTAAAATTCTTGCAAGAGTGGAAATTTTCTAGTCACTTCTTCCTTTGAAATTTCCTCTTTTTCCTTGAGTTTGACTACATAAACTAGTCCTCCCTTTCTAATAGTTTTCTTCAACTGCATTACGGATATTAGTAGTGGTCAAAATTCCCTTATTTCACTATACATTCTTAGCCTTTCCTTCTCTTCATTGGTAAACTCAATTCATATCTATTTAGATTTTACCAAGGCTTGGTGTGCCTTCAACCAATCCATTCTTAATATGATGTCGAAAGCATGTAAGGGTGCTACATATAGATGCCACCTAGTAAAGCCATTGGGTAGAGTGATTCTAGTTGGGGAAAACATTGGTTAACAAATATGTTTGACTAGAACCATACTCAACTTTCCACCCTTGTGCCAAATATCCTAGATTTTTTGGCATATCCCTGACTAGGTTACTAGAAATAAAGCTATCATTAGCACCACTATCAATCAAAATTTTAACTTTCTTATCAAAGAGTTTACCATTTAGGAGTAGAGGTGTAGCCTATCCCTCCAAGTCTTGTGTTGTTGTTGTTGCATAAATATTGTGGTTAGGCCTATCTATACTAGTGCTTGCATGTTATGGGCAATTTATGGCAAAATGTGGACCAAAAAAATTGAAGAACTTGATTTTCCAGGCTGAATTTCCCTCTTGAGCCTAATTTCCTGCATCCACTACTTGTAGTGGAACTGGATACTTTGGAGCCCGATAGTTCCTATTGTTGTTGTTGGAATGATTGTGGTGGTTATTCCTTTGGTGAAATCATTTCTTGAAATTCTTCTTTCCTCTATTATTTTTCTTTTCAAACCTTGGATTTCTTCTTGTTCTTTTGACCACGTTCTTGTTCCCACTTCCTCTTCTTCTAAAACTTACGTCCCTTTCTTGACCAATTTGTGGACTTATTATGGGTTTCATTCATTTCCTGAGTAGACTCTATCCATCAAGCCATGTCATATGCTTCTTGTACGGTCTTGTGATAGTGCACACCCAATACATCTCTTATCTGAGGTTTCATTCCTAGAATGAATTTTTGTACCTTCATCTCATCATCTTGGTCATATGATGGCACATACTTGAGCAACCTCACAAATTGCTCAAAATATTCCTCCACAGACTTTGTTCCTTGTTGAAGCATGATAAATTCCTTGTATTTATTCAGGTAAAATTGCTTTGTGAGAAATCTCTTCTTGAAAACATCCACAAAAATTTCCCACTTCACCTTGTTTGGCTTGATCTTAAGCCCTTTTCTATAGGTGTTCCACCATGTACGTCCTGAATCTCCTAGATGGGTGGTTGCAAATGTAGTTTTGGTTTTAGAAGAATAATTTCTCATAGAGAAAAAGGTTTCCAATTCTTCTAACCAAGCATCAGCTGCATCTTCACCACCCTTTTTGGTGAATCTTGTCACCCTAATGTTCTTTATATCCTTACCCATTTCAGCCTCAATACGAGCCAGGTCTTCTCGATCCCCATTATCCTGATTGAGTATAGTTTCCAATTCTCTACCCATAGTGTCATCATTCACATCATCTATAGGATTCCCAATTTTTGGGCTTCCCATCTCATGGTTATTATGCTGTGAACTAATAGTCTATAGAATCTGAGTAATTTGGATTTGCATCATGGATATAGCAGTAGTGAGACTCTCCATGTCCTTGTTGGAATTCCCTAAACTTTCTCCTACTTGTCTAGGCTCGGTGCTATCCAGACTAGCTTGTTGCAAAGCTCCCTTTCTCTTGCCTCTCAGGTTTATCACCATGTTTTCCTGGAGTAAATAATTGTGTTAAATTCCAATATTTTCCATAGTGGAAATATTTGATCACTATCATTTAATATATTATCTAATCGTAAGTTTCGACATAAATTACCATAATAGTCTACTATTTATTGGTTCACTCCCTAGTTATTCTAGTAACACTGGTTGTTATTTACACACACTTTAAAATAAGTAGTAAGTGAGTCAAAAGATACAAATGTCAAGCAATTTTCCAAAAGAGTGTAAGGTACACCACTTAAAACCCATGAAATATGGAGGGTTCACTTAGCTCTTCCACTTTCGAATGATTGTGGATCTATTTGTGGGAGAAAGAAACTTGAACATCGATAATCTCCCAGAACTAACCTTGTCCTTACCAAGTATGTATCATTTAGAGTTATGGAGTTTATGTTTTTAAAGTTTTCTCCTCATGAAAGTAGTTATCCCTATGAACTGTGCTTTGATACCAACTATAACAACCCCAATTGCTACTACTCATCCACTATTTTTTTTTTTTCCCCTTCAACAAGCAAAGGGTATAATGATGATCTAAGTCTATGATATCCCAATGAGTAGTAAGTAGTCCAAGTAACAAGATATCAAGAGGCATTGGAACCCCAGTTACTCTTGAGTAGAAGCATCAACTTCTACAAATCCATCATGCCACAAACGATATGAGGATGCTTCAATGGCTATATCCCTCATACCATCACCAAATGGTATGAGGATATTCACAATGGTTTTACCATACATAAAGGTGAACTATCCCTCACCAAAGAGAATCACCTCCTCTCCATACTATCCATGAAGACTAGCAACTTGGAGAATACCATTAAAGTTAGATGGTACACCACCCTGGTGGCCATCCAATTCATGGTCTTTGTTATTATCCTCATCCCCATGATGAGGTAGCCATTAATCATTATTTCTCATGATAACTTACTTAAGATTTGGGATATCCATCTTAAGCACCATTATATTCTCTACCCATTTACAAGGTGTATAAGGTTTGTTTCCCATTAACCAAATGTATTGTCTATTTGTTTCATGATTCATCCTTATGGTCTATCAATACATACAATGGTTCAAAAGATTTTATACTAAATATACACTATTCAAGTAAAGAAAGATATGTATCACTAATCATCATATAAAAGTATTACAATTGGCAATAAGCAATAATTAATAAGTACTTCCATTTACTCTAACAATTTCCATTTTAATAGCATGCTTACATCTCCTATCAATATCCAAGGTGAGAACTATTTTATGTGATCTTCATTCCTACTACACATAATCTTATACAAAGTTACATCCATTAGTACAAAGTCTTGGCGGAATAGACTCTATTCTCACCATTTACAATTACAAATTTATTTAATCATGTAGTCAACAAATCTTCATTGGTCTTGTACAAGTATTCTCTTGGATTTCATTGGTCTTCCTCGGTGTGAGAGATGATAATGAAGGGATCAGGACAACTCGGATGCAAATATGACAAATGCAAATCAATCAAACCATGCTTATCTATGTGGTATGCAACCATGCATCAAACATTTACCACTATATTTTGCATTCCATTACATAAATAACACCATATGTAGATTCCCATAAATCATCCATCAATAGCACTCATCAATACATGGATTATTTTTCCTAATCCCATCCATCATAATTGCCATCCATTTTTATTATCATGAAAATATGGAAGAGTCCCATACCTCTTCCAAGGAATGAACACCAATTCATCCTTTCCAAACTAGAAGATGTTTTCTCACTCTTATAATGGATTAAATTCTTTTACACTATTTAGCATAAAGAATAAAATAGTTTATGATCTACTTCCTAACCGACAAACATAGTCATTTACACATCATATGTGTATATTAATATAATTTCAAACAATTTATCTTTTACATAATTTATACCATAAAATTTTTTTATTTACCAAATAATTCAATTATATGAAAACAAAAATAATATTTTTACAAAGAAAGAAGGAAATGTATCATTACCATCATTAAACTTCATCCAATATCTACATACATTATACCACAGGAGATAGCGTATAAGTTTTCGACGTATTTTTCTTTATCAAAGCATAATTATATTCTCACAACATTTAAACTTTGCATAGCATCTTAAAGGTAATCTCATCCATTATTTATCCTTCACTAAGATAGTTTTAATCCAAACATCCCAACCAAAAATCAAACCATATCAGCATTAACAAGGGTGGTCTACTAGGAGGCCATTGAGCATAAAGTTTCATAGCCAACTATAACATCTAGTGTAACTACCAAAGTGAAACAATCGGTCCTCGACCGATTCAGAATAAGGGATTTGGGTCAATAGTTTCAATTGTCTTCTTTATCTTCACAATGAAATCTTAATAAGGTTATGCACAAGCTTTGTTCAATTATGAAATCAGGTCATTGAGTGGACACCTCTCCTCTTAACAACCTTCAAATGATGATCCATTCCGATGATTCAACTTGTTCAACCCATATTGGATGTATTCAAGAACCATTGTGGAGGATCGACGTCTATCACATAAGAGGGGAAACAATGATCTCTAAATACAAAGTCAACATAGGTGTACAGGATTGTTGTGTTATTTTTGAGCTTCAAAAAACCTGGAGGTCTATCAAAACAAACCGATGAGACTAGAAATACATACAGATGAGCATCAAAGCTTACATGTTGGAATATTGTCAGATTTATTGGTGTATACTCTATTGGGTGGACAAAATCCAAAGCATGTGAGAAGACATAAATTAAAATTTGCAAAACTAACATCACACCACAACTCATATATTGGGCCTAACATTGGTTTTAGGTTGTAAGGTGAAGACAACCGTGAACAATATTTGTGATATGATAAACTAAGGCCAATCTAGATTAGTAGATTATCATGTGATCGTAAACCATAAAATATATGTAGAGTTATTTTGATGAGATTAGGCCGAGACTTTAGCCAATGGATAGTGGTGAACTCCTATGGTAGTATCTAGAAATTCTTATGGTATCTTGAACAAAGTGCAACCATTTAGAATTTGCATGGGGGTCAGATCACAAGATGAAAATATGAATGAATATCATATTTTTGGAAGCTCAATATGATATTTACCAGGTGCCCGACCACAAAAATATCCTATGAGGTTATAGGAACATTTTTTATAACCATAGACATTAATAAAAATTGATCTTAAGAAATTTTATATATGCAGACATGAGTCTTTAGTCTGAGGTGTAGATGATATGAATGGAAGGTGTAAGCTATGAATATACCCTCATAATTGGAGAAAATTGACAATGTTGTTGGTGTACACAAGTGGTAAAGTTCAACTAGGACTTAGAGAGATGTATACGTATCTAACCATACGTGTATACAGGGCCCAGGTGGACAATCCTTGGATATCACTCACTACACCAAATTTCTCGTAAACCAATGGTATTACCTAAACAATATTTTACAGTATTGTTAAAAGTATAATGATAAAGTCATCGCTAAACTGGGAACAAACATCATCTCAAGTTAAATTAAAGACATACATATTAAATTTAGATCCATAGGTTACCATAAGGAAGGCAAGACAAGAAGTTGTGTTAATTATTATTTTTCTCAACACTGACAAATAAGACAAAAATCCATCTAATGACTAGAATCTACAGAAAAATCAAGTATTACTTTTATTCAACAAGCTAATTTAAATCACCATGCAAAGTGTTAAACAAGGAAGAAGTGAACATAAGTAGTGTGAGAGGATATTCCCACACCTGGATCTTCCTCAACCTCAAAATCAAATTTACTTGAAATTTCTTCTTCCTTCCCCTTTTTCTAGCCTCTTCCAACCTACCCTTTTTCCAACCTCTATGGCTATTTATAGTTCTCTTCCTTCCAAACAAGAAATATGCTCTACAATATTTTATTATTTTTCTCCCTCTCTCCCCATGTGCAGGTTTCTATTGAGATACATTATTTTAATGGGGAGGGAATCCATGGAGATAAGGTAAGGGTAAGTTATTTTTCTTGTGTCCACCCATTCCTAGGACAACTACAAAGTCACTACTATTGGGTATCTAATTTATACAAAATTGTGACTATTAGAGATAACAGAAGAAGTCTCTTCAATCCTTTTTAGTCGTCCTAATGCAACCATGTGGAGTAGAGAGTGACTATTTAAATAAATAAGGTAGTCTTTTCATATTTTGGTCCGATAAAAATTGAACAAGTTTATTAGAGAACAACCCACATAATTTCCTATCCAAGATGGAGGTAATTAAATTAAATAAACATATTAAAAAAGAAAAATCCCCATTTTAGAAATTTCCCAATTTAATATTATCCCAAAATCACAATAAAATTTATGATATTTTTCAAATGCACAAAATATTTCTAAAATAATTTGTAAAATGCAAACCCATTACATAATATGCATTTTCCAAGGTAAGATTCAATATTTTGCAAAATTGCTTGTGGAGTCAAATGCATCACACACAGATGGTAAACACAAGCAAATGATGCATGCTCATTATTCCTCACTATCATTTTTCCTTTAAGTGAGCGGGTATATTTAAGATGTCTTTAGTTATCACTACTCATCTTTAAAGGAGACTAGTAATGATGATAACATGAACCTTACCTATGTAGTTGTCATGTCATCATTTCCCTTCTCATCTCTAGTAGAAAATATCCACTTATGAGAGTACCTATTCCTACAATCAAGTAGTGTAACACAGAATCATTTTATCTTAATAAAAACATACATTTTGCAAACATAGCATTATTGCAACCACACATCAATACATAAATAACATCTTAAGAGATTTCCAAGGTGGGTAGTGATAGATGGCATGAACAATTTTTTTTCTTGTGATGGCACATGGTTGTGGTTGACCATGAAAGACATGTGGTATGTATATCATGGTTAAAGTTAAATCGTTGCAAAATTTGTTGTCCCAATAACACGGATTATATGCTAAGCTAGCATAATAATGGAAATAAAGTCAATGAGCCACAAGAAACACGTTGCATGGGAAAAAGTAGTTTAATCATGAGTGGACATGGTATATGGCAAGTAATTATATAATTTTATCATAATCTTTGAAATAATGATTTACATGTTTTATCACCTTGTCACTACCAACCAGAAAATGCCACCCACCTCACCATCTACTTGTGAACCATAAGAAATTTTAATCTTACATCGAAACATATATCCTCGAAGCATGCAACTAATAACATAAATATAGGAGCATGGGATAAATACTGATGTAGTAACTACCCCATAATAAAGAAAATTATTTAGCATGATAGAATCTTTCAAAAAGAGAATTTTTGTTTTCTTCATCATATAGGCGGTGTAGTGATAGAAAAAGTCATAGAAAGCTTTTGTGTTATAGCATAAACATCAGAAAAAAGAAGCGTTGTGTTTTAAATAACAAGCATAACATCATGGGTGGACAAAAGATAAAAGCATAACCTAATAGTATAGTGGATTTTGATTGACAACAAGTAGGCTAGCTGAAATTTTTACAAAATTTTGAGGGACATGTTGAGTCACTAACTTCAATATTCACACTTTCTCCAAAATGACCATGCAAAAGTTAAAGGAAATATTATGAAGGTAACCCCTGGAATTTTAAGTGCTAATTTTGAAATTCCATGTGAGGGGAAATATGCAGTTTTATGCGTAAGGGGTTGGCCCTAAAACATAATTATAAAAAATTGTGAATCGGTTTCAAAATCTAGGTGAACAGTTTCAAAACACATGTAGAAGGTTCACTATTATTAGGGGTAATGTTCAAAATTTAAACTTAAAATTGTCAAATTATTATAAAATTGGGGCGAATAGACCAAAAAAAAAATTACACCCAAAAAATTTTAGCTAATGGACCCTGGTCAAGGATCCCAAATATTAGCCAATTCCAAATTTTGAAAATCCTAATTTTAGCCAATTTTGCGAAAATAGCCACTATGCATAACCCTATAAATATGTGTAGAATCCTAAGTCCACCCTCACAATATGTTTTAGCAAGTTTCAAGAAGAGGGTGATCCAAAGCCCAAATTTGAAATAAAGAACAATTGGTGTAAAGGGATTATACACTCATGTTTGATAGCATCTTGGGAGAAGTAGCATTATGGATCATGAAGTATCTAATCTATGACAATTAATTTATCATTATTTTGGGATCACATATTAGAATATTAATGCATCTTAGGTATGAAGCCTGTAAACCTGATGCTAGAATCAACTTTCCCACTTACTTGCATAATTCTCTACACATGGTGGTCAAACAAGTATAGGAGGACCACTAATTTGTATGATGTCATGGCCTAATCTAATTACTCTACAAGAATCACTTTGCACAAAATTAATATTATTGGAAGTAATTTTTGGATCATTGGAGAGATGTCTCCACCCCTAAACAATGCAACCAAGAAACTAGGTTCCAATAGTAGGAGAAAGTGACCTAGGGCTATAGAAGACCCAAAATATGAGAGGAACCCTACACTATATGAGAACACACCTACAAAAAGAAGATCTAGTGACAATAGTAGAAAGCAACCTAGGGCTATAGAAAAATCATATTAAGAGGAGACCCCTACGCTAGAGGAACATACACCTCTAAAGAGGAAGCTTAGTGCTAGTAGGAGGAGGTAGCCTAGGGCTGTAGAAAATTAGATGATGAAGAGACCTCTACATTAAATTAATCAACACCTACCTAATAAATATCTAGTGGAAGCAAAAAGGTAGCCTTTGGCTATAGAAAAGTTAAAGAAGTAAAATTTTATTCACTAGGAAAGGATACACCTATAATGGTTAGATTTTAGGGAGTAGAAAAACACATAACCAATACATGTAAAAGAAGAAGGTGACCAACTAGTGATGACATCCAACTCATCTAAAAATGATTTCAATGGCAAAACAAGGTCATTGGTCAGATGAAGGAAAAAATGGGTGGTGTGCCAGAATATTTTGGCACACAAAAGGAAATATTGAAGTCCCTAAAAATTATGTCTAGTTGTGAGGAAGAAGAATTATCTATTGAACCTAGAAAAGAAGTTGTAATGGAGAAACCCTAGCTAATTAGAATTCAAAGACAAGAATAAACCCTTGTTACTTTGGAGCAATCATGAACAGATTAAAAAATTAAAATTTGGTCATCAATGGTAGTGATGAAAAGCAAACTTTGGATGTTCCAACTAATTCATAGGAGCTACCTCAAATATACATCCATGCTTCTATTGAAGCACATGACTTTGGAAACCTCTATAGGAGGACATTAATTTTTCTACAAACCAACAAGATATTGCTAAATATGATGCAACATAAGAGCCCCCAAGTATAGACAAAGAGCTAGATACTAATATTGTAGAGAAAGATATAGAGGCTCTAGATAGATTTATAGGTGCACACATAAAATAAATTATCAAGTCACAGTAGTGGTGGTTACACAAATTCTAGTTGGAGCTAGAGGAAAAGGAAATATATATTTCCTATTTTTTGCAAGAATTGAATTATTTAAAAAGTAAATATGAGGGAAATGTACCTTTTGATTAAAATCATAGGTATGATACAATTGATATTTTTTTAGAGTTAGCTTCTAAAATCAATGATCAATAAGAGATTCAAAAGCAATGTCAAACATCATCTAGCCTTGAATTTGTAAATATTGTAAATAAAGATGTTTTAGATGATTTTGGGCTTGCTATGCCAAAACAAAAGTTTTTTGTGTAGGAAAGAGAAAGAGCCAATGGAAGTTAGATATACTTCCACATAGCCATTTGGGATACTAAATTAAGCATCATAATGATAGACTCTATAACAGTATATCGACCAAAAAACACCAAATGGGTGCTAGACCAAGGTGCACCAAAATGGGTGCTAAAATGAAGAATTACACTGGTAAGAGTGTTAGAATGGTAATATGCTCTAGACTCACCTCAAGAGGAGCCAAAAATGGTTGTTAAATAGGTCATTATAGAAATAATGGCTATAGAGCCACTAGTGGAACAGGGGACACAAAATGAGCCATTAGAAATTCCAAGGCCAGTTGTTGTCACTCCTTGAGGTATGGTCATTATTGACAATCATAATGCAATTGTTTCCAAATGGATGAGGAGATGTTATTACTTGGATTAGATAATTTAGAAATTAAATAATTTGGCAGTGAAGAACAAGGAGTAAGCTAAGGAAATTACTAGTCTTAAGACTAAGTTAAGGGATGTATGCCACATTATAAAAATGTTGGTCAAATACAGTTCACCAGCTAGGATTTATAGTCTATTCCTATGGGAATAATTTTATAGATGGAACATAATGATAATAATTTCTAACTTAGCCTATGAATTAGATTTTGTTGATAATTTCCTTGAATCTTTCCTTCAGCGTCCTGTAGAATGGGAAATTTTATTATTAGAGTTTTATTTGCACAAGTTGGCACTCCCTGAGGATGTACAATTCCTTTTCCATATTTATACTAGGGATGTGTAATTAAGGGCTTTTTCCTCCTCTCTTCACAATAATATTCAATGGTGACATAAAATAAGATAGTATAGAGCTAGTAAAGTGGAATTTAACCTATTATTATAAAATGACAAACCCAATCCTAAAGGACTTATCAATGCTCATTATTCTTTGATGGGAAATAAACTTATTAAGAATCAATATGGCTATCATATTAATGTCTATTTGAGATATTTTAGAGAATTTTATAGGAAATATTTTGAGAGGGCCAAAGTTGCACGCAAACATAGGTGGGATGAAATCCTCATTAGTTTGAAGAAAAGAAAACCAATTACACCTATGAATTTAATTTGGTCCCACAAATAGGCACTTATTGAGGTTATTTTAATGTTGAAACATAAATGGATAGATCTTAGATTTTGGCCACCCACCATTTTGACCCCTGTTTCACCATATGAGGAGACTATACCACAAGGTGAACCTCAATTTAGGTAATGGTTACTACAAAATAGGAGAGATAAATAATCACTTCGAAGAAGAGAATTTTTTGGATGATATATAAGGAGATGCATATGAATGCAACCTTGGCTAAGAGAAATGCATGAGGACATACATTGGAATAAGTGGAGAGAAATGATGAGGCTATAAAATTGCCTCATTATCAATAGCCAGATACTTTTTTTTCATTTTTGTATGATTAATATAATTATATGATACAAATTAATCTATAATTTATGTTGATATTAACAATGAATGTAGTGAAGAAATGATATTTTTTTATTTATCTTTTTGAATTGGTTTTGTGCATTATCAAGAAAATAATTGCATGTTTGATTTTTGTTTAAATAATATATTAGACCATTAATAATATGGTTGAACAATTAGTTTTGGAATATCCTAAAGAACACATAAGTACCTGCTAAATTGGTGCTCTAAAGAAGTTGAGTATTCTAGAGCATCTATACATTGAAGAAATTTTATGTTAGTGTACTTGTACATCAAATTGTTTGTGCACCAAATTTCTTGGGTGCTAGAATAATATGAGTGTCAATTATGTACCAGAATAAATCATGCATCATAATAAGTTGATTGCTAGGTGATCTAGAATATTTATGTGTAGAGGGTATAACAAAAACGTAACAACCAAGCCGCTTCATGAGCATAACATCTAAATAATTGACCATGTAATTTATTTGGATGTTGACCAATTTTAGTGTCAATATTTGATTTATTGACTATGCACAATGCTGAGGATGTTGACCAACAAAAGCATCAAAGTTACTAATCTTGTGTAGTGTCAAAATAGCTTAATTGCACACACAACAAGGAATTAGACAAGCACAACCTAGAAAGAGGAAGAGACGCAAAAAAATTTAGAACTACAAGAACTTATTAGTGAAGAGAATGCAACCAAAATATGATTTGTTATTTTTTGTATGGATAAATGCATGTGCAGTTTGTCTAATTGAATTTGTTGTTATAGTCTATTAGATGGCCAAATGTGCAATATTATGTTAATAAACTAGCAGATAAACTTTTTCCAACCCTACTAATAAATAGAAAACTTGATATTAAGCTAAGTACTTAGGTAAATTCCTATAAATAAAAATGTATACCGAAAGGGCCAAAGGTTAGAAACTACAATTAAGCAATTGAATTTTTTTTAAGGGTAAAAATAGGATTTTTAAGGGGCTCGAACCCTTTTACAACACAAATTCATTCCATCAATTACACTGCTACCAAGGTCAAATAGCCAGAGATCCCATGGAAGCAAGATAAATAGTATCCATCCTAGATCCCAATTAGTTGCAACCCTCCATTGTGAACTTTTATAAATCCTCATGGACCACCCCAGGGAGGATCCGTCTCTTATCCTCTTCTTTAATGACACCAAATTTTTCCAGCCAATATGCTAGTTTGTTACCTTCTTTATAGTTATGAACAAAGTCAACTTCTTCAAAATGATTTACAATCTTGAGTTTTAGTCCTTGTATAAAAAAAATGTTCTATTTTGACTTATGATTTGCGACTGCATAAATTAGTTTCTGTTGTTGAAATACTCCACCTCCCGCTAGACCTCATAGAAAGGGCCCACTCTACTGAAATAGTGAAAGGGAATTTAGTATAATTGCAAGTTTTTATTCACTAATTTCTTTTTATCTTTTATTTCAGCAAATAGAGCAATATTATTTTGCATTTAAGTATATTTGTTAGCTTCTTTCCATTATGAATTCTATTCTTTTTTTTAGCAAAAAACCCCTTGCGGGGCCGCCTTGGTCTGAGAGACCACAAACAGGGGGTTCTACATCATCAAATTCACCCGAGATTTGCACTTGACCCTGCTCGCACCAACATTATCAATTGAATTTTGGATACCCAATTCATATTTTTGGTAGGGTGGAGATTTGAACCTGGGACCTCCCTTGGAGGATTGCCCTCTCCTCTCCAACTCACCTACAACACCTGGGTTTATGAATTCTATTCTAGTTAAGCTATGTTTTAATTTTATTATGCAATTTGTTTTAATTTAGTTTTATTGTATTGAAAGTGTGCATTTATTTTTTAGTTTATTTTATTGAATTATAATGTTTGTTTAGTTCTATTTTATCCAATGCTGAATTGTGTTCTATTTTAGTTTACTATTGCTTAATTCCATTTGGGTGAGTGTGGATTTAATTATATATTATTAAAATTTTGTTGCAAAATTTTTTTAATCCTCTTTTTCTATAGGAATACTTTAGATAATCCAATACCTAAGTGAAATTCTTATAACTCTAACGCATATAAACTTAGGATGTCACCCTAGATTGATAAGGTTAAAATTATAAGATAAATGACACTCATCATTTGATACCACTTGTTAGGAACATTACAATAAAATAAAGCACATCCACATAGTATTTGTACTAATATACATAAATTAATGCAAATAATTAACATTATTGTAATAGAAATATAGCATATTATATTCTAGAAGCAAAATCACAATATAGAATCGTAATCCACTTCAAGGGGCAACTCATTGGAAGCAAATCTTCATTACAATATGAAAATATGAGATGATTGATCCTCTTGCCCCCTTGGTTCTTTTAAATACTCTAGGTAACCCTAACTCTAACACTTCAGGGTTCCCATCCATATGTAAGTGGAAGCTAAAGCTAGTAACTCCTAAACAACAACCATTATGTATTTATATAACGTCTCTTTATAATAAATAATGGTCACATCATCTAGACCCATTAGCCTAGGTGCCCAATGTACCACATGACTATGTAATTATTAATGATGTTAGGATAGGGTCCTAACACATAGTTAACCTATATTTTCAATAATAATGACCTACTTATTTACTTGGATAGTATAGTCACCCTTTTAATAAAAGGCCTCTTGGATAGTATAATCATCCTTTATATAGGCTTGTTGCATACCAAAAATAATATTGGTTGTTTTTCAATGAGTTTACATGTGTATTTATGAGGGGTAATGGTCCCCTCATACTAAGTGGGGTTTGAACCTTGAACCTATCAAAGAGAAGCCAAAGCCTTTACCACTGTAGTAAGATTGTAGCTAAAAAAACAATATTGGTTATTATTCATGAGAAACTCCTTATTTTTTAATATGCATTTTTGGTCATATTCTTTCCATTCATGGAGATATATTGATGTACATGCAATTTTGAGATCAATAATTGCAATAACATATGTAATTTTTAACAAATATGAAACTAATATTGATTTATATCTTCAAAAACATGTAGTAGTGTACTTTGCACCTTCTTGAAAGTGACTAACTTCAACAACCCAAGTTTTATGAAAGTTATTTTGCATTATTTTTGATCCATGGTGCATCTATGAGATCACAATTCAACATTAGAAGAAAGGGGTTTCTTTTGAATTCATTCATCTTCCCATTAATTTAGCTAATCTAAAATAATTTAAGTAATTAAGACAAATTAGAGGGAAAATATATTAGAATATAAAATAAATGCAATCAAATGATTCTAATGGAATCTTCAAAAGTGATAAAATAACATTAGTGTGACTAGATCCACAAATAACCTACAATAAAAAAGTGAAAGGACTTAATAAAGAGGGGAGGACAAAGTCAAAATTATCATACAATTATAAATCAAGAGGTCAAATGACACAATTGATCCATAGAATACATACACAATATTTTCAATAATTATAGTTTGATATCAATGTACAATATTTCATCACAAGGAGTAGCTCTAGTATTATAAAAATAACCAAAGGATCCTTACGATGAACACTAATATTTTATTTATAGAAATTATGATTAACCCTACTCCTAGTTGTGGTAAATTCACTTTAACCTTAGTTGCATACACTTTAGAATAATCATTTATCCAAAACATGTTTTTTTAGTCAAATTTAGCGCTAAAATATTTACTAAATCATTTAAATTGTCACTAAAATCACTTAGAAACAAGAACATTGATATCACAATCATTTTTTAAAAAATCCAAAGGATCCTTACAATGAACACTAAGATCTTATTTATAGAAATTATGACTAACCCTACTCTTGACTATGGTAAATTCACTTTAACCTTATTTACATAAGGTTTTTCAAAATATTTTAATCAAAACATACTTTGCTAGTCAAGTTTATGACTAAAACATCTATTAAACCATTTAGATCATCATTAAAGTCACTTTGAATAAAAATATTGCTATCATGGTCATTTCCTTTAAAATTATACCTTAAATCCTATGCCCATGAATCCCTATACACTAATTCACCTAACAAATCACTTGTATGCAAGCAATTGGCTTATATTTAGGTGATTCGAAAGGCTTGTCTAGTGAATAGATTTGTTTAAACTTTCTTGCAATTATCTAGTCCTCAACCTTTATTTTAGAAGATTGGTCTCGATCAATATTCTTGTTTAAACCCTTTGGTTATTTCCAACCACTTCTTGTCAAGAATTACCCCAATTTTGTTGTGTTCCTCCCTTCTCAAACTAATAAGTTCAATTAAAAAGTAGAATGGTTTTAGTCTACTACTAAAATTCTAGTGACTTGCAAGAATTTCAAGCACTATTTGTGGATTATTTCATGTTTTCATTATTCTATTAGTTTTAGAGTCTTCAAATTACAATAAATTTATAAAATTGTAAAAATAGTGGATGTCCCTCATTCACCTCACTGTAATGGTAGGTTCTATAGAATGCCCCTTTCGACATATTAAAGTATCTTGATATTTTTCAAGCCCGACATAGGTTCCACTATTTCATCATATTCCTCTATAGGGGGATTTTTCCTTGACTTAGGAACTTGATATGAGTAATGCCTCCATATTTGTAATGACTTTAGGAAATTATATCATTTTTCTAGAAGGTGATGTTGTATCTGCTTGGATGATTTTATTTTTATTTTCTGATCAAGCCATCCTATTGACCATCTATGACAAGTTTTACTTGGTTGAAAAGGAAATTTGGCAATCCATTACTAACCAATTGGGCTATTTTTTTATTTTTTTCACTATTTTTTTTTAATTACTATAGGAAGATTTCCAAGTGTTTATCATCTATTTCTTTAGAGAAATATTCATCACCTATATTTGTATTGTTTAATTACTTGGAATGGCTATCTACTAAAGTTGCTGGTCTAAGAATTTATATATGCATCTCAACATCTAAATATGATTAGTCTTAGATTAGAGCATCCACTTTTGTATTGTTTGTTGTCAAGTTGTCCTTGGTGAGCAACTTCTCACATTCTAAGATGTGGTTGAAATATATTTTAGTCTATCTCACTTCATGAATTTGTTCCCAAAGAGACTTGATTACTTTAGTGGTAGATAATATGGCCCCACTTCATTAATCTTCTTATTCAGACTCCTCTATTTGTTTCAACTAAGATATGTATTCATCCTCCTTTATTATAATTTTATTACCTTATATTTATATATGTCTATCTCATCAATATTTATCTTTTTCGTTCCAATTATGGCTTTACTTGACCATATTGCTACTCTAACTATTGTTTTTTTTGTCATCCTTGTTAAAATTACCTTTTGCATTTTCTCTTCTTCATATTGTTTTTCAATCCATTTTTTTATAATATAGTTGTTTATTTTCTTTCTTCAAGGCCTCTAACTCCTTCAACTAGGCAATTTTATTTTTCTTGCTTCTAGATTCTACCTTTTCAATTCTAAAACCATGAATAGATCTTGATTTTGCTGCTTGTACCCTATTCTTAATCGAGTAAGCTACAAATAGTTCATTTATATGGCAAGGTTTTCCTACTTTATATACTACACTAGTCTATAAATCTTTCTCTATGAAGATTCAATGAGGTTAACCTAGTTATATAATATGATTCTATTATTGGCCTACTTGTTTTCAACTGATATGTTTTATGCAACAACATTTGCCTTCCTCCTTTAGATACTTGTGCCCTTAATAGAGTGAGCCTTGAGGATGGCACAAATTTTCCTATAACAATAATATTTATTTGTTCTCTTTCTTTACATAAGAGATATATTTGTGAAGACAAAATGCAACACCAAATAACAAGATATAAATTAAACTAAAAATACAATGTTGCATAATGAATAATTTTATATTAATGGGGGGCCTCAAAATTCCATTGTTACAATAAGAATCTTTGAATTCTTTGATATAGATATACACAATTTTAGGGTTCTCTGAAACCCTAGATACAATGTTGGTGGTGTCTTCAGAATGCATCCTTACTCCTAATAAATGTGAGTGGACTTCGTGTTATCCAATACTGGGTCACTCCAGCTTAAGTAGCTACACAACACTTGTGTATATCCAATCCTACACATTGAAGATAATAACAAACGGTTAGTAATAACTGTGAGGGCTCCTCTATGTGAGACCCTCAAAAATTAATAAAACCCTAGTCATCCAATAATGAAACAACATGCAAATATGAAGTATATTAAAATAATACCAAAAATAAAATATTTACCTTATGATTTTTACCATTTTTTGATCTGATGTGATTTGTTGCAAGAAGTGATGTGGTGATGCCCTAGCATCACCCAAGGACTAGCCAGATTGTAGATCTTTGGTCTAAAACACCCGTGGGTGCTCGACGATTATAGAAAATACCTGTGGGTGTTTAAGAATGGTGGAATGCATCCATAGGTACTCAGAATTAGAAGAGAAGCGTCTAGAGGTGCTTGGGAGTGATAGGGAGCACTCGAAGGCATTTGGTGGCTAAAGAGGAAATCTGTAAAACCAAATATAGTTGGGTGAGAGGGGTGACGATGGATGCGGGGGCTATGGCAAGTTAGGATAGAGGGCATGAGTGCTTGGATACTCCAAGAAACTTGAGGGTGAATGACTTAGGACTCAGGATACAAATTGTTCAAAAAACTTCTTAGGATTCAAGGGTTGAGCCATCAAAATGGATCCTATTAATAATCCACATTAGGGTATGTTAGGGTTTGAGCGACATGAATTGTGTGGCTCAGATTAAAACACAACAGAGGGTGGATATTAATTTTGGGTGTGTGACATGGATTGATGTAGATGGATGGCTAGGATTAAGTTAAATCGGATGGCTAGGATCAATTCACTTATATAAACATATATTTATTAAATATATATATAATATAATATATAGAATATTAATATTTAAATATACATAAAATAAATGTATATAAATATATATGAATAATGGGTGGAAAATGGTAGGAAAACCTGGATGGACAATAAGTGGCTAGTTTTTGGTTTCTACAATTACCCCTTTTTGTACTGCGTTGCGTGAAACACAATGTAGTGCAAAAACACAATACACCTGTTTTGGCTAGGTGCAAAAATAGCTTTCTCTTGAGATGTGAAACATGAGCTTGAATACAAAAGAATGAAAGAATTTAGATTTTTGTGTAGCTTACCCCTTTAATTGATGAGTGAGTTTGTGGATGAATCTCATGAGATAATTGAAAAATATGTGCAAATGAATGGTGAAAATGTGATACCATTTTGCCCCAATGGTATGAAGGGGATTGGTGAAAAATGTGAAATGATGAGTCTATTTTTGCCCCAATAGATGAAGGGTTTTGTGAAATATGTGATGGAAAATGTGTCTATTTTTGTCCCAATAGATGAAGGATTTTGTGAAAAATGTGATGGAAAATGTGTCTATTTTTGCCCCAACAGATGAAGGGATTTGTGAAAAATGTGATGGAAAATATGTTTGTTTTTGCCCCAACAGATGAAGGAATTTTTACCAAATATAGATATCATGATCATGTAAGATGTATACCATTGTTGGAAATTCAAAACCAAATGTGGTTACCCCAAATTTGGGATGATTTGATGTTTTTGAATAATTTGCCTTCCGACATCATTGATATGTAAGGATGAATATGCAAAAATAAAAATAGTCAACTTTGGAGGGTCAACTAGTGACTATCAGATAATTCCTATGATCGGAACCAATCACCCTAGTTAAGACCAGTCACCATGATGACTTTCAAGAAGATGTATAATGATGAAATGTGATTTTGTCCATGTTTTAAATCCCACAAACTAGGCCATCAATGATAGCTTTTGTGTTGATTTTTCTTGGTAAGGTTTCACTCAAAATGTGAAGTACCAAATATGATTGTGATTTCGAACAAGGGGATGACCAAGTGTCCTTATGGTAGGTTATTCATCTTATCGAATTGCATGGATGCAAATTGCTACAATCTCCAAGTATATAGAATAACCCACTAGGTACAAGGTTCACTTGAATGTTGTTTGAAATTGGAAAATATGCAAATGATGATGTGGAATGATGTTGATGACTGTAAAAATGATTTATGGATGATGAGAGTGAATATTGTGATCATTTTGTGAATATTTCGACTATTTTGGAATGCTTTTGTAATTTGTGAAGTGAATGTGCAATTTGTGGTCGCGAACAAGAATTATGCATCCAAATTAGTTGAAATATTCACAAAACATTCTAATATGATGAAATAGATGCATGGATTTGGTGGGGATAAGCCACTATTTGGAAAAATTTGTTTTTTTGTCAAAATTGATGCCATATTTTGGTCGACGCTTTTGGAATGCGTAAATTCCCACCAATTTTTAGTCATTTTGTAAACACCTTGGTGTGCTTAAATGTGCCAAGAAATTCCCATGGGCATCTCAAGGTGCCCAAAGCAACTATAAATAGTTGGTAGGATGAGAAATGAAGCTCATTTGTGCATTTGAGAGTTTGAGAAGCTACGTTTGGGAAAGTTGGGTGAAGTTGAGTGGATTGAGGTGGATTGAACTAGGTACATAAGCTATGGTAGTGGATGGAGTAGATGTGGGGGCCAAAGTTGGACCTGGAATGTAGGCTACTGAGGTAATTTCCTTTATTGTATATTGTACAAAAATTTTGTGTTTTTGGTTTTTTTTAACGTGTAAATGACAAGTGTTTTGTGTTGTGTTGCAACTTAGGATTTTGGAGGCTCGACATCGGTTCTCATCGTACATTCCTAGGATGAGAAAGGTGGTATTAGAGGAGGATTGAGAATTACTGGAGGCTGTGGGGCTAGTGAAGGTAGCCTGGGTTGACGTGATTAGGGCAGATGAGGGGTACCTGTTTGCCTTGGTGAAGAGATGAGATCCATATAGGGGGACTTTTTAGCTCCCCATAGGAGAGGTGACCCTGACACTTGAGGATGTATATCACATCCTCAAGGTACCAATTGAGGGTATTCACATTGATATTGGACATGAGTGTGAGACAGATATGAATAATATATTCAGTGGTGGTTGGCGGAGTGTGAGGGTGGAGAGTGGGGGTATTCCTTACTTTTCAATGTATGTGGATAAGGAGTTGGATGTCCTCCATTCTTTGGTGATGTTCATGTTGGCCAACATCGTGGCCCTGACCTTGGAACCTGATAGGGTTAGTGAGCGATATGCTTACTACGAAGTAGGTGTATGCATGGTCTCCTACTTTATTGGTGTAGGTATACCAAGAGCTTTATGAGGTGAGGCAATGAGGGAGGAAGGTATTAGGATGTAGCTTGTTGTTGTAGTGTTGGGTATGGGATCACTTGAGCATAGCTCAAATGGAGGGCTTACCAGTGGTAGGCTTGGGTACGGAGGAGCCCTATGTTAGGATATTGGTGGTGGTCGAGGAGGTACAACCTACTTAGCTTGTATGGATGAGCCAGTGGTACTAGTATTTTTAGTTTGGATTGACATTTACCCAAGTGATATGGAGGCCATGATGGGGTAGTAGGTCGATAAAATATGGAGATCATCTATGTCAAGTGTGGTAGGCTAGGTGGGTAGTTGGGAGATATCAGAGTGAGGTTGATAATTTTTAGTTCTCAAAAGTAATCTGATAGCTCAGGTTGAGGCAAGGAATTTTGGAGGAGTTGGTGCTCTATAGGAGGTATCAATAGGAGATAGGTATACCATGTGTAGAGCCATAGAGGGAGGGTTATGAGGATGATGAGGAGATTGACCTCCCTGATATAGATGATTCAAGGACAACACCAGAGTATGATGCATGGTTTACTACACAACCACCATGGACATCAAATCTAGTAGCATATGATGGATATGTGGGTGAGGCTAAGGATGAGGGAACCCATGAGGCCCCTAAGTAGAAAAGATATCTTCAATCAAATAGTCAAAGGAGGAGGACTAATGGCAGGACTAGGTAGCCTCCTAAGAGTCGAGGAGATAGTGAATATGGAGATGATATGGAGGAGACTCTATATGGACCTCCAGATTAGAGTGAGAAGTATTGGGAAATGTTGGAGCAATAGGTAGTGGAGCAAAATGTGAGGATCACGAGGCCCCAGGTAGAACTACTAGATATGGATCATCGACATAATGTCAACATAGCACATATTCAATCTTAGCATAGGTATATCAAGGCATTGGAGGATAGGTTGATGGAGCATCATATTCCACTTCCTGATCCTCCAACCTCATTTGTATCTGAGGTTGCTAGGCATAGCTCTAGGTCTAGGGCTCCTTCTAGGTCACAAGGATCCTCTTGGAGAACTTAGATAGTGCTTAGATGCACTTTTTGTATATGAGCCTTGGTTCTCCATTGTATGTAGCCTTTTGGAACTCATTGTACATGTGATATTTATACATATATATATATATATATACATGGCTTTTACCTTTTTGTGTTATATTTTTTTGTGAATGCTTGTTTGTGCAATGCTTTTGTGGAATGCATTTTTATATGGATTATGAATGTATATGATATGTTATGGATGATTAATGTAATGTAGAATGTATAAATGATTAATGCAAGGTGGAATGTATGGATGATTAATGCAAGGTATGGAATGCAGATGTTCTAATGATCATAGTTTAGATCTTGCTTGGCCATGTTTCTAGCATTGTTGTTTAATTAGGGGCACAAAAATTGGTGGTATGTGAATGACTCATGACATAGATGTTTAACATGGAAGAAGATATGTATGTTGATATAAAGGAAGATATGGATGTTGATATGGAAAACTAACTATTTTGTAGAGACTCAAACATACTAGTGGTATCAAACTGTAGCACCCTAAAATTGGCGCAGTAAAATTATAAAATTTACATTCACCTTAGTAAATAATTTTAAAATCAAATTTAACCTCCCAAACCGCCCGTTAACCGTCGGGTATTCCGTTTCCCCCTTTTCCGTGCCAATTTTAGAGGTTGTTTTGACCGTTTGACGATATCGTCGCCGATCAGACGATATCGCCCCAGATTTGACGATTTCGTCTGGACTAGGACGTCCAGACGATCTTGTCGCAAAACTGAATTTGCATAGTTGGAATCTGTTCCAACGGGTCTCCAATCTGGCAGAAGCGTGTCTGCACCGTTGGGACCCTCCCCCGTTGGAGATCTCCCAAATTGGGATGATCTCCAACCTCCTACCTACTCCCTCTAAGCCTATTTAACCTCTAGGATTTTCCCTCCCCAACCCCTGGCTGAAATTTTCTGCAAAGTGATTCCCTCTACATTAGAACATCCTAATCTTGCATTTGCACTAGTTCCACATCGATTTTATTGCAGGTACATCATTGTTTTTCAGCCGAAGCCAGCATCCATCGTCGTCGATGAACCTGTTCAGATCGGAGGCGATCTTGTCGAATGCGAGACGATTTCGTACTGATGCGAGACGATCTCGACTGCAGCCCACATCGAGGCAATCAGTGCCTAGAGTTTGCTTTTCTCAACTCTGTTTCTATCATTTTATTCTGTAAATTAGATTATTTATTCAGTTTTTATGTTATTTTTGCATTTGGAGTTCACCCATTTAGCTTAGATTGCATGCTAAGTTCATGATCTGCTATTAAAGTACAGTAATTGGCTTTAAATTCTGTTCTTAAATATTGTTTAGTATTCATATTGCTATTTGGTGTAATTTGCCTCTGTTAGCACAATAGAATTTCTTGTATTTTGCATCTATTTTCTGTCTTGCAGGTCTCTAGCGAATTCGTCTGACGAATTCGTCAGATCTCAGACGATTCTATCAGTCTAGATGATTACGTCGGTTTGAGACGATTCTGTCAGATTACAGACGATTCTGTCAGATTACAGGCGATCCAGACTGCTTCAAACGTCAGAATCTTCTACAGACATCCGGATCAGGTATTTTTCATTGTCATTCTATAAAATTCTCTGTTTTCTGCTTTCAAATCTGTTTGCTGTATTCATGAAAGTTGCATTTTCATGTAGTTTTAATTTAGATTCATTCGGCCAAACCTAGGATATGAATGCTTAAGGTTAAAACGAACTCATCAAACACATTCCAAAACCTAGGCGTGGAAACTGCCGCTAAATGTTTCTTGGTGAACCCACCATCCGTCGAAAAATCACCAAAATACACCTCCCTTGAGAGGCGGGACCTTCGCAAAGTCCTCTCAGTCCGAGGTATCGCGACATCCTTTTCCCATCCTCCTTCTGGGCGTGGATCCTATAGCCTGAAGGTAGGGATGCGAAAAATTTGGAGCGATACATTTTGGTGAACCCGACGTGAATGCATCATAACCTTTTGAAAACAAAAACAAAAAAAAAAAAATTAGAACAACTAAAACTTAGATGCATTTTAAAACATTTAAGGTTTAAAGTCATGTTTAGATGGTAGCTCCTAAAAAGAGGTTAGCAGTTACTATAAACGTAGAAAATCAATTGGCAGCTATAGAAGTTAATTATGTCCTTAGTATCCCTGAAACGAGTAGAAATCAATCCTTGTGGGACGAACTTGACAGGAGACTTAGTATCATCTCATCTAGGTCCACACAACTTAAACAGATTAAGAGGCTAGTCTTGGATAGAATCCTGGATCCTCATCAATTAGTTTTTTATCATGAACTTCAGAGAGCCTGCCATAGATGGTTAGCCTATAGGAGAGCTCTTGTATCTTCAAAATTTTTAACTTTCAAGGAAAATCTTGAAGACACAGTTATAGTGCGCCCCTTTCTAGTTCATATAGATTCCTTAGAAGCTGATCTTATAATTAGGAGAAGATGGAACAAAACTCCTAGAGCTATGTTATATTGTAAATATTGTCGTGAGAATTATTATTATCAACCAGCATCTGAGATAGATAATATTACCATAGCCCTTTTCATCAAATTCTTAAAAGAAAACTTTCAATTTGAAGAAGAACATTTCATGACCCCTGAACAACTCGAACCTATTAATGATATTCATAAGTTATTCATAGAAAACTAGCTCATTTACTTTCAGTCTTATTATTGCGTGCATCTATTGTTTTATTTGCTGTCTTTATTGTATTATTTCAAAAAATTAAAGAAAAACTAAAAAAATAAAAAAACTTAGCAAAAACTTAAACACTTCAATTTCAAATATTATAGTAGGTATATAGTAAATATATACCTCTTAATTTGTTGCATATATATATATATATATATTTTTATATATATATATATTTGCTGAAATCAAAACTTAGCACCATGCCTAAACTTAGGAATGGCAAAGAAACTTTAGGGGAAGGAGAAGATTGGTTACAAGATACAACTGAAAACCCAAATGTCCTTCTTGGAGATTCAAATCCGGAAGGAGAAACTCTAGGTCAATCAGATGAAGACTTAGGGGAAGATAAAGAACAAGAAGCAAATGTTAAAGAGGATGGATCCTCATCCCCTAGAGTAGCTCCAAATGGAAATATTGCCTTTGACAATGCAGAGCATTTCAAGAGATTTCTCATGGAAAACATTGATGACCTTAATGTGGCCATTCGCCTTGATAAAGGGCAAATTAGTAAAACTCAAGCAGCCATGGAATATATGTGCAATATGCGAGACTAATCCCTTGTCTTTCATTGATCAAGAAAGTGATAAGGGTGCACCATCCAATACGGATATGGTCACTATAGCCCAAAGCATGTCAAAACAACAGGTTACCCAACCTCCTAAGGACCCTGTTACTCAACCTAAAATCACTCCCGCACAAAAGAAAATTCCCTTCACTACTTTATTCCGCCAAACTATTGAGCAAAATGCTTTAAGTAAACAGAAACCTAAAACTAAGCCAAATACAAACTTTCAGCAATCTGGAATACAACATAATACAGCTTCAAAATTCCTCCATAATACTTTTCCTACCAATAATTTACACAACAGTAACATGGCATCTAATCTGCATGTTCCTCCATCCTACGCCCATAACACTCATGTCAATGCCCTACCAAACCAATATGGGGGGCAAACTAGTAATCTGGAAGCCATGGTGAAACAATTAGCTTCACGTATGGACCAGATAGATCCCTACCGTCCCTCGTATAATTATCGAGAGATTTGTAGTCAACCTTTGGATCCCATAGTTGTAGCTCAACCATACCCTAAACATTTTCCCATGCCTGTTCTGCCTATATATAAAGGAACCGAAGATCCCATAGAGCATCTTCGCATGTTTAGGATAGCATGTCACGACATATCGCATGACGACTTGCTATTACTAAAAATGTTCCCCAAAAGTTTAGGTGGAATGGCATTAGAGTGGTACTATCAATTGCCCACTCATTCTTTAAGAAACTTTGAAGAAACATTTGAATCATTTGTCCATCAATTTAGTGCCTACATCGAGAGGCATGTAACTATTAAAGACCTATACAATTTAAAACAAGATAAGGATGAATGCTTTGCCGATTTCTTAGCTAGATGGAGGCAATTGACAGGAAAAATGCACTTTGTGCTACCCTATAGGGAAATGTTAGACATCTTCATCAACAATTTACAAGAACAACTTTCTTATGAGCTATCAATAGCTACTTTGACTACCTTCGATCAAGCTATAGATTTAGCTCGAAGAGTAGAAGATGCCCTCATTAGGAGAGGCCAACTTAGGAAGAAGGATGATGAGAAAACATCTAGAAATCAATATAAAAACAAACAGGTTGTCGGTGACGGAGTCATCGACAACAGAAATGTTGCTAATATCAATGCAACGAAGACAACGGAAAAATTCATATTGAAACCTCCTGACAAGCCTCCTCGAGAATTCACTAGATTAAACCAACCTTTGTCAACTATTTTACCTCAATTACTCGAAAGAGGTTTGATCCAATTACCCGCTATCCGGGAACCTGACCCAAGTATACCCGGATATAGAGCTGATTTGCACTGTGATTTCCATAGAGGACCTGGACATTCTACCAACGCTTGTAAGAGATTGAAACATAAAATACAAGATTTGATTGACAATAATGAAATGGAAGTGCAAGCCTTCCAACCTAAACAAAACCCTCCTAATAATACTCAAAAGACCATTCCCCAAAATCAAAATCAAAACGCCAATCAAACTTTAGACATATTTCAACACCCTTTACCAAGACATGGTAAAGAGGTGGCCAATCAAATCGAACATCATAATGTTCCCCCTCCTACCCGATATGTAGGAACCATTAGCGGACAATTACACTGTTCGGGATTCTCAAATATTTGACACGACCTTATCCCTAGTTACAACCAGGCCCTTACATAATTTTCAAACTTCGATTCTAGTGATATAGAATCGGATAGTGAAAGTGAACTAGACATTACTTCAAACCAATCGAATAGTTCTGAAAATGAATCAGATCCTATTCAACTCTGTCACGAGATGCTATGGTTCCAGAAGAACCATTTCCTAGAAGAGTCACTACTCGACCTTCTTCTAATATAGTCCTTCCTTATGAACAAGCCATAAATTCTCAACCGAGACCGTTTCAACGTCATCACTATAACATTGTAGGAACCATTGGAGTCGTTACTCGACAACAAGCTCAAAATTCCCAACAAGAATCAAACCAGAATGATGGATCAGCTCCATTCGTTCTGAAAAACCCTAATAAAGGGAATCTTGCTTCTAATATCCAATCTAAACCCCCTTACAGTATTAATGAACAATTGTCCAACACTACGGCCAGAATTTCCCTCTTAGATTTATTAAGATCCTCTCCCACCCATAGGGATGAGTTGATGCTTACATTGAGCCAAATGATGGTGCCTCAAAACATTCAACCTGAAGCTATGGCCAATACTATCATCACTCGAGAGATTGATTGTATTGATTTCGGGATAAAGATATCCCACAACACAGTTTACATAAGGACAATCCCTTATACATTACTGCTTTAATTGGGGATGTAGCTGTCAAACGAGTTTTGATTGATAATGGCTCATCTCTAAACATTTGCACCTTTGACTTCTACCAACGATTTGGCTTTAGAAGTGATGAAATGAAGAAAACTGATATGATCATCAAAGCTTTTAATGACGAAACACAAGAAACGTGTGGAGTTATCACCCTCCCATTGCAAGTTGGTCCTAGAACCCTAGAAACAACCGTGTTTATTGTACATTGCCCAACATCGTACAATATACTTTTGGGTCGCCCTTGGATCAACGCCATGCGAGCGGTCCCATCAACTTTACACCAATGTGTTAAATTTGAGTTTAAAAATCAGTTGGTCACTATTCATGGTGACCCTAGACCTTTTGATATGTGTGCTTTGGCAGAACCAGTTGGAGTGCAATTTTGCCCTACTCTGTCATCCACACATCCTAGTTCTTCTTTTTCATCTAAAACTATGAAACATAAACCCATAACTTCACCTAGTTCCCCTCCATTAACTTCATCCTCCTATATAGATCAACAACCCTCTAAACAAATTACTTTAGAACCTCAAAAAGATTTCAAATCTACAACCAATTCTTCAACTACTACCCCTACAAATTCAAAACCTCTAGACACATCTATCATCCCTTCCACATCTCAAGACATAGGTAATAAACCTTCTACATCTTATGCCCTTTCTGATGAACTATTACCAGATTTATCTACAACCTTAATATCAGAAAAAATGAATGCTTTCATGCAAGATTCAAACCTTTTAAATAAATTGCCGCCATCTCCTCGTACTTTGGGCCTCCCACAACCTATGGGAAGTACTTACCAAGTCGGGAGTTGTGCCTTCATTTATAAAGGATATGACTAGGGAAGAATCCCTCGGAATATCAAAACTCATCATGAGGGATACGCTCGGTGTTATTTTACCAATGATTATATTAAAGCTAAACCCATGATGCTTAAAATGGGATATGAAGGGAAAGGCTTGGGACCTTTCCAAAATGGCATGAAAGAACCTTTCGAGGTAGAACCGTGGCCTGCCCGCTGTGGTGTGGGCCTATTTCCTAGTAAGGGACAACCCTTTCCTTTTGAAGAGGATGATCACCTCATATGCTATCAAGATTATTTGGATAGGCATGTTGATTTGCCTCTTAATAATCAGTCGTTTTCATGCAACATGCTATCCATAGCATACCCTGAAATGATTGTTGACCCCGATGAAGAGTTGGAAGGAGATATCTTCCATGATGTCTCTGTTGAAGAGATGTTACACAATGGGTTTTATTTTGATGGTTCTATACCAACTATAGCCCAACTTGAGGCCACTGATCCTCCAGAATGAATTATCTAAATTAACCTTACAAGAATTACAAGAATTGGGCGTTTCACCCGCCCCACCTAATTTTGAAAGAGATCTACACATGGAGGTAGAAAATGTCATTAAAATTAACATTGGAACTGAGGACAATCCTCACATAATCAATATTGGAGCAGAACTAAGTCCAGAAAAACAAGAACAATACATTGCATTCCTTAAAGAGTATGAAGATGTCTTCGCTTGGACATACGAAGATATGCCAGGTCTAGACCCTTCCGTAGTCATGCATCATCTAGTGGTCCATCCGGATGCTAAACCGGTTAAACAAAAACTTAGAAAAATGCATCCCAAAGTGGCTTTGCTAGTCAAAGGGGAGTTAGAAAAACTCCTGAATGTTATCTTTATACAAGCTATTGATTATGCTTTGAATGGATCTCAAATGTAGTTCCAGTCACCAAGAAAGAAGCTACCAAAGTTAGGGTTTGCACCGATTTTAGAGATATCAACGTTGCATGCCCTAAAGACGACTTTCCTCTTCCAAACATGGATCAAATTATTGACTTTACTACCGGAAGTGGGATGATGTCCTTAATGGACGGATTCTCCGGTTATAATCAAATTCGGATAGCTCCTGAAGACCAGGCTAAAACAGCCTTTATTACCCCCTGGGGTACCTTTTTTTGGAAAGTGATGCCATTTGGCTTAAAGAACGCGAGTGCAACTTACCAACGAGCTATGACCTACATTTTTCATGATATGATGCATGATATCCTACATGATTATGTAGATGATATTATAGCTCGCTCTCTTATTGAAGATCATCATTTGGATGATTTGCGAAAAGTCTTTAATCGATTACGAGAATATCTCATTCGGTTAAATCCAACAAAATGTATATTCGGAGTTAAGTCCGGCAAACTATTGGGGGTTTTAGTTTCTTTACGTGGTATCAAAATTGACCCTCTCAAAATTGCGGCTATCACCGATATGCCCGCACCTACTAATATATCTGAATTACGAAGTTTACAGGGTAAACTTCAAGCTATCCGTCGCTTCATTGATAAGCTGGCGGACAAAACTGGTCCTTTTCTCAAACTTCTTAAGAAGGATGTCCCTTTCAATTGGGACACAGAATGTAGAGAAGCTTTTGAACTTCTCAAACAATATCTCCTTAACCCACCGGTGCTTTCACCGCCTAAATCTGATCGCCCATTTCTCCTCTATATTTTTGCTTCGATTCTGCCTTAGGAGCTATGTTAGCTCAACTCGATGATGAAAAATGAGAACGTGCTAATTATTATATTAGCCGAACCTTCATCAGTTATGAAACCCGCTATACAGCGTTAGAGAAGCTATGTCTAGCAGTCATTTTTGCTACGCAAAAATTACGACATTATATGCTTAGTCAAAAAATGTATGTCATTGCTAAATACGATCCCTTAAGGTATCTCATGAGTCGACCTTATTTATCGGGTCGCACAGCCAAGTGGGTTCTTGCTCTAAGCGAGTTTGATCTCACATTCATAGGACAGAAGTCTGTTAAGGGTCAAATCATAGCGAGATCAATTAGCTGCTGCACCCTTAGAGTCTACTCATCCCCTCATTATCGAGTTTCTCGATGAATGCCTTCAATTAGAGGCGAGACCTTGTTGAACAATGGTCCTTATACTTTGATGGAGCCCGATGCATGAGTGGGGCTGGTGCGGGTATTATTTTAATATCTCCGCAAAAACATCTTATTCCTCTGTCCTTCAAACCGACCTTTGCTTGCACCAACAATACTGCTGAGTATGAAGCTCTAATCCTTGGATTACGAGCTGCTCTAGCACTAAAAATTAAACACCTCTTAGTTTTTGGGGATTCCCAATTAGTTATAAACCAAATTAATGAAGTTTATCAAACCAGAGATGATAAACTTCGCCCATATAAGGCCTATGTTTTACAACTAATGTCCTTGTTTGATCAAGTCACCTTGGAAGCCATTCCTCGAACTAGCAACCGTGCAGCTGATGCCATGGCCGCAGCTGCATCTCTCCTGCCCTTGGAGTTAGACGACGAATATGCCACTATCATTATTCGTCGGCTCCAGGAACCCGCTTCAACTAAGTCATGCTTAGAGCCTTTGGATGTGTTTCTAATCAATGAAACTACTCCTGAACCTTGGTATCTGAGACATATTTGATTTTCTCCAAAATGGGACTTTCCCTGACAATTCTAATAGAAACCAGCGTCGGTTATTACGTCGACGAGCAAGTCGCTTTGTAATAATTGGCAATACTTTATATAGGAGATCTTTTGAAGGTATCCTATTAAGATGTTTAAACTTAGAAGAGTCTAAATCAGCCTTGAGTGAAGCCCACGATGGATCTTGTGGAGGACACTTTAGTGGTAGTGCCATTGCTAAAAAGCTCCTTCGGATAGGATACTTTTGGCCTACCATGGAAACGAACGCACATGAGTATGTGCGCCATTGCGACAAGTGTCAAAAACATGCTGACCTTGTCCATGCGCCTGCACAAGAGTTGCAGGCTATTTCATCTCCTTGGCCCTTTTCTAAATGGGGCTTGGATATTATTGGTAAAATCAATCCTGTGTCATCTGATGGACACAAGTTCATCATAACTGCCACTGAGTATTTCACGAAGTGGGTTGAAGCTATGCCTTTAGCTTCTTGCACTGGCTCACAAGTCTCTAAATTCATTTTTAATCAAATCATTTGCAGGTTCGAAATTCCTGCGAATCTCATCTCTGACAATGGAACTCCTTTCAAAAATAAAGATGTTAAAAAATTATGTCAAAAATATAAGATTCAACATCGTTGGTCCACCCCCTATTATCCTCAGGGTAATGGTCAAGCAGAAGCATCTAACAAAACTTTAATCAAAATTCTCAAAATATTAGTCAATAAAACTGGCCGTGACTGGCATATTCAATTATATCCAGCCTTGTGGGCTTATCGAACTAGTGTTCGAACCCCGACGGGCACTTCACCATTTGTTTTGGTATATGGTGCTGAAGCAGTTTTTCCATTTGAATTGGAAGTTCCTTCTTTGGCTCTGCTACTTCAAGATACCGAAGTAGGAGATGAATATCGTCTTTGGCGAGACTCAATCAGCTGGAACTCCTCGATGAAAAATGCATCAATGCTTTGGAGCATCTCCGTGCTTACCAAAACAAGCTTAAAAGATCATATGCTAAGAAAGTTCGTCATCGATCCTTTGAGATTGGCGACCTTGTTTTAAAAGAAAATCAAAAAAATACAAATGCAACCAAAGAACTTAAAGGTAAATTTGAGCCCAAGCTGGCTCGGACCATACATCATTATTGCTAAATTTGAATCAGGAGCATATAAATTATCTACCTTAGATGGTAAAGAACTTAAAGAACCCATGAATATTTTGCATCTTAAACGTTACTATGCATAAACTTGGTCATTTCATCCATGTATATATTTGTTCAAAATTACTATCTTGTATTTCTTTCAATTTATAAAAATCCAAAAACACCAAAAACATTCATAAATCTCCAAAAATCTTCAAAAACTATCTATTGCATTTATTTAAAGCACTTGTTAAATTCTTTTGCTCAAAAACTAAAATCAAAATAAAAATCTAAAAACAGCTATATGCTTGACTCTTTCGAAACCAAAACAATATACAGAAGAAAGAGAGAGTCAACATTCTCAAAACTTCTCAAAAGTGTTTATATATATTTTCTTACAATTATTGCAGTTATATGTTTCAACTTATTTTGGATAAATTAGCATTTATTTTGAATCCCTCACTTGCACACTCACAAAAAAAATAAATATCTTGCTTTTATCTGGCATGATTACTAATCTCTCTTATATCAAAGTTCACAAATTTCAATTAAATAAAGTTTGAGCATAGAGAATTGATCTTGTTATTTACCTAAACCAAGCACATCTTTTCACAATAAAATGATTATATTTGTAATTTCCATGTTTTGCTACATAGTAGAACTGATTTCTTGAGTGAAAAGTTTCCCCTGCTATCCTATCATGCACATGGTCTAGAATCTTTGAGAATTGGCAAAAGGACAAGCTCACCCCTACCGAGAATAAAAATCCCTTGCTCTACAACTAATCCGAGCAAGTATCCCTAGCAAAGAAAAAGAGAAGAAAAATTCAAGAAAGAAGAGAAAAGAAAAATGTTATTTCAGCAATGTTCCAAGTATTATCAAGCAAAAGAAATACAAAAAGAAAAATAAGCAAAGTTCAAAAGAAAGCAAGAAAGCAATAAAATCCCTTTCCCTACCCTTTGAAAAGAAAAGAAGGGTTGATGAGCTTGAATCCCTGGAATTCTCAATTATTCGAAAACTGTGAGGTAAGCCCCATAACAGGTGGTTTGTGCCCAACTCGCTTGGCCTTGGGTAACTCCTAGCGTGGCGATATGTCTGTCACATTAGCGACCTTCTTTTGTACAGACCTATGTCTGCTTATGGATTAGCTAGCTCTTGATAATCCGACCTACATAGTAGTCTAATATGGTTATATGCATCTACATCATGGTTAATGAACATTTATTTGGTTTCTTCAAATCACTTGTATCATAGTATCTTGCTCAAAACTGGTAAATGAACAATGCAATTGCACACACATTTGTATTTGAGAGATTTTGTTTATCATTAGGATAAATCAAGATCGGAAATGAATGCACATATGCACATGGGATTCCTTATAAATCTAACTTTTGTCTTCAAAATACTTTGAAATATTATTTTTGCAACTTGTTTGGAATAATCAAGTACAATTATTTTTCACAAAGACAACTATAGAATTAGAAAAATCAAAAATTTCTTCCAAATTACACAAATCAAATCATATATATCATATTGACTTTCGTGACGATGGTATAGTTTCAAAACCAAAATTGGAATTTTATGCCTAGCGCAAGTCCTCATTTTCATCTTTTACTGTTCATCAAAAAAATCAACCATGCAATAAAACTATCTTTTTTTTGATTTTCGCGATGATGGTATAAGTCTATACCTACATATTCTATGCCTAGCGCAAACCATTGTAACAATTTTTATTCCCCATTTTATCAAAAATCATAAAAACCATATGACTTCATTTTACACAAATTATGCTTTTCAAAAGCAAACCCATTTTTTCACTATTTTTATGTCATTATGTCAACCTTCAACTTTGCAATGATGGTATAATTCCTAAGGAATTATTCACAAATTTTATCACACTTAGGAATTTATGCCTAGCAAAAATCATTTTAAAAATATTTCATGCATAATATTTTTCATGAAAGTCTGAAAACAAACCAACCATCATCATCATCATTTGCACTATCACAACAAAGTCTTAAGACAGTCTCTTAAGCACTCTTTTACTTTTCGCAATATTTCTATACTGGGATTAGCTTGACGACCGAGTGAGCGGCGACTCCATGAAATGGTCTATAATAGCGACAATGTCCTTTGAAATTATTGTTAAAAGTCCCCTTTTATTTTTATCAAATTATTGCATCACATACAACCACTTTGTTACATCAGATTATTTCATTTAAAATTTTATAGCATGACATTCAAATTATAATATTTCCAACGACATAATTACATGAATTTTCAAATCAATCAATCAAAACATAAAAGCATCATAAACATACATAAGACACAAGTCATATGATCAAAAAAAATCTCATCTATATATATATATCTCAAAAATATATGTACATCATCTCAGCTAGATTGGTATGCCACAATCCATATCTTGGCATACTCAATCAAATGTCCTCCGAGCAGTGTCTCGAGAGCCCCTAGAGCTCTCAGCCTCATCTCCTCCCCCGCCCTACGGAGGACGAGGTGGCCCCATCGTAGTATGTGTGGTACTGCGAGTCCTCGTCGTCGATCGGGATGAGCTCCTCGACGACCCTGTCCTGATCGGATCTGCAATAGCAGTCGACAGCTGTACCCTCTGGCCCTCGGGCACCATCTAAAAATAGATCCCCTGGTAGAATGCGGTCTGAGCAACCGACCGCATCAGCTCCTGAGTGCTCGCCCCTCCGCCCCGTGCCCTGAGGCGTGCAATCTCATCTCTGAGCTGTGTCACCTCAGCTCGATGTCGTGCAGCCTCGTCCTGCAGAGTCTGCACCTATGCCTGGAGATGGATATTCTCCGTCCGGAGAGTCACCGTCTCGCTGCTCTCTCCTGTGTCAATGCCCTTGCCCTTATCGGGCGATGGTGGCCTCTCTCTCTGTGGAGATGGGGGTCTCTCCTCCCTCCTCTCCCGCTGTCGCGGCCTCTCCTGTGCCTGTGGCCTCCTCTGCTCTCTCCCGTCGTGACCCTGGGCCGCCTCTATCGCTGCCTGGCGCCGCCTCCCTATCCGACGCACAACTGCGTGGATCGGACCCTGTGCCCTCGTCATCCGAGGAGGGCGGATGCCTACGTACCAGGCATCATAGCCATCGGCTACCCTCGCGTCGTCCCCATCCACTGGCTGGATGGGGGCATCGTCTGCGTCCTGGCTCCAGAAGCGCTGCATGTCAGGAGCCCCGCTAACCGTGGTGTTATCCCGGACAGTCCGGGAAAACTCGTAGTCCCTCAGAGATGGGATCCCCTGCTGCAGACCGAACTGTCTCAAAACTCGGTCATAGCGGTGGAGCTCCACCTCTCCTCTCTCCATCCGTAGCCAGCAGACTCGCCTGATGCGAGCCAGCTCCTGTCCATCCTCGGCCCACCCTGGGTGCCCTCTCCATGGTCTCCAGGTGATCTGATCCGGGACCAAGTCATCCAGTAGCCTCCGGGACATCGGTAGGTCGATCCGCCGCTGTGACCCTCTTCGGAGCCACCAGTAGAAGACTCGGGGCCTCTCCCCGTCCACCCCTGTCAGTGGAAGCCCTATCGGCCTCCGCACTGCAATGTGCTCCCAGCACCAAACCTGTAGGAGCGATGTCATCACCAGACATCGCCCGCCCTTGTACACGACCCCATACAGGATCCTGTACAACCGGCATAGAACAAAGCTGCCCCAGCAAAACCTGTACCCATGGTCTCTCATATCGTAGATCACATCTGCGAGCATCCATGGTACCCTGCACCCGCTCTGGTGGCACAGCAAAAGTCCACCAACCACTCCAGCTAGAACTCGTGTGAGTCTAGATGCCCCAGGCATCTGGCGTAGTGCCTCGATATTCACTCCGCCCTTCTCCAGGGTGAAGCTCGGGTCACCACACAGCCGTCCCATAGCGTGGCCCTGATTGGCCGTAGGAGTGATCATCCGTCCTTGTATGGGGATTCTCAGAATCCTCCATACATCCTCTAGTGTGGGAGCCATCTCCCCTGTCGGTAACCAAAAATAGGAAGACCCCGGATACCATCTCTCTGCTAGGGCTGTTAGAAGCCCCATGTCCGTGGATACTTGTGGCATCTCCGCCACATGCTGTAAGCCGGCCTGTGCCAGCAGATCTCGCTCTGCCTGTGTCAGAGCGGCCAAGTCATCTCTCAAACCTCCATATTTCCACTCCCTGCTCTTTAGTAATCCTCTCTGCAACATAAACAACAAAACAACAAACAATCATTAATAACAATTCCAGTAATTAATAATGCAACTTAAAGATCAATTTCATGTAATTGATGATATCGCCCACTATTGGACGATATCGTCCCAAATTTGAGCATAATCGTCTCCGATCTCGCTTGTCGAAATCGTCTCTAGATTGACGAAATCGTCCCCCTTTCGCCGATTTCGCCCTTGGGCGAAATTGACGAAATTGAGACGATTTCGTCGAAATCGGGACGATTTCGTCCCGACGACGTCGACGGCCAAAAACGGCCGCGATGCTCCAAATTCACCTAAAAATCACTTAAAAAGCATGTAAAAATTAAATTAAATCAGTTCTAGCTAAGTCTAGGCTCTTACCCGTAGACCGCGTCGGACCTCTGCAGATCTGTGCGTCGTCTCCACCATTTTTGCTTCAGAGCTCTAAAAACCAGAAAATGAACAGTAAAAATGAATTAGGGTTTTACCCTATTTTTCTTAATTTTATTCAACAATAATTTTTTGCTTTTTCGCGTTTTTACCTCAAACGTTCGATTTGGGTAAAAACACGGAGGGGGCACCATAGTAAGTTGTCGTACGATTCGACCAAGAATCGTCGCCTAAAAATGGGTATAATTTTTTGCTTTCTCGTAGATCGAGAAGAACTCATCTTTAACGCATTTTCTTCGGAAAATTCGCTAAAGAGGGGGCAAAATGTAGCACCCTAAAATTGGCGCAGTAAAATTATAAAATTTACATTCACCTTAGTAAATAATTTTAAAATCAAATTTAACCTCCCAAACCGCCCTTTAACCGTCGGGTATTCCGTTTCCCCCTTTTTCGTGCCAATTTTAGAGGTTGTTTTGACCGTTTGACGATATCGTCGCCGATCAGACGATATCGCCCCAGATTTGACGATTTCGTCTGGACTAGGACGTCCAGACGATCTTGTCGCAAAACTGAATTTGCATAGTTGGAATCTGTTCCAACGGGTCTCCAATCCGGGCAGAAGCGTGTCTGCGCCGTTGGGACCCTCCCCCGTTGGAGATCTCCCAAATTGGGATGATCTCCAACCTCCTACCTACTCCCTCTAAGCCTATTTAACCTCTAGGATTTTCCCTCCCCAACCCCTGGCTGAAATTTTCTGCAAAGTGATTCCCTCTACATTAGAACATCCTAATCTTGCATTTGCACTAGTTCCACATCGATTTTATTGCAGGTACATCATTGTTTTTCAGCCGGAGCCAGCATCCATCGTCGTCGACGAACCTGTTCAGATCGGAGGCGATCCTGTCGAATGCGAGACGATTTCGTACTGATGCGAGACGATCTCGACTGCAGCCCACATCGAGGCAATCAGTGCCTGGAGTTTGCTTTTCTCAACTCTGTTTCTGTCATTTTATTCTGTAAATTAGATTATTTATTCAGTTTTTATGTTATTTTTGCATTTGGAGTTCACCCATTTAGCTTAGATTGCATGCTAAGTTCATGATCTGCTATTAAAGTACAGTAATTGGCTTTAAATTCTGTTCTTAAATATTGTTCAGTATTCATATTGCTATTTGGTGTAATTTGCCTCTGTTAGCACAATAGAATTTCTTGTATTTTGCATCTATTTTCTGTCTTGCAGGTCTCTGGCGAATTCGTCTGACGAATTCGTCAGATCTCGAAGAGATTCTGTCAGTCTCGAACGATTACGTCAGATTACAAGCGATTCTGTCAGATTACAGGCGATCCAGACTGCTTCAAACGTCAGAATCTTCTACAGACATCCGGATCAGGTATTTTTCATTGTCATTCTGTAAAATTCTCTATTTTCTGCTTTCAAATCTGTTTGTTGTATTCATGAAAGTTGCATTTTCATGTAGTTTTAATTTAGATTCATTCGGCCAAACCTAGGATATGAATGCTTAAGGTTAAAACGAACTCATCAAACACATTCCAAAACCTAGGCGTGGAAACTGCCGCTAAATGTTTCCTGGTGAACCCACCATCCGTCGAAAAATCACCAAAATACACCTCCCTTGAGAGGCGGGACCTTCGCAAAGTCCTCTCAGTCCGAGGTATCGCGACATCCTTTTCCCATCCTCCTTTCGGGCGCGGATCCTATAGCCTGAAGGTAGGGATGCGAAAAATTTGGAGTGATACACAAACAAACTCACTAAAATTACCTAATCCTTCTAGGACCAAATGTGTGTGTAGTGAATTCATTTACCAAATAAAGAGCATGGTAATGACTCAAGTCAAGAACCAATGTGTTTGTAAGTGAGTTCATTAACTCATCTCGAGTAAATTGGGTAAACTTGATATGGATGAGACCAAGAAGGTAGCTTATTTGTATGAGTGGTCAGAGGTCTTTTTAAAAGATATGTGTCGCTACACATGAGCATACTCCAATGCTAATCAAGCGTCTATAGCTTCGGTGGAGGCTAACTCCATATCCCATGATTTATATTTTTTATCTCTTAAGTTTTTGGAATGACTACCTAACCATCTGACTAGAAATGTAGTATGATCCTTATAACCCAATTATCAGTGGTGTGTGATGTAAAAGAGTTAGATCTTTGGGGAATCAAATTCTCAACCTAAGTATGATGAGAATTGTACCCTATCCTTACTACTCCATATTTTGGATTTGGAAGCAACTGTGATAGTGGTGAAAATCACTATTTTTGTGGACTATGTTGAATGATGGGATAGGTAAGGAATTACCCTTTTCACTTTGAGGTTTGAGCCAAGGATGGTGTTATCCCTCTTTGACACAAGATGTTTTTAAGATGTGAATTTGTGTTTGGTTCAAGAATATTTTTTGAATAAATTCCCAAAACTCAAGATTTTCTTAGTGTATATGTGTGATGGTATGACAAGGAACTCGACATGTATTTTGGAGGTTTTTTAAAACACTAGGAGTGGTTGGGTGACTGAAAATACCTAGGACTTTATGGAAATGTGGCTTTGGAAATGACAACTTGGCTTGGTGGAATTTTGTGGATGATGTTGTTAAGGTACCCCTGATTAAGGCAACATGACTTTATTGAACCAATTAAAATCTTAAACTTAATAGATGATCCTTAATATGAAATGTGAAATGTGTATGTGAATGCAATATATGAAGTGAAATATGTGCAAATGAACTGTGTGTAACTTAATTTATGCAATGCAATGTGTCAAATGAAATGTAGGAAATGTAATGTTGTTTTTGTGTAATAGCCATATGTATATACATACATATATCTCATTATGCATAGAATATCCTCAAGTGTATAACATTAAGTGGTTTAGGTTCTTCCTCTCCCTCTATACTGGCAAGTCTATAAGTACCATTAGCCACTCTATGAGTAAAAATTTATGGACCCAACCAATTAGCCATGAATTTATCATGAAGATGCGACAATGCATTAGTGTTTTGTTGATTCTATTTAAGGAAAAGATCTCCTACTTGGAATTCACGTAGATGAAATTTTGCATTATAAGCACACTTTAGTCCATTTTGATAAACTCGTAAATGTTCTATGGCATTGACTCACCTCTTATCAATAAGTGTGATTTTGTCAAGATGTGCTTGTCTAGTAGTGTCATCATCTATGAATTCTTGCAAAGAAATTTGCAAGGAAGGGATCTCAAGCTCAAGAGGCATGATTGCTTCAGCTCCATAGACCAATAAAAATTGTGTTGCCCTTGTAGGCATGTGAATGCTTGTTCAATAAGTCCATAATGCCAAGGTAATTTGTGTATGCCAATCTCTATAATTTTCTTTAACAAGTTTCTTGAGAATAGCAATTAAGGCCTTGTTGGAAGCTTCAGCATGTCCATTTTTTTTTGGGTTATAAGGAGTCAAGAAATTGTGTTGAATGTTATATTTCTTGCAAAGTGCTCAAACATCCTTGTTCTTGAAAGACTTACCATTTTTTAATATTATTTTTGAGGGGATACCAAAATGAAAAATGATGTGGTGAAGTATAAACTCCTCAATTCTAGGTCCTATCGTACTAGTTAGAGGAATTACCTCAACCCACTTTGTGAAGCATTCAGTGGCTATTATGATGAATCTATGTTGTCCCAAGTAAGGAGGTAAATTTATTCTAATTAGATCTAAACCCCATTGTGAAAAGGGCCAAATTATTTGAATAGGTTGTAAATCTTGTGATGGTACATGAGTTAAATTAGCATGTTCTTAACATTTCTTGCAATGTTTGACATAAGCGCAACAATCACATTCTATTGTGGACCAATAAAAACCCATGTGTAAGATACACTTTGCAATGGCCATTCCATTAAAATGACCACCACAAGTACCATCACGGGCTTCATCTATGGCTCTTTGTGCCTCACTAGACTCGATACAATGAAGGAGCACTCCATCATAACCATGTTTATACAACATGTCCCATAAGAGAACAAAATGAGTTACATTTTTCTTGAATGTGTATTTAGAAGTTCAAGAAATATCATATGGGATTGTTCCAAACTTGAGAAAACCTACTATTTGGCTTGACCAAGGCTCCTATGGATCCAACTAGATAAAGCAAACATCCTTTTCATATTTAGATTTAGCATGAGTAATTGTAGATTTAGAGACTATTAAAATTATAAGGGGTTTTACCTCTCCAAAGGAATCTTTTGGAATCAGTGATCCAAGAGACGTCATTGCATCTACCAATCTATTAGTCAAATGTGGCAAACTATTTATTTCATACCAATAAAAATTAGAGAGCAATTTCATTGTGACTTTGTGATAAAGCTTAATGGTAGGTTCTTTGTATTTATATTCTCCATTGATTTTCTTAACGATAATTTAAGAATCACCAAATATTCTGATGTGCTTAATGCTCATAGTTATAGCTAATTGAAGACCTAATATTAAGTCTTCATAATCTACAGTGTTGTTTGTGTATTGGAAGTGAAGTTTGAATGATAATGGGATAGGTACCCCCTGGGGTGTATGAAACACCACTCCAACACCTTGACCTTTTGTGCACTTAGAGCCATCAAATAATAGTGTGATATCGATGTCTTCCTCTAAAATGACATCTTCTTCTTGTTCGATGATATCAAATATTGAATCATTTGGGATCTCAATAATCAAAGGATGGTCACTAGGTAGTGGAGATTCCGCAAGCTGATCGGCTATTACCTGACCTTTAATGGATTTTTGGCTAATGAATTCCAAATAAAATTTAGCAAGGAGCATCATCCATTTAGCAGTGCGGGTGTTATTGTAAGTGTGAGATATCATATACTGTAGAGGATTTTCTCTAGGTATGACATATGTTGTGTGACTAAGCATGTAATATCAAAAAAACCACTGCTAAGGATAATTTTTCTATATAAGCGTATCTAGTTTCGTAGCTTACCAATGTTTGACTAATGTAGTAGATAGCTTGCTCTCTATTTTCTTCATTCTTTTGTGCAAGCATTATCCCTAATGCAAAGTTTGTTTCTAAAATATAAAGATAGAAAGGGACCCCCGAACGAGGAGGATCTAAGACTGGTAGAGAAGCTAGGTATTGCTTAATATCATCAAAGGATTTTTGACATTCATCTGTCCAAGAAAATGGCACCCCATTTTGTAGTAGGTGATTGAATAGCCTACATTTTTTAGAAAGTTGCACAATAAAATGATGGATTGATTGAATCTTTCCTTGTAAACTATGAAATTCTTTTAAGTTAGTTGGGGGAGGCATCTCCATGATGGCCTTGACCTTGTTTGGGTCCACCTCAATACCCCTTTTGGAGATAATGAATCCTAGAAGTTTGCCCAAGGTAATACCAAAGACACATTTCTTGGGGTTCAACCTTACATTATATTCTAGCAGTCGATCAAAAACTTTCTCCAATACACCAATGTGCTCTTGTCGATTTTTTAATTTGGCCAAGAGATAATCCACATAATATTCAATAATCTTATGCATGTAATCATGGAAAATGTATGTCATGGCATGTTGATAAGTGGCACCTATATTTTTAAGGCCAAAGGGCATCACCTTGTAACAAAAATTTCTCCAAGGTGTAGTGAATACTATTTTGTGTTGGTCATCAGGATTTATTTGAATTTTGTTGTATCCTAAAAAAGCATCCATTAGCGAAAGCATTTCATGGCCAGTGTAAGTTTCAAAAATAGTATCAATATTTGGGAGAGGAAATTCATCCTTAGGATACGCTTTGTTAAGATCTCAAAATTCAGTGCAAACGCATATCGCCCCATTATGTTTTCGAATGCGTACCATGTTTGAAAGACACTCAGGATAGTCGATAGAAACTATGAAGTTCACATCTAAGAGTTTTTGAAGCTCTATTTTTACCAAGAGGGCCACGGTAGGATGCATCCTTCTAAGTTTTTGTTTGATCAGTTTAGCAACAGTATGTAAGGTGATATTATAGACCACCAAGTAGAGTCAATACCGGGCATGTCTTTATAGGACCATGCAAAAATACTCTTTTTCCTCTTGAGGAGAGCAATTAATTGCTCTTTTTCTTCATTATATAAACTTTTGACAAGTTTGATAATTTGAAGATTGTGTTTGTCTGAACTAAGGTCCACATCGATGGTATCTTCAATGGACATATGAGAACCTTCCTCAAGTTCCTGAGGCATAGGGATCAGATGAATATCATCTAGGATGTCATCAAAATCTTCTAACTTATCCTCATTTATGTCTGTCTAGAAAACCTTAAGATCTAAAGGTGAAGGTGAATGTAGATGGGATGGAGAAATGTAGTTTGTGGAAGCCCTTAACAATTCCTCAAACAAGACAAACTTAGAAAATGATGGAGGCAAGAAAATATTCATCCATATCGATAAGGCTTATGTCAATTAGAATTGGTTTAGCTAGATCATATGGATAATGAAGTGAGGTGAATAAATCAATAGGATTCATGTTGATTTATGAGCAAGGTGGATAAGGTCTGATGGAATAAATGGAACTTAAGAACTGGTTCTAGGATCTTGGTAAACCTCGATAGCAACAAGTAACAAAATGCATTTAACTAAATGATATATGCATGCAATGCTAAAAAGAAAACATGTTTTTGATTTTTGATTTTTTTTTTGTAGTGGTAAAAAGCATTGTTTTTATTTTTATGTACATATGTTACAAGTTTGGCTTATGAAATGGATTAATAGAATGGATATGGTGGCTCATCGGTATTTTTGACTCTCTCTTGTGGAATAAGAAAGTGAAATATGGGCTCTTGGATGGGGAAAATTCTAATATAGAACTCATATTGTTCAGTATGGGGAATAATGGGCTCTGATTCTTCTTTAAATTCATCCAAAATTATCGATATAAGTTCAAATTATTCATAGATGTCATATTTAGAATCATAGGGATGAAGGTCTTCTTCTCCTGAGTTTAAACTAAGCCTTTGGAAGGCTTTTTCAAGAGAAGAGGTGGTGGAAAGTGGGTGGTAACCTATAATTGAATGGCCATGCACTTCTTGATATGGAACATTAATAGGTTGAGATACTCCTTGCTCATGCAATCCTAGACCATGACCTTGCCAATTAACTATGTTAAAATAGTGATATGGGAATCCTAACATGTTTTGAATATTGGAAAATACTAGTTCATTGGGTTCCTCTAGGGGAGCTATATTTGATGAAGAATCAATTTCCCCATACATAAAATTTATGCTATTTGGAGTTGAACCCACATTATATACTGCTCCTATGGATAAAGGTGGGTCACATGGGTTATCAAAATCCTTAGCATTAGGAATGGTGAGTAGTGTGATGGTCCTTCTACCTTACTAATATTGGTATTGGTGAATATGTGATGTCTTGGTTAGATGATGGCTCGAGGAATGGTGAAGATGAAGATGTCTCACAATATATCAACTCAACTTGTGAAACATTAGGTGATGGCAATGGATTTGTTTGGTAAGGTTTTTGAATGGATTATTATGATGAAGTAGAAGGTAAATATGTGGATTGACTTTGACCACATGTGCATGTAGTCAATGTTGAAGATGATGAAGGATTGGTGATAAGGGAGTCCTCAAAAATAGGATCCTTTTATGAAGGAATGGGTGGCATGGTAGATGGATTAGTTGATGGTGATAGGAAAAGGTGGGTGGAAGGAAGCATGGATTCATAAATATTTGATATGAAATTACAATACTTGAATGGTTTGACATCCGTTGGTATGCAATGTACTTGTCCCTCATGAACATATTTTAAGCATTGATGTAAAATGGAAGGGACACATCTCATTTCCCTCATCTAAGGTCTTCCAAGGAGTACATTGTATGCCATGGATCCTTCCAATATGTGAAACATAGTGTGCAACATTTTGACCCCTAATTCAATGGGTAAAACAACAGTGCCAAATGTGGAACATAAAGCATCATTGAATGCTTTTAGGGTAAATGATGACTTGGTGATATGATATGGAAGAAGATTCAAGTGATGAAGAGCGGACATGGTGATGATATTAATAGAGGAGTCGGTGTCAATTAGCACTCTTTTGAAAGGCTTCTTGTCGATTAGAGCCATAATATGCAATGGAGGGTATACTGAGTCTAATGAGATTCGCTTATTCTCAAAGTCATAAAATGTGATGGAAGGATCCATGCATGTTTGAATTCTCCCTACAAATTTGTTTAAGGTATTAGAATCTTGAGATTGTGGTTCAATGGATTTTAGAATATCCATTAATGACTCACGATGTGGGGGCGATTATTGAATTAACTCATAAATTAACAATTTGGTGGAAGCCATATTTAGACTTGTGGTTAACCAGATACTCAATGAGATGACTGATCGTGGTGGATTATTGATGGGTGGCATGGATGGATTTGATTGGATAGGAATATGGATTGGTGATGAAGTTGTAGCACCCTAAAATTGGCACAGTAAAACTTAGCAATAATTAAAATTACCTTAGTAATAATTCAAATTCAAATTTCAACCCCAAAATCGCTCCAAAATCGCCTGCTACCCGTTTCCTCATTTTCCATGCCATTTTTAGGATTTGTTGTGACCGTTGGACGATATCGTCGTCGATCAGACGATATCGCCTCAGATCGGACGATTTCGTCTGGACTAGGACGTCCAGACGATCTCGTCCCAAAACTAATTTTTCATAATTAGCTTCTGTTTCAACGACGTCTCTAAGTTGGGCAGAAGCGTGTCTACGCCGCTAGAGACCTCCCCCATTGGAGATCTTCCAAATTAGGATGATCTCCAACCTCCCAACCTCCCTCCTAAGCCTATTTAAACCTTAGGACCCCCCTTGACATTCCCCTGGCTGAATTTTCTTGTAACTTGACCTTTACGCGCATTAGAATACCCTGGATTACCATCTGCATTTGTGCTTTCCAAGTTTTCTTGCAGGAACCTTGTCATTCTTCAGTCGGAGCAAGCTCAGATCGTCGCAGACGATCCTGTCCAATTCGAGATGATTTCGTACCAATCCGAGATGATTTCGACTACAGTCTGCATTGGGGGCAATCAGTGCCCAGAGTTTGCACTTTTCCTATACTTTGCTACTATTTTATTCTGCATTTAGTCAGTTTTATTATTATTTCCTGTTATCCTGCATCTTGGAGTTCACCCATGTAGTTTAATTGCATAATAAAATCATGATTAGCTATTAAAGTATCGTAATTTACTTGCATTTCTATTCGGGATTATCTTATTAACATCCTTATTATTATTTCACATCATTTTTCTTTATCAAAATAGTTGCATTTTTGGTATTTTGTATCTATTTCTCTGTTTGCAGGTCTCTGACGAATTCGTCAGATCTCAGACGATCTTGTCAGATCGGAGACGATCCTGTCAAATTCCAGACGATCTTGACTGCTTCAAAAATCAGAACCTCCATCAGACATCCGAAACCAGGTATGGATTTCTTCACTTAATTTATTCTCTGTGTTTTCTGTTAATTCTATTTTCTGTATTCATTTAAATCTGCATTTCATATAGAACAACTTAGATTCATTTGGCCAAACCTAGGATTTGAATGTTTAAAGATAAAATTGAACACATAAAACACATTCCCAACCTAGGCGTGGAAACTGCCATTCAAAAGTTTCCTGGTGAACCCCACCATCCATCAAAAAATCACCTTAATACACCTCCCCCGAGAGGCGGGACCTTCCAAAGGCCTCTCAGTCCGAGGTATTGTCCCATCCTTCCCGCATCCCCCTTCCGGGCGCGGATCCTTTAGCCTGAAGGTAAGGGTGCGAAAAATTTGGAACGATACATTTTGGTGAACCCGACGTGAAACTAAAACCTTTTGAAAACAAAAAAAAAAACAAAAAAATAGATGCATTTAAAATCATTAGAAAACTACTAAGTTGCATATCATGTTTAGATGGTAGCTCCTAAGAAAAGACTAGCAGTTACTATAAATGTTGAAAACCAATTAGCAGCCATAGAAATCAATTATGTGCTTAGTGTGCCTAAAACAGATAGAAACCAACTTTTGTGGGACGAACTTGATAGGAGACTAGGTATCATTTCATCTAGGTCAACAGAACTTAAACAAATCAAGAGGCTTGTCCTAGATAGAATCCTGGATCCTCATCAACTCATTTTTTATCATGAACTTCAGAGAGCTTGCCATAGGTGGTTAGCTTATAGGAGAGCTCTTGTGTCTTTCGAATTGTTCACCTTCGAGGAATACCTCGAGAACGCAACCATTATACACCAATTCCTAGGTCGTGTAGAAGACCAAGAGGTCGTTCTTATGGATAGGGAAATATGGAATAGAGTTCCTAGAGTTGTGTTATATCGAGAGTATTGCCACGAGCTTTACTTCTACCAACCAGAGTCTGAAACAGATAATATCACTATAGCACTTTTTGTCAAATTCTTGAAAGAAAATTTTCAATTTGAAGAAGAACATTTCATGACTCTTGAAGAACTTGAGCCCATTAATGATATTTATAAATTGTTTATAGAAAACTAGATCATTGCTTTCATTATTATTATTTCTTGCATTTTGTGTGCTGTTTGTTATCTTTATAATATTGTTATAAAAAAAAAACATAACAAAAACCAAAACATTTTATTTTAAATATTATAGTAGGTATATAATTAAAATATATACCTCTTAAGCTTGTTGCATATATATATATATATATATATATATATATATATATATATATATATTTGCTGAAATCTAAGTTTAAGCACAATGACTAAACTTAGGAATGGTAAACAAACTGAAGAAGAAGAAGAAGAAGATTGGTTAGGCAAGAAAAATAAAAAATTAAATACCCTTCCTGAGGATTCAATTCCAGAAGAAGAAACTCTAGAACAGCCAGAAGATGACCTGGTTGAAGAAAATGAACAACAAGAAAATGTTAGAGAGGAAGGATCCTCATCCCCTAGAATGGCTCCAGATGGAACTATTGCTTTTGATAACTTAGATCATTTTTGGAAATTCTTCAATAATAATATTGGTGCTCTTAATATGGCAGTTCGTATTGATAGGGGACAAATTAGTGACACTCAAGCAGCCATGGAACATATGTTTGACATACACACTAATCCCTTGTCTTTCATTGATCAAGAAAGTGATAAAGCTGGACCATCCAATATGGATATGGCCACTATAATTCAGAATATGCAAAAACAACAAGTTACCCAACCTCCTAAGGAACCTGTTATTGAGCCTAAAATCATGCCCACACAAAAGAGACCTTCATTCACTACTTTATTTCACCAAACTATTGATCAATATGCTTCAAATCGACAAAAACCTAAAATGAAGCCAAACACCAATTTTCAACAATCTGGGATACAACATAATACAACTTCAAAACTTCTTCATAACACCCTTCCTACCAACAATTTACACAATAGTAATATAGCATCTAATCTTCATGTCCCTCCATCATATGCTCACAAATCTCATATTAATGCCCTACCGAACCAATATGGTGGGCAAACCAGTAATCTGGAAGCCATGGTGAAACAGTTAGCTTCTCGCATGGACCAGATAGATCCCTACCGTCCCTCGTACAATTATCGAGAGATGTGTAGTCAACCTCTAGATCCTATGGTTGTAGCACAACCATACCCTAAACACTTTCCCATGCCCGTCCTGCCTATATATAAAGGAACTGAAGATCCCATAGAGCATCTTCGCATGTTTAGGATAGCATGTCATGATATATCACATGATGACTTGTTATTACTAAAAATGTTCCCAAAAAGTTTAGGAGGAATGGCATTAGAGTGGTACTATCAATTGCCCACTCATTCTTTGAGAAATTTTGAAGAGACCGCTGAATCTTTTGTGCATCAATTTAGTGCCTACATCGAGAGGCATGTAACCATTAAAGATTTGTACAACTTAAAACAAGACAAAGATGAATGTTTTGCTGATTTCTTAGCTAGATGGAGGCAGTTGATAGGAAAACTGCACTTTGTGCTACCTTATAGGGAAATGTTGGACATTTTTATTAATAATTTGCAAGAACAAATATCTTATGAGTTATCAACTGCTACTTTGACTACCTTCGATCAGGCTATAGACTTAGCTCGAAGAGTAGAAGATGCTCTCATTAGGAGAGGCCAGCTTAGGAAGAAAGATGATGAGAAAACATCCAAAAATCAATATAAAAACAAACAAGTTGTGGGTGACGGAGTCACTGATAGCAAAAATGTTGCTAATATCAATACAACGAAGACAACAAAAAAATTTATATTGAAACCTCTTGATAAACCTCCTCGAGAGTTTACTAGATTGAACCAACCATTATCAACTATTCTACCCCAATTACTCGAAAGAGGTTTGATTCAATTACCGACTATCCGGGAACCCGATCCAACCATACCCGGATACGAGAGCCGATTTACATTGTGATTTCCATAGAGGACCTGGACACTCTACCAACTCTTGTAAAAGGTTAAAACATAAAATACAAGATCTGATTGATAATAATGAGATGGAGGTGCAAGCCTTCCAACCTAAACAAAATGCTCCTAATAATGCTCAAAAGAACATTCCCCAAAATCAAAATCAAAATGCTAATCAATCATTAGATATATTTCAACATCCTTTACCAAGACATGGTAAAGAGGTGGCCAATCAAATTGAGCATCATAATGTCCCTCCTCCTACCCGATATGTAGGAACTATTAGCGGACATTTACCTAATCATGATTTACAAAAATTTGACACAACTTTATCCATGGTCACGACCAGGCCCCTACATAATATTCAAACATCGGATCTCAGTGATGTAGAATCGGATACTGAAAGTGAAATAGACATCACCTCAAATCAATCGAATAGTTCTGAAGATGAATCAGATCCTATTCAACCTATCATAGATGCTATGGTTCCGGAAGAACCATTTCCTAGAAGAGTTACTACTCGACCCTCTTCTAATCAGTTCCTTTCTAATGAACAAGCTATAAATGCTAGACCAAGACCTATTCAACATCCTCAATATAACATTGTAGGTACCATCGGAGCCATTACCAGACAACAAGCTCAAAATTCTCAACAAGAACCAAATCAGAATGATGGATCAACTCCATTTGTTTTGAGAAATCCCAATAAAGGGAATCATGCTCCTAATGTTCAACCTAAACCTCCTTACAATATTAATGAGCAATTATCCAATACTATAGCTAGAATTTCCCTTTTGGATTTATTAAGATCTTCTCCTACACATAGAGATGAATTGATGCTTACATTAAGCCAAATGATGGTACCACAAAACATTCAACCTGAAGCCATGGCCAATACTATCATCACTAGAGAAGTTGATTGTATTGACTTTCGAGATAAAGATATACCGCAACATAGTTTACATAAGGATAACCCCTTATATATTACTGCCCTAATAGGAGATGTAGCAGTCAAAAGGGTCTTGATTGATAATGGTTCATCTCTAAATATTTGCACTTTTGACTTCTACCAAAGATTTGGGTTTAGAAGTGATGAAATGAAGAAAACTGACATGATCATAAAAGCTTTCAATGACGAAACACAAGAAACGTGTGGAGTTATCACCATCCCATTGCAAGTTGGTCCTAGAACCTTAGATACGACCGTGTTTATTGTACATTGCCCCGCATCATACAATATACTCTTGGGTCATCCTTGGATCAATGCAATGCGGGTTGTCCCATCAACTTTACACCAATGTGTTAAATTCGAATTTAAAAATCAGTTGGTCACTATCCATGGTGATCCTAGACCCTTTGATATGTGTGCTTTGGTAGAACCTGTTGGAGTTCAATTTTGCCCTGCTCTGTCATCCACACATCCTAATTCTTATTTTTCATCTAAAACTATGAAACACACACCCATAACTTCATCTATTTCTCCTCCATTAATTTCACCCTTATATATAGATCAACAATCTTCTAAACAAACCACTCTAGAACCTCAAAAAGATCTTAAATCCACAACCAATCCTTCATGTTCCATCCCTATAATTTCAAAACCTATAGACCCATCTATTAACACCTCCACATTATCTACATCTATCATACCTTCCACATCTAAAGATATAGGGAATGATCCTTCTACATCTTATGCTCTTTCTGATGAACTCTTACCCGATTTATCTAAAATTCTTATATCAGAAAAAACAAATGCTTCTATGCAAAATTCCATTATCTTAAGTAATTTGCCGCCATCTCCTCATACTTTGGGCCTCCCACAACCTATGGGAAGTACTTACCAAGTTCGGGAGTTGTGCCTTCATTTATAAGGGATATGACTGGGGAAGAATACCCAGGAACATCAAAACTCATCATGATGGATATGCTCGATGTTATTTTACTAATGAGTATATTAAAGCTAAACCTATAATGCTTAAAATGGGATATAAAGGGAAAGGCTTGGGACCTTTCCAAAATGGTATGAAAGAACCTTTTGAGGTAGAACCATGGCCCGCCCGATGTGGTGTGGGCCTATTTCCTAGTAAGGGTCAACCCTTCCCTTTTGAAGATGATGATCAACTCATATGTTATCAAGATTATTTGGATGGGCGTGATGATTTGCCTCTAAAAAATCAGCCATTTACATGCAATATGCTATCCATAGCTTATCCCGAAATGATTGCTTGAATCCGATGATGAGTTGGAAGGAGATATTTTCCATGATGTCTCCGTTGAAGAGATGTTACACAATGGTTTTTATTTTGATGGTTCTATACCTACTATAGCCCAACTTGAGGCCACGACTCCTCAAGATGAATTATCCAAGTTAACCTTAAAAGAATTACAAGAATTGGGCGTTTCACCCGCCCCACCTAATTTTGAAAGAGATCTACACATGGAAGTAGAAAACGTCATTAAAGTTAACATTGGAACTGAGGATAATCCCCACATAATCAATATTGGATCAGAATTAAGTCAAGAAAAACAAGAGCAATACATTGCATTCCTTAAAGAATATGAAGATGTCTTCACTTGGACATATGAAGATATGCCAGGTTTAGACCCTTCTGTAGTCATGCATCACCTAGTAGTCCATCCGGATGCTAAACCTGTTAAACAGAAACTTAGAAAAATGCATCCCAAAATGGCCTTACTAGTCAAAGGAGAACTAGAAAAACTGTTGAAGGTTATTTTTATACAAGAACTTAGTCATCTAGAACTCCTAGATGAAAAGCGCATCAATGCTTTGGAGCATCTTCGTGCCTACCAAAACAAGCTTAAAAGATCATATGCTAAGAAAGTTCGTCATCGATCCTTTGAGGTCGGCGATCTTGTTTTAAAAGAAAATCAAAAGAATACTAATGCAACTAAAGACCTTAAAGGTAAATTTGAGCCCAACCGGCTTGGACCATATATTATCACTCGCTAAATTTGAATCGGGAGCATACAAATTATCTACCTTAGATGGTAAAGAACTTAAAGAACCCATGAACATTTTGCATCTTAAACGTTACTATGCATAACAAAATTGGTCATTTCATCATTGTATATATTTGTTTAAAATATTTCCAAAAAAACCACTATCTTGTATTTCTTTCAATTTATAAAAAAACACCAAAAACATTCAAAATCATCAAAATCTTCAAAAACATCTTTTATTTTTGTACTTCTCAAATTGTGACATATTGCAGTTATATTTTCAAATTATTTTGGATAAATTAGCATTTATTTGGAATCCCGCACTTTCACATTCACATGAATAAATATCTTGATTTATTTGGCATGATTACTAATCTCTCTTATATCAAAGTCCACAAAATTCAATTAAATAAAGTTTGAGCATAGAGAATTGATCTTGTTATTTACTTAAACCAAGCATATCCTTTCACAATAAAATGATTATATTTGTAATGTCCATGCTATGCTACATAGTAGAAGTGGTTTCTTGAGCGAAAAGTTTCCCCTGCTATCCTATCATGCACATGGTCTAGAATCTTTGAGAATTGGCAAAAGGACAAGCTCACCCCTACCCGGAATAAAAATCCCTTGCTCTACAACTAATCCGAGCAAGTATCCCTAGAATAGGAAGAAAAGAAAAGTTCAAGAAAAAGAGAAAAAGAAAAAGCACTATTTCAGCATTATCTCAAATATCAAAGCAAAAGATACAAAAAAAAAAAAAAGAAAGCAAAGAAAGCAAAAGCAAAAGCAATAAAATCCCTTTCCCTACCCCTTGAAAAGAAAAGAAGGGTTGATGAGCTTGAATCCCTGGAATTCTCAATTATTCGAAAACTGTGAGGTAAGCCCCATAACAGGTGGTTTGTGCCCAACCCGCTTGGCCTTGGGTAACTCCTAGCGTGGTGATATGTCTGTCACATTAGCGACCTTCTTTTGTACAGACCTATGTCTGCTTATGGATTAGCTAGCTCTTGATAACCCGACTTACATAGTAGTCCGGTATGGTTATATGCATCTAAATCATGGTTAATGAACACTTATTTGGTTAATTCAAATCACTTGTATCATAGTATCTTGCTCAAACCTGGTAAATGAACAATACAATCGCACACACATTTGTATTTGAGAGATTTTGTGTATCATTATGATAAATCAAGATCGGAAATGAACTCACATACGCACATGGGATTCCTTATAAATCTAACTTTTGTCTTTAAGATACTTTGAAATATTTTTGCAAATTGTCTGGAATAATTTCATTTTCTTCTCTGAGAACAGTTGTTTAGTATAAAGACAACCACATGCATTACCAAAAAATCAAAATCATTTTCAAAAACATGCAATAAAGTTACATATATAACTTTTGACTTTTGCGACGATGGTATAGTTCCAAAACCAAAAGTGGAATTTTATGCCTAGCACAAGTCCTCATCTTCATATTTTCTGTTTATTTTCAAAAATTAAAAATCAACCATGCAATAAAACTATTTATTTTCTTCTTTGGATTTCGCGATGATGGTATAAGTCTATACCTAAATATTCTATGCCTAGCGCAAACCATTGTTTTAATTTTATTTTCCCATTTATTCCAAATCATAAAAACCATATGACTTAAATCATTATGTTACACAATTATGCTTTCAAAGAATGCACATTATTCTATTTCATGTCATTATGTTCAAATTCAATATTGCAACCATGGTATAATTTCTAAGGAATTATTCAAAATTTTATCACACTTAGGAATTTATGCCTAGCAAAAATCATTTTAAAATATTTCATGCATACTATTTTTATGAAAATCTGAAAACAAATCACCATCATCATCATCATTTGCATCATCACAACAAAGTCTTAAGACAGTCTCTTAAGCACTCTTTTACTTTTAACAATATTTCTATACTGGGATTAGCTTGACGACCGAGTGAGCGGTGACTCCATGAAATGGTCTATAATAGCGACAATGTCCTTTGAAATTATTGTTAAAAGTCCCTTTTATTTTTTATCAAATCATCTCACAAACAACCAATTTGTTTACATCAGATTATTTCATTTAAATTTTAAAAGCATGACATTCAAACCATAATATTTCCAAACGACATAATTACATGAATCATCAAATCAATCACACCAAAACATTAAAGCATCATACAAACACATAAGACAAGTCATATGATCAAAAATATCTCATATATATATATCTCAACAATATATGACATCATATCAAAACTAGATTGGTATGCCACAATCTACATCTCGGCATACTCAATCCTCTATCAAAAATATCAACACTATGTATCAATCAGAGCAGAGCCTAGCCTCGAGAACCCCTCGAGCTCTCGCCTCATCTCCTCCCCCACCCTGAGGTGGAGGAGGTGGCCCCATCGTAGTCCGTGTGGTGCTGTGAGTCCTAGACGTCGATCGTGATGATGTCCTAGATGACCCCATCACGACAGGCTCTACAATATGAGTCGGTAATGGTACCCTCTCCCCTCTGGCATCGCCTGTAATATAGAGCCTGATAGAATGTAATCTGGGCAATAGCTCATGCTAAATCTCGAGTGCTCGCCCCTCTATCTCGAGCCCTGAGTCGTGCAGCCTCATCCTGCAAGGACTGCACTCGAGCTCGGAGATGAACAGTCTCCGCCCAGAGAGTAGCCATCTCACTACTCTCTCCTGCCTCGACACCCTTGCCCTTATCGGGCGATGGTGGCCTCTCTCTCTATGGAGAAGGGGGTCTCTCCTCCCTCCTCTCCCACTGTCATGGCCTCTACTGAGCCTGTGGCCTCCTCTACTCTCTCCCACCATGACCCCGTGCCGCCTCAATGGCCGCTCGGCTCCGCCTCCCCATCCGATGCACAACTACATGAATCAGACCCCGAGCCCTCGTCATCCGAGGAGGGTGGATGCTTGCGTACCAAGCATCGTAGCCATCGGCAACCCCTACGTCATCCCCATCCACTGGCTGGATGGGGGCATCATCTACGTCTTGACTCCAGAAGCGCTGCATATCTGGAGCCCCGCTAATTGTAGTGTTATCTCGGATGATCCAAGAAAACTCGTAGTCTCTGAGAGATGGGATCCCCTGCTGTAGACCGAACTGCCTCAAAACTCGGTCGTACCGATGGAGCTCCACCTCTCCCCTCTCCATCCTCAGCCAACAGACTTGCCTAATGTGAGCCAGCTCCTGTCCATCCTCGGCCCACCTTGGATGATCTCTCCAAGGCCTCCAGGTGATCTGGTCGAAGACAAGGTCATCAAGTAGTCTCCGAGACATTGGCAGATCTATCCATCGTTGTGACCCTCTCTGGAGCCACTAGTAGAAAACTCGGGGCCTCTCCCCGTCAATCCCTATCAGTGGGAGCCCTATCGGCCTCCGCATCATGATGTGCTCCCAACACCAAACCTGTAGTAGTGATGTCATGACTAGACATCGGCCGCCCTTGTATACGACCCCATGCAGGATCCTATACAATCGGCATAGTACAAAGCTCCCCCAAGCAAACCTGTATCCATGGTCTCTCATGTCGTAGACCACATCTATCAGAAGCCATGGTAGCCTGCATCCACTCTAATGGCATAGCAGCAGACCACCTACCACCCCAACCAAAACTTGTGTCAGCCTAGATGCCCCAGGCATCTGGCGTAGCGACTCGATGTTCACTCCGCCCTTCTCCAGGGTGAAGCTCGGATCTCCGCATAGTCGCATCATCGCGTGGCCCTGATTGGCCATGGGAGTGATTAGTCATCCTTGTATGGGGATCCTCAAAATCCTCCATACATCCTCCAGTGTGGGAGTCATCTCCCCTGTCGATAACCAAAAACAAGAAGAACCCGGATACCACCTCTCTGCTAGGGCTGTCAATAGCCCCATGTCTGTAGACACTTGTGGCATATCTGCCACGTGCTGCAAGCCGACCTGAGCCAGCTGATCTCGCTCTGCCTGAGATAGAGCGGCCAAGTCATCCCTTAGTCCACCGTATTTCCATTCTCGGCTCTTTAGTAATCCTCTCTACAACATAAACAACAAAACAATAAAAATCATTAATAAAAATCATTAATCATTAAAAATGCAAGTAAAATAAGTTCACTTTCATACAAATGATGATATCGTCCACTATTGGATGATATCGTCCCAAATTTGAGCAAATTCGTCTCCGATTTCGCATGAGGGAATCGTCCCTTATTGGACGAAATCGTCCCCATATCGCCAATTTCGCCCTTGGACGAAATCGACGATATCGAGACGATTTCGACGAAATCGAGACGATTTCGTCCCGACGACGTCGACGGCCCAAAAATGGTCGCGATGCTCAAAAATCAATCAAAATTGATCTAAAAAGCATGAAATTCTAAATTAAAGCATTCTAAACTAAGTTTAGACCCTTACCCGTAGCCCGCGCCGGACCTCTGTCGATCTGTGCGCTGTCTCGACCATCTTGTCTGCAGAGCTCTAGAAACCAATAAAAATGAACAGTAACAATGAATTAGGGTTTTACCCTATTTTTCTTAATTTTATTCAAAAACAATTAAAAACATTTTTAAATTTTGCTTTTTCACGTTTTTACCTCAAACGTTCGATTTGGGTAAAAACACGGAGGGGGCACCATAGTAAGTTGTCGTACGATTCGACCTAGAATCGTCGCCTAAAAATGGGAATAATTTTTGCTTTCTCGTAGATCGAGAAGAACTCATCTTTAACGCATTTTCTTCAAAAAATTCGCTAAAGAGGGGGCAAAATGTAGCACCCTAAAATTGGCGCAGTAAAACTTAGCAATAATTAAAATTACCTTAGTAATAATTCAAATTCAAATTTCAACCCCAAAACCGCTCCAAAATCGCCTGCTACCCGTTTCCTCATTTTTTGCACCATTTTTAGAGTTTGTTTTGACCGTTGGACGATATCGTCGTCGATCAAATGATATCGCCTCAGATCGGACGATTTCGTCTGGACTAGGACGTCCAGACGATCTTGTCCCAAAACTATTTTTTCATAATTAGCTTCTGTTTCAACGGCGTCTCTAAGTTGGGCAGAAGCGTGTCTGCGCCGTTAGAGACCTCCCCCGTTGGAGATCTTCCAAATTAGGATGATCTCCAACCTCCCAACCTCCCTCCTAAGCCTATTTAAACCTTAGGACCCCCCTTGACATTCCCCTGGCTGAATTTTCTTGTAACTTGACCTTTACACGCATTAGAATACCCTGGATTACCATCTGCATTTGTGCTTTCCAAGTTTTGTTGCAGGAACCTTGTCATTCTTCATCCGGAGCAAGCTCAGATCGTCGCAGACGATCTTGTCCAATTCGAGACGATTTCGTACCAATCCGAGATGATTTCGACTGCAGTCTGCATTGGGGGCAATCAGTGCCCAGAGTTTGCACTTTTCCTATACTTTGCTATTATTTTATTCTGCATTTAGTCAGTTTTATTATTATTTCCTGTTATCCTGCATCTTGGAGTTCACCCATGTAGTTTAATTGCATAATAAAATCATGATTAGCTATTAAAGTATCGTAATTTACTTGCATTTCTATTCGGGATTATCTTATTAACATCCTTATTATTATTTCACATCATTTTCCTTTATCAGAATAGTTGCATTTTTGGTATTTTGTATCTATTTCTCTATTTGTAGGTCTCTGACGAATTCGTCAGATCTCAGACGATCTTGTCAGATCGGAGACGATCCTGTCAAATTCCAGACGATCTTGACTGCTTCAAAAATCAGAACCTCCATCAGACATCCGGAACCAGGTATGGATTTCTTCACTTAATTTATTCTCTGTGTTTTCTGTTAATTCTGTTTTCTGTATTCATTTAAATCTGCATTTCATATAGAACAACTTAGATTCATTTGGCCAAACCTAGGATTTGAATGTTTAAAGATAAAATTGAACACATAAAACACATTCCCAACCTAGGCGTGGAAACTGCCATTCAAAAGTTTCTTGGTGAACCCCACCATCCGTCAAAAAATCACCTTAATACACCTCCCCCGAGAGGCGGGACCTTCCAAAGGCCTCTCAGTCCGAGGTATTGTCCCATCCTTCCCGCATCCCCCTTTCGGGCGTGGATCCTTTAGCCTGAAGGTAAGGGTGCGGAAAATTTGGAGCGATACAGAAGTATTGGGGGAAATTTGGATGGGTGGTGATGTGGGAGGTTGTGAAACACTCACTTGAGGTTGTTGCCTTACATTTTTTTTATTATTTCTTTGACCTCTAGTGACCACATGGATGGCCCCTACAAACCCTTGGTATTTTTGGACATGATTGAATTGATTAGGAGGAGTTTTGGTGTTAGCCCCTCCCATATTTGATTGCACCTCCTCATGGTGAGGAAGTGGTGTTTGAAAAATACCAATGTTTTGGTTTTGTTAAGCAAGGGGGTTGTCAAGCTTGATGGCCCCCAAGTCAATAAGGTCTTGAACTATGTCTTTAAATGTATAGAAATTGTTAATATCATGCCCAAGTTTCCTATTATAAGGATAAAATAAATGTTCCTGATAGTGTTTACTACGTTTAGCAGGATCATTTGGTCTAATTTTGGGCAAAGCAAATTTTTTTGTGTCATACAACCTTAGGAAAAGGGAAGCATATGACTCAGCTAAGGGATTATATTGGTGATTCTATTAGATAGACTATCATCGAGGATGGTTTTCTATAGCTAGCACTGTGTTTTACATGGCTTGAGTTGTTGAGGATACGTATGATAAGCAATTTATTGCGGTGACTGTTGCATTGATTATTGTTGAGCCATTACTAGCTGGCTCATTACCACTTGATTAACATGATTAGGCTAACTAGCCAGAGTGGCATGTGTTGATTTTGATTGACCAGAATAGTTGCTTTTATATTGGCCTTATTTTTCCATTCCTTTTTCTTAGGCTTAAGTATGCCCTCTTGGATTTATTTTCTCGATTACACTAGCCTATGCTAGAGCTTCTTCGAATAAATGATAAGTCTGTAATTGGAGCATTCAAGAGATGGATTTTAAATAAATCTTGGTGAATAGTTTGATAAGCTCTTCCATTGGTAGGGTGAATTGTAACTTGATAATGAAAACCCTCCAATAGTTTCCAATCATAGATGGACTCATCGTTATGTTGTCGTAAAGCATAGACATCATACAATGAGATTTTCTTTCTAACATTTAGGATAAAATTCTTTGATCAATCAATTGTTCAAAGGTATAAATACTATGATTGGGCAATTGATTGTACCACTCTATGGCATCTCCTCCTAATATTTGAGGAAATATTCTGAGCATGAGAGCATTGTCATTTTGAATTCTAAAAAATGAGTGTACAAATGTGCTCATATGCTCTTTGGGATCCTTAGTTCCATTTAATTTGTAAAACTTAGGCATCATAAAATCTAGCAGGTATGGCAGTGATGGTACCAAAGAATGAATGGGTTGGTTGATCAAATAACGTAAGGTTAGCTTTTGGTTTGTCAAACCAAAAGTATGTTGTATCAACTGATCTATTTGTTGTTGAATGGCCTTAATTTGAGGGTCTTCCCTAGGAATGTGGAAGCCCTGAATTACCTGATGATTTTTAGGTGAGGTGGAAAAATATTGTGGTGTGACTAAATGATGATGATATTGGTTATGACGATTGGGTGAATTTGATGGAAATGGATGAATGGGAGATTGATGATGAAAATATAAGAAAAATTGGAATGGTGTCGATACATGAGGATTATGGTTGGGTTGGCCAATGGGAATAGGATGGGTATTGGTATGACTTGGTGGAGGAACAAGGATAGAAACTATAGAAGACTATGGTGTCCATGATGGACCTTGGTTAATAAGGATAGTCTGAGTAGATTTTGTTAGAGGCTTAGGGTTCATTTGCACTTGTTGTTGAGCATTTTGACACTGCTTAAGCAATTTGTTCTAGTGTTCTCATGCTTCATTTATATCTCTATCAAAATTTGAGGGTTGCAAGCATATGGTAAGGAATATGTGGTTGGGGGACAAGTTACACTTGGTATGGTAATTTGGGAGGCTGAAACTTGTGAAGCAACATTTACATGTGCTTCATACAAGGGGTAAGTGTATGTGGATGTGTATGAAGTGCTAGGAGCACATGAGGGTTGGGGAATGGACATGTGAGAGGAAGGTGCAAATGATTCCTCAAAAAGAGGGTTAGTGTACACCTGGGTAAAATTGGATGGTGATTGGGAATAAACAAGTTCCTGCTATAAAGTAGGATCTTGTCTAGGTGAGTTGAGGACTGATTCTAAGATATTGTTAGAAGACTTCATAAGAGCTTCTACTCATGACATATCTATATGGGTAATGTGATGATCAATGGATGGTGAGGTTAACTCTACTTGGGGAATAACCATATGAAAGGTTGTGGGTGACAAGGAATGTAAGGGACCTACAGATAAATCTACCTATGTCACATTTAGGGAATCTACCATAGAAGTTGTGGGGAAGGTGGATGAAGGTTCCATTGAATTGTCTTGATTTAATTCTTTCTTTTGTTTTCTTATTAAGACCATAAAGCAAATAAACCAAAATACAAATTATGCAGTAAAATCAAATACAAAACTAAAATTTCACAAGAAAAATAAACAATCAATGCTAATTTTATTCAACAAGTGTGTCTTACCTTATTCATTGATTATCTCCTTTTAATGTGAATTCATTCTCTTAGATTTTGATCTTGTGTGTTTCAATGTGCCAATATAAATTAATCAAAGAAAGGTAAAAACTATGGCTAATTTGAGGCAACAAGATTCTTCCTGGTGATGAAATCTAGCAAGTTTTCTCGGGGGTGACCTAAGGTTTCTAAGGGCAGATATTGGTGGATGGAGATGAAATCCATCGTCACCAAATATCAAGAAATGGCTGGTGATGAAATCCAACCACTACTATTTAATGTGAAGTGTGTGATTCTTTTTAAAAAATTTGATTTGTTATTGTGTACATACAATGTTAGAAATATAACTACTTTTGATAGTCTAAAATAGAAGCCACTACCCAGAATACCAATTTTTCCAAAGGATGTAGAGTACACCACTTAAGACCCACTTTAAATAGTTGGGGGGTTCGTCTACTCCTCTGTATGGAATAACTCAAGTACAGGAATAATTTTTATATCTAAATAATATTCCTACTTAGATCTAAAAAAATAGGAATCCCTAACCCTATAATGCAAACTAATAATACAATGTTTCAATTCACATGAAATCAAAATGTAATATTTTTCGATTTGTGAATACAATAGAAAACCAAAAACTTCAAATAGAAAGAATAGATGAATGCAAATGACTAATCTAAAACCTAAGATGCAAGCTAGTATGAATTTTTTTCCTAGATTAATTAGTGATATTCTTTTTAGCGTAGAAATCTAAAAAAAAATGTAAGATTGCCAGAATATGTAAACAAAAAGTTAGGGTTTTATCAGTAGACTTACAAAACAACCTATGTTTCTACTCCAATTATCTGTAAAACACCTCTAGGCATTTCTAAAATGCACCTGGGCATTTTTGGATGTCCCTCGAGCATCGTCGGGTGTTTATGCACCTTCGACAAGCTTTTACAAATTTCTAGAAACCCTAAATCTAGTGAAAACTATGAAATCTGTGCTTCTGGAAACACTGCAAGATGACACAAAAAATAACAAATTAGTAAATAATGTAAATAAAAGTAAGAAACCCTTAGGGTATCCCACCATGATCACCATTTTTGAATACAAAAATGCAACACCAAATAACAAGATATAAATTGAACTCAAAAGACAATATTGCACAATGAATGATTTTATATTAATGGGGGGAAACCCTCAAAACTCCATTTTTACAATAAGAATCTCTGAATTCTTTGATACAAATATACACAATGCTAGGGTTCTTTGAAACCCTAGCTACAACACTGGTGGTGTCTTCATATGGTGTCCTTAATCCCAATAGATGTGAATGGGCTTTGTGGTATCCAATACTGGGCCACTCCAGCTTAAGCAGCTACACAATGCTTATGTATCTACAAACCTGCACACTGAAGATAATAACAAAGGGTTAGTAATAACTGTGAGGGCTCCACTGTGTGAGACCCTCAAAAATTAATAAAACCCTAGCTATCCAATAATGAAACTGCATGCAAGTATGAATAATATTAAAATAATAACAAAAATGAAAGATTTACCT